>JADMLL010000003.1:1004689-1604689 GCA_016920875.1 Columbicola columbae | reverse complement strand
AAAACCCACGGAAGACAAAACCAGACACAGTTTTCGCGAGTGTGCTATAGCAAAGGTACCAACCCTCTGATTAGGTGAACACTTGAAAACTCCAAAACTGGTCAGGACCGTAAAACCCTTCTCGCTTCCAAGTCCAGGGTTCTCTTCCGACAAAAACAACGGGAAGAAGGAAAGGGAAATAAACCCCTTGGGAAATTTCATTTCCTGTTTTCCTTTTCGCTCCAATGTCCCTTTTCTACAACACCAGCTATTTCGCTCGTTAAATATTCAGTAATCAGGTGCTCAAGTTTGTATTCACAACACTTTGTAGTTATCTGGCTTCAGTTTCTGACGGAAAAGGATCGGGTACCTTGTTGTATCTGTACAGTGGATTTGGTCACTTGACCGAATTTGTTTGCTCCTGAGCTTCTCAAACCATCTATCTAAGTGGTCTTGTGTCAAATTCCGTACTGTTCGCATAAGTAAATGCAAAATTTCTTTCCAATTGTCTTCAAATCAGGACACTAGGACAGATATATGCATGGGCAGACTAAAACCTAGGCAACTTAGGGCCCGTCATTTTCGGAACCCGAACCCGCTTTTCATTTTTTAAGTGTATATCATGGCAGAATTACAATGCTGCCTAGGACCCGCTTTACCCTGTGTCCGCAACTGGATATATGGAGTCTTATGAGTACCCCCAATAGCACGGTTTCACCAACAAATGTCCAAAATTCCTCACCAAAACAAAAAATTGTGACGAAAGGGGCTAACAAGATTCAACGGATTTGGAAGATCATTTCCTACAAACAAGATGAGAATTAGGCTTCGTAGGGGCGCGTTTGGAGTTCCTTTCCTTTTCCCTAAATTAATTATCGTCATTATTTTTAAATAATAATTGTGCAATGAGTAACGGGATTGAAGCAATTTTCAGTGCAAGTAGCAACTTGTTATCTCCCAATTTCTTACGTAAAATCCTAACGAACTTGTGAGAACACGCGCAATTCCGCTCTTTTCCTTCTAATCAGATAAAATTTATGTTGACGACGTGTAATTCCTTAAAATGGTTTTGAGAGCCCCCCCTCCCTTCCCCACCGGTGAACACTCAGAAAGCTTTCGCCTCATCAAACTTCTTTTGTGTTTCTTTCCAATTAACCCTTTCGATAAGAATCTCCCACTCCTCTCGTTTCTTTCATTCTCCTTCTACCGCTTTTATCGAACCTCAGACTTGACCTCGGAGGCATTAATCAGGTTCTTGTTGTCTTTCGCATTCTTACACGAGCACCCAACCCGGATGTTTGATTTTTTCCTCCCTCAAAATGTTGATTCTCTTTCTCGCTATCTTCGTCTTCGTCTTCTTCAATTCGCCCATCTCAACCGAAGCCTGAAATTTGATATTTGGTAACCATGCCTACAAGTTTCAGAAGATCTAATTTATCTCGGGTGATCAATTGGCTTTCAGCGACGAACTAAAGAAGTGCTTTGGTGGGTGATGCTGAAATATTCTTCAACCCTTTGCGCTTGAGAGGCGATTCTTGTACTTGGTTTCAAAGTTCAGACATTACTGCTTTTGCTTTGTTCCTTTAAAGCGGAGTCCTAACTTCTTTTTGTAAATGATTTATAATGATTAGAGTATAATTTTATATCTTACAGTTACATCTCCTGAAATGAGTTAATATTTTCCTACCTAAAATTAGTCACACGACCACGAATCAAACCCCATTTTCGTCATTATTTCCAGCTTACTAAATAAAACCACTTGTTTTTCATAAATGTTGCACGCTCTTGCACAGAATTCAATTCGTAAATATCGCACACTTTCATTCGTATGAAAGACATCATTATACTTCATCGGAGGGCTTAAACTCTCGCGTTTGTATTTCCTTTCCTGAAGGGATGAGGGATCTGTCTTGAGTATAAAGACCACTAAGCAACCTGTTTGGTGGGTGTTAGCTTGATAATCTAGAAAAAGACGAAAACGTAAGCTCGTTTTGGAAAAAATAAGGAATTTGAAGTCTGATATCTCTTCTTAGGAGCATAAACAACAACCTTAACACCTTTGCTTTGAATTTACGTTCTTGTCCCGATAAATTTTTCCAAACACGATTTGGGGTCATTGCCATTTTTACATTCCTCTATGTCAGTGGCTCTGGAACTTGGAAATATGTTTCCCACCATCTTTGGGGTCTAATCGGTGCAAGAAGCCCCTCTTGGTCATTCTGCAAGGTTTTCTCACGTTTGAGCTCCGCCGCAAGCGCAAGAATGAATATCAACGTTCCAAATTTGAGATTTGATATTTTTTGTTCCAGATAAGATAAAAATTATGTGAATTTGGAAAATGGCTAAGAAAATAGGGAGCAATCATTACCTCGCCTCACCGGCAGCCTCTCCTCAACCAGGATACGTGCAACACCGAGGAGGATACTGGACCGATGGGGAGGACAGCCAAAGGGCTCCCTCAGACCGAACGGGAAACATGAGCGAATACTATATGGTCGCCAACGAAAGGGCTCAGGTACGATGATGACGCTGTCAACTGTCGTTTCGGTCGAATGCTTCAAGGTAGCTAGGCCCCCCGGGTATTTCGGAATTCGCAGATGGTAAATGAGAGAAACCTTTGCTCGGATTCCCTCAAACATTCCTTCAAGGCAAGAAGAAGCCCAGAGAGTAGCGGTAACCACCGTTAATGGTCACGAGACCTCAGGCGTTAAATTTATCTTACTTACTTTAACTTTTTTATTTTTATCGTTTGCATGTCTACCCAAGGCATTTCGCGGTAGGCAGTTACGCTTGTCCGAGAAAAACCATCCATGATCTAAAGGTAAAGCGGTCCTTTGAGGAGTCTTCTGACACCTATAAGCAGTTTACACCACCTCTCAACCATCCAAAAGCCTAAATTCGCCGCTCAGATTCAACCTTGAGATTGGTGAACGCCTAGAGTGGTGGTTCTTCCTCAATTTCCCCTTCGAGTTTCACGGTTCAGTTGAATCAGAGATGTTTCTTGCTGACCGTGATACTCTCAAGGTTGCAAGCCTCGGAGGGATATCTTCTTGGGAAAGAGATTGATTACTTTCAGACAAGAATAGCTTTTAGAAGGTGGGTAGAGCGGTGAAAACAGGCTGAACGAATTGTCCAGGCGTGAATCAGATTCGCGATGCTTGGATAGGTAGAACAGCCACCAAGTCTCTTCCTCCTCCTTTTCTACATTTCGTCCTAATGTCATTCAGGTTTTTTTTGTTTATAAATCGTTTTTAAAATTTAATTATTTACACAATGACACCACTCATTTCAAACCCTTTTGTCATCATGTTCAATACACAGTTATGAATCAACCTTAAACTACAAACTTAGACCGAGAAACGTGAATTGATCACAGTTTGCCTTGTGCACGGGAGCAAAAAACATTTGGTGGCTTCCGTTTCTTTGTGCCCAGGTGTTCTGCACTCGAGAGATATCACCGCGGTCTAAGCCAGCTAGCCCCCCTGGCAATCACGTTTGTTCGATTCTATTAAATCGTATCGGAATCAAGAGCCCCCTTTTTTGTAAGTGAACCAGAAGCCGCACGTGTGTTTTGGTGCCGTTGGTATACGACACAAATCTTGTTGTCCGCCGGTTCAACATTGTTTCCCCTCAAGCTCTCAACCATTTTTAGAAAATCCTGTCCCAAATTAAAACATAAAATGTCTTTTCATCGACAGCTTGGATCATCGCCAAAGAACCACAAAAACCGTTCACAGACGAAAAAATCAAACGAAAGACTTCACGCGTCGAGTCCCAACCTACGAGCTCCATCTCAAATGAGCTACGAGAAACGAAGCTCTTCCGGTCACCGAGCACCGTCAGCAGCGAGCAACCGAAGCGAAAAGCGAGACAAGAAAAACGGAAATCCAGCTGCCGCCGTCCACGGGAGCAACGGTCATCTACGAGTTCCTTCCCAATCGTACGACGATGGGTCTGACGTGTACGTGACCAGCGGTGCCTACAGAGCACCTTCGGAGATAAGGTACGGTTCGTGGGTTCTCCCATGGCATTACCTTACGTAATGAGCTAAGTGGGTTGAAGGTAAACAAATCCGAGTGTGGGCTATCGAGTGCCTCCATCTTGGAGAAAAAACCGAAAGTGGTCGCTAATAGGAAAATACAGTTACATAAAAAATCTTTTCAAGGTCACATTTGTGCAATTCCTATTGGCATTATTAACTGTCAATTTTGATATTACGTCAGGGAATGCAAATATATTTGTGTACTTTCTGGATGCAGTTCACTGGCCCGGGCTTATTTGTACAGTAGACGTGGCTTGGAAATGGTTGACCAGAGCCAAGGAATTCTTTAACAAAAAGATATCTGATTAAGACTAGAGTGAGAGTCCCACTCCCGCCCAACTTCCAAGTCAAAAACCATCTGCCTGAATTTTCCACGGCACTTTTTTTCACAAATTTCTAACTTCTTGGTGACACTGTCACTGGTTATTTGACGCCTTCCTCTTGTCACCTTTTCTGTTGTCACGGCTCGGATCGATTCTCTTCTTTCAAGCGCTCGTCATATATATTTTTCAACTGATTTCCTTCCGGCACTGTCTACCCACTAACTCGCTTCATATTTTCAGTCAGAGGTTTCTCAGATAGTAGGCGACATATAGGTCTACATTGGATCTAAATGATACACTCTTGAATGAGGATTAGGCTTTTATCCATAAGTTTCCAAAATGCTTTGAGGGAAAAGTCAAACTCCCCATTCGGATCATACTTTCTGTTAAAAACAACAGCCAGTTATGATTGAGTAATCACAAAATTTTCTTTTTAAAATTTCAGCCGAGGTTCTAAAGTCAGCAGACACACGAGAGGAGTTCCAAGTCACTATTCGTATCGCAGCGGGGCTGCGCCATCCGAAATGTCGACCGTTAAAACCAAGACTTCTCGGAAAGGCGGCGCCATCGTGGAAACGATGTCAGCTCCAAACCCATTCTGCCCAAACACCAAAGGTCTTTGCTGCCTTCTCTTATTAATCAACCTCGGATTGATACTCATTACCCTAGGTTTCGTCATTGTCATGCAATTTTTCGAACCACTTTTCGTTTGGTAAGTGAAAACTACAACCCGAAATCACAATTGTAGTTGTTCTGCCACAAGAGGGAACTCATATTGATTTTGTGTTCTACTTTCAGGATACTAGGAATAGTTTTCTTGATATTTGGCTTCATAGCTCTTAATGTTAGTTTAATATACTGCGTGTCCGTTTGCAAGGATATGAAATCGCCTAAGCAAGTTGCCATGCAAAATCACTATTGGACTCACCATTGGCAAAAGAATTTCGGTTTGCCGGAAATTCACTACAAAAGCGAAGAGAAATTCCCGGAATCCGACCGCTACAGCGACAGATATTCCATCAGCAAATATTCAGCCAAATATTCTGATAAAAATCAACCTCAGCGGTATTAACTTTTCGTGTCTTGATAAAGCTACGGTCAAATATACCAATATCAATTAATAAATGAGTAATTAAACAAATATCGCGTCTGTTATATACTAATCGCTTTAAACAAGATGGCGGATATCCGGGGAATAACCCAAAGCCGCAAACAAGCTCATCTTTTTTATTCTTATTTTAAGTAAAAACCAGTTTGCTTAATAATTAACTAATTCGTTCGTTGTTTAATTAATTTGATTTTGTTTCAGATTTTAATTTGTAAAATTTTTTTTATTTAAAAAAATTTGTAAATAAATTTTAGTAAATACTTGTGTAGAGAGATTGTTACTTATTGCAGTCCTGTGAAAGATCTTGTGCTAAGAGATTACATTGTGTTTCCAACATTTCAAGAACTTTTTCAGATTTCTTTGGTATTCAAATTGTCATAAACAAACTTATACGAACACCTTAGTCATTTAATTTTGTGATTATGTTTGTTTCTCACACTGAGTGAACATTTCATTGGATCCCTGTATAGGAACTCAGAGCCCCTTACTCTAATAATCAAAATTTAAGAAATTTTAATGTAGTATTTCTTTGTCATTTTGTAAAGACAATATTTTACTCTGTACAAATGAGTTTATTCAGAAACTAGTCAGTTGTATCCTGATCCATTTTAAATGTTAAATATTGGAAGACTGAAGAAGACTGAAGAAGACAAAAATCCTACAGGCTCTACAACATAAACACCACAACAATTATTCTAAAGCTCAGTGTTCTGACATTAAATTGTAATTTATGATATTGAAATGAAGAATTAAACTGCTGAATGACAACATACACAGTGTAAGAGTGTTATCTATTGTCAGATACTGAAATGTATAGAATGAAATTTAATTATTTACCTTTAAAATCTTGTGATTTCAGTCAGACTATAACAAATCATTTCAAATGTCGTCGAACTCCAAGAATGCTATTAAATAATGTCTCATTTGGAAACTCTCCTTGACAATCTATTAAGTAATACAGAAGCTTATCCTTCACCTTTATTGGATAAAATCCTTTTTCTGTTCTTTTGTAGTCAACTGCAGAAATCTAAACAAGAAATAATCATAGGCACTATCCCTGATGTTAGTCTAAATGTACTACTTTTAACAAGTTTGTTTCTAAATTTTTTACCTCACTAATCGGGACTTTAAATTGATTCTTAAAACCAGGTAAGCTGTATGTAATAATTAAAACGCTTCTTCCACCTTTATTTAATATTACTTTTCTGACAGATTTAAAAACATATATATACATTAGAGTAGTAGTCAATAAACCTAAAACATAAGAGAAAAATTTTGATAAGCCCTTTGTGTCAGACATTTCAATTACCTGTTGATTGTAAATTTAATTGAAAAAAAACTTCCAATAAAAAGGATTAATACCATTAATTTATATCTACATACCGAATATCACGGCAAAAGCTGCTATCAAATTGCTAGTGTACAATTTGGCCAAAAATGAATCACCTAAGCCCAGTCGAACGCGGGCAGCGTCTGCATTTTTAAAAGACACAAGGCCTTGAATCCCAGTAGTAACCCAAAATAAACAATTGACTCCAGAAAATAATTTTAAGTAAAAAAAATATTTTGGTTTCTCCAGTTTATAGAGCACAACGTCACTGTCTACTGTAGACTTTAAAATACTAACAAAATTTCTTTTAAATAAACTTTCACGTAGATTGTGTAAAGTTGGAATCTTAATAGTGATCTTCACTAAGTGTGATTTGGTTAAAAGTTTGTGTAGCAAAACAGAATACATCATTCAAATTCCCAATATTCCTCTTAGGTTTTAAAATAACTTAAAAATCCAACCAACCAGGAAATGTTTACATTTCGTCTTTAACATTATGACGTGGCTGCAGATAAATTACGTTCAACTCCCACATGGGATAAATTCTTATTAGCCGGTGATTTAAAACTTTATATAAACTAATTTTGCAACATCAAAAATTTCATTCTGATAAAAAACATTTACGGATTAAATTTAAAAAGCATGAACTGAAATGCGTTAACAGTATATTGAAATATTTTACATTTATGAAGTGCATATTCACTCTGACTTTCGTCTATTTCACTTATAATCTACACTCCAAGCAAAATGGCGACTCCCGCCATTGTCCATTTGGAAGGTTTTTCCTTAGTTTTTAAATTAAAGGTCCACACATATGTAGGACCTCTTTGTCTTGTCTTATAAACAGGACATTCGTACATTCCTCGAAGATCTTGCTTATCCTAAAAAATAACATTTTCATTTTATAAATGCCTATTTTCTAAGGTATCTACTTTCAATTTTTCACCCATCCAAAAAAGAAACCAACTTATACATTTCTGTTTAATAAATGAACCCTCAGACCCTCACAACCTTGGTAGTAATGTTCAGTCAGCGAGTAACCCTTCAACGAAATGTAGCTGACTCACAATCAAGCATATTTTCAACTCATGTGACAACTTGCTCCAACAAATAGGAGTGAGAATGAGTTGAAAACATCGTGGTCTCATCGTGGTCTTCCACTGAGTGGAAACGAGAAAGGAAAATGAACCCACAGAATTGCTCAAAATTTAAAAACTAGCCAATACAACTTTAATCAGTCACCAAATTAAAAGTACCTGGGTTATAGCCTTAATAAAAATGACAGGCATTACAGGGAATAATTCCTTTATTCTTGACTCCACTATTCCACCAACTGTAGTATCCCATCTAGCTCCTTCCATATACAGACCACATATATTGGCACCTTCACGAGGTGGCCCCCTTAAAAATTTGTCAAATGTTAAAAAACTAGTTTCAGAATGCTAAGGTCACATCTTTATTTTCCCTTCCCTTTATTAATTAAGCAATTTGTCTTAATAAAAAATGAAAGTACCTTCTTTCACCATCCAAGTCATCTCTTTGTTGGCAAAAATAGTAATACAAGTAAAACCTATTAGTAACTAACCCTGTTCAATTTTTTAGCTCTTTTAAATTAGCTCTTTGAATTTGGGTGATGCAATTAGGTAAATTAGGCTATTAATTCTGATTTTACACTAAGAGCTACTGGACAAATGTCATGCTCAGATATAATTATTCCAAACTTAGAGAACTTTTCCAACAATAATTCAAGAACTTACGTAAATTCCTCTCTTGTCTTTTTTGTAACTTCACAATGAAGGCACATCTTATCTAAAGGCCATTCGTTTTTACGGGCTGTGCTCTGCATAATGGCTGTCAAGAATGACTGAGGATTAAAAAATCCGGCCAACCAAACCGCTGCTGGAAGCTGGAAGCACAAAATCTTGTTTGCACATTTGTTTTGAATCCTCCATTCACAGTTTGAAATTTATATTAAAAAAAGTATCATACATTAAAGTCCTGAGCCCAAGTTTCTAACTCTTTTAACCTCACAGTCAAATCGGCGTACCATGCTCCTAAAGGTAGCAATGACGGGTAAGCTCTTTTGGCCCAGGCCGCAGGGATTTGATCCATAAACAGTGTTCCCATGAGAACTTCCATATCTGTTGATATTGTCAGTTCACCCTGAAATTTATTCAAAGCTCTTGAGCTCAAGTGCTCAGTTATTAAAACGTGAAATTTGCCGTCCATCCTGTCAAGAAATATTCCCTCAGATTTGACAGCCGCAAGCTAATAATGGTTTTGTAATCAGACAATACCTTCAAACCCAGATCCAATTCCTTGAGAGAGCGTTTTATTTCTCTGAACAAAATGTTCATTCTTTCCAGTTCTTGAAAAGCGACCAAAATGTAAGGAGTTTTGTCTTCTACTTTGGCCATGATGTCCGACAAATTGAATTCTTCCGGAGCTTTATCCATTATATCGTCTATTATAATTTTCACCTGAAGAAAAATCAAAAGCACCCATACAACCGAAAAGGTTCACTAAAACCAACTGTCTCAATATCAAAGAATTTCCTATGTACCTTATCCTCCTTACTCATTGTTGCTCCGTCTCCCGCACCTGCATCTCTCGGCTGCATTTCGAATATGGTTCTAAACATGTTTTCCGACACGGTAGTCAGAAACCCGATTTCTGCATTCAAATGCAATCCGTACAGATTGGGACTCTCAGAAGGAAGCGAATCGTCAATGTAATTATGGTAACCGACGAAATCTGAATTAGGAGGCGCTAGGAAGCCGGGGGCGAAGGCCAGTTCGCCATCGATCTATAAGTAATTAAAGTTTGGACGTTATCAAAATGTTCACACAACTCACAAAATAGTGGCTATCATAACTATTCAGAGGTTAATTTACCAATTCTGGTCTCATAAATTCTTCCAAGTAAGTTCTGCATAATCTTCTATCCCAGTCGTCGGTGATGTGTCCTCCATACATGATTTCACCGAATAAGTATCGCAGATCCTCCCACGGGACCTTTGTATTATTTTCCAGGTAATTATACAAAACGCTGACGCTAATAGTCAAATCGCCTTCAAGTAAATTCAAAATGCTATAATCATAATGTTAGTCTTTAGTCTAGCAAAAAATAAGGAAGACTTACCAACGTTAAAAGGATAAACTCTGTTCCATCCTTGAGCCCCGAATTTTCGTCTCTCGGCTACGACGGCGTGGAAGTAACAGAGTGCAAACAAAATGGCTTTGAATTCGGCTTCCTTTGTGCAAGATTCCAGCGTTTCTTGAGTGAAGTTATCCAAGGCTTTGTGAAGATTAGCCAACATTCCAGTGGGAGGTTCGTTTGTTATCTTAATGGCAGACTCCAAGATACCCTTTTAAGAAATTTTACTGTGAAAGTACAATACAATTTAAAACCGATAAATTCTTGTTCGGGGCTACTAACCTGAGGGATAATATGAAAGTCAGGATGTGGTGCTGGCTCGGCTGATACGAACAGCCTGTAGTTTTCATGAGCACCTTCCATGCATTGTTCCATTTTCTTTTCTAACATAGGCAGCCAGCTCTTGACCAAGTGAACATTCTAAGGTCAAATTATAAAAAAATTCATAACTAATATAATTATTTCAATTACTACTACATTACTTTATCATACTTTTTAAAGTTTATTTGTCAAACAGGAAAATATTGTTTTATTTTATGATGTATCGCACAACTTGAAACCTACCTGGAGAATAACCCAATGTCCTTCTCTACTAGCTACTTCCATCGCTCCTTCAGCCACAACTTCTTGTCCCTGACCTAAGGACACGTTATGAAAATTTCTTTTGTCCATAGTAAATCCCAGTTTCTTCCCTTGTTTTTCTACATCTTTGAGAGGGTCGACACCGGGAGAAAGAACGAAGAAAATTGGAGTTGTGCTGCTCGATTCTTCGTAAGATTTCGAAAATTCCAAAGTTCTCGCCTCGGCATATCGCAAACCTAATTTTTCTTCGATGAATGTCCTATCGGTAAATGCAATAAACTTTAGCTACTAAATCAAAATTAGACCCTAAAATTATTGTTTACTGTTTCTGGGCTCATCGAAGAGGAGTGCCGTATAAATTTCTGCTTCCCTTTGTTCCAATATTATGAATGAGTTTGATGATATCTTTGTGTAACTTTCTGTTTGCTTTCACAATATCTGCTAAAACCTTTACATCCAACTTAAGGTACCAATGTCTGCAAACTTTCCTGAATCCACTACCCCAAATGGACTTTTTTTTGGAACTTGATGCAAATCGTTTAAACAGAAAAAAACTTTCTGGTGACGAATAAACAGTTTTAAAAGCTTTGTAGTCACCTTGACACAACAGCAAGTGCCAAACCAACATAGCAGGATGTGGAGAATACCCACTGAAGGCCTTGACAATAAAATTAGCTACATCAGGTAACTTCTCAGCAGCCAGATAAAACTCATCGTACAGTCTGTCATCTGGTCGGTAATATGGAATATCAAGTTTGTATTAACTGTCAATACTTTCTATGACAAAAGTCGTCTCGATTCCGACTCGAACAATTGGTTTTTGGATTTCCAGCCTGTTACTAATTTTTCATTATTTGAACGCCCACCAGGGGTCACCTTTTCTGAGAAATCACATTCTCGGGACTGAGGATCTCACGAATTATATATGTCTTCCACTACCGGGTAATTTGTTTAAGGTAACATTATGTTTCTTATGAAATGAATATTATTGAGTTTTACCCCACGGCATAGGTCATTCGATCAGGTCGCAAACACCTCATGATGCACAACCTCTGAAGAGCTGATTTGTTCTTCCATTCTTGAGGGAATTTTTCTCTTTCTGGCTTTTCACTTTCCGTGAATTTTTTCCATCGTTTCGCCGAACCTTCTATGTCTTTATCCAAATTTCTATTAAAAAAAATTAAATACCACGTTATCGATAAATTTCATGTTCAAAGTTACTTTTGTTTAGAACACAAGTATCTACTGATTAATTACCTGAATTCCGATAAACTGGATAAAGTTTTCACTCCACCCCATCCCAAATTGGTAAGGAAATCGACAGGTGAAGTCACGTTGGGATTGGCAGGAAACCGAAGCAAAAAATCCAATTCCTCCGGAGCGGCTTCCTTGGCGGCTGTTACACGGAACGCAAAATAATTTTAAACTCTGACTACAAAACAAATATAGTTTTCACAAGAAAACAAAAAAATCTCACCTAGCAGGATTTGAATCGTCATCTGAGCTTTGAATATCAATTTGTCTGCTTCGAACAACGCCCGATTAGTGTACATGAAAACGTTGTACGTGACGCATTCTATCAGGTTGATCACTCTCTGCTTAAGATTGCTAGCTTCTTCGGTACTGCCCAAAGCCCTGTGAAACACTACAGTAAATGCCTGAAACAAATTTTAGAAGCTCACAAACATTTCCGAATTAACTGTTTTAAGTGAGAAATGAGCTTAGAGTGAGCTTAACCTTCAATGAGAACTGATAAATGGGATTCACTTTGCACAGATCGTTCAAGACAAAATAAAGCAAAGAAGCTCTCGTGGCCACTGGTCTGTACATTTCTCTAGCTTCGTCGATTTTGACTGAAGTAACTTTTGCTTCAGCAACCTAGAAAATCAGTAAAAAAATGTCTAATAAGAATCGTCACAAGTGGGAAAATTCGAAGACGGTACCGGACAATTGTTGTGAATTGGGAACTTCATTATTATAACTTGTAAAGAAAAAGATGCCTGAAATAATCAGTCATTTAAAAGTTAAAGCCCTTGTATATAAATACACTGTTCAATAGCGCACATCTTTTTCACTGACTCCGCGAGATTAAATAAGGAATTCAGTAACTTCCAAAGGGTATCACACCTTAATGGTAATTTCAGCCGCCGTCTTTTTAGTTCTCTCCAAATTCTCGACTAAGGTCACATCGCTTAAAATGTCATCCCCGGCTGAACTCAATCTGAATAATAGATCGTCTTCCAAAAACTTCAACGTGATCTTGAAAGTATTTTGCTGTTGCGTTAATTCAGTTTTTAATTCTTCCAAATCGGGTCGCTCCATTTTGACGACGCCACCTGGAAACACCAAACATACAACTCACAACCAAAGCAAGATATCTAGTAAAGAGAACTAAGACAAAGTCTTACCTAACAACTGATCTTCTAATCCATCCTTAGTAACCGTGAAATTGATCAAAGTAGTTTGAGCCTGCATTTCTGGCTTATAATGTGGATTTGCCAATTTAGTTTGAAGTATTAACCGGAAATTCGGATTAAAATCAACTTCTTTGTCACCCATTTTAATGGCTCGACCTTTTCTAATTAAAGCCCGTCCCAATAAGGGATCTAAAACAGCATCCACGGTCTCCCCAATGTACTCTATCAAAACCTGAAAATTTAAATAGTAGTAAAGTAAATGCAACAACAGGTACAAAAATCTACGAAAGACTTCAACAGCTTACCACATGCCCTTCGCTAATTGAATGTTCTATCACATCTAAATATGATTTTTGACCTAGTCGCACAACTTTGAGGTCATCCCCATACTTGTTTTTGATCCATTTTATGCCTTGGAGCTGCGGATCAATCATCAATGGCCAACGCGTGGAGTTGACTAGAATCTAAACATTGACATTAGGTTTATGACTTTATTATTATTATAAGCTCTATATCGATTCTTTTTTATTTATACATAGATGTAGCATCTTCCCTCGTTTCTTGACATCTTCCCACTGTCTTATTTTAATAGTCCAGAATTTTTTCAATGTTAAGACCATTCTTTTTATACCTTGCTGACTTATTACTTTATGACTTTGCTAATCAAATTTGTGAGTGGCTGTTGCAAAATTTCCTTCACGATGTCATTCGAAAGTATAAAGGGAATCGAAAAGCACTAGCCAACGAAATGAATTCCGTCACATTTTAACAATTTTTGTCACGTAAAGGAAGTTATTCGAATTTTTTTACGCCTCCATCAATTTTAAGATCTCTATCGCCATTTAAAAATTTTTGTAACCTTCTATGAACACCTGTTTAGTGTCAGTACATCTCTTAAGTGTCTGTAATTTTTGTCGTTTGTCTTCAACCTTTGATCAAGCAAAATCGGCATACCAACCTCGTAAGTGTGCTTCTTATATTGTTGGTTTTGACATCTTTCCTTTTTGATAGAACACAAATTTTTTACTTTTCGATTCCCCTCATGTAATATAATTTGAAAGAACATAGAGCAGTGAGGAAACTAAGTTCACAAAACCTTGACTCACCGTTGCGTTCTCTATCGACATTCTATCGTTTGGAAGTCCTTCATTGTTCCACTTGGCGACCAATGCATCGTCTGTTAACAACGTTAATGGATCTACATCTTCCATCACAGGAATGGGTGGCTGTCAAATATAAAGTTTCTAATAAATACATTTAATTCTATCGGTTTCAAGTAATTTCTCAAAGGTGACTGGTTTTAAATGAAGCAGATATCGAAGGAAACAAAGTGTTTGCCTACTTGTACAGTTTTGATAAAAGGCATCCAATTCTTCTCTACCAATTCCAACCGGTAACGCTTACTAAAGCATCCCACATACGAAATGAAAGCAGTAATCAAAAGAACATCTCCTGGTAAAGTTACTCCCACTGCCTTCAAACTGAAACCCAAAGTTTAGAACCGTCATCGGTATTGACTTAAACAACAGACTTACAAAACATATAAATCTTTAATTCTCTAACTTAGCCACGGATTGTTTCCATCTAACATTTTCCGAGGCCAAACCTCCGACAAGCCTGTTAGCTAGATTAATCGTCAATGATGTTGCGTCAGCTTCGGCCTGACACTTCATTTTAGCACTCATTGCTGCATCGAACTCAGCCGTGAGTTTACCAAGTTTCTCTTCCAGATCCTTGAAAGAGATAAAAACATTATTTTTATACATTGTTGAAGGGCACTGTGAACTCCTCACGCAAACACATAACAAGGATACTGACCGCTAATTTCTCTTTGAGAAATTTTAATTTATCTCGAGCTTCCTGCAATTCTCTGTTAGCTTTTGCCAAAGCCTGCCGCTTGGGCTCGACGTAAACGAAAACTTCATAGAATTTGATTATGTTAATAACCCAAGAACAGAGACCTATAATATACAATGATAAATTAAACTTTAATGACCAAAACATTATTTAATTAGCTGAAAAAAAAATGATCATACCTGCAGCAGCCTGTGATTTTGTTTTGATCCTCTCAGGATCAAAATCCGGCTTATCTAAATAATACTGAACAGCCTTCACCGCTTCCGGTTGCATGTTTTCTTTGTCGTAGTTCTTCAGCTGGTCTAAAAATGTATCTACCTTAGCCATCATCACCTAAAGAACAAGAAAAATCTTCATTATTTTTCAACCTTTCTAGCTTTCACTTTAAAAGTGTAACGGCGACACACAATACGAGCAACACCTTGCAATTTTTCCAAGTTCGGTCTTGCATTCTTGGGATTTTCCCTTTCGGAGCAAACAAAACCATGACAGCATAGGCCACATCATCAGTGCCTGGTGGAGGAGTGCCAAAGGATTTATATTCGGTTAAATTTGTTTTATCTAATGTGTCTAAGGCCGATTGAGCAGCCAACAGGGCTGGTTCAGCTTTCGCCAAATCTTCTTCGCAAACCTTTTGCTTTGCGGAGACATCTTCTTCGATTGCCCTAACTTTCTCTTCTTCGTCAGCAGCTGAAGTAAAAAAATCAAACTGTGACTAGAATTGTGAATAAAAAATCAAACTTTCAAGTAATCATGGCAATAAATGACTTTCTGTAATACCGATAGCTTTTTCTTTCGCCACTTTATCACTCTCGGCTCCCACCACAAGAATCAAAGCATCAGCAGCTGCGTTCTTTTCAGCTAGAACAACTTCTTGCACAGCCAATATTTCTTTTAAACCATCAACCTGGAAAGTAGTAAAAAAAATTTATCAAAATTCTTTGCAACGAATTATTAAGAAAAAGAAACATCTAAAACTGGATGTATTTGAGTCGTCACCAACTTTAACCAGTTAACAGTATTTGACAAGTAAAACAAGTAGTAGTGAATATTAGCTAATAATATATTATAACGGAATATAATCTCAACCTAAATAGGAGCTACAGTTAACTGATTAGGAGGAGTCAGAAAATGAAAAAGACAACGTACCTGTTGAGAAGTGCTAACTAATTTTGTCAGTCCGTTCTCCAGTTTTGCTATTCTATCCAAATTTTCACTAGTTTTTTCCGTTAACAATTTAAAATATAAACTGATTTGCTCCAGAAAAGATTTCGGAGTAGTGTAATTATATCTCCTTTCGTTAACAAGATACGCGTGAGACATTGTGTTTACTGTCGTGTGGGTATTTGCCATGAATTTAGATACCGAGCCTCTCAAGTGTTCCTGAAAATTGATTCATGCTTGACTTTTCAAATTTTCAAAACAATATCATCATTGTATAAAAGAAATACTGTTTCGATGGTTGACATTACTTACAGGTAATGCCTCCAATTCTGAGAGAAATCTGTATGACACGGATATGAGAGCTTCGTGTGGCCATTCGTGAAACCAATCGATGGCAGTACAGTTAACCACAGCTGGGAATTTTCTCGATCGAATACGAAGAGTGGATCCAACAGGAGAAAAGCACAGAACTACCTTTAGCAATCTCCTAACTTTGTCAATAAAGAACTTCCAACAATTTTCTTTAGTATCCACTATACCGGCGCCCTTAACCTGAAGTGTTTACGGAAAGTAAACCATTTTGTAAAAAGAAAATCTCAAAATGTAAAACAAAAAAAAAATAGAGATCATGTACCTCAACTCGTATTGTATTCACTATATTGTCCACTTCGTCATCCCCAAACAACTCTGGAATCTCTCCAGAAGCCAAACAATCGTTGATAACGACTAGAAATTTTTCTTCTGCAACTTGAGCATCAGTCATTAAGAACACAAGTCCCATGCTTTTGATTCCCGCCTTCATATACTGAACTGCTACATCTGCCTGTTGAACACACAACAATTAAAAATAGAAAACAACGACAAGGGATGAAAAAATTGTCCTTACCTTTAAGTCTGTCAAAGAGTACCCTTTCCTCAGCTGCACCTGAAACACTTCAAGTGATGAGATAAACGCAGCCAGTCTTGAGAGGGATTGTTTTCCCGAACCACCTACTCCTACCAAAAGTGCATTGCCTCTGGGTGCCTCCAAAATACGGTTGATCCTAGTCCAACATCAAGCGGAAGTGATCAAGGATAAGAAACGTTATTCGAATAGTATTCACATAGGTGAAAACGCTACCTGCAAATATGGTGCATGGCATCCTCGAAAAGAACTAAATTCATGGCTGCTACCAAATCGTTGTACTGCGCCAACCCTTCTTCCAAAAGTCTGTTCAGAGTTTGCCAAGAGTCCACCGGAAGATATTTTGATTCACCAATTCCTTCGGCAAAATGACAAAACAGCAAAGGTGAGACGAAAACCTCTTGTTCGTTTAACTCTTCGACACCTTCAGAAAATACCAAACAAAACGTTTAAACAACAGTCTGAATTCTGAGCCTACAATAAATGACCAGGAGTTATACTTAAAACTACCTTTGCGCACAATTTCAAGAATCAAGCTTTGGAAATTCTTGATGTCTTTCTCATCCACTAATTTATCGCAATAGACACGATTAGCCTCGTGCAGCCATAGCTTTATCAAACTTGTTTGGTTAGGGATACACTCAGGGGTTGAGAAAAGAATACCCTATAAACAGTAAACAGTTAACAATGCCATAATACAGAAAAATTTTGAAGACAACTTGCAACCGTACTGCACACGCACCTGGAAAAAATAATATAATATAATTTGTTTAACCTTCATTACACCCCTGGGCACTAAAAGTGCAGTCATGTATTACATCATTTTTGTATTTACCAGGTCAATGTTCATTTATTTAGTTCGATTGGTTAAAGCAGTACATCTCAGTATATTACACAAGTGATGTCAATGGCGATCAGTGACTATGACTTAACAAAACAATGACAATAAATGAATGAAAATAATAATTAAAACAGACATTTGGACGAAAATAGTGAAAAACTAAAAATACTAAATAATTAATAATAATAATAAGTGAAAATAATTGATGCTAATGAGTAATTAATTACAATAGTAATACTATTAGTCAATAGATAATTAAACAGCAAATAAATGATAAATAAGCAAAATGTGACATATACCTGAAAAATGTTTGCCAAATCTCTCATGTTAAAAACGTAATGAAATTTAACGGCCGTTGGCAAGAAAGACTGTCCCATTTTTTGATGAACTTGCAACGCTACATTCACCACACTGGTAGCAATTTTTAGAAGACTCGGGTTAAATTTCTGAGCTGGATTCGTCAAGTGCCCCGTCAAAATTTTTTCATAAATACTGGACAACGCTTCTCCAGATGGCAAGCTACAGAAATATAAAATCAAACAATCATTTTTATAATTTTTACAGATTTTTTACAAAACTTTTAATTTTTTTTAAACAAACCTCACAGCAAAGACTGCAAAATGACGCTGAAGACGAGGATCAATTGTAAAACTTCCGGCAGTGGGATTCATGCACGACACATACTGACAGTTATGAATTTCTTTAAGCGACAGTTTTATTCGGTCATACCAATGACTGTAATCGATGTGTTGTCGGATCAGCGTATGAGGTTGGACAGTTCCATAAGTATCCACCTATTTATGAACACAATAAAAATAATGTATCACTTGAAAACTGGGCTCTATTGAATTTGGTAGATAGTGTTAACCTAACTTCTCCTATTATTAATATCTAGAAATATTGGCTTCATAATATCCTCAAGGGCACTGGTTTAGACACATTGGGTTCTTTAAAGTGGAACAAAATTTTTTTTACAATCGAGAAAATCAACATGACATTTATACTGTATCTGGGTACTTTCCACAACAATGTTACACACTTCAAACACACTAAACTTTTCCCCACAAGAACCAAGCTTAAATGGCTTTATTTATACAAATTCAAGTATTTTATGCTCATTCGAGACCATGTACGTATCTAATGTGGTGATGTTGAATAGACAATGGAAAGGCTGATGAATGGACGAGCCCAAAATGATGTATAATGGTATATTTTCTTTGATATACTTTATGATGTGACATAATAATAATATAATATAATAAATAATTTTCCCTTACTTCGCCCGAAGGGCATTAAGAGTACAGATACTTATTCCATGAAATAATTTTAAATCAAACCGGTCAACCTTCCTAGGTTAAAAATGAAATAAAGGCTTGTAACCAGTCTAAGAGTGAATGTAAATAAATATACAGTATAAGAGTTATGACAGTAGAAAGTTTAAAATTGTTTAGTCTTACAATCGGTCTAAGTCAGGTGAATAAAAGCTATAGAAAAAAATTATCGTATAGATTATAAGTAGAATAGAATAAAAGAGACAGTTAAATAAGCAGATGAAGAAAGAGCAGGTAAATAAATAAATAAATAAAACAAAGATACGCAAGTAAGCTGATAAAATAAACTAGGTCAATAAACAAGTAGGTAAAGTAAAAAAGACGAATAAATTAGTGAATAAATTAGAAATGTATCAATAAACAAGTGGATAAAATAAAATAGACAGTAAAATAAATAAATAAGTGGATAAAATAAAAGGATATATTTATGGATTAGTGCAAAAGGGGGGAATTATAAGACGACCTGGTTACGCTTTTATTCATTCAGTATGAAACTTCTCGTTTGTAATGCCTGTGAGACAAATAGGTAAATATTCTTAATTTCGGCATCGTCTATGGGCTCTCGAATAATTATGAGGTGAGATATTAGAATAATTTATGACAGTGCTGGTAGTTGTTAATGGTTGAAAATTTAATTTTAAAGAACGCTCTACTCTACCTCCGGCATGTTCATGTCATCAATAAAGTATATCATTGATTTATTTCCTGGAGGACCGTAATTTCGACCTGCCTTCTTTTCCAGGGGCTTTTCCAAAACCTTCTGAAGCATTTCTGTTGATTAAAAAAGAGAGCAATTAAACACAGTAAAATTATTACATGTGGAAATTAGTAGAATTATTAAAATGTGTTTCACCAGAAGAGAGCTAATGTTACAAAGAAGAACACTAACGGTAGTAGCTTTATAGAAGAAACTAGAAAGCTAATATTTAAGTAAACTCACCCGAGGTTGTGTAAAAATTAAACGGCACATTCGTGACTGCATAATTTTCAGGCAAATTATTCATCTTGTCAGCGACGATCACGCTTTTCCCCGAGCCAGCATTTCCCACAAACATGACAGGAACTCGGATGTTGGTGAGAATATCCATGAAATAACGCAACCTGGTGGTTTCAGATGTGTTCACCAAAGCTGACTGAAAACATAAAAACAATTTCTCGCAATTAAGAAAGCTTAATCAATTCTGACCACTATTCAGTTTCCCAAATTTAAAGAAAAATCGAGACGTGCCTGTAAGGGTATGTCTGGATCAAATTCATAGGGAACGAGTTTCTCGGTCCATGGGAGAAACTTCTTAGTTTCCTGATCTATAAAATAATGGAAAACAGTTCCCGCCGTTGGAAATTTGACAACTTTGAATTCGTTCACCCACCATTTGTTGAATTCGTTTCTCCAATCCACCAACTATAAAATAAATAAATGAAATCATAATCATTTCAGAGGATAAATTAAACGCCTGATTAATCAGGAAAACTAACCTGATCTTGAAACATAGCTGATCCAAAAGCCCAGACGCACGCCCATGCAAAATAAATTTCAAACCATTCTTTAGGACAGTCGTTAGGCACGTTTGCAGGAATGAGAAGACAATCTAATAAGTAACAAAGTACTTGAATGTGATTGATTTCAGGCAGTGGAGTGATCTTCTTAAATTTAGTTTTCAGCGCCTCCAAACACGGCGGCACGTATTTATCGAACAAAACATTCAACTGAGCTATTTCGGACTGATTTGTCCGGGTATCGATCCAGCTAGCCACAAATCTACAAAATAAAAGTAGAAAAATTCATTTCTAACTCAACATTTTAGCCGTTTACAACAATCAAGGCAAACCTAAACCACGTAACATATAAAATAACTTACGGATTCCAACCCAGGTCCTGAGGATAGATATATAGAATACCAGCTCTTGATACAGTAGCAGGAGTGGCTGTTCGTAAATTAGAAATCTCAAAAAGCAACCTCATGGATGGGGTCAAAGCAATCCTTTCATTGCTGGCTAGTGTTAAAACCTGTAACATGGTTGATTTTTATCTCAAACCGATTCTAATCATGATTCTTCGATTTTTATCACAAAAAAAATTCGAAACCACTCGGAAATGTGGAAAATTTACTTTATTATCATCCATGAGAGTGTTCAAAGACTCGATCCACATAGGGTCAATGTCGCCGTCTAAAACTATCCATTTTGGACCATCTCCGCTCATATTGGCTTGATCTCTCATTATGACCGAAAACAAACCTAATAACCGATTATATGTATATTTTTATACATATTAAATGAGGTTGAATTAAGACATATTTTAAACAACCTTTTGATCATGTGTAGTGACTCACCGTCTTTCCATTCTCGTGTTGCAGGATTAATAACTCCGAACAGTTCATCATTGGTCACTGCCTTTGGATTCAGATCATTATACCAGGGCTTTCGTTTTTGGTTGGCATAGGTTCTATTAAGAGTTTTCCAAACTTGGGTTTTTCCAGTTCCGGCAAAGCCGATAATAAATACGGAATGTCGAACGTCGAATAATTCTTCCAATTGAACGCACTGCAAATTTTCTCCATTAATAAAGGAATCCTCTCCAACAACTCTTCACAGACAAAACGAAACCAACCTTTAAAATGAAATTATCCTCCGGCTGTAGTTTCAAATCGAGCGCAGCTCCTTTTATCGCTTTTTCGAAATCCAGATCTCTTTTTCTGGGCACGTCTAAAGCGGGGAACAAGTCTCCGATCAGACCCATGAACACTGGCAAGTCATCCGTAACGATTTTTGGGATGTTAAAGTCTCGAAGAGCTCTCATGAGTACTTGGTCTTCAGGACGGAGTCTGTCTCCTCTCTATCGACAGCATGAAACACATTAATGGATCTTTTCAAAGAGATAGTCACAAACTACTTTTGTGAGATTCTCTTTGGATACCTTTAACGATCCGGCAACGACCAATACAGATTTAATTGCTCTGAGACCCCAATCATAATGATCCTGTTTTGACAGTAACTCCCTACATAAAGTATACAAGGTGATAAATTTGCGAACCAACAATCGAGCTTCTTGAAAACCTTCAGCAACCAACATAATTTCGCAAATTAGTTCGAAATCTGGCACAACCATAGCACACGGCCTAAAATTGAATATTTACATAGAGACATTCAGAATTACGAACAAGAACTGTCAATCGTAGTGTTACTCATTCTCAATTCTTCAGTCAATGTACTTGTTACCTTCGTACCTGAATAAAGCCTTCAAATTCTCCGGGAGTTCGGCTCGACCGGCATAACCTGGATTCATAGTGATAAAAATACCGACTGTAGGAATTAAATTAATAATTTCTCCTAAGAAGTTAAATTTTTGTTTTTTTGGTTTGATAGCATCCTGTATAAGTTTGACTTGAACAGCAACGACAGAAAGTACTTCGACGGAAATCCTGTTAAATTCATCAAAACATCCCCAAGCTCCCGTTTGAGCCAGTCCTTTATAAATATTTCCACACGACTAAAACAAAAAAATCACTCATATTTATACAAATTCAATTCCTAAAATAAAAATTAGGAAAAATTAAATTCAATATAATATCACCTTGTAATCCATTTGTTCGGAACAGTTAAACACGTACACCATGATTCCTAAGGCACGACCCAAATCTTTCGTTGTTTCGGTTTTGCTGGTACCTGCAGGTCCAGCAGGCGCTCCTCCCATGATCAAATGCAGAGACTGCAATTTAGGAATATAAAATTTAGAAAGTGTTTTAATAATAGGATCAAAAAGCGGGAGAATCGGTTAATAAGATCAAATCACCTGAGTCAAGGTAATGTAGCAACGATCCGTCAAGGGTGTGATGACCAACCTGGGAGTACAACCCAGGTATTCGTAATCGTAACGGAACTGAGCATCGAAAATATTCCCAAAACAATCTTTTACTTTTAAATCCCATCGATGCCTTAATTGAGATTGCCATTGAAAAGCTGAAGAACTTTCTACTTTCTGCAATATCATTTTTGCGATGACATCTCTCGAGTGCACGTCGATGGTACACACGGTCATGATTTTCTGTCTGTCACCTTTACTTAACTCTCCACACAATAAGGTGATTAAAACACTTAATTGATATATCTAAAAAAAAGAAAAGAAGGCAAAAATTAACATGAGAAAAGTGAATAGACTTTTCCTCTTTCACTCAGTTCGCATCATCTAAATTTTAAAATATTGTATTAATATTATCACTAAACTTGTAACGTGTAATTTATAACAAAATTACCTGTTTCCTGTTATAATCTTTTAGAGCATTTTCATAACCCTCTTCTAGCCTTTCAAAAGCTATGTTCACTTCGGTTGTCCACCAAATTTGAGTGCCACAAAGAGCAACTTGAGCAGGAAAAGCAAACAAAAATTGATCCCTAGGCATTTCGTCGTAAGCGACAACACCATTGCTGAAGTATATTCTCAAAGTTTTCCTCATGACATCCGTGACTCGGTTCAACCAAACTTCAACTTTGTCTGGAACAGGAAATGACTTTTCCTAAAATGAATTTCTTTGAGTCTGAGTAGGTCGCTATTATTCGTTAAAACCTATCCAAAAAAATTAACACTATCATTCGCGGACGATGGTGATAAGAACTGACACGACGTGGATAAGAAAAAATCTTTTTAAATTGAAAGTTCGTCACATTCTAACCACCCTGAATGCCCAATCAAAATGGTTCAACCCAAACAACCTGATTAAAGAAATAAGGAACAAATACAGATTAAAAACTCCACATAAAATCCGTTGTATAAACACATTAAAGAAAGCAATACCCAAGTTATCTGGCACTGGATGTAGGCTTAGTGTGAAAAAACTTGTACGCCGAATGATGGTAGAAGGCCTGCATACAGAGAAATTTATTAAGAGGAAGAGGAATTATTAAGCCTCGCTTATTTCTGATAATTCTAGTACCAAAATCTAGTAGTAGTAAGGTAACAAATTAAGCAATAAAGCTCACCGTTACAGTCGCAAACGCCCTTAAATTCGACATACTCTCCATCCTTCGAAAACATTCCTCGTGCATTCTTTGTTCCGGGATAAAACTTCAATTTTCCCAAGGAGTCGTACAATTTTGTTAAATGACTAAAATCAAATGGTTCAAAATTTTAGATAAAACAACTAGGCATTTAGATATAACATATAGAATAGAAAAGAAAGGAGAAGAGGGAACAGGGTGGAAAAAATAAAAGAGAGAATAGAAGGGGCCAAACATAATAATAGGGATAGAATGAAGTAGAGAGAAAAGGAGGAAGAAAAGAAAACAGGGCAGAAAGAAGGGAGAGACGAAACTTTAAACAAATAAAACAAACTACGGAAAAAAGTTGAAAAACAAATAAACAACATATTTACCGTCCAACCAGCTCTGGTTGATTACCATTAGATAAAATATCCAACAAATCAGCTGATGACACAAAATAAAATCGAGGATATATCAATCTCTTCGTTTCCAAATAATCCGACAGAGCTTTTTCGCAAACAGTCAACAGCCTTTGCAATTCTTCTAACTGTGGAATCAACCCGGGTTTATTGGTTGCCCTTATGACATTCAAATCTCTTACCATAGTAGATAGCATTCCCTAGAATTTAAAAAGTAAGTTCTTATCAAGAGCTCTGGTCTATTAGATCGTAACGGAATTTTCACGAGATTTTGCTATGACTAGCCTTAAAAGTTCTGTCTATTCCTTCGAATCTTTTAGAATCTTCTGGTAACTGAGATCTGATATCTTCCGAACCGATAAAGATAGACTCAAGATGCTGCCAAGACCGCTGAACTTCCGTCCAAAGAGAAATCACTTGATCAGCGTTGCTGAGTTTTATTTGCCAAGTATAAACTTCGTTATAGAAGTAATCGATGAATTTTGAACTCATCATGTTTTGTAACTGATTCTGAAAAAGAAAACAACATCTTTAGTGAGTAAATAAAATGTATAACAATTTTTTATTTGCTAAAAAATTACTTGATCGTTTTCCAGAGTTTCGATCAATTCTTCGCTTGCGATTATAACATAAGTACTTGTCCTCCCGTGGAGCTGCTTTTCAAACTCCATGCTTTTCCAAGTGACTTCTAATTCTTTCAAAGTCTTCTCCATGGCCATTTCTTTTACAGACTTATCGACAATGGTTTTTATATCCTCTTCGAAATGATGCAAATTCAATTCGATCAGATCTGCCAGCGTTGTTTGATCGGTCATCACAAACTTCACCTATTATCATAATTAATTAAAAATTTATATAATAATATTTACTTCACATCAATGAAATTCAAATCATCAAATGAACACAGACTTTTTTCTTTGTGTCGACTGCCACCTGTCTCTAAGTGAGACATCGAATAGAATAGTTCGTCTGGCTTTATAGGGGCTAAATAACTAGGGAAAAGACCACAGTCTTAGCTCCAGGAGTTGAGTAAACGGGTGTGACTAGAGGTACGGTGTATAGGGTGGAGCAAGATATAGGATAGAGAAAGAAGAAGAGAGAACATGGTAAAAAAAAATAGGAGAGAGAATAGAAGAGGCCCAAACATAATAACAGGGATAGAATGAAATAGAGAGAAAAGGAGGAAGAAAAGAAAACAGGACAGAAAGAGAGGAGAGAAGAAGAGGAAAGTAGAACTCTTCTTATTAAAGTGGCTATAAAGTAATAGTAGGAAGACAGGAAAGAGAGAGGAAGAAGAGGAAGAAAGGTAAGAGAAATTGTAGAGGTCACGCTAAAAGACGCATGTTATGAAGTCAAGTGGTTTATGCCTCTTGAGGCGTAGTTGGTCGTGTGGTTCGTCAAGAAAGGATGATGCAGGATTACGATGAACCGTCAGAACACACACTTAAAACCAAAATTAACTAACATAACATAAAAAGAATAAACTTACATCGATTTTATTCCCCTTTTTCTGATTAATCAGAAGCATGAATAATAAAATCAACTTTTAGTAAAGGTTAAACACAACCATCCTCGGTATGCAATTATCCTCACGAATGAAACCTAAGTACAAATAAATAAAACAAAATACCTCAGTGGCTTGCATAAGTTGTATCCAATGTCTATCTCTGATTGCTGGATTCTGCAATTCAGTAACCGCTCTCAGGGAAGTCATCATATTCTTAAGATTGGCTTCGGTAGTTGTATAAACATTCCACGCACGAACCTCTTTATCCAAACCTAAAATCAATTTGATTAGTCTTTTATTCCCAATTAATCATTACTCTGAGGTCAGCGTCAGAGGCAAGTAATCATTTAACTAATGTTTTCTAGACAGAAAAAGAGTGGACGGGTTGGGGGTTGGGGTTGGGGTTGATCTCTGTACGGAAATTTTAGAACTTAGGGAAGGGGCAGGGACTTTTGCTTAGGAGAAAATCTAAAGGGTGAAGGGAAGGAAGACTTAAAGCTTTAGGACTGAAGACTGAGTGGAGGGAAGGGGCGTGAAAAGAAAAGTACTGGGAAAAATTAAGGAAGCATTAAAAGAAAATGAGAAGATGTAAATGGAAAAGGTCCTAAAATAAAAAATTTTGAGCTGACAAGATACATTGGGTTAAAGAAAGGGCACTTTGTATTGATAGAACTAGCCGAGTAGTAAGAGCAGGCCTAGGATGGTTCCGGTTCGAGGGTGGGGTGGAGGAAATGAAAATAAATTGATTTAAATGATGCCCGAAGAAGGCATATTCAAATAAATAAATAATATTTCCTTTAATAGCTGAATAGGCTTCAGGAACCGGCCGTAGTGATGTCAAGTCTTCAAAATTTTTTATTTGGAAATATAATACAGCAACCTCACTACAAAGTCGTGGGTTGAAATAAAATCTTACCTCTAAGTTCTTTGCCGAATCTTTTGCATTCAAAATCCACCCCTTCGATATCAATATTCTTCCACGACGTCGTTTTCCAATCTTCAAACCACGCTCTTATAATATTCACGTAGTCCCATAGGATCTGTAGAGAAATGAATTTAAAAAAGTGTAGGAAACAATACGAAGATGGGCAGAGTGCAGAGCGAAAAAAAAATTTTTTTAATTTCTAATTATTTACCTTTACAGTCTTCAAATCCTTTCTAACTTGCTGCAAAGTGTTAAATTCTGGTACGTTCACCTCGAATAATTCAGCCTGTTTTGTGATTTTATCTCTAAAAGCTTCCATTTCCATGATATCACGATTCACTGAATCTAGCACATCATAAATGTCTGAACAATCGTACCTATTGAAGTATATTTAAAATTAAAATAAATTTTTTTTGCTTCGCATTCCAGTACTATAGTTTTATAATATCAAAGCCAGATTATTGTTGTTATTATTATTATTATTAGCTTTATATTGATTTTTTTAAACATAGCTTGTTTTATGTATAAGGGTATTTTTTTACTTTTTTTCCTTCTTTAAGAACCAGGTCCAGTTACCTGGGCAAAAGCCTCTTCCGCGCTTTTCCAGTATTCCTTGTTCTTTCACTTAATCCACCATCTACGGCCAGCAAAAGCAATGAGATCGTTCTCTCATCTCAAGGTTAATAGGCAAGTGATCATCGAACCCTGTTGTTAAATAATAAAAATCTTACGTACGAATAAAATGGAAGCTTTTTGAATGACTCCTTATAAAGTGATTGCCTCAAATCGAAAAGCATGATTCTCTTTCTTATTATATTGACTTGTTTGGCCACAAGAGGTGCTATCATCTGTTTTACGGCAGTTGCAAGTTTCTTAATTCCATTCCACTTTTCTGGCAATTCCTGGCAAATATTACGAACAAAGACGTTAGGTAGAAGCAAAACAACCAAATAAAAATTAATATAATTTAATAAAATACCTATTTACCTGTAGTGCTAAATACGTTTCTTCGGTGAACTCCACTTCGTAGGTTTTTAACAATTCAATTGTTTCCCACAGGGGACCAAACATTTCGTCAGTTTCATATTGCCTGTCTCGAATTTTTTTCCAAACTGCCATAACTTTAATTAAAGTATCATAGTCATCTTCTTCAACAGGAGTCAACAGAACAGCCTCTGATTCAACTATGAATTCTTCCAATTCGCTGATGCTGTCGGTTTAAAAAAACAATTACCAAATTACTTCCGCTCGTTTTCTTTAACGGCTAATTATTCAAATCAATTACACAGTAATTTAAAAACCCACCTGTCTAATACGTGGTTATACAAATGATTTTTAAAAAGATTTGCCCATTTACAAATAGTATTAAGCAAAGCATTTTTGAACGGTTTGCAATCGATTTGAAACCAATGCTGGAATACTTTTTTCGCGTCCAATTTCGCATCCAACTCTTTGTACAGATTGTTGTATTTGTCGATGATTTGTTTGAAGTCACTCGTAACTGGAGCTTTGTCGGGTAAGCCCAAAGCATTCACGTCACCCATGTAGGCCACTATTTCTTGCTCTTCTTTCGTAAAAGTCCGACCGAACCTTTAACAGAAAACGGTACTCACTCACTCAATATGTTTTAAACACATTAATATGGTTTATGACTATTTAAGGAGGTTCAAGCAATTCTTGGCTACTGCTGCTCTGTCTTCTATTTGAGGCTAAACAAGGCAAATGTAAAAAAGTTGAAAAGTTTACCAGTGAGAACCAGTTTTCATCTTCCTGTTTAATCCGAACTATTTATAGTTACCGTACCTTATCATTTGACGCCCCTAACATAATTGTTAGAATAGTACCAATAGAATGATTCTTTCTTAAGTGGAAGTTCATCAATACCATTCAAAACTATATACGAAATAAACAAACCATTTACAACCCTCAGTTACATATAACGTTTCATGAGGGCTGCATATTTGACATAAATAGTGGCAATGAATTATCCCTGAACGTAATAGTGAGACTCAAATTCTCATATGTGCAAAAAATGGTAAGAAGAATGGATATCCTCAGATAAAGGACAAACTATTTTCAAGGTCTTCCCATCGGTCGAAGACAAAATGAAAAATAAAAGTCGAACTATTTTACCACTCAAGTCACAGTTACAGGAATTTTGGAATATATCCAAAACGGTTTAGGATAGTTGATGACCATATGTGCTTAACTTGCCAATGACATGCTTATGATAAGTGTAGAACATATGCTTTTCGAGAGTAACGCATGGAGTAATTGATAGGTCTTTCCTAAACATAACAGCAAAAGCCTGAACAACTTTACAACTATTATAACCGAAATTATGAAAAACAAATATAAATATAGGTCTTAATATGACCCCTCGGAAGGTATACCTGTTAAAAAGGCTAAAAAGTTGAACATTTATGTGGAATATGTAAATAAAGACACAGATGTTTAATCTAAGATGTACTCTAACTTCGAATTGTAGATGAATCTATTCCTTCTGTATCATATTGTATTTTTAGAATTTACCATAAATGCTTCGTTACATGTACCATATAAACACTTTCTAATCATTGTATTGTATTTGTTCGTGTAAAATAGTCAATATATATTTATTATAAAAAAAGATTTATGTTTGACAACATATTCTCAGGAATTACCTCAAGAAATTATTCAACGTTTCTTGCTTGTCTTCTAACCAAAGATAAGAATATTCCAGGAGACTCTCACTATATCGTAGTGCATCGTACATGACGACTTTCGCACGAATAAGCAATTCTTCTTTCATATCATGTAAATCTACACAACCTTTGGCTTCGTACTAAACAATAAATAAAATAAATTTTTGTTATAAATTTAGAGAAGCCTTACTTGAGTATATAGAACAACTAAGAGAGTATATTAGGTTTTGGTTTGAAGGTGTTAGAACATGCCTCATAATCGGGATATCCCTTATGTGTAGCGATTCTAGGAATTAACTTCCCAACGCCAAATATTTCTTCTTCGATCGAAATCAACAAATCCATAAAAACGGAATTTTCTCCTAGCGATGGAACGAAAACTAAATCGGGTTCTTGAAGCTCTAAAGCTACTTCTACCAAAGGAAGATGATCTTTCCTGTCTGGGTCGGTTTCATCAATTAAATAACCAATACTATAAAAAAAGATTCAATTAAACAGTTAGAGCTTGAATAATCGTAAATTATTATGTTAAAAATGCATTGTTATGTTTCATCTTAATTAAAAATACAAATTGGGTCCTTCACCTTCCAAAAATAGCGTTTTTTTATAAAGCAAAGGTTAAAACCACTAACCTGCACGCTATAGAACTTAAAATCCCAGCTGTGACTACTTGGTCAATGTAATCCAAATAAGCTTCCCATTTAATCTTCCTTTGCTCTAGTACGAATTCGACTGACCGCGGTGGTAATGCAGGGCTGAATGTGAAAGATTCTGGCGGAACTGGTGGCAGAAGATCAAGCTCCCTCTGCCGTTGCCGCTCTTTCTCTTGTTCCTGACGAATTCGTTCGCGTTCTTGTTTTGACATTTTTCCCTTTATTTTGAATCTGCTAAAAAATTTAAGGAAAATTTTAGAAATCAAATAGTTGCTTTTGCCGTAAGACCAATCTCAAAATATCCTACTCACTCATCCTTCTTGGGAACTTCCGTAGGAACAACTTTTTGGTCCTTTAAAAAAAAATTTACTTTTGTATTGAACACACTTTCAACAGTGAAAACTAAGCCATCGATTTTTTCATAAATGCTTACCAAAACTCCAGCAAGTAAAGGACTGATTGGCTCTTCCACTCTTTTCTTTCTAACGATTCTTTTTTTCTTTACTTCTGGTGATTCCTCACCCTCATCCTCTTCTAAGGCTCCAGTTTCTCCTTCTCCATCCCCCTCATCTATGATTAAAAGATAGAAATGAATTAAACACTAAAGTGCAAATACAGCGCGAAATCTTTCGTTCTACTAACGCTTCAAACTAAAGGTTCTCTAGTATATCTAACCTACTCGTGGAAGGCCTTTGGTTGAGTGATCACAGCGTCTGACTAACAAATAAAAAGTTGAGAGTCGAGTTTCCACCCCCCATCCCCCGTTATATCTGAGGGTGAAAAATGGAATTCAAACTCAACATCCAATCTACTCAATACCTAGGAAATGTAAGCTTTGTCCCTTATTTATGAAATTAACTTCAACTTTGGTTAACCCTACGCCATTCAAAACACATTTACCGATTATATTTCCTTTTTTGTCATATGCAATCGGCTGATTTTCTTCATCGGGTAACGGTATATCTAACAGCAAATGATAATTAATTTTTGTTAACTCGTGTACATCTTCTCCCGCTTGTAGAATGCTTTCGTATCTGTGACGAAATTTTTAATAGCTTCATCTTGAATCGGAAGATTGGCAATATAAAATCTAAACCTTCTTCCTATTATAAAATCGAAACCTAGATCTCCCACCTGATTCTAACTTTATGAAACCTTTCTTCAAGACCTAAAAGTTGTCTTGGCCCAGTTCTTTCATATAGAGGTTCGTTACTCCATTGGAAAATTAACTGATAAATCATTGATGCATTTTCTTGCGCTTCAGTGACTCTTTCGTATAATTTCTTAATTAGATAACGACATTTTAAAATATAAACTTCTGATTCTGAAAAAAAAATGAAAGCTAGTTTGGTTATGAAGCTCGTCAAGGAGGAGATAGTAGTGCTAAGGTCCATTTCAAATTCCAAAGACGGAAACACACCTGGAGAATTCCAGTTGAGAAAATTAATGCCACAGTCCACGAGCAAATCGATCAATATGATTTCATCCTCAAAGAGACTAAACTCAACCGGTCTAGATTTTTTCCTTATTTGATTATACCAGTTAATAAGTTGATTTAAATTTTGAACGAAGGAAAATAATTGTTCGGCTCTGCTATAATAATCAACCAATTCCGTCGGCAGCTGATACGGACCAATGGCGTTTAAATATCGTACTTCTCGCAAAGTACAGACCAACTGAAAACACGTACATATGTTATTTTATTTTTTACTTTTTGACGAGTATGATGACTACAAACAAAACACAGGCTGAAATACACTATCAACCCATGAGCAAGCAAAACAAGAAAGAGACAAAAACATATATCCTACACCAACTAGGGCTGACGGAGCTTGTCGGATCCCAATTTCCTGATTTGGTTTAGGAACATCCTAGGCTTCGTACGCTCTCCTCCGAGTTGTTCGAATCCGCTTTGGGGTGATTCCTTTCGCCCTTCTCCTTTATACCACCACCGCCAGGCAGGCAAACAGAATACTATCCATTCCATCCGCCATAACGGACAGTTTCTATATTCGTGGCAATACCATTCACCCAACTTGAACCAAACTAAAGCCTCTCTGAAGTGTCTCGGCAGGTTTTGATAATCTTGGATCTCAGGCAGAGAGCTCTCCCCTGGATTCACATTTCTCCTCTCATGTCTCGCGTTCCTTATTTTCGATTTTACATCTCTTAATCCAACCCCTCCCACACCGTTCCAGAGACTTGCCAGTCCCAAGCCCCCCAAGGTCTTTGACAATGTCCTTCACCCATCCTTTATAATTCCTACTATAATTTGGAAATGTGAATACAATAGCATCCTACTCCCGTGTCCTCCCAGCCTGACCGTACATACAATATATAGAACTTACAAAACAAATTAATAAATAATGATGTCGATGATTTTTTACTTAAAGCAACTTACAAACGGATCAAAATTGAGGCTAAGCGATAAATCTTCCTTGTTTCTTATCAACATAGGCTTTTCCAAATGGAAAGTGACTTGAGAAGGCGTAGATATGATCCACTCGCTCAAAATATTGCTCTCCAGTTTCTGAAGTAAATCCATCATCTCATCATGCTTTTCAACCAAATAACGAGCTTCGACTGTTTCCAATATTCTAAAAGTATATTTATTAAGAAACAGTTATAACATTCAAAGGTGCGTTACTATCTAGTTACAGCAGGCCTTCTCAATAGTTACTTACGGGTACTCCATCGTTTTCATGGGCTCAATCGGGTAATCAACTCTACCTTTCATTTTTATAACCCAACACAATGCACCGGAAATTTGAGCCCAAAAACGATCGACGCTATAAAATCCGGTTTTCTGCCTTTCGAGTAGTGTTTCATCGTAAATTTGTTTAGATGTATTGAGTTCTTCCTCGAAATATTCCAAAATTTTTTTATATTTTGGCTCTATCAACTTTTTTATAACTGGCCTTCTGGCTAAAGAACTCATTATGTTACATAACTAGAGAAAAAAGTAAATTAATTCAGGGGTGAAATTTATGGGAGTGATTAAAATTGAGGGAGAGGCAAAACAGACTTTACCTTGAACAAACTTTCGAGATTACAACATTCATCAAAAGCCTGGATAAAAATGGATCCAAGACGCCTATCAAAGTCGTAGGCTGTTACTTGAAACGTTTCGTAATCTTGCAAAAATAACGTGCTGTCGGGTTCTAAAGGGTCATAAGTTGCCGAGTTGAAAACCATCCAAGCTGATTGGAATTCGCTCATTAATTCTCCCACTTTAAAACCCAAATTTCTTCCTTTGATTCCGGCTAATTCGATTCGATCAAGTTTTTGAAAGTCTACGACGGAACTTAAGAAATCCTTATAAAAAAAAAATTCATTATTTTACAAAACTTTTTCGAGTGAAAAAAAATTTAGTTTTTTAAAATTATTAAAAACAGGCAAGTAACGCAACAAGTTAACGGCACTAAAAAGACCAAAGCATCAAAATTTTACAATATATTAATAATATGGTATAATAGTGACCCTTTGATTTTATTATATAAGAAATAACACACCACCGAAAGAAAGCATTCAAAGTCTGACCTTTCGCCAAGTTTGAGCTCTTGGCATCATCAAGAAAATAATCTAAAATCAGTTAAAAACTGCAAAAGTTTAATGTATGCAGTTAAAAGTGATTCAGAACAACGGCGACAATTTAAACTATACTAAAAATAAACGTTTATTTTCGAAGAACTTACAATTAATATATTTAATCGCGAAATAAAGTCGATTAACCTTTGGAAGGGGACATTTGGATTAAAGCTCCAAGGTTTAGTTTCTATTCCTTCCTTGAAGTAAGTCGGCATTTTTTTACGATATTCTTCAAATGTCTTTCTGCAAGAACAGATATATATATACATACATTAGGTACTGTTAGTCTTCCTGGATAGCCAGTAAAGTGCTCAGCAAACAACACCAAAGGCTTCAGTTGAAAAAAGACTTACAAAAAGCTTTCCAATGCTTCTACACAAAAAATAAGATGATTTCTTGTATTTTCCTGATCTCCTTGAAACACTGATCCTGGGTCTAAGTGTTTCATGCACTGAATTCAACAATTAAAAGTTAAATTTGTTTTTCATGTGAAAATACAGATATGTTTCATTTCACATGTCATTCCTACCTGTTCAACAATTGTGTTGCCAAACATTTTAAGAAAAGTAACAATTCTTTGAGATAAGCAATAATAACGACTGTTTGCCCACAATAAGCATATGCAATGTAAAAGAGGTTCCAACTGAGGTAAGGCAGTATCAAATTCAGTTCCCTCAAAATTATCAAACATTTTCAGGAAAGGATTTAAATATAAACAAATATCTCTGGCCTCAGTGACAGCTAAAATAAATTTTGATAAACCACAAAAATTTATACAAACCAAATAAGATGTATAATTTGAATGTTTCACTATTGTTACATATATTCAAGTCCCTGTATTAATTTACAAAATATTTTACCTGCAGCAACATTTCGGAAAAATGATCTGTAGGTGTGAGTGTAACTACTTTCTGTGATTTCTAGCACCATAGCCATTTTCTTCACCCTTGGATCTCTTAATTGATCATAAATTGATTCCAAGTTTTTTAAACGTTGATTCCAGAACAATATCTAAACCCAGATTTAGGATAAATTTAACATCAATAGTATATACTCAGATTACTTAGTCTGTACAAATTTTTAAATTACTACCTCCTCACTAGGGACAGGATGATGTCCACCTTCAAAAAGCACTTCTGAATTTTCAGCCAACACATCATTTATTTGATGAGCCCATTTTATCACTGCACCTTCAATTGCTGACTTCAGTTGGAGATTCACCACTTTACCTTGTCTGAAAATTCATTTATTTTATTGGTAAAATTAAGAATGATACTTTTCCTTCAGAAACACCAAATGCAATACCCACGATTCAATTAAATTTTGAACTTCTTGATAAACTTTCTCTATACCCACAGGCATTGGCAAAAGTGTTTGCCCTGTCATTTTGCCTTTAATTTGATAAACAGTTCCTCTAAATGAATGAATGTGTTTCATGACATCTTCAGCAACACACTTGGGCCATCCCTTTTGATTATCAGGATTTGATATTAAAGGAACGAATAACTGAAATTTAAAAAGGAAACTTGTGAAATAATAAAAACTATAAAAAGTAAATAAATACGAATCAGTTGAATGAATAAATTACCTCATCCAATAAAACAGACAATTCTTCAACAGGATTTGGAGCCATGTCTCCAATAATACAAAGGGTAGGCAGATTTTGTGCTGTAGCTGCCTCTTCTGTTTTTTTAATAAAATATACTGATTTACTTTTTGGATTTGGAGGATAAGTCAATAAAGGTTGTAACAAACCAGCATTGTTTATTGTGAAAATTATTGTTCTAACCTTTGGGTTGTTTAAAAACTCAAGCAAGACAACCTAAAAATATAAATAAATAATGAATATTCATAATAAATCAACACAACCGACATGCCGAAAATCAACCTACTCTGTAGTCTTCATTTCCTATCAGTTTAGGCCATTTGTCAGACTTGAGTCGCAAAGTTTTTGTGAGATAATCGCAAATATATTCGTATCGAGGATCTTCATCCACTTCTTTTTTATCTGCCATTCTATTAAATCCAATTTAAATAGGCTTATTAAAAAAATCTATTCAATTTGTCTTTGTCGGTCATGTCGTATATACGACATGCTGGATTTTTTTTTGGCTGTCATGAGATAAACAAAGACCATAGCAACCCAGAAACCTGTTTACATCAATTAGGTTTCTACGGAAACGTTGTGAGGATATCTTTACATATTCAGATGCATTATACAAATCCTTTCCGAAAGACAACTTAATTTTTAACCGACTTTTAGGTAAAAACCAATGACGGTCCATTTCAATATAACAAGTCTTTAACGTTGTTTTGGTTGTAAGTATCGAGTACAGTAACAATGCGCACAAAATCGAAGAAAATTCAACATATCTAAAAATCCGAACGTTGAAAACTATCATATTTTACACTTAAAAAGGAAATTACTTTAAAAAGAACCAAAGTCATTAGGAGTTCGATATATTTCCCTTCAAAAGAAGACAGCAGAAGACAAGCCGAGGGAAAATAATTTTTATGAATGTTTCCATTCACAAAAAATCAAACAAAAGTTTTTTATCTATAAAAAAATTAGATAATATTTAATTTTAAATGAATGTCGCTCAGATTCTTAGGTGTAATACAATTTTCTCTAGCAGACTTTTTCATAAGCTGACGCTAGATCATGTTTCTAGAAAAAATAATTTATTTAATAGGAATTTTAGCGTCGGAAAGATAAGGTTACAAAATCCTAACCCCTATCAATCAAATATAAGGTCAACAAGAAATTACTTTATAGCTTTAACAGTAACAGCTTTAGGCGTATCTTATGCAGCTGTTCCCCTATACAGAATATTCTGTCAGGTTTGTTTAATTTTTCAGTTTTGCTATTTTCTTCAATAATAAGATCAATCATTTAAATCATTTAAGAATTGTTTTTAGACTTCTGGATTTGGGGGAACAGTTCAGCATGATTTGGGAGGTGAAAAAGTTGAGAAGATGCAGAAAAGACCTCATCGATTAATAACAGTTAAATTTAATTCAGATGTGGCTTCAAGCATGTCATGGAAGTTTCAACCCCAGCAGACTGAAATTGTGGTATGTTAAAACAAAATGATTTATTTAATGAAATATATTGGTTTTTTTCCCAACAAAATTGTTTATAAAATTAAAAATTTTTATTTTCTCTTATTAATGTCAGTTGAAATATCAAATGTTAATTAGTAATAATTATTATCAGCATTACCTTGTGTTATACTCATTTCATCACATCCTTTATGTTTTTTTGTTGCAAAGATTTATTACAAATGTCTAAAAGTCAAGAAGTATCAAATTAAAAACTTATAAAGGTGAGTTCTAAAACTGGTCGTCTTTTAGACCTCAGGTAAGGTGTTGTAAATAAAATGTCTCAACATGACAGAATGGCCAACTCATTTTGAATCCTAAATTTAACTAAGACAATTTTGTAGATGTATAAAATATTGTTAATATTGATTAACAGTATATATTTACAATTGTTTTTATACAGGTAGTGCCAGGAGAAACTGCTCTTGCATTTTATACAGCAACAAATCCTACTGATAAGCCCATTGTTGGAATTAGTACATACAATATTCTTCCGTTTGAGGCTGGTCCTTATTTTAATAAGATACAATGTTTTTGCTTTGAAGAACAACAACTGAATCCTAGAGAGCAGGTATTATAAATCTCCTAAAACTTTATTTTAATTTTGTCCCTTGAATCAATTCCTGGGGTTAAGACACTAGTCTGTTTTTCAAATTAAAATGCCTCTTTAAAACTAGACCAACTATTAATCGTCCTGCTTAAAGGTAGGTGGGAATCAGCATGATAAAGAAACAAAATTTTATCAAAGGATCTTTTGTAACTCTTCATTTTCTCATTGTTTCCATTAAGGATTCTGTTCCTTGTACTTTTTATTGTATTGATTGTAGCTAGGGAACAGTCTAGTCTCTTAACTCTAAGAGGAAAAAAATAAATCTAAAAGGATTTGTTTTTAAGTTAGACATACATTCTTTATTAATTTTTTTTCAGGTTGACATGCCAGTATTTTTTTACATTGATCCTGAATTTTGTGATGATCCTCTAATGGAAAATATTGATGAAATTATTCTGTCATATACATTTTTTGAGGCAAAGGAAGGCTTGTCATTTTCATTTGGTCCTCACAACAGCATGGCCCAAAAGAAATAATGATGCAGTTCCATGCAGATTATTATTTTTAATAAGTATATTGATCATAAGGGAGACTTGTGGTTGGATGGTTGAAAAGCATCTGAATAGTAAAGTAATTATTGATGGTGTTAGCCCCTCCCACATTCTTTTATACCCAAAGATGATAAATGGGAATGAAACTCAGCTCAATTCAATATATTGATCACAATACTATTAAAAAACATTTATTTTTTTATCTTACAATTTTACAAACCTGAATTTTATTTCACTGACTAATTCAAATTTTTAAATATGTACAGAATTTGAAGAAAGGGTTACAATTGATGGTACTTATTCATCTGTTTGTCCCTCATCACACTTGGAACCACTGGCTAAATAAACAACTGACAATTTGAGAAAAAATTTTATTTTAAACCTTTTTTTTGAATGATTAATGAATCGAGAAAATATAACATTTAAAAAAAATTTCACAAAAACAAGTTACGGCCATTAAGGAAATAAACTTTTTTACAGAAATCAAAAAATAACATAGGTGAAATTAAATGAGAACAGTTGAAACGAGATACGATGATGGAAGCCAAATATTTTCAGTGGGTTCTCATATTTCACAATGATAGTAACTTAGGCAAGGCCTCAAAGTATTAGTCTTGATTTCTAGTCTTTTCTCCGTTTGACATCAAACGGGGATGTCAGGAAACTGTTAATTATTTTTAGCAAAAAAACTTTCATTAGTATAGAAATTAAGATAACTAAAAAACGTAACCGATAATTAAAAAACCATCTCGAAAACTTAAAAATATATCACAAAACATTGACTTTTAAATCTGAATTAAAGATCTGAGAAACTAAAATAAGAATCCAAATAACCCTATCCTAAATATTATCAAAAAGAATGAACAAGTTTCATGGTTAAATTTTGTGATGTTTGTATGATTTGTCACATGAAGTGACACTAGGACAGATAGAAAAACCGCAACATTAATACTGTATTCCAAATATTAAAATTTTTTTTTCTCCAATTTCTAATTCTAATCATAAATGAACACAATGTGGCATTACCCGATATTTTCCGAATTGATTGAACAGAGAGTAATTTCATAGAAATATGTTCTGTTAAGTAAAGTTGTAGTCATTTTACAAAGTAAATTGTAAAATATATTTGTGGTAAAACACCCTTTTGAAGTTTTGGAAAGTTCAAAGTTTTTTTTTAAATATAAAATGTGTTAATGCCGTATTGAAATTTTTGTTTGAATATTATTGTGGAATAAAGTACGTTGTACGAGAATTTTTGACAAGAGGTAGGTATAAGTCGTCTTCATCATACTACCGTATAATAGTGACTCGAGCTCGTGCTACCGATTTGCCATCTTTTTTGTTAGTATTGAATCAGTGCTAGATCCGCAGGTCCATGACCTACTAAAAACTCTAAATTTAAACTAGCTAATATACAACAGTAACATTGGAAGAACTTAGTGGTGTGGTACAAAGAATCAATGATGATTGTATTGCTAATTAATCAATGTCAATTTTTAACAATTAAATGACAATTATTAGTGGATTTAAACAAAAAAGCTTCTGTGCATTATACTTCATCTTCATTATCTTTTATTGCTGATAAAGATAAGATATCTTTAATTCCCCACTGTTTGCCTTATTATTACTTCTTTTATATTGGAGGAAACGAAACTCATGTTTCGAATTCATGTTTGAATATGTTCTACATTTCTTTATTGCTAGCAATCTTATGGTTTTATTCTTTTCCAAAACTTTAACATCAATCTCTCCGTGCGATCTACTTTCTAATCCTTTGAAATTTCAAATTCGTGAAGTTGTACAGCATAAAATTATTTGCCCAACTCGTTTAATGTTACAAGAGACTTTTCAAAAAATTTAAATTTTTGACTATTTAATTTTCTGCATTTAAGCACATGTCGAAAGATTCGAAAATAAATACTTTTAACAGATTAATATTTGATGGTTGCGGTAATGGGGTACGATCTCCTCATTCCCAAACATTTCTCTCTGTCAATAAACAATGCGTTGACTTTACTTGCAAGTTCGGTTTCAAGGTTGCTTCGAGTTTTAAGAAGTTGTTGGTGTTGAGCTTCTGCTTCTTGCAATTTGCGATGAAGTTTCTCGATGCTAAGTTGAATATCTTTGATTTCTGTTATTAATCTGATGAGAAAAAAGTAATATGGTGAATATTTTATCGAGAAGGATTGATAAAATACAGTTATCAAAAAGGAGAGACTCCAAACTCAATACTAATTCATAGGCATTACCTAGACTGAGCAGAGTCACGACACAGCTCGATTTCTTGTCTGTGCGCCCTAGCTTCAAGTCGTGTTTGAGCTACCTTTAGTGGGGCTGATTTGTCCATTATTGCCTTTCGAAGCATTTCTATATTTTTTTCTACATCAAATATTTCACGTTGAACCTACAACAAAAAGGAAAAATTACAGTGATATTTGTTGCTTGAACGCTAAAAACTTTTCTTATTCTTTGACATTTTTTCAAGTTTTGATTATTACCTTATGAAGATGCATCTGCAATTTTTGTTTTACATCCATCATTTCGTTGGAACGCCGCTCCAGAGCAGCATTTGTCGTCGTCCAGGCATTCCAACAGTCGTTAGCGTGCGAATTTATTACGTTATCCGTATCCGTTCGAATTTGTGCCGACTTCGCTCGTTCAGACTGTGATCTCTGAATATTTCGGTTTGAAAACTCTACCCACGTTTCTGGAGTAGTGATTCTACAAGTCGAACAAACAACATTAACTATAGTGTCCGTACCATCAAAGTCGACAAAATCGAAATCACGGAAATTACTGAACAGCAACAAGACAACTACCAATTCAAGCTAGTTTTTGCTTAGTGCGAAAGTAGTTCTTCATTTAAGTGTCATCAAATACTTTTATTAACTCTCTTTTAATAAGAAAATAAAATAAATCAGTTGCTTACGTGTTATCATAGTTTTCTATTCCACCATAGTAGTTGATTCCTCTTGAAAAATTGTTTAGAGAATGTGCCAGATTATCAATACCCATGGCTTGTTCTTTCATTTTAAGGTCTCTTTCAATTTCGTGCTGAGAAGCTCGATTATTTCGGAGCTGTAGAAAGTGTAAAAGTAGAGAAAAGTCATTGGAGGCATATATTGTAAGATCAATAGCTCTAAAAAATAAAACTGGTGAAAGTGAAACCAACATTCTAATTCTTTTGAACTGCTCAATATACTTACTTGTGCCTCAAATTTAGACAGTGCGTCCTTATACAAGGCTTGTGTACTTCTTACAGTTTCTATTTCTTTAAGCAAGGCCTGCTCGACTTCGTCATGTGCCAGATCAACTCCTATTATTGAAATATACAGTAACTAACTTGCTCTTGGATTGCATTGCATTAATTATTATTAATATTTTTATATTACTAAGTATCTACTTCAAAAATTAAGTGTTGTGCCATGCAGTTTTAGAACTAAAGACAAATTCATATTCTTTAATTCCTAGACGTCTTATCGAAGTTTCTACTTCTCATCTCTTGTTGCCAGATACCTGATCTCTTAATTTACATAATAAGCTCTGAAGCTCTGACTGACATCGCTTTATGTTACTTATTTCTCGGAGAAGCGCTTGTTCAACATCATCATGAACGAGATCGACTCCTAAAATTTACACATTGCTTAATGATAACAACTTTGAATCCAAAACAAAATACTTCTCTTATTAATTTTGACAACTATATGCAAATAACACATTAAATCACTGATAACGACTCTTGTGGGCAGAATCTGTTATGCCCAAGTGCAAACAGGAAATCAAGCAACATGTAACAAAAAATTCCGAGAAATGCAGAAATACAGCACTCCCTCTCAGGCGAAATCATAAGTATAATTAAGGATAACATAAATTGGTCTACAGCTAGCTGTACCTAAAGAGATGAAGAAAAGGTTCTTCATGAATGCATATGGTAATGAAGAATCATTGAAGGTAGAATTGAGTGCACAAAATATTCCAGTGGTTTTAATGCTGTTTTTCACCATTTTTTGGGGAGTATAATAGGATGCGGAAGGAGGATTCGAACTCACGATCATTGCGTCCCAGTCAGGAAATTTTACCACTATACTACTCCTCCCAGTTGAGTACACAGAATTAGATACTCAATGAATGAACCTGAGTTAATCCGCGAAAAATTGTACAAGACTTTCAAGGTGCCAAGCACAACATTTTTCTAACTACAGAATAGATTTAGAGACATCAAATCATTTTAAATAAATGAATAGATTAGAAATTCCAGGAATTTCCCTTGTCCCTTGTTTAGTTTTAAACATCTTTATCAGAAACAGTAAGTTAATTGGTATATGTAAAAAGTAAAACCAGCCTGACAACTATTCCAGTTTTTTAAATGCAGGCAAAAAATTTTTATTGCATTTATAACATATTAATGCAAGTCATGAATAAAACTTGAGCCATAAATTTTTCTATTCTTAAAATGTCTATAAAATACCTGTTCTGTTTTCTCTGTGGTAAAGGCATTCTTGAGCTATATGCAATGGCGCTTCTAAATCTTGAATGGTTTTCTCTAAAAGTCTCCGCGAATCTTGTAGCATATTTGATTCTTGAATCATTTTTTCTAATTCATTTTGAAGTTCTCCCCTCCAAAAGGTTAAATCAGTCAACCTTTCACCGATCCTTCTCCCAACTTCTCTCTGGGAAGCATTAGCAAGTTCATCTGCTTCTCTGTAGAAAACAATAAGTTCTGCAAATTAGGTATATTTTATATTGTAGTTTTATACATTTGCCTAAAAAAATATTAGTCATAAATACAATTTTAAAATTACCTCATAACCCTGCAAGCATCTGCTCTGGCCCTTTCGGAAAAGTTTCTGTTTGAATCTGCTTCGTTGTAATGACTAATATTATTCTGCATCCACTCATATGGAGTATATCTAGTGTAAAGAGCTGCTCTGGCTGCATTTGCTGGATTTCTATCAAAACCAGTTACCAGATTGGGAAATCTCAGGGGTTCAGTGGCCATTCCACTGGGAGTAAAACAAGTATCTAAAAGAGCATTTGTGACAGGCTGCATTGGCCTACAAACAAATCATTTAGATCTAGATTTTTGAAACTTTAAAAAAAATAAACATTACATTTGTAACAATAAATATTTCCGACAATCTTACAGTGGTGTGACTTCAACGTTTTCATAACCAAGTGTGGGCCTCCATGGATGACTTTTGGGTGTTTGATGAAACTGCCCCACTCTAACTGGTACGCTGGGACCCATGGTTTGCTCCATACAAGGTTCTGCCCCCACCGTACTCCAGTTTTGCATTTGCTGGAATTAAAAGTAGGAATTCATGCAGATACAAAGTAATTAAAGACCATATAAGATTTTAAAACATATTTTTTTTAAATTGATTTAGTTAATTTATTTATCGGCGCAACAACTGTTTATAAATTATAAGTAACAAAGTAATGAAGAAGAAACATTTATATACGTACTGAATACATCACTTTATTGGTACTCATTTTTAATTTTTTTATAAACCAATTTTAAAATTTATGAATATATAAAATATAAAAAAAATATATTGGTACTCCAGAGAGAAATTTAGACGAATAAGAACTTTGAAAACAAAATTCTAAGTAGCCATGGAGATTATGGCGCCGAGTCGTTTGTCGGCACTTTAAAACTAATCAAACATGGCGGATATAATTCAAAGATGGCTGACAATACAAAAGTTAACGAACGTGAGTTAACTTCCAACTTCACCTATGTGTAGAATTTATTTTAATCAGTGCCATTTTTAATTTTGGCTCTATTCAGTTTCAATATTTCTTTTATTTTTAATGTTTTAGATTGTCCCGGCACAGAAAGTGAATTAGCCGGCAAAGTATCAGCTTGTGAAGGCTGTCCTAATCAAAGAATATGTTCAAGTGACTCAAAACAAAGTGATCCGGGTAATTATTTTTCTATCGTTATTATCTAATTGTAGGTAGTCACAGATATTTTAAATTGCTTTTTTTTGCAGGCATTGATCTTGTCAAACGTAGGCTAGAAGATGTCAAATATAAAATTTTAATTTTATCAGGAAAGGGAGGTGTTGGGAAAAGTACGTTTACTGCCTTATTAAGTAGGTTTCTAGCTGCTTCAGAGGAAGATAAAAATGTGAGTTGAAACACATATTATCCATTTGAATCCCTTAAATAACTAATCATTCAATTTTACTTATATACTTTTCATGAACCTGCTTATCATTCAATTTCATTTTGTTTAATGTAAAAATTTATTATACCATTATGTTATATTGTCATCACTTTTTATGCAAGTCTGAGTTTCAACATCATTGGGTTTTAAAAAACTTAAAATTACACATCAAGAAGAAATTAGTATAAATGTTTTCTTTGTGAAATTAAGATTTCAGAATCTTTGATTTGAAACATCCCAGTAAAGTTTAGTCATTTATAAAGTGTAAGAAAGGGAGTTGAAACCACACTTCAAGGTGTTTAAAAACTTGATTTCATCAGTAGAAATAAAACAGAAGTGCTTTGTGATACCTATAATACATAACAATATTTATGCTTCTAGAGCCATCATTCCCAACATGGGGCATGACAATATTTTGTGGCTCATTGTCAGGATGTGCACCCTTCTGTTGACTAAAGCAAAGGCTATGGGGTGATTCGAAAATGAATTATTAACAGTGGATTGTTTTCTAGTAAGTCTGTGGATGTGAATGTTCATGTTAATGCATACATAAAAGTATTTGTATGTACATTTGTACACAGTACTTCTGGTTTCCTTAGTAATTGGATGGGGGGATCAGAAATGCCAAGGTGGGGCATGGCCCAAAATCAGTTGAGAACTGTGGTTTCAAAGTCATGTATAAAAGAAAACTTACAACAACAAGGAAGTTAAATGTTGAATCTTTTTTCCTTATTTAGTTTAACTGGTTATCAATTAAGAATTAAAATCTCATCAAAATTTTTTTTCCCAAGCAGACTGATTATAATGATTTTCAAATAGAAAAACACAAGTGAAGTGTATGTATATATAGTATAAAACACTCTTGACTCTCACCAGCCTTGATTTTACTGTTTATAAATGGTGTAAACAACCTGCTGCTGTAATGGCTAAGCTCTATGAAAAATAAGAGTGCACACTTTGAAGAAAAATTTATATTTTTTAATTTATCAATCATCTACTCCCCCTTTCTTTAAAAAAAATTTACAAATTTGTTTTATCCTCTCTCTCTTAAACTGCCAGAATATAAGCGATCATATCTTTATTAACTCCCATTAGGTAAACCTCTGATTCTTTCATGGTTATTCCTTTTAGCACAACTTCTCCTTGGAACCATACTTACTTACTTTTCATGGATCCGCTTATCCGTTAGGGTCGCGGGGTGAGGGAAGCAATCAAGGACTTCCAACTGGAACGATCTTCCACTATTGAAGTCAGAGAACCCGGGGCTATCAGGCGTGATTCGGCCAAGGCCTTCACCCCCCTGAGCCACCCCTGCCGCGGACGGCCACGGGGTCGCTTTCCTCCCGGGGTCTCCGACAGGACCCGACGAACCAGACGTTCAGGGGGGAGCCTTTGAACGTGCCCAAACCATCGGAGGATGGATCTCTCGATCCGGAGAAGAAGCGGCTCGACGTCAAGTCCCTCGCGAATGGCTGTGTTACGACACCTATCCAGCCTCGACACACCAGCCACCGCTCGGAGATACCTCCTTGGAACCATCATATTTGGAATTCTGATAAGAGTGTTTCACAAAATACTCATTGCTTATCAGTTGAGGTTTCCTTTAATGCATTACTACCAATGGAAGTTTCTATATTTAGTGACTTCAAATGGCCCCTCGCTTCTCGACTATTATATTAACAATTTAAATCGATATATATAACCAGGAATTTCCTTGTAAGACTTCATGATAAAATAAATGGGTTTCATGTATCAAGAAATAAAGAAGGAACAGGAAAATATTTAGAAGCGCTTACGCATTGATTGTGGTTGACCTCTAGGTCAGTTGTGAAATGCGTAAAATGGTACAGACTGGAGTGATGTCTTCCGATCTGAAAGCTTTAGGATACCAGGTCGTAAGGGTGATTCATTCGAATCAATAACTTGACTGTTTTGCGTGACGACTCCTTTTTACTTGTTTTTCCTACTGACACACTTTTTAACTGTGACAGTATTCCCTAATCACTTTGATATTTTATTGATGGGGTTCCTGCTTGGAGTTCCTTTCCGACATCCTTTCTTTCATTTATCCTTCATTAGTGTTTTTTGTTGTTCCTTTCATGACAGAGAATTCTTCTTAAAGTGGAAAAACTTTTTCATGCTATTTGATTTTCAGTTCCACTTTTCCTTCTTTGCTTTTGAACAAGTCTTAGGTTTAGAAGGTCAAGTTTTACTGTTTATCTTAAAAATTTTTGTTGACAAAGTAATTTTTTTTTAAACATGAAGGACACTCTTTAATAAATTCTAATTTTTAGTTATTCACCAATCCTACAATATTTATTGGCTTTTCGGTGTTTCCGCAAACCACATTAGACCAATAGATGCCATAATTTTTTGAGTTTTTCTATCTCTATGTCCGATTTTTAGTTTTAGGTCTCCAAATTTTCAATCTCAGTCTTATTTCCTGGTTTGGTCTTAATTTGGAATTAAAGCAGATGACGTTAGTAGGGGTAGTTAAATTGCCTTTTTGAGAACAATCGGTGTGACGTTGAGTTTTTTCTTGTAACGGAAACGTTAACCGTGTTGTACGAGTATAGATGGGGATGTAGAAGGCATGCAAAGAACTCGCAAAACTGCTTACTCCACTAAACGTTCATTACTTGTTATTAGGTTTGGAAGTGCAATAGATGACATTCAGTACCCGCAAGTGAAATTGTCGTCGAAAAAGTCAACTTTATGACTCGACCAAAAGTTTGCAACAATATTTTTTGACGTTTAGTTTGTGTGAAGGAAGCCAAAAAGTAATTTGGCTTTTTTGTAGACACTACAAAGCAGTAGGATTGGTATGAAATTGTTTAGTTGTTGTTTGCTAGAGTGATGGAAACTTGAGTACGATGACTATGAGTCCTGTTGTCAAAATTTTAAGGAGCTCCAATAAAAAAAATTATGTGGTTTCAAATATGGCACTAATAAAAATTTCAATTTAACAGTATTAAAAAAAAAATTGCGACTTACATGAGGATGATGATAGGAAAAATCTCTTTGGTACGTTGACATATTTTTCTCGAAAAACATTTAAAAATGTTGTGGGTGGAAGACACGCCAAAGACGTAACGTCGCCGGCCGAAGCCCGACTGAGACCCCCAAACCCATCTGAAAATCGAAATCGTCATCTCTACTGTTACACAAAAATTTTAAACAGACCTTGTTTCCTTGTTTTGTTTAGGTCGGACTTTGTGATCTTGACATATGTGGGCCCTCTGCGCCTCGGATGATGGGCGCTTTGGAAGAACAGGTTCATCAGAGCGGATCGGGGTGGTCGCCTGTCGTAAGTTTTTATTCTCGTGTGGCTGTTCAAAGAAACCTTGATGGTTTTGACATGTTGATATCTTGTTCTTGTAGTATGTCGAAGATAATCTAAGCGTTATGTCAATTGGTTTTCTTTTGGGAAGCCCAGACGAAGCCATTATTTGGAGAGGACCAAAGAAAAATGCGATGATTCGACAGTTTCTTTCCGAAGTGGATTGGGGTCAGTTGGAGTATTTGTTAATAGATACACCTCCTGGCACAAGTGACGAGCATTTATCTGCGTATAATTACTTAAAGCACGTGAGTGAAAGTAAATTTTTATGTATGTATTTGATATGATCGACGTTTTTATGTCAGGAAATGTGACTCAGAATAGAATAATAAAAATTATTGAAAAATGTATTAAAATAATATTGGTGGTTTTTATCCCGTTTTTCACCCTTAAATTTTGGGTGTAACAGGATGGGGGAGGAGAATTCGAACCCACGACCATTTGCGTCTAAGTCAGGAACTTAACCACTACACTACTCCTCCCACTATTAAAATAATATTTATTGTGAAACTACCCTTCCAGAAATTCTTTAACTCTCACAAGCCAGGATGTTACAGTTTGGTGCTTGGCTAAATACCAAAAGTATATACACGGTTTTAATCTTCTGAAACTTCAACATTTTAAAACAGGTAAACCTCTCTGGTGCCATCATCGTGACCACCCCGCAAGAAGTGGCCTTACTCGATGTTAGAAAAGAAATAGACTTTTGTAAGAAAGTTAAAATTCCTATCTTAGGTGTTGTTGAAAACATGACAAGTTTCACCTGTCCCAGCTGCTCGGTGAGTACTATAGAAAAAAAAAAATTTTTTAACCTTTGCGATTTTCCCCCGTCAACTCCTGGGGCCTGGACATTGGTCCGCTCCCCAGCAAACCCCCAACCCTATGTTCTATCAACAGCTTATAGTCCCTTCCTCGGGGACAGGTAGTCGTTTTCGTTGGGGATAAAAAAAATTACCTTTGTGTTATTTCCAGGTTGGTGTTGGCTGAGGAGTCCCATAACTAAATCCCCTAGGTTCAGATGGGTTTGAGGATGGTTTTGTAAATGAGGAGTTTGTAACCCATGTTTGTTTAGTCTATGTTCTCTTTTACAGAAATCATCGGAAATATTCCGAGCCACGACTGGTGGAGCAGCTCAAATGTGCTCAGAGTTAGCCATTCCGTTTTTAGGTGGTTTACCACTGGACCCGAAATTGGCGAGGTCTTGCGACGAAGGAAAGGATTTCATTGCTGAATATGGCGATTCCGTTGCTTGCAAAGCCCTCAAAGAAATTGTTTATAGTGAGTTTATTAATTTTTTTAAAAGCTATTCTCAAATAGTTTTTCATGGTAATAAATTACTTACTATTTTATAATTATTTTGTTTCAGAAATCGTACAGGCGTTGAAAACATAGTAAAGTTTATCTATAATTAAATATGTATGGGCATAATTTGAATAAATTTTTTAAATTTGTGCTTGGAGCCTAAATTTTTTTCACCAAGATGGAAAATTAATATTTCTTTTAGAAGCTCTTGTGAAATATTTAAAACCTCAAAAAATTTATTGAGTTGTGAAGTTTTGGTAAGCGCTTATGTTCTTGGTGTAAGAAGGTTATATTACGACTCACTTCAGTCTCATCATGACGCCCACAGACCATTCTACGTATGCTCTCCGCCGTTTGAGCACGATAAAAATTTATTTGTCACTTAAAAATATGTTTAATTTTTAAAATTTCTTCTAATCATTGTAGTGTTATCAAATTGTTGAGTATACTCTACTTTTATAGCTGAAGAGTTTATCTCTCTTCCATCATAAATTAAATTTGTGCTGTTTTATAATAAGTCATAATTTAATTTTGTTCTGTTATTGTTATGTAGCTGAAAATAAAATGAAAATAAAAGCATAAAACCCGATTTAAACGTTGAATCCTATGTTAAATAAATACTGGGCCCAAAAATATAAATAAATATAAATACGTCTTTTTGCGCCCTCTGGGCGCATAAAGTGTCTACAAGGGTCCGTCAGCGGGCTCTGTTGAGGGCTGTTTTCTTTGCTGCACTCCAAGTTGCTCCTGCTACAGGATTCCGATTGGGTGGTTCGTCGCATGACTAAATCCAGGATTTTTTAAGAAACAGGATCGGGGACAGTAGGTACCCTTATCTCACTTCTGAAGTGATTGCGATAATTCCGACAGTTTTCCCAAATGGAGTATTTGAGCACTGTATCCTTCGCACACCTCTTTAATCAGGTTGACCCAAAAGTATGACTTAGTACGACTTTTTTAAACAGCTCTAAGGCTAAATTATCCTCAATTGGCCTAAAAAACTTAAAATTCAGAATTATCATAAATATTTGTTTCTACTGCAGTAAGTGACAGGGTCAAAAACTTTTCCAGCTGTGATTACTTATTGTTACTAAAACAAGCTGTCCTAAGAGTTTTCATAGTTTTGTGTCAATTATTTTTCTTTTGTTAAATTTTGGAGAGTTTAATAAACTTTCAAAATTCTACAGCCAATATTCTGGTATTTTAGCTCAAAAGGTAACATTCTGAAGAAATTCAAAGAGAAAGGTGAAAAAAAAAATTTCCCGCGCAAGTCATCACCTCTGCTCTTCCTTGTTGGGGATGCTGAGACGCATGGCAACGGTTGCTGTAGAATAATATGACGTCAGCTAAAGTACCCCACGAAACTCAGATGATTTGTACAGAATAAAATTAATTAACGAGTGAATTTATAGACAATTTTTTCAATAATTATGATAAAAAATCGTGACGAAATCAGCAAGTTTAATAAGCGGTTTGTATGCAATTTAAATTTGAACCTAAAAAGGTTTAAGCAAACAGTTTAATTCTCTGTCTTACTTTTTTTTGTGTCAAAATTTTATTTGTGGTTACTCAATGGCTGTGCATAAGGTATAATTTACTGGCAGCGATTAATGAAAACCTTTTTATTTATAATTTTATACATTAAAGTAGTTCTTTCCTTAGAGTACAGCATAATTTTTCACTTAGCCTCATTTATAAGTTATTATTGAGTAAAGTTGAAAAGGTATATCACTATACCAAGTTGAATAAAGTATACCACATTGATTTTATCTCTATTACAGGGCTCCATTTTCAAAAACTGAAATTGGAGCTACTCTCTTCTTTAAAGAAAATCTATAAACATAAAACCCCTTCGAAATTATGTTTGTCTTGAATATTGTCATCCATCAATCATTTCTAATACTTACAAAATGTCCAAAGGTCTGTTTGTATCCTCCTTTATCTAAGTTGGAAAAATATTATTTTCAGATAAAAAAGTCAGAAAAAATCATGTGGTCTATATGGGCACTAGTTTTTGTGCTGCCCTTTTTACTCACATTTCCGGGTAAGCTCATTTTTTTTTTTACTTATTGCACACGATAGTTATTGTACATTTTATGGAAGAGCTTTTCACTTGTAGTAACAGCGGTGTGTGCAATTTTCATTAACGTTATTAACTACAAAATAACTGTAACTACAAATGAGAAATTTAGTTAAAAAAAAATTTTGTCAGTGTTCAGTTAGAAAAGATATTACATAACACTCAGTACTAAAGTAAAATACCGTATTTTAAGCACCCACTTGTACTCATTAATTTTTTAATCAGGACGTAAAGGTGTCTGTTTTATTTATTTTAATTTCTGTAATGATAAAAATAGATTACAATTTTATATTAAACTATGCCCAGACTCATTAACTTTGCTCAGATACCTCCAAATTCAACTTTAATATTCCACTGAATCCAGTCATGGGGCTCCTCAGACAACACCAACCTGGAAATCCTAGAACTATTCCAGTCCAAAACCCTGCGAATCATAGTTCCTTTCTAACTATTAATACATCATCCGCAACAATCTGGTGATTCCCACTGTAAAGGAGGAAATCAGCAGATTGTCTCTCATGTTCTCCTCCCGGCTGACGGTTCATCCTAATCCTTCTGCATCATCCCTTCTTGACGAACTACGTGACCAATGACGCCTCAAGAGACATACACCACTTGACTCCATGACGCGCTTCTCTTAGCATCACCTCTGTACTTTCTCCTACCTTTCCTGTCTTCACACTATTACTTTCTACCCACTTTATTAATATGACTACTACTTTTCTTTTCTTCTCTCCCTTCTTTCTGCCCTGTTTTATTTTCTTCCTCTTTGTCTTTCTATTTCATTCTATCCATTTTTATAATTTCCTTCATTCCTCATCTACTTTTTCTACTATATTATTTCTTCTCTATTCTTTCTCTCTCTTATATCTTACCCCATCCTATAGACTGCACCCTCACTCACATCCGTTTATCCAGTTCCTGGAGCTAAGAGACTGGTTTGTTCCCTAGTTATTTGCCCCTTTAAAGCCACACCAACTACTTGATCTCTCGCTTAGAGACGATGGTAGTTGATCCGGAGAAAAAAAACATTCCACGAACCTCTTGAACGATACCGGGGACCTTTTAGGTTACGAATGATGAATGATGAGTTTTCGCCATCAAAATTTTTCCTCTTTAGGTTGTGAAGGTATAAACTGCTATACTTGTTCATCAGTGAATGGAAGTAACCAGTATTGCGAAGATCCTATAAACACTCACCTGACAACTTACTCAGAAAAATGTATGGTTCCAAAGAAGAATCATGTTGGATTATTTCCAGCCAATTTTTGCATCAAAATAACCGGGACAAACAGTAAGTGAAAAATTTAAGGCTTTGGTACCATTTTAGTCTTCGATGTAAATAATTTGGATGCTTGGATGAATTTATTTAAACAGTTTTAATAATTTAGTTTATGTTCATTTTTAGCGGACACCTACGAAAGAATGGTTATTCGTGCTTGTGTTATGAAGACGATGGATTCCCAGTGCGGAATGTTCAGATACCAAGACCAAGCAATGAACGGTTGTGTTCTAACCTGCGATTACAATGGCTGCAATAATTCCGCAAAGATACAGCCCATGGCTCTTAGACATTTTCTCTTCATTTACATTTTCCTTAACCGTAAAATGCTCGAGCCTGATTTCTCTGATTTTACTGTATCAATGATTATGGCCATAGTATAAATATTAGAAACTGTTTCAGTCGATTTTTAAATTTAATTTTAATTAGTGTTGTTTTTACGGATATTTAGAGTTTAGAGCAAAGCTGGTGAACCTATAACAAATTAAAATTAAATTTTTACTGTTTATTTCTCAGCAAGAATTTCACGATACAGTACAACTTAAAAAAGAAATTTTTTTTACCCCGGATCAACTGCCACCCTCTCTAAGCGAGAGATCAAGTAGTTGATGTGGCTTTAAAGGGGCTAAATTACTAGAGAATAGACCAGTCTCTTCGCCTCAGGAGTTGGATAAACGGATGTGATTGGAAGTACAGTCTGTAGAGTGGGATAAGATATAGGAGACATAGAGTTAGGGATGGGGTAAAATAGAGACAAGGAGGACAAAAAGAAAACAGGACAGAGAGAAGGGAGAGAAGAAGAGGAACGTAATAGTCATATTAATAAATTGGGTATAGAGTAATAATAAGAAGACAGAAAAGAGAGAGGAAGAAAAAAGAAAATAATTTTTAATATTTGATTTGTGTTATAAAAAAAAGTTCGCCACCTCTAGTCAATTTTATTTCGTTGCATTCAACACCTCGACACTTAGAAAAGGTAATTTTTATCAGGGTGATAATTTACCAAACCCATATCTACTTCTATTGTGTAGGCCCCTCAAAATTATCAGGTTAGTCCATTAGTAGGAACTAATAGCATGAACGAAATTTGCTATCACTCACTATTACATCAAACAAGGTTTCGAATAAGACTCTTGATATAGTTTCTCAGTTGCAAAGGGCAACTATGTCAAAAAAATTTTTCGCTGACTGCCATAGTTTCCGAGAAATTCGACGGGGGAGATTAAAAAGGTCCACCTTAAATAAAGTAACACTAAGTTTGTAAAATGTATTCTTCACTTACAGCTACAAAAATTATGGCATCGATTCGGAAAGCTTTAGGCTGACCTGATAAAAACGAATCTAGTAAACTATTATTTAAAGAAAATAATTTTACTTTCAAATCAAGTGCAACAGTACTCAACGATCATACACTTGAAGATACCGTCATGATTCTATTTAATTATTTGGTGGTTCCAAATCAACCAACGAATCCATTGTATAAACTGGGGGCAACAATCGATTGAACATTGTTACTCTATAGAAGGATAATTGTTTATGGACTATGTAGACAACAAACAATAAAATAAAAAATTTAATTAACGTTCAGAATTTTCTAATAAAGCTGTTATTTCATTTGGGTAAAAAGTAAAGAAAAAAATTCTTGGATTGAGGGAAAACTTTCTTCTGGTTAACCGTGAGAAATTCAAAATTTTATTTTGAAAGAATAAATTTAAATAATACTGAAATACAATTTTAAAACCAGTTAACAAAAAATATATATATCATTTTAATATTTATAGCCAAGAGTAAAACTTTAGAAAACAATAAAAATTATTTTTTTATTATTTAATTAGCTAATCAATTACATAACTGCCTCTTTACACAGTTTCCAGTTATTTATTACCAAAGAAACCAGTGATCAAATAGTTTTTTTCTGGTTTTGACAACGGTTTGTTAGGAACTTGTGACTAGGGAGGAAAAATGTTATTTTGCGGAAAGTCAAAAGATAAAATTTAAACAGTATGAACAGTTAAAATTTAAATTAGATCAAAGGAGATAATTTATTTGCTGTTACGTCATTTGGAGACATGGTACGGTCTACTTCTGTGTTATGTTTTTAACTTTCAGTTAAACGTGATGGTTATTTACAAAACTATTCGAAGATTTATTGTATATTCGTCTTCCTTTGGCATAAATGAATATGGTGGAGGGTCTAGAACTCTCAACTGATTCGCTGATCAGGCGATTTGCCATTGACCACTCAACCACAAGCCTCCCGAACTGTTCACATTAATAATTACTACATCGCCCCGATTTGTCACTTTTACTGCAACATATTCATTACATTAAAACAGTGATTCCCAACCTTTTCTTCATCACGGCACATTTTTAATAATTTAAAAACTTGGGAGCAGTTAAACAGCTAAATAAATTAACTGGTGAATTAACGATATATTTTGTACAAATAGTATTACTAAACAGGATTAAAATACCCAGGCAGCAGAATGCATTCTCCAAGTCTCCTCCAGTATTTTACTTTATACATCCCTAAAATTTGGCGGCACAGTGGTTGAGAATCACTGCCCTAAGATCTTGGCTTACAATGTGATGTGAGTATTAAGTTATAAACAAAATTAATGGTCCCTTACTTTATAAAAATTCTACAACAGAACGTCAACTGATAAGCTTAATGAACTCTGACTGGGAAGAACTACCCTAAAGTAAAGATCAATCCCATCAGGAACTAAAGTTAATTTATTTTTTTCAAATTGCTCGGCTGTTAAGGCACCGAAATGGACAATTATTTAAATAAATAATTCATCATTCTCTATTCATGAACAGAACAGTAGTTGAAAGCTTGAACTGACTTTCAAAAATTGGTCATTAATTAAAAACCAAAAATCGGTATTTAAATACCAGGGGTGAGATCATTGTCTTCATTTATTTGGTAATCTTCTATTTGTTGGCTGCCTCTGTCTGGCTAGAAATGACTGAGGTACACTTAAACCAGCTAACCTCTGATCCGCAGATTCTCTTTGTCTTCGAGTACCCTAAAACAGAAATAACAAATCAGTTTCTTTGTTTTATGGCAGCAAAACGATTTCTCTAATGTTCGACTTTAAATTTAACTTACCAAGCGATAAAAATTACCGATTAAAAATTTCATTTCCACTTCTAGGTTTTTATTCTTTGCTTCTTCATCTTGCTCTAATCTTTGAATGATATTTGCCTTTTCTTGAAGTTGATTTTTAAGAGTAGTTAATTCGACATTTTGTTTTGGGTCAAAAGAAGACACCACAGTTTTTGCTTTTTCTACACATTTTTTATAACGTTCCTCTAAACCTTGGATTTCTGCTTCTTTCCTCGTCAGTGAGTCCTTCAAGTGGGCGCATTTTCGATTTGTCTCTTCCAATCCTTCTTCTTGCTGTTCGATTTTTTGTTTTTGCTTTTCATTTTCCGCCGTCAAAGCTCTGTTTTGAGCCTGGAGAGCCACCAACTCCTTCCTCAGTGTTACCGTATCGGAATCTCCCCCTGATGCCTTTTCTGCTTGAATTTCTTCAACCTGACTTTCCAACTTTAATATCCGTTGATTGGCAAGTCTGTTCTCAGTTGTTAGCGTTTGGATTTGTTGATTGGCATCATCTAACAAAGCCTGTACCACGGGCAGTTGCTCGTTGCCCGGTCCCTCCTGTTTTAGTTTTAACATTTTGTTCTCCATCATCAATCTAGCTAATTTCTCCTTTATTTCGTGTGGAAGCATCTCCTCGATTCCGATTTCGCTTGGTGACGTTTCTGAATGGGACAGTGCACCCCCTGCAGGCATTGTCGATAATTGTGTACATCTTAATTCTTCATTGGATTCCTTCAAGCAATCCCTTTCCATGGCTAAATGTTCCTTTTCTCTGGTCAAAGCTACGATTTTCTCTTGAGCTTTCTTTTCTTCAAATTCGAATTTATCAGCTCTTTTAGTCTCATCGCTAAGTTTCTGATACAGTTCAGTCACTTGCTTTTTGTAAATCTCCACCTGAGATTTCCACGTCCCGTGCTTTTTAACTTCCTCCTCAAGTTCCAAATTGTGTTGCATGTAATTCGTGTTCTTTTCTTCTAATATTTTTAACTGTCTTTTAAGGTCACTTAATTCCTCTAATTTTCGTTTGTATGACTCGATGGTAGCTTCTAATTTACCCGCCTTGTCGGCCGTTTCTCTCAATACATCAATTTCGTCCTAAAAAAAAATTTTCAATTATATTCCATGAGGTTGTCAGACTGGCTGAAATGTCATGGAATTGGTTTGTGACCAATCAATATTTTTAATAAAACCACAAAGAGTTATATACAGCTCAGATCACTTTATTGATTAACAGCATTTAATAAAGAAAAACTTACCTTTAAATGTCTTGCTTCATCAGCATGAATTTGAAGTTCCTCTAGTTTGGATTGAAGATCTATTATATCACGTTCTTGAGCTTCCGCTCTTAATCTCAAATCGTCCCTAGTTGTTTCCATTCTAAACATTTCTTCTTTTAAAGTATCATATTCTTTCTTTAAAGTACTATATTTACTTCCGGCCACTAGTGATGAGCTCATGGGATTATCTGCTTCTTGAAGTCTTTCCTGCAATTTCCTGTTTTCTTGTAGAATGCTGACTTTTTCTTCTTGGAGTAAACTAACCTAAAAAAAAATTTATTAATTTCATGGATTGACCTAAACTTGTATTGTAAACAGCAAAAGCCCATTTATAATTTTACAGCAAAATTGTACCTGCATATCTAACTCATGACATCTTTGCTCCATTTGGTCTCTTTCTTCAAGGGCTTTATTCAAATCCAAAACAAGTTTTTGCATCTGAGCATCCTCGTTACTAACTGACACTCCTCCACTTTCAAGTTCTTGAATTGACTGCATGATAACTTGTTGCACACTCTCTTCCATTCCCATTATGATTGTAATATAATCTTGTTTGTGAGAACAATTCACTGCACAACCTAATATCAATTGTAATAACCTTCCTAATTCTTCTCTATTGCACTTTTCAGCTACAATCCAAAAAATTGTCTCTTAATTTCATTATGAACCAACAAGAAAAATAACACAACATGTCATTTTTGCAATTTACCTATCTGATTAACATCTGGTTTTTTGAAGTTGATTAATTGTTGATTTAAACATTCTTGGTAATAATCAACTATAGCTTCTAAAATTTTTTTTAAATTACTTGCTTTTAGTCTCCAGTTTGATGTGACCTCTGACTTAATTTTAGATGTGAAAGCTTCTGTGAACCATTCCGGAGCTCTGAAACACACACCAAAGAAGTCATTACCATCATCGTCACCATCGAGGGGTGACGATGGGTCATCCTAGCCTAACGCCGTGGCGCCTGGGACGGAGGAGACAGTTGGTATTTAGCTTGTGACGAGTGCGCTCAAAAATAAAATAAAGTGGCGTTAGTTTACTTTTTTATGTATTATTATACTTATTTTTTAAGTCCTGACATACTACAATTGTACAATCCATGAGTGCAAGAAATTGAGGAAATCGATACCATAGAACAGAGATGGCAAACCTATGGCACTCACAAAAACAAAATCATTTTAATATAAAATTTTTTAATTTTTCTATTGATAGAAATTAATTAAAAATTATTTGTATTTACCTAACACTTGTTAACACCTATTTAAAAACAGAATTTTTATGACTTTGTGGCACAGACACCAAAAAAGGTTCACCATCCTTGCCCTACAACATGTAATAATTCCAAAATTTGTTAAAGTTAATAATAAGGGAAATAAAGAAAAGGACACTATACTTCGAGAGGAACAAATGGGTGAAAGTATGGTAGAAAAGAAAGCCAAAGTTGTAAAACTACTAGTGGAGAGGGATGGAGAAATCCATGCCAAGAATAACAATCCAGAATCAAGAGATCAAAACTTAGTGAAGGGCACAAAAAATTAGTTTTAAACCACTTGCCAAAGTGAATAAATAAATGAATGAATCAGAGAGTGAAGCTCAGAAATTCAGTGAGGATTCATTCCAGTGTTAATTTTAATGCATATGTTCCATTTATTTAGTGATGTAAATATTTTAATGTCACAAGGCGAAAAATAATAAATATTAATGTAATAAGGGAGATGACTCTGAAGTTGGATCTACTGGATCAAAAAGCACCCAGAAATAATGAAGGCTAAATAATTTAATAAAAAGAAAATACAAACATACATTTGCGAAAGAGCTTGAGCCATAGCCACACCATCACTTATATCCTCTGCAGTTCTATGAGGAGCTTCTAATTCAAAGGTTTGTAACTGAAATACAAACAAATTGATTACACAACTTAATAAAAACAGGTAGTTGGAAATAAGATTGAATCAAGTCTTTCAAAATTAATTTATAATGAATGTGATAATTTTAAGCTTTAAAAAAATTGAGAGAATTCTATAAAATTTAACATTTTTCATATTTCTCTCAATTAATCATGAATCTTGAGTTATATTCTTTAAAGTCCAAAGAATTTAGTACTCGAACTTTATAAGTAAGCCATTGTTACGACTTCCTGAATATTTATCTTTTTATTCCATTAGTTTCTAGGATAGTTTCTTAATCTTGTAAATATTGTGTTCAAACGCTTTACTCACCCATTTCACCAAATTACCACACAAATCCTGACTTTTATCCATATTATTGATAAAATAAAAAAATATCCATACAGACCACCACTTTTACTTGTCACAAAATGGGTTCCTGCCACGACACCAATTGTAAACGTGTAACCATAACTGTTTTCTATTTACACTTCAAGCTCTAGGTACTTGTACACAAATTCGTAAAGATGGATTCTCTTGATTTAGAATCCGCAACAAAAATTATCAACAATAGTGCAATAAAGGTTGAACTGAGTGTAAGTGTTCATGAGACTATTGAAGCTTTCAGGTATCTTAGGAATTTATGTGGAACCAATCCTGAGTGTCAAAATGATGTGATTAAAATTTCGAGTGTCCTAGAGAACTCAAAAAAGATTTTATTGAAAATCGTATCGAATAATAGTGAAAACGAAAACTTTGTTTTATGCTTGCGTGTCGGGTTGCAATTTTTGGCCAATTTAATCGTAAATAATAAAATCAATCAAGAACTGGTGTGGAATGGCTGTCAGGATTTGTTCAATCATAGTTTGAAATATGACGACCCAAAAGTACAAAACTGCTGTGCGATGATTCTGTACAACATATTCTTAGGAAGAACAGAATTTTTAGACGAACTCAGTCACCCTTACGAAGATCTCATTAAATTAACTACCAAAGAAAGCACATCAGAATTCCCATTATACACCCTCGATCTTTTAGTTTTAAAGTCCAATTACATTGAGAAATTTTATGAGCATTTGGATGAAGAGTGCAGATTAATTGTCTTAGAAATAATTCAGAATTTAGTCACAGAGCAACATAATCCTAATATTAAGCCTGGAATAATAAAATTCTTTGCAGTTCAGTTCATAAAAAAATCAGATTTCATTTTAAGGGTGACTGATAATTATGTTGATGGGTTAAATCCAGTTGAAACCATAAAAATTTTAGATTTATTGGTTGGTTTTTCCTCTGATGACCAACATTATCTTCAAACTGTGCAAAAAGAAACTTCATTACTCATTAATTGCATAATGCTTTTGAGAAATGTTCATGAACTAAGCAAGCAGGATGGAAATAACTTCACTATGTTGAACAAACTCTCTGATTTAGAATGTGATGAAAAAATGTCAACTCAAGAAAATCCATTTTTTGGGTTTAAATGTTCATTAATTCGATTTATTGGAAATATGTGTTGGAAGAACTCAGTCAATCAAAATAAAGTTAGAGAATTAGATTGCATATCAGTGCTACTAGATTGTTGTAATATTGATGGAAGAAATCCTTTTATAGTTCAATGGTGTATTCTTGCAATTAGAAATATCTGTGAAAAAAATATTGAAAATCAACAATTCATAGCTTCAATGTCTAAAGAAGGTAAACTTGATGCTGCAAGATTAAAGGAGTTTGGAATTATGTTAAATGCTGAGGGTAATGGTGAGGCACTATGTATTGCTCCTTTGAAAACTGACAAATAAAAAAGTTTAATATTTTGTTGTTAAAATTTTTATACACTTTGAAATCCTGGAAGAAAAAATACAACTGTAAGAATGAACCAGAAAAAACTGATAATGTTACATTATATATAAATAGTAATAAAATAAATAAATTCTCTAATAGATTAATTTTTTACATTGTTAAACAGGAGAAGAAAATGCTGACTGAAATCAAGGAGTAAGCATGAAGAGTACTTCTGACAGTTTTTTCACTTTAATACTTTAAATTGACAATTTGGTTGTCTCTTTTCACTTGTTTAAATGATATTTTCACATGTGAATGGAGGCGCTAACCTTACACTCTCCCTTTTTCATTTCAGATATCTGGAATTGTAATAAAAACATAAATAATAATGAACAGGGTTTTTAAATATTATGCACACAAACTGTCCCACTCACTTTGCTGCCCAATCTACTCGTCTTTGTGGAGCTGCATTTGGTTTTGTTCCTCCAACTGCTGCTCGAAGGGGGATTCCAGAATCACTTATTTTTATATCTTGAAAAAAGTGTATAGCAGTCATAACTCAGTTGTAATATTAATTGTATAACAATAACTTTGATAATGAGCTCACCTTCGTAAGGTAGACGGTTGTAAGTTTTCACATAAGGTAAATCACAGTCCAGTTTTTGATTTTTACCCAATTGAGTCCAGGGAGAATTTGTGATACCATCAACTATTGTGTTTTCATTCCTGTGAAATTTGAGAATATAAATAGTCAAGAAATTTTACGTATTTCGAGTGAAAAAGAATGCGGTAATAAATTTTGCACACACATACCTAGGAAAATTTGTACTCTGACCCGCAACATATCTTGCTACGTTCAAGTAATGCTGTTTAGCGCTAATTTTTCTCTTGGCTGAAATTAACCATTTCCCACTATTTTCCCTTCCTGACTTATTACTTCCAAATGGTTTAGCGGGGCCAATACTAATTCGGCTTCTGGAAGTCAATAAATATTGGGAAAATCAGAACCTATCATGGCTTAAATTGGTTTGGTTTTTGGCAACAATACTTGGTAAATGAAAATTAGTATGAACTATAAAGAAATGAAGATCTACAGAATTGTCGGTATGTGACAATGGTTGGCAGCCCGCGGCTCTTCAGTTTCATTCGCAAATTTTATTTATTTTATGAAAATTTGGAGTCGTATTTGAAACTTTGATGATCAAAATTTTTCTTTTGATTTGAATTTGATTGCTTTAACTCACCCTAGTATTTCCTCTAAAGGATTTTCTGGATTTTTCTCCTCATTCAAACCAATTTTTAAATTTGAATAAACGGGTGTTTTCTCATTTAGATTATTTGGTTTGGTATCAAGATATTGAAAAATGGAGAGATCATTTCCACTTCTAATAATGGAATTATTTAAGTTTCCGTCCGTGTTTTTCAATGAGTCATTGAGGTTGAACACAGGGTTGGAAAAATTAAAAGGTAACGGTGAATCGAATATGGAGTTCCTAGATTTAAGGGCAGCGTTCAATTTCTGATCTTCATTTGATACCAGTCCTTGCAAAGAATCCTTTCTCAAAGGCTTCGCCATTTCACTTCCTAAATTTAAAATTAAATTAAGATCCGCATTTCGAACATCACTCTTTGTCATTTTGTTCACTGGAGCTTCGTCAATGTCTTTCTTTTGGAAGTGAACTTTCGCACTCGAATTTAGTGGTTTTTCTCCTAAATAGGTTGCTATAGCACGGTTCTTCGAACTCTTCCGCTTCTCGTCTTGAATTACATCAGGATACCTGGCCCCGGAATTGGTTAAATAATTTCCTTTTAATGTTTGAGTATTGACATCAGTCTCCTTTAAATTGGATTGGGGAGGCCCCAGTTTTTGGCCTGTTTGAAAGTAAGGGTACCTAAAAAATTTTTATTATTATTCCAATTTGTTTCGTTAGTTGAAGAGGAGCAGGAAGGAAAACAGCCCTCAGCCGAATCCGATGGCGGACCCTTGTAAACGCCTTATGTGAGTATGCTAAGGCGTAAAAGGCCTATCTACTAATTTGTTTCATTTCTAAAGTCTATTCATGGCTAAACGTCACGTACAAACCTCAGAGAATGCTGAGCCGTAGGCCTTTTTCCAGGACACCAATTTAACATGTCTTCCATTAGAGTGATTCCATCGCTACTTGCTCCAGGAATTATTGTAGTCAGTGGAATTTTGGAGAATTTTGGAAATTTGAAGTTCATTGCACTAGCCAAAGCGTAGCCTTCGGGCCAGTCCTTCTGTAAAAATGTTAAAATTTATGATAAAATAAGACTGTCTTATTGTTAATGTTACGTGATGTAAACTTATGAGGCACTTTAATACCCCAAAACTCTTGTATAGTTATCAATTCTTTAAATTAATTTGATTTTAAAAATTAGTACTTACTTTGTCAGGAGTTCCCAGAACAGAACAAATCTTAAACATTTCATCAATTTCACTATTACCAGGAAACAATGGTCTAAAAGTATATAATTCCGCTATGATACAGCCAACAGCCCAAATATCTATCGGACTTCCATATGTAGTGGAGTGAAGAAGAACTTCCGGAGCTCTGTACCTGAGGGTAAATCAAGTCAATTAATATAAAAGCAACCTGGCAGAGTTCACGTGGGTAAAGTTCATTTTGAAAGCCTACCATCTGGTCGATACATAATCCGTGTAAGGAGGTTTAGACCGGATTTCTCTGGCTAATCCAAAATCCGCAATTTTCACCAGCTCGGGCCCACAGCAAAGTAAATTTTCAGGTTTCATGTCTCGATGGAAAAACCCGTTACGATGCATGAAAGCCAAACCTTGCAAAATCTTCAAGATAAAATAAAGTCAAAAAGGAATTAATTTTCTAAGCTAAAAATGAGTTTCAAATTTTTCTTGTAAGTCACACCTGGAAAACTATATTGCGGATGACTGGCTCTGGGAACAATCTTCCTCTGTCTTTCATCAGTTGATATAAATTAGCTTGCATGTATTCGAAAACGAAGTATAGTGTGTCATTTTCCCGAATAACTTCCTTTAATTTGACTACATTGGCATGACTTAACTTCTTCAAAGACTGAAACAAACATTTATATACAATTATTTAGATCCTTTCGAAGGAAAAAACCGTACCAGAAGATGAAAAAAGTGCATTAAAAGTGTTCAATGTTAAAGTTTTCAAATGCAAGATAAGTTTGAGAGAAACATGGTCTCCAATTGACCGAGAAAAAAATTTTAAGTACTGCCCCAAAACACAAAAAGAGAATTCTCATTCATCACAATTTGATTTTCGTGTTAAATAAATTATGAGCTTTTCGGATTCTTAGATTTCCTTTTTAGACACAAATCAATTTCAAAAGCGAATCGGAAATACAGTATAATTCAAGGTTAAATCTTTAACGTTTGAATAAATTATGAGTTCCGGTTTGTATCAACTCTCCTTTCATGAAACTTTGTTTATAGAAGACCATACATCGTCACAACACAGGCAAGATATTGATTTAGATGACAAGGGAAAAGTTTTGAGTTGTTAAATTGATTTTTTCTACATCGATAAATATTAGTGACGTCATTTACCAGCACGATACTCCTCTATAATCTTGCCAAGACACTGACACCTGTATACTATAAAAAAAATTCAAATCTTAGGCTTTGCGTTATTTTTGGACATTTTTGGACCCAGTACAACCTTCACGAGTTTGTACTCTTATTGTTATATAACTTTGAATATACATATTTTATTAAATTTAGAAGCATATTTAGTATCGTATCGTGTATTTGTTCTTAGTTTCCTGTTCAATCACTGGCACTGTACAAGGATTCGGTGGACTCCTCTCAGAGAATGTTTTGCTTACCCACTTCTTGTAATTCAAAGGTTATATGTTGAACGAATCACTAAGAAAAGGGCTTATGACTTCTTTAACTGTAGTCCCGTGTATATAATAATTTTTTTCCTTGCTAACCACCACCTGTCTCCATTTTGAGACACCAAGCAGTTGATATGTCGATATAAGGGGTTTGATCTGAGGTAAGGACCATAGTTGTAACCCCAGAGGCGGATAGAAAAGTAGGACAGAAAAAGAAAGACAGGGTAATAGTGAGTTAATAAAAAAGAAGAGAAAAGAATGAGTGAAAAGGGAGAAGAAGAAAAGCAAAGAAGAGAGAATGAGTAGAGAAGGGAAAGAGAAGAGCGAAAAAAGGTAAAATGAATAGAAGAGGGTGAAGTAGAACAAAAAGAAAGAACAAATGGGAGAAATTATAGGAAGAGGATACAAATAGACAGATAGATAGAAAATTGGTTGGATGGATAAGGAGACAGGATAGACTAGTAGATGCGTGTTGCCAAGTCAAGTGGTTTGTATCGCTTTAGACGTCGTTGGTCGTGGGTTTCGTCAAGGAGATATATAGCGGTAGAGTCTGAATGATCCGTCAGCCGGGAAGAGTATTTGAGAAAAAACCTGGTCATTTCCTCCTTCACAGTCGAAACCGCCAGATCCTTTCGGATAATGTATTGCATATAATACAAAATAAAAATAAAACCAGTAGACTAATTTTGGTGCCGAATCTTATGTTAAACAAATACCGGGTTCGAAAGTATCCAGAATTAATCGGTGTGAATATTTTTCTTTTTTTTGAGGTAGAGCCTAAATTTGTTTTTGCAATTTTGGAGAAATGGCAGCTAAATCTCAGTACTTGTTACTGTTTTTTTATCATAAATAAAATTGATTAGAAAGGATAACACGATCTTAACATTACAAATTGGGTAGTGACAGTTTCTCACGACTGATAAATGAACACACAAGTTCAACTGTGAGCAGTCATGTTGACAAACTCGAAACCGTATTAAATTGTTTTAAACCAAAGATTAAAATGAAATATGCGGCAACGAAACAAAAAAAAAAGAAACTACAAAGAAAACAATAAATTGGAAAAGAGCCAAACTTAAAATTTTGAGCCACCGGATAAATATTTGAGGGCTCAAGGGCAGAGACAAGAGTAAGTAAACCAAAGGAATCGATAAGCCGTCCTGAAAAACAAAGCCCTGCAGAAAGGCGGAATAAATAATAACAGGTCAGCAAAGGCGATCCCAAAACTAGACTTCCAACGTCAGAACGGATTCATCAAACCGTTGGACACTGACCCCCACGCTTTGCAAAAAAGCAAACCATTTTTTATTTTAATCGTTGTAAATTTGCTGTGCATTAACAAGAAATAAAATTCCAATGGTTGATTGCTTACTTTAACTTCCCTTAAATTCATGGCTTCGTCCCAGGAGTAATACTTCCGCTTCATCTTTTTGATGGCAACTTTCTCACCGGTATCGATGCGCTGACCCAGAACCACTGATCCATAGGTGCCATCGCCCAGTTGATTTAAAGTTATGTACCTGTTCATGTTAATGACAAACTATTTTTCCCTCATATTTTCCTTCTTACTGAATCTGTAAAATGAGCAACGAAAAAACAAATCACTATAAAGTTAAATTTATACAAAGATCAATTGAATTTGAACGAAAGAAATTTCACCGTGTTGGAAATGATTTCCTTTTTTTATTTATTAGTTCTCCGATACCAAACATTATTCAAAAATTGTATTTGTTTATTATTTACTAAAAGTTAAATAAATGAAATTATTCAGCTGCTCTCGAACTGGGATCTGGTAATAAATGTTTCGAAGGCGACGCAATAAATGAAAAGTTTTATACAAAGGACGTTTCTGCAAATTAACTCATTAACGCCCAAATGAATTTTTTGTTGTTTCAAAATGAATAGCTATTATCCCATTACAGGCCAGCGTCCTTTTTTCTCTCTTTTTCCTCGTTTCACCCAATTCCTCGAACCACGTCGTCAACACTTCTTCCTTTCGCCTCCTCTAATGCGCCTTCGTCTTTTATTGTGCTCTATGGACCACGCTTTAATTGTTTTCAGTCTGGCTCTAGGGGAGAAGCCCTGAGAAGAGGTTCTGGTTTGTTTCGTATCTTGTCCCGCCGTGTGATTCCTGGTTCCTCAAGATCTTTTTCGGTTTCTAGGAACCATGCCGGTCTTGTGTTTTTCTTTACAAAGTACTGAAAGATTCTCTATGTTAGTCTTCCTGGATCCATTCAGCTGCGATGTCTGTAGAAGGTTACCCTTTTCTTTTTCATGTTATCTATGCATATAGTTCAGCGTTAGGTCTGAACTTGGAAGGACTTCTAAAAGAACTGAAAACTAAGGAAAGAAAATACTTCGAAAAATCCCCAAGTCAATCAAGAAAAACAGGGAGTCCAGCATCCTCGAATTTTTTTCAACCCTTAAATTTCGTTTAAATTCAAGGAAAAATTTACAATACGTGTTTTCTAGATTCAATGACACGGTTTTTAAAATTTATCTGACCTTAGCTTTTATAATCTTACACAAAAACTCAAAAATATTTAATATCTGTGGAGGTAGGCTGTTAAGGACTAACTCAAATCCACCGTTCATTTAAATAAAAAATTTAGATCAAGGTGAAAAGTGTTAATTTTTCTTCTCCCCTTTCTCCACCTCCTCATAACAAACGACAGACAAATTACTTGATAACACGTAAAACTAACCAGGTGAATTCGGTGATTAAATTTTAAAAATTCAGGTGCTAGGTCAAAACTATTCGCACACATATCGAATTAATTTGTTTTTTAACAAATCAAGCCTGTCCTGTGAACATTTATAACATCACAGCCCAACAGATTTTCGGGAGATACATTTACGCATAAATAAATAAATATTTCAAATATTGCAAGAGCAATGAACTTCTAGTAATAAAGGCCGCACAACCTTTTGATTTTTCCATCCGTCGTAGATAGGTTTAAAGCCAAAAGAATGCCAGCTAAATACATCTTGTGCCAAGTTTTTTCAGGCCACAGCAACTTCGCTGAATTTTTAAATAAATTTTTTTATAACTACAGCTATGTTTGTTTTAACTGTAGAAGGTGACAATGTGCATCACTTGCTCGTTTGCAGTAACTGGATTGTGTTAAGAGAAAGATATAAAATAGGGGAAAGCTTTTACAATTTGCTTCTGAAAAATCATTTTAAACTGAAAAACTTTTCTGCCTTTGTTTTTAAAGTTACATATCTCAAGTATAACTAATAATGTTAATTATTGTAAACTAATAGTGGTCGTATGATATATAAAAAACGAGCACACCTGTATCTCAGACTTTGTCCTATAAGTATTATTGTTGGTTGTTTTCAACTTTTGAAAAATGTTTATAACAATCCTCCTTGAAAGTCCAAAATAGATGTTTTTATTTTAACTGACACATAAGTTTCTTTTTGGTCACAGTTAATAGCTTTTTTGACCAAAAACTTTCATAGCACCAATCCTGGCAACAAACTCACAATGTATTTATCGACGTTTTGTTCTAGCCAACACATTACTAAAGTTTCACAAACGCAAGTAAACAAATATAAAAAGGGGGTTGAAATTATTCGAGCATAACGGTTCTACTCTCTTAACTGATTTTTATCAAATCACCAATGAGGTCAAGGGAATGTCCTTTTCAGCAATGCAACCTAACAACCGACATAAAGACATTCTCTTCAATGTAGGTTGTAAAAACTTTATCAACTAGGACAACGAACTATATGAAAAATTTTAAAACAATAATACTATACAGAAAACGTGGTCGACATAGACAGTTACCTCATTCATATACTAAATCATAACTACTAAATAAAAATTTAATAAATATGTGAAATTTTAATTTTCACACCTTTTAAATATGTTCTTCGCTGTTGTTAGCAGTTAATAGTTGATATAATGAAACAATTTAATATCAAATTGACTGAAATTTGGAGAACTTGGTAAAAAGCAAGCAGTGAAAGTAAGAAAAGCTTAAAATTTCTTTCGCAAGGTTCTCCATTTTGTCCTTCAACATTTGAGTAAATCATATCAATAAACACTAGAAAACCCTAAATTAAAAAATAAATAATTAAATAAATAACTCGATACTAACTTGTTGAGCACAGCAATAACTTTTAAAAAAACTCTGCGTCGGATTATTAATTCTCTTGTATGAAATTTCATCGCTACTAAACAACACTTAATTCTAAAACACTTAAGTAGTCGAACACATTAAAACTTAAGAAAATACAATTTCGTATCTATTATCACCAAATTTCAATAATAAAAAAAGCTCCCATCAGCCGAAACAAAATCTGGAAAGTATTTCAGGTCTTTGTGTGTCCAGCTTAAGCCTGCAAACCACCAAACTGCCGTGAAAAAAGTTGAAACTAAGGAAATATTGATCGGTATATTATTGCGTGACTGGCTGTGTTAAGGTAATGAAGATTTAGAATGATTCATATCAAATGAATGATCAGAAAAATACTTTATCGGAGTAACACTGGTTTTTAAAACAGAGTGTTTCAATTTGTAAAAACCCTTGAAAAACCACAATCAATGAAACCAATCTCAATTACTCACTTAAAAGACCTTTGGAAAGTAAACTCTAAAAGACTCAAATATATATAAAATTCTATTTCCTCATTACCATGATTTTCTGCTCGTTTCCATTTAACCATCACGACTTTCATTCCTACACTCACCAGATTATTTTCTTTTAACAACAATTATTGACAATCATTCGTTATAATATTTGCTCAAGAACTAAAACCTTATGTTGTAACAAAAAAGTTTGTTAATTAATCAAAGAAGCTTTACCTTTTGATGTAGATATCATGGAAGGTGAAAATTTGCTTTAGAACTTAGGTTTTCCATTTTTCTGGGTGTGTTTGGCCAATGAATAGTAGAAGAGAATCGTGACGCCTTTTGAGGACAGCTGTCTTTGGCTACACAAGTATTTCAACTAGACTTACTAAAGGTGGGTGCCTAACGAACGTCATGTTACGCCCAGTTACCTAATTTTTTAACAAACAAATAAAAAACTGCTTCTTATAGTAAAACCAATCTAAGTTACACAATCAACAACTAAGTAATAATATAATCAACAGCTAATATAATAAATGTGACAAATTACTTTATATTTATCATATTTACCTGTTAGTTTGGGTAGAACTCTCGTACAATTTTTTGACATAAGTCAGTAAATCCAGTATATCACACACTTCCCGCCCAAGCCCAAAAAAGGTTTGTTTGAAAATTATAAATTATTTTTTCCTTCATTTTAATTTTTTAATGTCACATATATTTATTTAAAATGCCTTAAAAGTCTAATCTAGATACAAAAGTAGGAAAATCATTGTCAAAGAAAAATGATAAATTATTCAAAACTTTAACAATTTATGAAATATAATATTAATAAAAAGAATACTTCATGTCATCAAAAAATAGCTCCCAAACTTTGTCAACATCCATAAAATTATTTTTCTTTTTTAAATACAATTCAAGATGTTTACAATTCCATGTTTTGATTCACGTCTCTTACTTTAAAATACATATCATAATTAACCAATAAAACCGACACACAAAAATTAAAATATTTAACAAAAACCATTTAGGTAATTTTATACTAAGTGTATAACTTGTGCTAAGATTCATTCTTGAGCTTTGTGCAGAGATTCATGGTTAAACCAAGGGTATAATTAAGTGAAGTGATTTCAAACCTATAAATTTAATAACCTCTCGCACGAGGTGCGCGTCTTCATTGGCTTTTCAAAGATCTGACTGCCAGGATTAAAAATCAGCATCCAAAGTAAACACATTGTCCTCCTTGTTAGCTAAAACCCCACATTTCTGATATTCCCCAACTTTTTTCTCAAAAAAATTTGTTTTACCTTCTAATGAAATGTGTTCCATGAAATCAAAAGGATTTTCAGATCTGTAAACCTATACGGAAATAAAAAACCAAAATGAGTAAATTATTTATTAAAAAATAACTAAACGTAATTTCTTTTACCAACCTTTGAACATCCGAGCTCAACTAGAAGTCTATCAGCAACAAATTCAATATATTGTTTCATTAAATTACAGTTCATACCAATCAAATTTACAGGAAGGGCTTCAGTCAAAAACTCTTGTTCGATCGCAACGGCATCTTTGATAATTTCGACGATACTTTCTTCGCTTGGTTTTTGCACCACATACTTGAACATCAAGCAAGCGAAATCGCAGTGCAAACCCTAAAGAAAAATAAACTGTTTTTAATAACGCTCTCAAACATTCTAGATTACTGTCTATGTTACTATACAGTAGACTTACTATTTACTAGTAATATAGGCCAGACTACTAGTAAATAGTAGAAGAGATTACACCAGACTAGACCAGGGATGGCGAACCTATGGCGCGCGTGCCACAAGTGGCACGTTTAAAAATTTTCATGGCATGCACAAAAACAAAATTATTATTCTTCAATAGAAATCTCTTTTTTGATAGAAATTAATTAAAAATTACTTGTGGCACGTCACCTATTTAAAAAAAGAATTTTTATGACTTTGTGGCACGAAAATCAAAAAAGGTTCGCCATCCCTGGACTAGACTATCTAACTATCTAGATTCCTATGAGGTAACTTACTTCGTCCCTTGAAATCAATTCATTACTGAAAGTTAACCCAGGCATGAGGCCTCGTTTTTTCAACCAAAAAATGGCGGCAAAAGATCCAGAAAAGAAAATTCCTTCAACAGCAGCAAAGGCAATAACCCTTTCAGCAAATGTTGCAGTTTTATGTGCAATCCATTTCAAAGCCCAATCTGCTTTTTTCTTTACGCAAGGCAACGTTTCTATTGCATTGAAAAGAAACTCTCTAAAATATTAATAAATGCCATTACTAAACAAAAATAAATATCAAAGTAATGAATGAAAAGATGCCAAGATAACTATATTTACTTTTCTGCAGGGTCTTTGATGTAGGTGTCAATTAGTAAACTGTACATCTCAGAATGAATATTTTCAATGGCAATTTGAAAACCATAAAAACACCTTGCTTCAGTTATTTGAACTTCTTGACTAAATCTTTCAACTAAATTTTCATTTACAATTCCATCAGAAGCAGCAAAAAAAGCCAGAACATAAGAGATAAAATGTTTTTCACTTGGTTTTAATGATACCCAATGCTCCAAATCCTGAAATAAAGAAAAAATTTGAGTTTGAAGGTCTGCTAACAATATACTTTTTTATTTATGAAATAAAAAGCAAAGAGAATGAGGAGAAGCAAAGTGGAAAATCTGTATCTTTAAAAGAACCTTGTGAGAACTATTGCAAAACATTGATCCCACTATCAAAAATCACTAAAAAAGAAAACAAAAAGTTTTTATTTTAACATGTAAAATCTGAATTTAAAATAAGCTGTGAACAAATCACTTGAAGCTTTCTCAACATCTTTCAAGCATTAAAACTTTCAGCTTTATGTCACAGAGAAGCACAAGAAGCATGTGTACTAGCAAAATTTTTAATATTTTAAACCCCTATACTGTCTTATAAATGTGATTTTTTGTGAAAGAGAATAATAATGAGTCATCAAAAACTTGTTAAAAAAATTCTTCACACATAATAATAACAATGCTTAATTAACAAATTAATAAACAACCTTTGATAGATCCACTTCCTCAACTGTCCAAAATGAAGCCTCAGCTTTTTTATACATTTGCCAGATGTCATGATACTGAATAGGAAATACAACAAATCGATTTGGATTCTCTTTTAGCAAGGGCTCAATTTCTGTGTTGAACTCTTTCTTTTTTACTAAATTTTCCTTGTTAGAGTCCAATTCATCTTGAGTTGTTGTCCCGTTACTATGAAAATTTTGTCCTTTAGATGTCTAGAAAAATTAAAATATTCCAGTATAAAGAATAGTTTATGTGACCTATTAAACAATATGAAATTTTTCTGAGGTTAAAAATTATGCAACTACCCTTATTAAAGCATAAACAAAAGAGCTACTCTTAATAAAGATGAATTTTGGATTTTAAAGGGAAGATTTTGCGCATCAATTTCTTGAAGAACAAGATCAAAATGTAAATGAAAAGTAGAATTGGATGTTATGCAGGTTTGTTAAAACTCCAAGGCACTTGTTACTTTAATAACCTGATTTAATTAAAAATATTTATTAACTCACCCAAGAATCGTTGACGTTTATTTGCTGAAATTCTTTCAAAATATGAGCATTACTATTTCCAATCGTCTTAAACATTTTGTAAAGCCAATAATAAATATCTCAGCTGAGGAAAAAATGCAAGCTGTTAAACGAGAAGCGCAAGAGTGACTTGTTCCCGCCTTTTTCATTCCACGACCTTTTACGAAAACATTCCTTTGTCTTCACCTTCGCAAAATTCAAAATGGCGATATGTTTTTGTAATAGTTATAGTTCGACTTTTAAATAGTAAATAAATATCACTAAAATGAATTTCATATAAAATAAGTTTTTTTTTTATTTCGAAACTTTTTAGAAGCCCTTTTTTTGATTTGCTCGATGGCTAATAAACCCAGCGTGCAGGTGAGCTGGCAATTTATGTTATAAAATCTTAAATTGAGCTGAATACATTTTTACTGTGCTAAGATTAGAATTTTTTTTTAATTTTGTGATCTCTGTAGAGATGATTGGTGGGTGAAATTCTCATGTTTTGTTGATGGTTCCCGTACAAATGATGAGCTTTAATTAATTAAGCGGTTTCACAATGTCATTACACAGCTAACTCTTTTTTTGTTTTTATTTATATGTTTGACAAGTTTCTGTTTTGGACCGAAAAAAAAAACTGTGCAGACGAAATTCAAAGTATTTTTAAAACTTTTTTGTCCCAGGTAGATTTTAAAGTCTAACATTTAAATTTTCTTATATTTAACAGTTTCAGGTTTGTTTTGAGTGAAATTTTTTTGTAAACATTTAATGAATAGTCTGAGAGTGGGAGCCAAGAGCGTTTTTCTTTTTGATGCTGTTGGGTTGTATTGTAGCATTAAATTTAATTTTTGTGCTCTTACACTCTTCAAAAACCCAAAATAGATGGTTAAATTTTTAAAGTAAGTTTCTAAAGTTTAAGTAATTACAAATCAAGCTGCAACATAATTGGAAAAATACTTTTGGGAAATTATTGAGTTGAGTTTTATTGTTGAATAGTCTGTAGAATTTCTGTGTTTCTTTCATTTGAAAAGTGGTTTCCATTGGGATCACATTCATCCCTGGTGGTCAAAAATGTCAAGAAACATGAAGGCTTCATTCATATTAAAAATCTCAATTTAAAATGTGCAAAAGTCAAGGGCTGCCTTTAACTTAATATTTTTCAATGAAACATCATATTTGCTTTTTTTCAGGTTGCAGTTATGGATTCAAATTTGAAATGAGTGAATTGCAAGCCACAGTAGAGTTCTCTGTTGAGCTTCATAAATTTTATAATGTTGATTTATTTCAAAGAGGGTAAGCATAATTATAATTAATTTTGATGGGACTGAATTGTGTGAGGCTTGTAGTCCTGAGCTCTAAGTTTCTTACTAGCAAAGTAATTGTTGGGAATTTAAACCCCCTTTAACCATCTTTTGCTACATCTCTTATAATCAAAGATGAAAATATTACCTAAAATATTCTTTCACTGAACAAGGGTTACAGTTGGTGACAGCAAATAATAGCAACCCATATTTATCATCAGTTTTGTTGACTAAAATGTCTTAGTAATAAATCCTGGAATTCAAAATACTTTCCCCTTAATTATCCAGATATCATATAAGGGTAGGAAATAGAACCAAACGAATGACAAGTGTTTCTCATAAATATCTTTAATTTAGGCTTCCAGGGTGGCATTCATTCATAGACCAGTCATTCTGAACACCATGTACAAACACTACCATTTCATAAGCATTAAACAATTCTATATACAATACCCTCTCACACCTAGTTGTAACAAAGGATGGAAAACTGGATTAAAATTCAATTCAACTCAGTTACACTAATCTTTTACTTGGTACACTTAATGAGAGTGGTTTTTGGTTTGTTTTAGGTTTTACCAAGTTCGTACTAGCCTTAAGGTTTCACCCAAAATTTCAGTCAAGATAGAGGTTAATTTGGCCAGAAATCAAAGTTAGTATTATTTGCTTTGTTTTTTACTATAAATTTTTTAGTTAATGGAAATGGATTAAATATGAACATATATTTTTGTTTTTGAATTATAGAAACCGAAAAAGTTTTCCCACCATATGTAGCCAATGGATATGGAGTCAGTAAGACTTTTCAAATTCTTTACAGAAATGAGGAAGTATTACTAGAGAATGTCATTTTATTCAGAGTTCATTTACTGGTTGACAGTCACAAGGTAAAGAATAAACTTGCAAACATATATTTCAAGGTTTTGCTCTGTAATCTGTTTAGTATTTCATTTACCTTTTATTCATAGATCGAAGAAACGTTAGAAAGAGCTGATTTTACAATAAATGTAGAACTTTGGTTTACTGAGCAGTCATATGGCTTGACTCTACAAGGTGGAACCACATGTGTGTCTGCAAGAACTTTACACTTAAACTTTTCTCCTCTTAAGGGCCTTCACTATCACCTTCCAGTTCTGTTTGATTATTGTCACCTTGCTGCAGTCACAATAACAATCCACGCGATATTAGTAGCATTACATCAACCATATATTAAGTAAGCTAACAATTTTTAATTTTTTTAGCAATATAAGGATTATTTTCCAGTATTGTTGACAAGTTACTGGTCAGTATCACTATAACATTTTTAATTTACTCTTTGTCAATGCTAATGCTTAGGAAAAGTATACTTCATTACGTACAAAGCTGGTAAGTTAACAAGTACTTGAAGTGTTCTTATCTTTAAGGTTGCAAATGCCTCATCTTTAATTTAAAAATTTGTCCGAAATTTATTGAATTTCTCTTTTTTTCATTAATCACAGTACTCCACGTAGCGCTAAACCTCTTTTTGGAACTTCATATCGCTTACAATCTCGTCATCCCCATTCTACAATCGATACTTTATTCTTCGGAAATGGGGTGAGTTTAAACAAAATGGTACTATTTCTGGTTTTACTTGAGGTGTGACAAACAGGATTAAAATAATCGATGTTTGAATTCAATAATTCAGAACAGTACAAAGTGCGTTTCTTCTGGGTCAAGATTGGCACATGCACGGCACGTTCATCAAGAAGTTTGCAGCATCCTTCTGACAACGTACGATACTTTGCAATCTCACCTTCAGGAATACATGAAATTGCTGCCGAGTTGGCAGCAGCTCAAATTAGAAACTAGCGACTGCTTGAAACGATTAAATAACCTCAGTGACACAGCCAAGGTTAGTACAGTGTTCACGACAGGAATGTTGATACTTAGATTGCATTTGGTTTATTAATTTTTTATTGTTGTTGTAGCTTATCGAAGCCGAAGATGATTTTATATCGCTCGCAAACAGTAATATTGCTCAATTGTGTGCTGAAAACATACTTCTTTGGCAACAGTTTTTAGATGCTTTTACTTGTAAGGATGCGATTCTTCAGTACTTGGCCAAGAACCATCATCAGTTGCGGGTAAGAATAAAAATTAGGGTTTTTCTTAGTCAAAAAGCAGGATCTGTGCAATGAGGTTTCTTTTATCAATAATCGTTCATATTGCAGGTAAAAAGATTTGCAGAAGCATTTTTCGTAGTAGACAATCCCCGACAATCCGCTGCTGGATGTTACGATGCGAATTATCAAAATTACATTACCGTGTCCGAGACTGTCAGGAGATCCAGATATTTCGCCTCCCTTCCTCCCCTTCCGGTCACTTGCGTCGAACTTGATGGTGACATAGCAACAATGCCAATCATATTCGAGGATCAGTATCAGGATGTTGCTGAATTTGCAAGAAGAAGAAAAGATGCTTCGAGAAAATCGGGAAGTGGTGAGTGCTGTATTAAAATGATTTTCCCCTGAATTGTAACGCTTTGAAAAAAGTCTGTGACAGTCATTATATAATTGCAGATTCTTTTTTAAACTCAGTGAGCGATTCCGTCACTCAACATTCGGTTAAATCGGAAAACTGCAATTGTGGTGTAGCTGCCATATTGGAGTCAAGGTCTCAAAAGAATTCTAGTCATGCTCGCTCAAGTTCAACTAGTCAACAGACCGTTGGATCGAAAAAATCCAATGGCCAGGTTTCAATCGGGGTTTTAAAAGTAAGAAATATAAATTCGACTAGAATTCCCTTTTCAGAAGATCATTTTGCCTGTGTAAGAGAATGACGATGTGTTTTTCCTTTTCAGGTGGAAAACGACTGTGAAAAAGAAAATGTAGTGAAAGCTACACTAACCATCGGTTCAACGAAGACGAACGCAGAATTAATCACAAACATATCGACACTTTTGCTGAAATACAAGGAACAAGAAAACGGAAGATTATTGGCTGTGGAACAATGCAAAACGAATCCATCGCGACAGCGTCACAGCAAATCATTGGACCAATTGAAAAATACAGGGGTTTATACCAACCAAGTGCCAACAACCTCTCCGAATCCCATAACTCGTTCAACTTCTTCGCAGATGCCTTCAAACATTCCCAATCAAATATCTAAACTCGACGTGAAGAGTTCACTGAAATTAGAAGTTAATTCTCTCGATAGTAGTTACGGAGCGGGGACTAGTCCAAGCACGGATTCTGGAGAGTCCACCGGTCCTTCCGGTTGTAAAAAATTAGAGCAAAGCTTGAGTGCACCTTATAATCTGTGCGAATATCCTGTTCTTAACGACAGTGACTTTTGTTTGAGCAATAAAATGAAACATTCAGAAAGTACTTTGTCGATGCCGAACACAAACGAAATTTCTAACGAGAATCTTAGGGACAACGTTAAATTCTTAGTAGGAAACAGCAGTGAATCAATGCCTAATCTCATGCCATCACCTAGCGAATCACCTAGATTTGGTCTTTTTATATCCAGACCGAGTTATAAAAAATTAAACGACAACAGGGATGCTTTAGCTTTATACGAAATAAACGATTCGACGATTATCGAAGAAATCGGTGATGATCATTGTCTCGTGTCCGAAAGGAAATCACCAAAAAAAGGTCAGTTTTGACTGGTTAGTGTTTCCGTAAAACTAAAAAAAGGATTCTTGATAAGAAATAGGACGGATATTTGGAAATATGCTCTTAATGTTCTTGTTTTTTTGGTGCGTAGAGCTGTCATTGTCTTCACCGCTTTCTTCAATAAGCGATGAATTAACATCGGAACAAAGCGGTTGGGCGTCTTACTCATCCCGTCATTCTTCTGCATCTCAAACTTCGAGTGAAGGTATAAGTCCGATTCTTACTTCTTTCGGTCGAGCAGAACTTCCTGATTACTCTACTCTCCAGCTTCAGAAAATCGATCGATTCATCCCGGAACCGATCTTCGATGGTGAAGTGTTAATTGAAAAGTAAGCGTTTAATTTTAGTTTATTGGTGTTTTTTGTAGGGTTTTAAATGAACACTAACGTTTTGTCTTTTACTAGAGCATTTGGAACGTGGTTAATATGTTGTATTACCATTTCATCGGCCGTTCATTAACTGGTATTTACTCATTCCTGTCTAACACTAACATTGTCCGGGCGAAAACAACAATATCGCCTGCACTGTTCAAATCACTATCGTTTTGTTGTCAGAAATACTGTTCTTGTCTGGTAATATATCGATATATATAATGGAAAAGAATTTTTTATCACTTGTAGTAATTTTAAATTTTGGATACTCAGTGGGAGAAGTAGAGTAGTGGTTAGAGTCCCTGACTTGGGCCGAATGATCGTAAGTTCGAATCCTCCTCCCGCATCCTGTTATACCCAAAAATTAAGGGTGAAAAACGGGATTAAAACCACCACCACCACTAAATTTTGGATACTCTAAGACGGCAAAAGACAGGATCACACTAACGGGAATTTTTAAGAAATGTCAGGAGGTAAAAACAATATGGTTTTTATGTAGTATGATTGCTTACATTTAGGTTAGAGAAATTGGCAATAGATTCAGAGAAATCAACCGAAGTGAACGAGACCATATATGAAGATGTTCGCCTTCCTCCTCCTCAGCAGTTTCGTGATGCACCATCCCCGCCTGAACACTTCAGGGACCCTCCTCCACCTAAAACACATAGATGGCAGATGCATAGGTAGAGACTAGCCTTATTTCTTGGATGTCTTTTGAATATTATATCGATTTTTATTTTTAATATTACTGATTTTCTTTTTCGTAGAGATTCAGTGGACAATGTTTTGTATCACTTTTGCGACGCGAAAGAGGAGAAGAAAGTCGAAAAGAAATTGAAAGGCGTTAAAACATCATTAGAAAATCTAACTTTTGAAATCCTCAAAGAAGGAAAACGACGGGAACGGAATTCCAGTAGGAAAATGAGAAAGAAGGCGAAAGAGGAAAATTTGAAAGTGACAAGCGACGAAGGTTTCGAGGAACTCGAGGGGAAGTTCAACGACAGCGATACAAGCACGTTGGATTCATTTAATCTAGAGGAAGTTCATAAGAAGGAAAAATCGAATAAAAACAGCAGCAACCACAACAACAGCAAGTCGAAGGATCAGTTTCTCGGTTATTTGTTCAAAGAAGACATCGAAACATTGAAAAAAACTTACGAAAATGAAAAAAGGAGAAACATGATGGCAACGAGGAAAATCATGAATGAGCAAGAACCTCTACCAAGCAAAACTTTGAGCTTGAATGAAAATAGTAAAACGAATCAAGAATCGAATGCTGTTAAAGACACGAATAAGGCAGATTGGAATGGGTACGATAAGGAGGAGAAATCCAAGCAAAAGAATTTGGAAGAGGCCTCTACTGTTTTTGTTAAGGCCAAGGAAGAATTTAAAAGACAAATGAATTTCACGGGGATGATTTATAGGTGAGTGTTTGGATATACAGTGTGGACCATTTTAATCTCCGCAGTCTGAATGTCTCGGTACATTTTAATCTGGTAGTTGGCACACTTTACTAAGTATCATGGTTTCAGAGACATTCCCGCTAAGGAAATTAAAATAACCCACCCTGTATACACACAATTAGATTGTGTTACCCGCTCTTGTCTTTGAAATAAACTGTCATTTACAGCCTCCACTTATATTTTGAAATTTTTTCCAGCGATTTTCCAACTTTGGCATCAACTCTTCCTTATTTTCACATCAGTGACGAGTACAGGATATTTTCGCCGGAAGGTCTCCATCTCATCATTTGCGTCCACGGTTTGGACGGGAACTCAAACGATCTTCGAATGGTTAAAACCTATGTCGAATTGGGACTGCCAGGTGCCAACTTGGAGTTTCTCATGTCAGAACGAAATCAGGTAAGCTAAGAATACATTACAATATTATAAATATGTATTTATTAGTGTCATTACAAATCATGTGAATAATAATGTTTGTTTTTAGGGCGATACTTTTTCGGATTTCGAGACGATGACAGACAAATTAGTCGCGGAAATCATGCTTTACGTTGATACAAGCGGCTTAACTCCGTCCAAAGTTAGTTTTATAGGTAAATAGGCTTCAGTTAAATTTATCTATTTGAGAGAGATTGTGACATAACACAGTAGAATAATTGAAATATAGCACATACTGTAGTGGCAATTAAGGGATTTGACCTCCAAGCGGAGATAGGGTGCGAAAGCTTCGGTCACATGATTGGGATTGTAGTTTATGGTTGTCCTTGAGAGAGAATTTTTGTTGTTGGTGATTAATATAATTAATATTCGTGATGAATTGTTTGATTTATATGTTACACACTTAGTGTGGTGAACATTATATGGACTGGCTATAGAGCTCAAAAGTCGCTTTTTAATTTTAAAATTTTAATCATGTAATAATGGAAATCATCTCTCTCTCTCTCTCTCTCTGTGATGAGGGGGGAACAAAATAATTTTTTTGTTGTCCATTTGCAGGTCATTCACTCGGGAACATTATAATACGATCGGCTATAACGCGGCCTCAGTTAAAATTTTTAGTTCCGCGATTACACACTTTCCTTTCGTTGTCAGGCCCTCATCTAGGAACTCTATACAATAATAGTGGGCTCGTCAATATGGGTAAGTGACTGGAAACAGATTCTAATTATATTACTGTTGTTATACCAGCATGTGTAAGCTAATAACAAAACAGCCCAAAGTGAAGTGGATGAATCATCCGGATCACCAACCATAAAACACCATAATTTATAAGCTCCCAAAAACATAGATCAGACATCTTGACCAAGGTCTGATTTAGGGTGGGGCGTCATGTCAACATACCAGAATGAAGTTAGAGAATCGCCTCAGTCATTAGATGAAGCACATTGTAATTTATGAGCTCTCAAAACCATTGAACAGACCTGTCGATCAAGGTCAGATTTAGGGTGCGAGATTGCAACTGATACTCATAGGCTGGGCAGGGCTCCAGCGGCAGGGCTCCATTAGCAGGGCATTAAATCAGACTCATATGTCAAAGGGGGGTAAGACTTAAACTAAATAAACAAAGAAACCCAGATGGGAAGCTCGTATAAATAGACCCGGGCGGCTAGGCGAGGAAGTCTAGGACGCTAGACTAGGAAGTCTGTGCGCTTGCCCAGAAGTCGTCAAGTTAAGATGAAGGATTCGGAGCGGAGAATAGTGTAGTATGCTGAGTGAGACAAATACAAGGTTGTTAATTTTAGAGAGTACCATTCATTCGTTCAACGGCACCATATTCTAGGATTTTTTCTCGACTACATTACTGTTGTATCAAAAATCTATCACTATTATACTGCCAAGCCGATTAAATTCCTTTTTTTATTTGAAGGAATGTGGTTCATGCAAAAATGGAAGAGAAGCGGATCGCTTCTCCAACTGTCTCTGAAAGATTCTCCGGATGTCCGGCAAAGTTTCCTTTACCGTCTGAGTCAAAAAAGTAATCTTCACCATTTCAAACACATCTTGTTATGCGGTTCATCGCAAGATCGTTACGTTCCAATGCATTCTGCTCGAATCGAGTTATGTAAGGCAGCAGTAAAAGACACTACCATCCAAGGTAAGGACAACTTTCCTCTTTGGCGATCGTGTAACCCCATCGTGGCTGAATATTCACGTTGTCTGTATTCCTCTTTTAGGGGCGGTCTACCGCGAGATGGTGCACAACATAATGCATCCTGTGATAAATTCGACAAACACGACACTCGTCCGCTACGATATCCACCACGCTTTGCCCAACACAGCGAATTCCATAATCGGAAGAGCTGCTCACATCGCCGTGCTCGACTCCGAGCTTTTTATAGAAAAGTTTTTGGTAGTTACCGGTTTAAAGTATTTTAGATGAAGATTTTTATCGTTTACTTTCACGTCTATGTTATTTAATTTGTTTATCTACAGCGTATATTTATTTGTTTTATATATGTATTTATATACAACGATAGCCTTGATCTGTTTCTTTTTGCTTGTATTATGGCTCCAAAATTTTGATTCGAGTTAACGATGCTGTGTCAAGTTTAGAGCAGATCTCTGTTGGAAGAAGAATATTTGTTCTTCCTTATTTTAAGTATTGTTTTAATTTTTTTTTGTTTATAGTTTTGTTGTTTTTGATGTGTTCGCGATGATGAGTACACTATAAAATTATGTTTGACTGTTTTATGTTGTTAGAGGTCACCAAGAAAGTTCTGTCGCTGTTATCTCAGTTATCTTTCGTTTTGTTATGTAAATATTTACTATACTAGTCTTACGTTTTAGAAAGAGATTCATTAGCAATTTAAACTGTTTTAGTTTTGTTTTTAGTCGGAAGGCCAGTAGTTGAGTGGTCAAAGCGACTGACTAGCAGTGTAGTGGTTAAGTGTTGGAGCCTTCTCTCACATTCTGTTTTACTTGTGAGTGAGAAATGGGTTTCAAACTCAACTCAGATACTTGTTTTCTGTAAAATGTTAGGTCGCCTGTGTGCAAGATTTAAAATAGAAGTTTGTATTAACCACTTGCGCTATAATTTAACTTTCGATAGCCGTACCGCGCTTTACGATTTAACGTGCTGTAAGGCGTTATATTGATGCCTCACCGCCTCTATGAGCGCAAAGCTTGAAGCAGTGTCTTAGCGCGTCGATAGGATCTTACTCAAAGAATTTTACTCAGATATGAATGATTATTTAAAACAGCAATAACATTTTATTAATTAAAAATCTAATTTTATGTGGTAAATTTCAAACACTTGGAAAATGTAATGTCACAAGGCATTTATTGCATTCCCAAGTAGTCTCGCTGCGTTTTTTATGTTTGACGCAGACTTTACATCCTCTTTGAGGATTTTCGTTTAGCGTTATAATAAAATGTGTCGCAAACTACAAGTATTTTGGTGTAAAAAATATGTTCAAAATACCGTAACTGGAATAATAAACGATTCATCTGTGTCGCAGATCGAGAAGATTTGCTCCGATGTGACTGTAAACCCCTGAAATTCTATTGAGTCAATGTCTGACGAAGTTTGGATTTTTAAATTGATGTTATCTGATTCCATCCTTTGCAATCTGGACAGATTCTGGACTTGCAGTTATCTTAAAAATGTCAAAAAACTCTGAAAGGGAACACGAGTCCTTACAAAAAATTGAACCATCCCAACAATCAATTTGGTACCACTAGTTTTTTGGTAACAATCATACAGTTCATTTAAAGTTTTCTCAATAGGAGATCCATCAAATGAGCCTGAAGTTCCTCTGTCTTTCGGCAGTAGTCTCAGTAAGAAATCTGTGTCTGTTAATATATTTATATATCAGGCTATCCGTTATTGTTGAATTGACGTGCCAGGCACGTCACTTTTGGTTTTGAACCAAAACCATCTTGACGTGTGTGCCACTTCATTATAGCATAAGTGGTTAAGTACAATCGATGGTAGCATACTACTGGCCGTCTCAGTTTTAACCTAAGACCTGACGACATATATGAGTACACTTGCTACCGATACTTGGCTTTAGATTACTATTAGTAACCTCTTAAGACTTTTTGTTATGTAAGTTATTTTAAATACGAGCAGAACTTTGTTGGTTATCTAAATATTAAGACATAAGTTCCAGTTGATGGACAACATTGTGATACGAATTTCTTTTTTTCTTTTCTTAACGAATCCACTCAAAAGGGTTGAATGTAGAAAGACAACACTGTTACACCAGCCACCTGAATGTGTCTTAAAATTTGTTGTCGTATTTAAGCGCGAGGGAAAGGAGATAAATATCTCAAGAACATTATAAAAGATCGTTATAGGTGGGTGGTAGAAACACATTTCGCTCTGTGCTTCTATGCTTTGAACCCTTCATTTTTGTTTATGTGACGGGCATTTTCCTGAAAGAGGGCAGAGTCGGATAGGAAAGGAAATGTCTTCATTATATACAGTAGCGCTCGAAAGTATTTTGACAAGTACAATATCTTAAATAGTACAGCCACGATCCACGTCGTTTGGCAAAAGCCAAATGCAACTTACAAATGGTTTTGCTCGTACGTCGTTCCTCAAGTCTAAAATCGTTCGGACATTGCTTTACCCTTGAAACGTGCATATTTACATCATAATTTTGTTGCAGATCATTTTTTTATCTACACAACCGACTTGGGTCGCCGGTTGACAGTATTTTTATAATGTAGTTTTTCTCGGAACGGCTTGTTTCCCATTTATTTCGGCCCCTCGGAAGCATATTTTCTACAGTGTTACGCTTCCTGTAGGCCGTACACCAAGGTACACAAGTTGCCGTGATACCTGAAATATTCGTGCAACTTCTGCTTGTACCCTACCTTCCTGTACGGCCGTTACGACAGCATTTTTAAAGTCGTCTGAATATTCTTTAGCTTTTGGTATTTTAATTAAATAAAAAATAATGGTTCCAAACAGAAATCTTATTTCCATGCGAAAGGTACTGTTGATTATTGAACACTGAAAAGTTGTCAAAATACTGTTGAGCACTACCGTAACTTGTTGACATGATACTTGAAAACCAAAGTTTTTATTAGTCGAATTAATTAGAGGACTAAGTAATTATTTTAAGTATGATAATTGTATTCAAAGCTTTTTATGTAACTGTTTTTGAAATAAGGAACAAGAAAATCTCTTATAATCGATATGATTATTCCATTCAAGTTGATTAGAATGTGTTTGATAATTAGATCATCTTATATTTATAGTTCATAACATGGTATCTGAATTATAATCAGTGGATCTGGTCAATTAATTATTATTATGTATTAGATAGAAATTTGAGCTGTTGATTGGAAAATATTGTATTGATTTAGGACAGATTTAATGACTCGAAGGACCGGATAGCTCATTTGTTTTTCAACGCTTTCCCGGTAAAACCTTTTACCTGTCCAGTTTGTGAAACTATTTTTGTGTTTTGATTTCAAATCCTTTCGTGAGGTGTAAACAACTATGGCATAGTTCTATTTTTTTCGTTCAGTGTGTCCTGCCTTTGTACGTCTTCTATTGTGACCCTGCTTCTCTCAGGTCTTTTTCAGTTTCCAGGAGGCTTGCCGCCTTGGCATTTCTGTTGAAGAAGTGTTTGAAGGCCTGGTTGGTCAGCTTTCCTGAGTCCATTCTCGAAAGGTACCCGTAGAAGGCTATTCTTCTCTTTCGGATCACGTCAGTATTTTTGGTATATGTTCGTGATTGTGACGTCTCTGATTTTCTTTTACAAGGGCCTGAATTTTTCGTTCTTTGACTTCCAATTTCTCCACCAGACCTTTCCTTCTCAGGACCGCAAGGCTATTTCCTTGTAGTGTCGTGACTTAGCTTTGTTTTAATTAATTTATTTATTCGCAAATAATTTATTCTTTGTGATGTTAAAACTATAACGAAAAATTATAAGTGAATTTTTCTAACTGGACGGAAATTGGTGAACCGGAAGTTCTTTCACTCTTTAACCTTAATGACTTTGAGATCTATGTTAAAATGAAAAAATGAAGGAAGCGGGAGAAAATAAACGAAAGATAAAAGGTGAGAATTCACTACTTGAACTTTAAATCTCTTCACGGTCCAAAAGGTGGATGACACACAGCCCTTAAATTTGGCGAAAGATTTGGCCCTGAGTTTGTCCAAAAATGTGACCAAACGACCAACTTTCATCCTTTTTGCGCCTTATCCTTACAGAGGTGTTCTTCCTTTTGTCTTCGTTTTATTTTTATAGTTAAATCAACTTCGTTAAAGAAGTTGTTGTATTTAGTCTCTTAAACGGCCTATCGACTCTTACACTCTGATGTAGATATCCTTTTACTAAGACACGTGTGATTTAACTGGATGGTATTGTTACAGTAAATGACTGAAATTAAAGAATGTTGACCTTCTTTGATAAATATGTTGGTGAAAGCGAGAGAAAGAGATCCAAATACTTCAGAAGTGAAAGATCGGGGTTTAGGATGAATGCAAATGCAGGCACGGATTAGCTCGCGAACGGTCAACAATGTGTTGAAATGAACTGGAGAGTTGGGTTAAAAGTAAGCCCGCAATGAAAATGTGATTTCACACGTGAGAACCATCAACAGTGTTACCAAGCAAACGTATACTTATCGAGATTTGCAGATATTTCGGACCTAAACCAGCTACAGTAAACATTCTCCAATTTCAGTCTTTCACTGTTACAGTAATTCTTTCACTTCTAGGCACCGTTGGACATAATGATGGTGTTCAAAATAAAAAATTCCCTACGACACACAAACCCTTTCCTCTCCAAAATTTTCCATTTTAACGGATTTAAGCTAAAGACTGTCAATTTTTAACATAATACTAAACTATAATACTGTATTGTATCTTATGATATTAAAACTTTCCTCGTATCAATTATCTTATACTAAGCGATGAATAAATTTTCATAAAATTGAGAGAAAATTTTCTTTCTAAATCCCCTTCCTGGTCTCCTTTTAGGTCCAGTGAGAGACATACACTGTGGGCCTCACACTGCCACCGGGTGTAAGTTAAGGTTTTGAGAAAAATTCACTAGCCTCATGTAAGTATTTTATTTATTCCAAATAAATTCTAAGTTTTCAACATTTCATGCAAATCCTCTGTGGTGTTTCGTACTATTCTTAAGGGGTATACAATAAAGGGTAGAAGGCACAATTTTTCTAACCATAACACTAAGGCTTTTACAGCTTTCTTTCATTAATCTTAAAGCCCTGATGATGGACCCCACTTATATCATTTTGAAACACTTATAACACACAAATTTCCTTCAGCGCGTGTCAATATGGTTGCTAAAAAAAGTTTACTGTAAAAGGAAAGCAGAAGGAAAGAGGAGAGAAGTGTCAATGAATCATCGCGGTGAAACTTGACTAGAGTACAGGTGCAGGTACGCCACTGGAGGAGAGGGAGAGAAGGGATTTTATACAGTTTGGAATGTTCAAACCGGACGGAGGTTTGGTGAACAGTCAAAAAGGGGGAATCCAGAGGACTGGTACCCTTCAATTCCTCAGTCAACTATCATCTTCACTTCATCCCACGAGTCTAAAAGTTTTTCGAGACCAACAGGGCACGTTCTGTCGATATCACAATCGTGGGGCACGTGACGTATCCTCCTGGAAAAGAAGATGGTAATAGATACTGTTAGAGGAAGAAAGACGTCAGAGAGCGCTTTCTATTGCCAACACGAACTTTAAAGAAGCTGGAATTCTGTCTAACTTCTTCGAAGGGTTGCTAAATACAAAAAAAAAATTATTCCGGCAACTTTTGGCACAGTTATAGCGAACACTGTGAACTGCTTTCTCGACAGAAAAAATTCAGAGCTCGCACCTGTATATCCAGTCGGCTTCTTGGCTGTTGTCAAACAATATTTCAAAGCGTTTCAATCGGTGGCAATGAAGAAAGTGAAGAAGAGCCTTCTCCGTTAAACTGCTGAGAGATCTTGGGTAAGTCATCACTTCTAAGTAGTTAAGATTCAAGCACTTCTGACGGATTTCAGCTGCGCCTAAAAAGTTAAAGTGAAGAAATAAAAATAAGCTGTGGGATGAGGACAGCTAACAAGACAATTATGATTCACAAAGCTCACCTTCATCGTTTAGACGACTTTTATGAAGTTTCAATTCTCTGAGACTAATAAAGGAGCCATTTTGAAAGAAATCGATGAGAGCGGATGACGTTAACACTGGAGAAGATGCCTCCTCTTGGAGGTGAAGTTTGTTCAAGCACCTCAGGTTTCCGACTCCGGATAGTTTCCTCGGTGAAGCGTTTCCATCGGAAAGCATCAAGTATTTCAGTCTTGGGAACATTTCTAGGAGTTTGACACAGCCCTCGTCCAACTTGTCTATTTTCATTTCCAATCCGATGAATTTCTCTTTGGTTCTCCAGAGAGACGAGAAATTCTTTTTGGACAAATCGACTCCGGCGACATTGACCCACTCCAGAAGCGGAGAGCCACGGAGAAGATTTCTAAAAGCCCACGACTCCGGATTCGCTCCAGAAAACGAGATTCTCTTCAAATTTTTAAAATTGGAAACCATTTTGAAAACGGCCTTTTGAGAGTGACACGTATCGAGCCTCACCTTTAACGACTCCACGCTTTCGAAAATGGCGTTCAAAGCTCTTACACGGTTTGTAGCGACACTCACGTCCGCTTCGAATTCGATGTGACGCAGACTGTGGCAATGGTCATTGAGGGATTCTAATATTTCCACGAGCTCGTCCTCGGTATGACCCTGTGAAACGGTCACATTCTGCAGTTCGGGAGTCGTTTCCAAAAACCTGAGCGTGGAGTACCACGAATCTCGACCGAACGTCTTTGTCATTTTGTTCCTCGTACTGAAATTCAGGTGTCTCCAAAGCTGTTTGTCCTTGGACAAGTTTGACCACTGAACGCAAACGTTTGACACATTATACTTGACGTCGTGAGTCGACAGGTAGGAAAACACTGTCAGAAGGATTTCGTTGGGGAGTTTCCGAATCGATGAAATCTTCTTCTTTAGCGGGTCTTCTTGCTCGGTTTCCATTTTTGTTTTTTTGTCTTGGACGATGGAAACCGAAGTCTGTCACTCATTCCATTATTGTGTCTTTTTATGAAAAAGAAAAACAAAGCAAAAAACTAAACTAAAAAAGAAATGAAAAAACAATAATTAGTCCAAATCGGTGGACTGAAGACCAAATTAATCACATGAACTCAAGAAGAAACCAAGGCAACGATATAACAAACTTCACTTCTCTAAAGTTTCAACTGAAAACCAAAATGAGATTGCATTTCGAAATAGACAAACTGGCCGCACTAAACCCATTTTCCAGTACATTCAGCCAGTCCAACAGGAGCATTGGTAAAAAGTTTGTGGTCTTACCGTGCACCAACGAAGATAACTCGTGACTAAGTTTAACTCCTTCCAGATCACTTCAATTTTGAACGAAATCCGACAGCATTTCCACCTGACTTTGTCTCTCACGTCACGTGATTTCACTCTCTTCTGTAGTCTTCCAACCAGAGAGATTCATATTGCTATCAACTGGAATCACTTAACATCTCTTCAACAAGGTGAGAGATCGACGTTCTTGGTTCATGAAACGCGCTGGTACCCACCTCTGGTCAATTTTCAAACTTTTTCTTTCGTTGTCGTCTTCTTCTTCTTCTTCAACACTGCCAGCAAATAAATCCTCCTTCTTAGTGTTATTAACCGTTGTTATTAGTGTTTTTGGTAATTATGCAGCTGCAGAGCGCTTTCTGTCTCTCCCCCAATCCAGCCAAAGTCGATTTCATGGCACCGCAAGTGATTAAGGGTACAATTTCAAGGACGGAAATGGGTGACACATGGACGGATCATAAAAAAAGAAAGACAAAAAAACCAAAACCAAAATCCACTTTTTGAAAAATGAAAAAAAGAAAATTTCAGAAAACTGACACTCAAAAGGAATGTAAAGGACGCTCTTATAGACGCGACAAGGTCCGCCCATATCGCAAACATGATTTACTTCAATCAATCAATCAATCAATAAATAAATAAAGAAAAAAATTTATCCGATCGATCTATCGATTTACAATTAATTATAAAAAAATTAAAATTATAAAATTATAGATAAAAATAAAAAAATATGGCCGTTTGCTCAAGCACTCGCTCTCATCCCCCCGTTTACGCCAAGGGGAGGAAGGGCGGGGGTGAGTTCTGAAATTCTCTTTTTATCATACTCGTCTCATTTTTATTTATTGATTATTTATTTTAATCAATTCCGACGACATTAATCAAAACATACATTAACGGTGAACTGGTAAAACATGAACACACTTATTATATCTTACAAAAATTTTATAAATTACACACACTGCGATTTTTTTTGTTTATATTTTTCATTTTTCTTCCATACCTTAAGTATTAATTAATTATTTAATTTATTATTTTAATTTTTTCATTAGTGTATTGAAAACAGCTAATACAGACAATTATTACAAGATCATTTTCAATATCATTAATAATTGTAATTGATCGAATGCCGGGATTTCTTTCCTACGTTATCACTGACCCCCGTGCCCTCCCGTCCTTACTCCTCTGATGCCCTAAACCTTTAAACTTTAACAGAGACTCCAGACTTGAGCCCCGTAGGAAAGATAAAAAGTGATTTGATTTACGTGTGCATTCGAAAGTCTTCTTGTGGAAAAGTGTTAAATTAAAATTCACTGTCTTCAAGGGTTGCCCCCTCGGCAAAATCATTTTACAAAAAATGCGTAAGGGGCCAAATGTTCCCGGAGGGGACATGAGCACTTGGTGAAGAGCTCTCACCTTCTAAACCGGTGTCACCTTAAGTTCCAAAAAGGTTGTAAACTGATACTGAACACATAATTTATGATAAAAAATCCTTCCGGGAACTTTTGGAACAGACTCTGTCATACTAAAAGAAAACTGTCTTCATTTCTCCCGTAATACTTACACTACAAACTACAACCTCCTCACTTAAGCTGAGTTTTGAACGTCACAACCAGCAAAACTACGAACTAAGAAGAGCTTAACCGCGAAATCCAAAGCCACTTAACACAAACGTTCCTCCTCATGGCAGCACCGCAAACCGATGGCACATACAATCTCCGGCATTCGTTCGATATCTCACATCATCAGGGAAACAACTGTACACAAACAAAAGACCCCAAATAAAAAAACTTTAAAACAAAACAAAACAGGAAACAGAGCCATCGTAGAATATAAATCCATCAGTCTTTTGATTTGATTCCCTTCCCGTCTCCCAAGAAGCCCCTTCGTGGAGATACCCTCGAATTACACTGACTAGAAACCGAAATTTTTCAAAACAAAAACAAACAAAAAATTCTTTAATTGACTAAAAAAATGTTTTCTTCTTATTTTTCTTAATTAGCTGTTTCTCATACAGTATGCAGTAGTTGAAAGAAATGAGTACATTAATTACCATCTTCTCTTCCTCTCAGTATGAAGTTTTTCTTTAAAAATAATTTTCTTTTTTCCTTTTGTTTTTCTCTTTACTTAGTTGTTTGTTTAAACAACAGTTAATGTAATGAAATCTACAACAATTATTGTATAATTATTAATATTATAATATGAAATTTCTATTTTCTTAAAGTTTCCTCTTTCCATCATTATCATTATTATCATTATTGTTACTATTATACTATTGTTCCTGCCACCTCACAAAATGAATTCTAAACTTTATTTCATCATTCAAGAGATCATACACACGATGTCTGGAAGGGGGAGGAAAGAAAGAGATGGTGGTGGTTCACACCCACAAACAATCTTCCCTCCCACACCCACTCCTCCTCCGGCCACCTTGGAATGCTTTAACGAGATGGAGGAGAGAAGAAGCACCAAAAAGGCACGCGTCTCCTCTTCCTCTTGGTCTCTTACCCACTCCATTCACCCAATATTGGAAGATCCTCTAGGATGGAGGAACCATGACCCGTTTACAAAATCATTTCCGGTGTTGTTATCTCTTTCTCACTACAACCACCACGTGTATACACCATCCTTTTTGAATGACTACGACCAACCACAACCTAGACGTAGTAGTTTGGGGAGAGGCCAAAGCAACTACACCCTCTTCGTTTGCTACATATAAACTTCCCTCGCTGATTATTATAAACAATTCATAATCTAATACCCACTCACATGTTCGCGAATTCTTTAGTCTAAAACACTCAAAACAAAGTAGTGTGCAATTTAATCTCTTAAAAACTGCACCGCGAACCTGATTTCCATACCTAAAACTGGGTTATACGATTCCTTTTGCTTGAGGTTGTAAAGAGAACGACGGATGAAAGCGTGACGATTTTGACCTCTTCATCATTCACATGAAGTCAATATGCAAAACTATTCTACATTTAAAGTTCAAAATTTGGCGCCTTTTCTTGCAATCTTTAAAACCGTGAAACACAATTTCCCCCGTTCGAAGCAAGAAAAAAATTTTTTTTACCACATTTTGGGCAAATAGCGAGTCGCGGGTGAAATTACAACATTTAAAGCGAAACGAGGCTAACACTTGATTCGTCTCCTACTTGTTATAGCGCTATATAAGGAGAAACTACATTTCAAAAGTTTTAAAAGCTGCAGTAGTTAACAGAATAAGACTTTCCCCTCTCTTACCTTCCCATAAGCCTGGGAAGAGGATTAAACATTTCTAGAACATTTAACGGAGTCAGCAAATTATCGGAATCCCAGGCAGTTGGCAACGCTGTAAACCCAGCCAAACGGTTTAATTGTTAGTTCAGTACTCGGTAATTGCCATTCTCTGTGAAAATGTTTCAAACTATTGTGTCCGGTATTTTGGAAACACTGATTAAAGGTGACTCAATGACAGCTACAACTGTTTTGCTTTTGTCTAGAGGACTCTGTTTACGCGTTTCCACACGTTTTCGTCAAAACCACCATCTTAAATTCGAAACCGAGTAAATCGACCAACTTGAATTACGACTACTTCCCTTCCCCCGTCTGTTTATAGCACCTAGCGCTATGTTGACACGGAAATGAAAAGCTCGATTTTTGATATCGAAAGCTTGGTTTTTTACTGACTCGTGATCCAGCAGAATTGAAATCTCGTTCCAACGAATTTACAGTATTATGTGTAAATAGGAAAACAGACGTTTGGCAATGTTTATAACATATATAACTTTCCGAACATATAAAGACTGCATATCCAGTTCATCAAGACACTGTACATGTTCTCGCCACACAAGAACTCCGAATGGTAAACAACGCTTCGACCGATATTCCATCAGAAGAGTTCTAGAAACCTCATCCCCTCCCATTCATCTTTCTCAAACTAATCTGATAAAATTCAGACCACCCGCCAGTTTAAGTGGTTTTAGAAAACCTTTTTTCTTTCCATTACTTATAAGGCAAAAAATTACTTCAAATAAAGTTTACAATTCATTTTCTTCTGCTTTCTCACAATGTTTACGTTTCACGATTATGTATAGCTATCGATACATACAAGATATAAATTTTATAAAAACCTCAGACCATGACAAAAGCTTCTTTACCACAGAACAAAAACGGATATTGATCAATCATTGTTTGGACTATGTCCTCCAGGTGTGGACGCATTTGCTCGAAGCATCCCATGTCGCTGAACTCGATCGGAAGAAGAGTGGGCCACCAGCAAATGGCGAGATTCTTCGAATCCATTGAATTCAATTTACAATTTTCGGCAACTTTTACGAAGTGCTGAAATATGAATTTCAGTATCTCGAAACTATCCTTGGGCGCTTTTTTGAGAAGAGTCCTCAGCGCGAGTAATCGACAACTCCGGTCCCCCTTGATATCCACGTTCAGGTTCGCCTGTTCGATCATCATCATTCCCCTGGCTCCGGAAATGTCTTCTAGTTCACTCATTAATTCGCAGCTGAGGAGAGGCGGTCTCTTCTTTGAGAAGAAATCTTTGAGAGCCGTCGCGACCGCGTTCACGGGGATATCTAGCTCTTTGATGTCCAGATTTGGATTTTCCTCGAACTTCTGGAAGAGAAGTTCGACGTGAGCCCGGTTACCTGGCACTCGATAAATTCCTTCCGAATCTAATCCTTCCTCTTCGATGAACTTGACGCACTTTTCCAAAAATAGTGGCACGGGATTGTCTTCGGACTGTCCGAAACAATCCAACGAGTTTGGACCTGAAATCTTTGGCGGTTTCGACTTCAACCTTTTCTTTTCTCTCTCTTTTTCTTTTTCTGTTAACTTCTTCAACTTCTCTTCCTTTTGTCGGAGTTTTTCGTCTTCTTTAGCCTTTTGCTTCTCCTTACGTCTCGCTGTCTTGTCGTTGTCTTTTAAACCTTTAGCCAATCCACCGAACAAGGGAGAATTGATGTCTCTCGGAGACGATACGTCCAAACTTGACTCGTCATCATGCAGGACGTATGGTGGATTCCCGATAATATCATTATCTACTGAAAGACCAGAATTAAACTGATGCTGTTGCATGATATGAGGCGTTCGCAATTCGGGAGGAATCGGGATCCGAACGGGCTGCCCAACCGGAACTTTTCCGATTCGCTTCTTTGACCTTAATGACTTTTTGTGAAGCTTTGTTCTCGACCGCGACGATCCAGACAGATCTGGATCGCTGCCCTCTGATGAATCTGAACCCGTTTCACTGTTTGAAGGTCGACCTTTCTTTCTCCTTCTCCTCATTTTCGATCGTAAACTTAACCCGTCCTGAACGAGGCCATAAGAATAATCCCCGTCATATTGTCCGTAGTGCGGTGGAATGGCGTCCTTGATTTGAGCGTATTCCAAGTCCAAATTGTCGGGTGTCACTAACGAGCCCGGACCTCGACTAGACCTCTTGGTCATTCTCTCACCTCCCAGATTCATCCGAGCTATTCCATCCGCAACGTTAGAGAAGTCTTTCAAATTGATTTTCCCAGGCTGCTTCAATGTGTGGCTTCTTCCCTTGTTCTTCAACTTGTTTGGGTGTCTCCTTCCAGTCGTGAAAGCATGCTGCGAGTAATTACTCAACCACAATTCTTCATCGCGGTCGCGACGACCTTGCTGCAAGTACACGTCGTCCACCCAAACCTGATTCAACTTTGGTTTCATATCCGAGTTTTTGACTAGATGATTCTCACCCCCATTCCCGTAAATATCGACGTGCGTGTAGATATCGCTGTCTTCGCTTAGACTGAGCAATCCGTCGTCCGGATATGTCGGAGACAATGAATCGTTCACGTCGTCTCCGTCCGTGGGAAACCTCTCATAGATTTCGGATTCACTTCCGTCGTTGGAACCCGATTTGATGTGATAGCTTTCGTGACGCGGCGGAGGACGAGGGTGCCGCCTTTCCAGGGTATCATCCCCGGAATCCTGCAAGTGACTGGGCTCTTCCATGTGGAAAGCTTGTTCAATTTCCGGTTTGTTTTCCCAGACCTCTTTGAAAAAAGGCGTATAGAAAGCTGTTTTTTGCTGACTCGAAGATGATGAAGTCATGAAATGTGCTTGAAGTCTATCGGCTATGGCGTTGCCTTCGGTGATCAGTAGATGACTTAAATCATTGCTGAAGAATGCGTTTGCCCCGCCCGTTTCAGTCACAGCCAAAATCTGAATTGGTAAATTTGGAATGTTCATCGAAAAAGCATTTAAGGTTGCCAAAGAGGCTTTCCTCTTCGTCGAATACACTAGAATAAAACCGTGAACTAATTCCTCACAAAAAGCGTTCGCCCCATGAAACGAGGAAATGATAACTTCGACTTTATGCTTGGAATCCCCAAGGAAAGTCTCTAGGATTATGCTCTTGTCCCCGCTGAGGAAGCAACACTGATGATTCAGTAGCGGACTCAGAACGTTTTCTACGTTGTAGGGATCACCGCAAAACATGCACATTATGACTCGGATGTCGGGCTCGGAAGAATCTATGACAGACTGATAAATGTTGACAAAACCAGATCGATGACGAATGCTTTGGACGAGTTGCTTTAGAGCATCTGATACTATGAGAGTGTTGAACTGACGTCGGTCGAGGGGACCGTCTTCGAGAGAGACGTCAATAAATGGACACTGAAGACTGTCCGCCAAATTCTGGCCCTCTTCTCTCAACCTTATTCCTTCTTTTTCGTCCACACTCTGATCCGCCGTGAACAATATGACTATGGGCAAACCCTGAAACGGCAGTCGGTCTTCCTGCTCGAGATTCGATAGCAAAGTTTTCTCCAAACTTTCCCGTATGTACTCGAACGTGATTGCGTTCGAATAAACGCAAAAGCATCCGTGCGGTAGGAATTCGTTAGTTTTGAAAGAATTCTGCGGCAGGCTGACGTCACCGTTGATTATCCTATAGTCTAGACTGTATAATTGACAACTTAACTCGTATTCGTCTCCCTCGCACAACGTCCGAATTTCTGTGACGAGTTCCTCCGCAAGACCATTTATTCCTAAGATGACGAGATTCAAGCGATTGCTGTCGGAACTTAGCAACCATTGACTGCTGTGGTTCCAGGAAGAAGGTCTGTGAGCCTTTGCTGCGAGTATTCTTTCGATGAGCGCATCCATGCAGTTTGGAAACGCAGGACAGTGTTCCCGAATGGGACAGTGAACGAATCCCAGATGCTGGAAGAGCATGAGCTTTCGGTCTTGATCTAACCTATCCAGAGACTTGTACCTGGAATCCTCCTGCAGAGCGTCCGTTATTTCTTTTATATAATCCTGAGTTATCGTGCCGGCTGGAGCTATACTTTTAAAATGGTAAAATAAATCTGCGTGCTCCAGTAAGAGCTCCTGAAAGTTGTGCTTTGCTTTCTCGATGATTTCCTTCTGATGTTGATCATATATCATTTGACAGTCGGATTCCGATAACGTTTCGAAACACTCTCTTCCCATGAACAAGACTCTGACTTCCGAGAGCAACTTTCCCGGAGTCACGTAACCCGTATCCTCCAGCAACTGCTTGAACTGCTTCTTCCATTCGAGACGTTTCTGATCTTGCTGCAAAGCGTTCACGTGATTTCTGTAAACCGTTTCAGCTTCGCTCGAATCTAGCACATCAAAAGGTATTTGGTTATGGCCTATTTCCTCGAGATCGCATTCCGTCCACGGTATGTCCTCGGGACATTCGAAAAAATACTGATGGAAATCCGGATGCTCTTGCATGTGCCTCTGAACAGTCGCCCAATCGCAGTCCCGCAAAGAAGACAAATCCGGAACCATTTCCTGGAGGATGTCAGGAAGCATTTCCATGTAGCCTTGTATCCTCTTCTTCACGTGTTCCTCCTTTAATTTCTTTATGTGTCTCCTAAACAATCTTTGTGCGTTGTCTATTCCGAACAGGGCAACGTAGTGAGTTAACTCGGGATGCTGTGATAATTTCTTGAGCGTATGCGTCCACATCACAGTGAAATCGGTAACCTGCGACCTGATCAGCATCTGGAATGTCTGGGTCACGGATTCTCCTAACTCTTTCCGTCGTCCGTCAGCCTCGGCAAACGAAATTATTTTACATCTTCCCTTCGTTCTATCGATTAATTGCGCAACTAGTATGAAAGCTAAGTCTACGTTAACGTTTTCGTGAGCAGACGTCTCCACCATCAAAATCCCGTTTTTATACTCTTTCTTAGATACTAACTTCTCAGCTTCTTTCACGTAACTGTCGACGGCTTCGTCGTTTTTCGTAGTCACTAAAACTATGGGCTTTTTCGTTTTGATTAAATTATTCAGTATGGCTGTAACTATTTCTACCTGTTTTTCGATGGGTCTACCGGGTACATTACTAACATCAAAAACACATAAAAAACCATCTATGCTTATTTTACCGTCGGGTAAAACCTTTTGTTCGTATTCCTTTTCGATACCTAATTGATTTTTACAAATGTACATGAGTTTCTCCGCTGAGGTTAGCTTAGTCGCACAACACCTTTTCACGTACGGCTCCATTTTCCCACCTTTGAAAGGTTGAAATGAAGCATCGTCGATGAATTCCGTTTGCTCGATTACTTGAAACACGAAATCGACCCCCTCCTCCGAAGTCTTGGTAACTTCGCCCCAATACAAAAAGTGATCATTGTTGACGACGCGACCGCTGAAATCCGTCTGGCTCAAAACCGAGATGTGATCGGAGCTGTAGTCGTCCGCCAGCGACCTCATAAATCGATTACAAAGACATGATTTCCCTACGCCTAGCTGACCTTTTTCCTTCTCCGTTCCCGACAATCCAACGACGGATATATTAAACACTCTAGAAGCTTCTCCTTTTCGTGCCATTACGTCAAGACGTTTACTTTTGGAATAGTCAGAAAGCTAAAATAAAAAGTTTTTTTTTTGGTCTTAGATATTAATTTTTATTTATTTTAATTACAATCAAGGAGAAAAAAAAATCAGTAGATGCGATACAAAACCCAACTTCTCATGACGGAAATGATAAAATGAACAATACTAACCAGACCACTGGCGTGACTTGATTTCATTGATGTCACCTTGGGCTAATCAGAACCACCTCCAGCCACTTAACAGTTCCGGCATTACAAAAGAATCGAATCGAAATCTTTGCCTTTTTAATTTGTTACCTCGATCTATCCACCAATTCCCCCTTCTTCAAAATATTCCTTTCAGTTAACCTGATTTTCACCTAATGAAAGCCTTTAGTCTCATTGGTTAACACTAACACCCAAATTAATGAAGAATGAACACACGTGTTCGATGACAAACACCTTCCATAATGTAAACACAATTCCATACGTAAAACCATATATAAACCTTGCGCATAAATTCAGTAACGTCTCTCGTGAACAGAATCACTTTGAATCAATGACCAGATTTTAAATTTGGAAAAAATAATTTCAATAAAAAATCCATTAGGAAAAAAAGGCATCCTGTTTTTTGAACAACAATTGTGACAAGTAAATCAGTCAGAAAAAGTGCTCCAACAAGAACTCTAATAACACCAACGGGTATTCAAAAGTCAAAGATACATGAAAACTTTATCAACGCCCTAGAACAGGGATGGCGAACCTATGGCACGTTTGAAAATTTTCATGGCACGCACAAAAACAAATTTATTATTTTTTAATAGGTTCTTTTTTAGTAGAAATTAATTAAAAACTATTTGTGTATCACCTATTTAAAAACAGAATTTTTATGACTTTGTGGCACGGACATCAAAAAAGGTTAGCCATCCCTGCACTAGCAAGAACAAACTATTAAATGGAAATGTACTACCAACAAAATTTAAATAAACAGCTTCTGAGAAATTCAGCAATACATCAAGGACTACGATAAGGCATGAAACCAAAAAACATGAGAGAAAAAAACAATTCAAGTTTTCCAAAAATAACTTCAATAATTAGATTTTGATTTTCTTGCTCATTAGGGAAAAAGCAAGAAAATTATCTTAAATCCCTAGGCAAACCAAGTCACACCAGTTTGATAATTGTAGCAATTAAAAAGTGATTCATTTCTTAAGGTATGTTAAAACGTTAGCTATTTCAATATTAACAATTTATTTTCTGCTTTCGAAATGAGTCATTTCCCTCAAAATAAAAACATAAAATGCTCAAGACATACTTGCCCCATCATAAAACAAATTTCACTTTATTTCACTGCTGAATTTTATATGAAATGCAAAATTTTTCAATGAAAAAATTTCATTCTCCTCAAGTATGACAGTACAATTTCTGCTGTCATTAACTGCACTGTAATGAGGCCTTACTAACCTCAGATAAACAAAAACAATAACGAGCCATAAACCTTGCTTCAGGTATCCTCGAAATTAGCTGCAGGACTGATAGTAACTTGTAAAAGATTTAATCATGCTAAAGCTAGATGACATCATTAAACAAAGCTTACACCAAAAATGTTCTTTTCACCAAAACAATCATCAACTCATCAAATAGCACTATCATTCTCAATGAAAGTTCAAAGTGCCATTAAAATATTTCATAAAAATGACTTCTTTTAAAAAATTTAACAATATATCTTTTATAAGGATGATCATTTACAGTAATTTTAAACTTGAGACAAGATGCTTGTGCATTTTAGGTCTTGTTTTGGTCATTATGCCCAATTAATAACACTGCATTTAACCAAACTACAATTCACCAACTTTGCAATCAGGAAGCACTTAAGTGGCAATATATACTTAAACAAATGAAAAACAAATCACATTGTTTTTTTAATGAAATAAATGAAACTCACCAAGATGACAAAAGGCGATTTTAAGTCAAAGTTATATAGTTCTCATTCACATAGTTTTGTTGGAAACTCCTTCTGAATCCCATAACATTGGACACTTTATTGGAAGTGAAGTTTGTTATAAAGTGTGGAAAGTGTTTTACACTGAAAATTTCATACCAACGCATGATATAAAGAATTTAACAAGAACTCAATTCACACATGACATAAAGGAAAATGTTCCTAATGAAATGAACAGGTCAATATCTGAATTCAGGAAGAAACTATTTTCCATTACATTATAGTGTTGCTCTTTTAGCACAGCCAAAAACAAATTTTTGTTGTCAGTTCAAAAGAATTCGGTTCATTATATAAAATGAAACTAATTTTTCATCACCTATCCTTATTAACTACCACACTGAACACAAAAGAGAAAAAAGAAACAAATCCTACCTTCACAATTCATGTAAAGGAATCATCCATTATTGTTAGAAAAAAGAAAGTATATAAAAAATATTTTTTCACCAATCCAGGTGACACATCCTGAAACAACACAAGTGAATTTCTAAATAAATTAAAATAATTTGGAAATGCGAATTTAGTAATCTTATTCCAAAACACACATGCTGAAGTGAAATTCAACATTTTATTGAGACCTTTCTTTATTGCACTTCAGAAAATTTAAACCAACGCTTAAAATAAAAATAAAAAAATTTAAAAAAAAGAGTATCTGAGTAAAAATACATCCCAACTACTTTAAATAGCGACTATAGAAATTTGCAATTTATTTAATATGATAGCAAAAAATCAGTTTATGTCTGCTTTTTAAAATCCGGTAAATAGTACGCCTTGGACCTTGCTAAACGCCATTCATTCATCGGATTTTACCTTATTTTTGTGAGAAATTAATTTATAAACGTTAAAAAACCCTCAAACTCAATTTATAATTTCTTAAAAGGGTTGTTTCACTTACTTATAATAAACCACACCCTGGAGTTTATGCAAAAACTAAACAAAATGAACAAAAGTTGCTAAGCTCCACAATACCCTCGAGAAAACGAGGTAACCAAAGCAAATTGAACGAAAAAAAATGTGGCAAATATTTTGATATTAGCTGAATGACAATTATTTCCATACAAGCAATAGATACCTTTTCAAATCGACCATTTTAATCCCTAGTATTACAAGTACGAAGTGAGAAACACTTTAAAAACCTTATATAAAATCCTGACAGCCATTTTGAAAAGTTGAAATTTTATGTCGACCACAGCCTTTTAGTGCCAAACAATGGCAATGACTGGAGAAATGGTGAAGCCATTTAGCAGGCTACGAGAGTTGTAGAGGGTTTTTTTTCCTTTTATAATACAGGGTCAGATCTGATTCATTTCAATTGTAAAGTCATTTTCTGGCCCCAGAGTCAAAGTTTATATTTTATATTTAAAATTCCACACTAAAGGACTCGGCCGAAAAAACTAACGGACAAACAGCTCACAGACACTAGCTCACCCCTAGATTTCAATTTGATTAATGTCCTAGCAAAACATTTCGCTTTGACTTTTGGTAGCATGGTTCATTCGTAATTTCTTCATCGTGGGTGATGAAGTTGTTAACTGTATCATGTTATTCGGAAGAGTCACTTGTGGGAAAGCGTAAATTAGGTACCCATCAATTATGTAGAATGGGTTATTTAATAAATATAATCAGAGAAAGTTGTACTAAGGTGTGAGTCATATCATAGTATTTTTCTTGTTATCTATGACTAGGTAAAAGAACCCTAAATAAACCTGATTAGGAACCTCAACAAAACAAAGTGGAAACTTTGGTATAATAATATTGGTGTGATAACTTTTTCATGTCATTTTATTTTACTAAGTTAGAGCGTTCATGGTTTTACCAGTTTTTATTTATGTCTTCATTAAAAAACTAAATAAATGGTCTTCGTATAAAATGAGAACTTTCTATAATGTATAACTTCAGGAAATTTGACGTTTTTAAATAACTTAGATATACAACTGTGTGATTAAAGTTTATTTACAAATACTGAACAAAAATAAATACCAATAAATATTAATTATTTACACTGTACTTTCATAACAAAAATACAGTGATTACAAAGCTTATTTAATCTAAATTAGGAAAACCACAGAAGAATCCACAGTGCAATTTCAAGGGATGATTTTCCCCTAGAAAATTTGTATCTTAAACTTACTACAGGTGAGTGGAGAAGAAAGGACTGACTTGTTTTGACTTTACCTCTGCAATGATGACACCAGGTGTATCTTGCCACTTACTCATAACATGTGCTACTGTAGTAATTTAAATAATGCCTTCCACTATTATTGTCATTTAAAAATTTGCTTTTATTCACAAGATCTACTTTAACTACATCTTGCAAGGTCTTTTCATTATTATATCGAATTGCTGTTGATGTAATTTAGCTTCTTCTTTCTTCTCACATTCACATTACCTTTTCCCATACCCAAAAAAAAGTTGCCAAAGATGTGGAGTTCCTCAATGAAATATACTTACCTAGGGACAGCCCTTGGTATTTTCAGAAATAGTTTTGCAGTTTGCTTTAACATGTAAGTATTGTAGCTTTGGGGAAACTACATAAGTTCCTATTCCCTATATTTTAAATTAAAAATGCTAAATGAAAAGTTGAAAATTGATTTCAGGATTTCACCATTTCCAAAAGTTTCAAGAAAGTGTGAAAGTAATCTCTCAGTGTACAACTACAACTTTTTACGACCACGCTCATTCTCTATCTGTCTTGATTTGTGACAACACAAAATTCGTACCATGATGACTGGTGTTATCGATACTGTAATTCACTACCAATAGCAAGAGAAAATTGGCTGTTGACAAGATAAAACATTAATGACTTTTTCCAAAGAGATGGTTACAATATTATTAATTATTATTTTTTTTGTTCTAATTTGAGCGATTCACTCAGTTTTACTCCTCAAATGATTATTGGATTTGAATACGTTTGAGAATTCCTTCCTCTTCATGGCGAAATCTTTGAACTCATCTGAAACCATAAAAATTACTCAAATTTAATATAATATTAATAAAGCAAGAAGAAATATAGTGCCCACTGGACTTTGCAATACTACACTTCAATAAAAATTTTAAACTGGCCACTGTAGCTTAACGGTGTTTCAGTATTAAGTAGATAGGATCCCACGGGTATATATATAGTTTATGTTGTGAAATACCCGTGGGATTCAATCTACTTAATATTATGTATATTATGTATCTACCTACTTAAATTATATACACATAAATTAACTGTCACTTTTGGTGGGATCGGTAGAAATACCTTCCTACAGAGACCAACCCTCGACTTTTTTTCTAACAACAAAGTACCATTTATGGTAGTCAGGAAAAGAGAGATAGAAGTTGAGTTACCGATAAACGGAAAACCGATCGACAAGACTACTACTCATAAATCTAAGGTGCTCCCTGAATGAGACATGACTTCGGCCAATAGATAAAAGCCCGAATCGAGCAAGCCAGGGAAGTGTCCGTTAAAATGAAAAATCTGTTGAGCCACCGGGAACTGAACCTAAAGACAAGAATCCGGATCCTCCGCTGCTACGTCCTCCTTATGCTTTTGAATGACAGCGAAGGTTGGACGCTGACCAAAACGTTGGAGAAAAAGATCGAGGGGTTTGAGATGTGCCTCTACCGCCGAATGCTCAAGATCTTAAAGATTAAGGGTCTCCAACCTTTTTGCATTTAGAGGACTGTATAATACAAGTCAGATGTTACCATTTATTTTTCAATACAAATGTATTTTCAGTTTACAAAGATATGCAAAACAGAGCAGTACGCCCAACAATTTGATAACAATATTTACAATATAAAATTTATACCAAATTCTAAAAATTAAATTTGTTTGCATTAGATAAATAATTTTTTTCTTTAAGTTTGGACAGTGACGAGTACACATTAAATGGTCTGTGGATATTATGGTGCCTGCAAACCTCTGCTTTAAACCTTCACTACTTCAGGTCACGTTGTTTTACACTCAAGTCAATAACACTCACCATATGTCACGTAACCTCTTCTACTTTTATCGATGCGATGGAATATAGCGGAACATTGTTCGACACTAATTTGCAATATCCTGTGGAGGACGGTACAGAAATCGGATTCTTTGATTCGTCCTTCTCTTTCCTCGTCTATCACCTAATAAAAAGAAATTATTTTTATGAGGACACAAAATACAAACAGAATTGAAGAATGATCATGAGCAAAAAGGAAAACATGTACTTGCCCTAAAGACGAGATACAACAACTCCGACAGATTCCCGCTTTTCGATATAACCAGAACTGTCAGCAAATATTCTACGAAGTCTATCACTCCGACGGAATTCTGAAAATACAAAATACTGTTTATCTGCATGGTTGCATTTTACTCTTGTTGGAAGCGATTAACACTGGATGTTTAGTAGTGGCTTAGAAATGGAGCCCACAGGACACAACTACAGAATTTCTCTGTTCATGAAGACCAGATGTCAGCAAAGCGCGACTCTTTTACTCCTTGGCTGTAACTCTTCCATAAAATGTTAAGTGAAGGCCCGAAGTATTATTTATTAACTGAATATTATCTTTGTACAAGTATGATATCAAGCTTTATTTAATGTCTCGTTAGTTAAAGACACGAAGTACCTAGCTACTAATTATTTTGTTAAAAATGTCTCCGCAAAGCTTGTCCTTTTAGTAGAGCTTTAAAAATGGCTCTTTGAACAAATTTCAATGTGGTTTGGTTTGGTTTATATTTAACCCTTTGAATGAAAAACTTGCCAACCACTTGTGTAGACCAAAGAAAAGAACTTCCCCAAGTTTCCCTTAGGAGACCTTACTTTGTCACACAATTTGAAAAGTTGAGAAGCTGCTGGATCGGTGGGGGAAAGTTTCAAAATTTCTGTGAACTGATTGTAGGAAACTTTTCTGACGCCCTTCAAAGAGTTGTATTCGTCTCCGGAGATAAGATTCTCTTCCACGTTATTGTTGGTTAGCCCCAGATTTTGTCGAAGTTTTTGCATTTCCACTAGATTTCCAGCACAGGGGAGTTTCATTTGCTTCGCCCTTGTCATCAGTCTGCAATCGTCATACGTATAATTGGATACGGGTACTCCTAATGCTCTGTAAAGATAATTATTATTAAAATAATTTCTCAAACATCTACGAGTTGATGAATATACTAAAAAAAGAATAAGGAAAAGTGTTAACTTGGCCATTATATTGCGAACGTTGTTTGCGAACAATCTCGGGTCATTTTTCTCTTCGTTGCTCGGCTTGTACACGGGTAGGAACTCAATCTCACAACAGCTATGCACCTGAGTCAGAGTCAGCCAAAGAAGTTTCAACCTGAAATATAAAACAATCGCTTATAAAAATCCATCCAACGAAATGAGACAAACAACAGTGTTCATAGAGACTTACACCCCAGGACCTTCCCACGTCCATGTGACTGTGTCCAATTTATTCGGGTACCTGATGCAAACGGGTTGCACGGGTACTCCCGGATAAAAAGCTCCAGACTTGAAGGTTATTAAACAAGATCTGTTGGTGCAGGTTCCCTCGGGAAAAATGAGAACCTGAGGCCAATCCAAATCTGAATTGGCTCGCTCAATGATTTCTTTTATGGTATTCTGCCTCGAATCGTGGTCGTCTCGCCAAACGTAAACGGGTTGAGTGTAATTAATCAACTCTGAAATGGATTTCCAAATTAACAACGTCAGTAAACAAAACACGAGTTGTCACAGTTGCCTGTAAGTACGAAATTCTAGAAAATAAGTAAAGTTTAAATTCGTTTGGCTTTCGGCGGTTTTCAATACAGCCCTTATAACCCATTCTGTTCATATACTTAAGACAGCCTTCTAAAACAAAATTACTACAGACATCAGTCATTTGATGAGTTCTGTTCCATGTCTATAGATTATTGTACCAAGTTTACATTTAAATAGTTTTTCTAATTTAATCCTCATCGGTCGTGAATAAAGTGAGTAGAAATAAAATGGGTTAACTAACCACTTCGGATTTATTTCGATAGTGGCTAATGTTTCTCTTCAAGGTCACTGATAATGTCGTACCTGGCAGCAAGAACAGTGGGTGATGAGCAGGAAATGAGCGTAATAAAGAAAAAATTTAAAGGAGCATCATTCACTTAATCTATGACCTTAAAATAAAAATTTGGACCAGAAATAAACAGTTTCCAAAGATTTCCTTTTAGAAGAAATCAAATTTTTTCTTCCTGGTAGAGGGCTCATACTAGAACCTATCCGTCATTTTTTAGAAACCATTGCAGTCTCTTTTAGAAACTTTTCATACAGACAGAATTACGATCATCGAGCACCTTCTCCATGGTTGTTTCAGTAATAAAGGAAATGAATGAGTTCGTTTTTAGGAGACTTTCATCTTCCTGTCGAGGATTTGCGTGGAAATAACTGGAAACATTCAGCAGGGCTCAAAACTCGCCCAGCTTTTTTTTAATTTTATTCAGGGACAAATTTACTCTCCGAAGGGAATTATCAGCTTTGAATCCAACAGTAAATTATCTCACCACAAAATCGAAATTACCAACCGAAAAAGGAATGAAAAATCCGGTGTGGGGATTTACAGCTGAGGAAACGCAATCGATTTAACGACTAGGAGAGTTAAAGAAGTAATTAACTCAAAGCGGAGGTTATATATATTCGACCAGCAATTATATATATTATACTTTCCAATGTATAATATATATATAATATATATATATTAATATATATATTATTACGATTCGATACACGATTATTTCACGATCGCATCACAAATTCACATTTCACAATCATATACCAGTCACGATTTATTATATTTACTTTTCTATTCTAAATTTTAAGAGTAAAGACACTAGACATCCATGAGCTTTTAATTTTCAAAAAAACGACAACACCTTAAAATCAGCAATTTAAATGAACGTCTTCAATATTTAATGCCATCTTTCTTTCACAATCATCATTCGCAAAACCGAGATTTCTGAAACATAGAAGTATGACACTAAGTGTAAATTAAAATTAAAAAAATCTTACTGCCAAGCCAAGGATTTAAACCGCTTTCCCAACGGGCTATAATCGATGGAAATCCGGTCACATAAACAATGACAGCATCCAAAAATGTCGAATGGGGAGCGATGACCAATATCGGAGCTTCTTGCCTTGTCGCCTGTCGCCCTTTCACAACGATACTCATTCCTCCGACTCGATAAGTCAACTGTCCTACGGTTGCTATGATTTCACGAAGTTTTCTGAATGTTTTGAAGAAGAAGAAGAACGAACGCAGTGTCAACAAATCATCACAAAAACAAAAAATAAAAACCCTCTTCCTCCTAAAATAATTTTCCAGTTTTCCAGAAATTTACAGTTTAGGTTTTCACGAACGATTAAAAACCTGAGTTATGTACAGTGATGCGGTTCCTCAACCAAAGGCTCACTTCTGGTCAATTCTCAAATCGTTAGGTTAGTCATTACGGAGGAACTGAGTTAAGTGAAAGCGGAGAAACATGTCTCTCATCAAGTTAACAACTATACACAAAATATACAAAACGAAAATTTCCTCACTGATCCAATCCACCAAAATATACAATAATAAGAAAATATAATTCAGGGAAAAAACAAAAAACTAGAAGACGCTAGGGCGGTATATCTACACATTCAACTCATTCGATGTGAGACTGAGAGTAAAAGACATTCGAGAAGTCTTACGCAAAAATCGTGATTGATTGATTGACTGAATGTGGTTCTGTAGCAAGATGGGTCCTCAAAATTCCATGGTACTTTATCAAGAAGAGGTGAAAAGCTTAGAAAAATTCCCTTCTTATAAACATTCAAAGATTCTGAACAAAACGAAACAAAATCTACTTCTAGATTCTACCCTAATGTAGTAGACCCAAAATGGCCTTCTCTAAATTCAACTAAATCTAATTTCACCATCTCATCTCAGCTTTCTTCTTGCCTGCTGCTTTTGAACTAACAAAGTTCCTTCCCACTACAGATATCTCAAATTTTATTTTTTGCAAGTCTTCTGTTCTTTCAGTGTAACATTCGTCCTCTTCTTAATAAAATGTTTTCCTCCTCAAAAGGCGCCATACACTTTTCTACTTGCTCAACTAATAGGATTATTCTTTCGTTCACCTACCGCCACAATCACAAATCTTTATTTCACCTCAACCGTTCCTCTATCCAACATAGTATGAATAAGCATCACCATTTCCGAGAATTTCACTCACCAATATGCCTGTATTTTCGAAAATTTGTCTTTAATATGTTCAGCAAAAAAGCATTAATAAATCTACTAGCCGGTAAATGTGATCAATATTCAACAATTTGTCACACTTACCGAGCTTAGTTAATGATTATGAATAATCACCGATAGTTATATATATATATTCGCTTAATTTATCACTTTTACTGTAACATACATATAAAAAAACTATTTAGAATAAGCGAAAATCTACAGCTGTTTGGAAGGAAGGAAAATAAAGCAAAAGCAAGCATCAAAGCATTATTTATAGCGCTATAAGTCAGTTACTCGCGAAGAACATAAAATTCTATATCGAAAAACAAAACAAGAAAATTTTGACAAACTTTATGTTCCCACGAAGTGAAAACAGTGAAATATAAATTGTTAATTAAAAGCATCATACTTCCGAAAATCGGGAGTGTGCCTGTTTCCCCTTTAGCTACGACGCTGGGGCCACCCAGGTACACCACTGTAAGTGCATCAATATAAGAAGAATGGGGAGCCACAGCCAGGACGGGAGCTTCCTTCGACGAGGCTTGCTTTCCCTTCACCGTTACCCAATGAAAGCCACCGGCTGCGAAGAGTGCCCTCATGATAATACATACTATCACTTTAGTTTCCCTGCAACCAAGTAACAAGTTAGCAAAAACAAACAAACAAAAGACGTTAAGTGGTTTAACTAAGTCAAAACGATTTATCTTTGATGACGGTTGACTAGATAAGGCGTCAGTTTCCCTCTTAGATCAACCAATAAGACGGGATTTCACATCAGAAAAGGGATTTCAAACGAATCGGTATGTCAAACACCAATGAAAACAACAGTAAAAGAACCGTCAAAGGGAACTTTTGGGACAAACTCTATATGCACAACATTCACACATACAATGTTAATCTTAGGATAAATTTTAGGAAACATCAACGGGCGATAAATGTTTGGAACATTTTATAACGGCCATGATCATGATTATGCACCTTGATTTTGGTCCAAATGTTAAATTGTTAGTATATATTAATACTTAAGTTTTTCCGTTAACTTCTTATTGTCCTGTTTCCTTAAATTTTGTGTTAACCTCACCTAAAAGACAACTCAAAAAACAATTTTTTTCGATGAGGTTTTGTGAGAGAAGTTTTTAGTCAGTGGGAAGTTCAGAATTGCTCGCGAAAAAGGTTTCCTTTTTCGGCGAAAAAAAAAAATCAACTGGTGGTCTGTAAGGAAAGAAAATGGTGGGAAAACTGACATTTTAAACGAACCCGATCCAACACCGTCTTTTGAAAACAATACACGCATGCATGCACACATGACAGGATTTAAAAAGAAGATAAAAATTAGAAGGACATTTGCAAGCCGCTTGAGAGGTCCACACAATAGAAATCCCACATACTTTCTCCATCCCGACATGGGTTTAGTCCTCAGGTCGTGTTCACTCAAACCATACAGTCCGAACGAAGCTAGCCACCAAGCTATTATGAGAAGACCGCAGATGGCAGCCACCCTGAAGGGTAGAACCAAAACAGTGAAAATCGCCGTCTGCAAAAAAAAGAAAAAGAAAAAAATCTTTTACTTACAAATTAAAAAAAAAAATCCGTTATAACTCAATGAGATATTAAAAAAGTTAGCCAAACTCCGGAGGGAACCATCAACAATTAACGAAAGGAAAAAGTTAACAATGAAATATAAATAAAAAGGCATTTGAATGGTACTTTTCTTTGGACCCGTTACCTTTTCAACGTGCAAATTAATTTTCGGTTTGATTACAGTTTATAGAGTTTGAGAAACCTGACAAGCATCTGACCTTATTTCTCTCCTAACTCCGCTTCCGAACCGGACGATATTGTTATATATTGTCCGCCATTTTTACCTTCAATTATTTTTACATCTTCGCTAACAATTAAAAAGAACTCGACAAACATGAATGAATATTTACTTAAAAATACAATCTGAAATATTTAAAGTAAAATAAGTAACAAACCAGGGTGATATGGTTGAAAGTTGAAATGTGCTTTCCTCTGTCTGCATCTACCCCTAGATTAAAAGATGCAAGTCATCGGTTGTAAAAAAATTTACTTTTTTTTGTATGCGAACCTGTGTGGTTATTTGTCAAAAGGATCTGTTGAGGCTGACATCTGCCAATCAAATCTCTTTTTAAAAAGAAACAGCTCTTCTTTCTTTCCTTCACACAAAATTTTGTGCCCAATCCTCGCCTTCCTTACTCTTCAAAAAAATTGTGATACACTGAGGTAAATTTGACTAGGAGTGTCCGAAAATATATTAGCCTACTATATATCAGATTGAGTTAGAAACCATTCCCAACATTACCGCGTTTTCAAAACCCACCTATTAAAGTGAGCCTAAAACCATTCTTGAGCACATCATCTTCCGAAAACCAAGTCTAATCATTGTGTTATACATTAGGTCTACCAAAAAGTTTTGTCCGTTATTAGAATAATACGTTGGTATAAGTATATCATACCTTAAATGAATATTATAGAATAGTATAATTGTCATCATTATTTATGACTCAAATATTCGGAAACAATATACAGTCAGTCTCATACCTGTGTTGATTTTCTTGATTTTAATGAATGTTTTGAACTTTCAAGTAGGCAATTTGTGGAAATCAACGCTTTAGAGGATATCATGAAGCCAAAATTTGGAAATATTAAAAATATTATATTGGGAGGCGATAAGACGACTTTGAAGTTGATTACTGGGTTCAAAGCACCTATAAATAACGCAAAGGTTAGAAAGCTGCTTAACATTTTGTAAAAATCAGTCAGTTGACTGGCTTTGACCGTAAGTTTAGTGTTAAACAAACTGTATAAGATTAAACGAAGAAGTTATCAGGTAGATCAATGCATACTTAAGATAGAAGCAACAATTTCAAAAGCTCTCATAATATACTTTTTTTTAAAAATCTTCATTCAACAGTAGATCATCCTCAAGTTCTCACTCACGACGAGTGAAACCGAAAATCAGGAGGCATTTACTAATTAAGAGAAAACGTCACGACTTCATTAGAAGAAGAAGAGAAAAAAGTTAATTTCAAAAGCGAGAACGTGGCCAAACCTGAGGATTTGACCATAAAAACGAGAAAGAATCCATCCAGAAAAACAGAAAAAGAAATGTTTTGTTAATTGAAGCGCCATATTTGCTTATAAAAGAAACGTTTAAAACCATAAGAAAGTACGAGTATGATGGCCTACATCTATTGTTGTTGAGATACGAGCGAAGCGAACAGATGCAAAAACAGGGTTATTAGGAACATAACCAACTAAACCACTTTCATCATTTGTGATGTAACTTGAACTTCCTGCACCATTGATTTTTCGCATGTCTTCCTGTTTGCAAGAATTTCGACTTTTTTAACCAAAAACCTTCACTTATTTACACATTACTCACGAACACAGAGGAGCATCAAGTTAATCGTGAACTCCGAATCTCTTTCCTTGTCCATCGAGTTAGAAGGCTTTTCTTGTGTTTAGATTACCCTTCCTTTCAGGACTTTAGATTATTATGTGAGTTCTGATGAGAGTTTGAAACATTCACGAGACTGATTTTTTATTGTATATTATAGCAACATGATTTAAAGAACTTGACCAAAACAAGAACCGTAGTTACGTATGGGAACGAAACCTAAGTGTTAACCAAGCAGGAAAGACACATTCTAGACTCCTGGGAGAGAAAAATCTATGGCCCAGTCTGCATCAATGGAATCTGGTGCCAGTGGTACAACCAGGAGCTGTATGACTGCTACAAAGAAACACGCATAGAGGTCCGAAGAGCTCGCCTGTCACTTGGCCAAGATGGACTCCAACCGACTACCAGCACAAGTACTCAACAAGCACCATGAGGGCAAACGACAACCCGGCAGGCCTCAGAAAAGATGGTTAGAGAAAGTGGGAGAAGACTTAAAACTGCGGGGAGTTCGGGGCTGGAAAAACGTCGCCAAGAACCGGAACAGGTGGAGACCGGTGACATGAACCCACTGTATGATGACTCTTCCGATGTAGGAATCCTTGAAATAAAACTGTTCATCCACCTTCGCTTTTACAGTGACTTTGGTATCACTACCTCAGTGTCACACCTGTAATTTAACACCATCGTAATTGGGTTTCGAAGGTCCTTTTAAACCCAACATTGTATGAAAACTCCTAAGAATGGTTACCCCTTAGTCTCGCCCCCGTCCTTCAAAGAAGGCGTTGGCTGACTCAAAGTTATTTTGAGACAAAAATTACCTCAAGGTGTTTCTTATCTTACTACAAACAAAATAATGATTTTTAAACACAACTATACAATTGCAACCCTCTTTCAGTCCTAGTAGTCAAAAATTGATAAGCAAAGTCAAGGGCATCTTTTTGGTCAATGACTCACATCAGAAGAAGAAATGACAAATTCAAATAGTGAATACACTACAACTAAACAATTTTTGTATGCTCTTTACAAGCAAGCTTTACCAGTCGAGTTCTGCGAATTTCTTATAAATGAACTAATTAATTAGTTTCAAACGAAATGTTTAAGAAAATTGTACCATATCAATCAAAGGTTGCAAAAAGGGTGACAATGGCAAGAAGATATACTAATTCTACGTTCTCTGCTTGGGTCTCTACTGAAGGCCAAAAAATTGGAAGTAGCTTACTACAAGTCTTAAAGTACAGAGCAAGGAAAAAGTGGATAGAATTTTTAGTGTGTGAAATAAATTTTTTGTCTTCATAAATGAAAGTAAAGCTAGTCCATCGATTTTAAATGAAACGACTTCAAAAAGCTTCTTTGATTATGAAAAGTATTATGGAAAAGCAAAGGAAAATTTGAAGATCAACTAAAATCAAGAAGAATATTATCATAACAAAGATAATTCCTGCTTGAAAAAATATCTTAACCCAATCAAATACTAAATCTTTTAAGATGTCGTCTAGATCTTCCTTAAGTGGCTTAAATTTTTGGCGGATCAAAAGCCGAAGACCAATAAGAAAAGAAATCGCCCTGGCCATTATGACAACAAACTCACATTTTAAATATTCTCCAACAAAAACTAAAAACTCTGAACATAAGGTTGATTAAAAGAAATAAAAGGAGACAAAAATAATTCTATATTATTTGCTTATTGCAAGCGAACTCCATTTGAGAAAGATGACTCAACATTTCGAAAAATGAAATCAGAACACTATGGAAAACTAAATTTCAGGGCATATAGGATTTCAAGTGAAATAATGAAAGGCACCATTTATCCGAATTCCAATTTCAATAATTTCACAAAGCAAATATATCATGAATTGCAAAAAAAATTATCATCACCTCTGCGTTGTTCCAACTTTTTAAGGGTCAATGCTATACTTCAACTCTTGGAAACAGTGCCCACTTACAAAAAAAAGGATGCTCAAAAATGAAGGGTAGATTCTCGAGAAAAAAACCAAATGAACCATCATTGACGCATCTTTTGTATGCACACAGCCTCCCATTCATCGAATGACCAGCGAAGAGAATAAAAAACCGGCACCCAAGCACCTACATATTCTTTATGATCCAAACTCGAAAATCCGTTATGAGAATTCATGATACGATTAACAGAATGATTAAGCGAAAACGGCACTAGCACATACTTCATAGTGTACTCTTAACAAAGACAAATCAAAACTCTGCTATTGGGAAATCTGATATTTAGAAGCCGTGGAAGCAGTGAAAGCAGTTAACAACTGGAAAGCCCTTTCCATCTTGGTTCCAGGTTAAGAAAAGGGTAAAACGATATTTTTTCAGCGATGTATTACCATGCATCATCACCTTCTAAGTGCGATTTCTTCTTATTATTATTTTTTCAAATATAATACCTAACGGTTTTTATTCATCGCTTTCTCCTACCTTGAAACAATCATTTTTACACCACTTTGACCTAATGTTTATAGTTTTGTCTTCTAATCGAATAAATTCAATACAACAGTGGATGTTCCAGTAATTAGTACAATGGCGGTGCTGTTTCCGCATTATAAGAAACCAGATTAACATTGAAGTGACAAATGTAAACTATGAACAGTACAATATTTATGAAAAATTAAATGGTCATATTCCCACGACTTTCACGTTGAAAATAATCCCGTAAAAGTAAGGACCGTGATCGCGAAATAATTTCGGATAAGAAAATCTCCGTTTGAAGAGATATAAGTCTAAGATATAAAATTATATTACAATCATTATCAAATTATACAAAAATAATTAAGGACTACCTTTATATAAACAAACATTTACATCAAAATATAAAAATTAAGTGATGAGTGCGAGTCACCTCTCGAGAATACGGGATTAAACCGCTGTCGAACTACTGAAGCGGTACTTGTACTGTATGAAGTTCAGCAGAATGAACACCATGAATGATATTATAATAATCTTGACGAACCACCTGACAGGTCTTGAGTTGGGATCCGTGCCGATATTCCAAATCGGTAAACTTTCAGATACGAATCTAGTCAACTTCGTCCTGAATACTCCCTCTTGAAACTAAAATTATTTTGGAAACGCTAACCAAAAGGAGATGATGACCAGCCTGTACGAAGATTAATTAAAATAATGTCCGACTATTAAATTTGACTCTAAACAATGAAAATTACCAAACTAATAGCAGAAGATTCTGTCGCTTTTTGTGGTGATGGAGTGAAGGACTATAAACACACACTACTAGGGTAGTCGCCCCAATGTCAAGGCTATCCTGTTCCTTTGCAACTTCTAATCCTTAAATTCACAAAATTTGTAAAGAATTTTGCAATAAGTAAGCAATACTTGATGCACCTTTGATGGCTCAGTACCATACCTGCCAACCAACCAAACAAACAAGCAAACAAACAATGAACGTGAAAGTCTTAAGCTCATTAAACATTTAATGGGTTTTTAAAATTTCAAATAAAATGAGGCCACACTCGAGGGGACAACGGATGTTGATTTCTCTTCGATAGTCCCATGTTCAATAAATAAACACTAACTTAGATTTTCATAAAACCTTAGCTCACCTGCCTCATACACGGAAAGTATTGTGTGTCCAACTATGAGGTGAATGATTTTTGTGTAGTCACCACTGATTTAAAATCTCCGGCGAAAATTCCTCGCTCAGAGACGAAAATTGAGAATTTGTTTAGGAATAATTCAACATGTCCCTTTGTTCGGCCATTCTAAATCCATTTGAATACAGAAAGAAAAAAATCTTTCTTTTCTCGCCAGAAAATAGAATGCAAAGTCATTCCTACGTTTCCGACATTAACTTACTTAAATACTTTGTGTGCGAATGCTATTATAATTTTTTTGCTCCACTTCCAAGATGCTTTCACCAAAAGAGGATCTAATAGAAGATGAACGATTCTTTAAAAAATCGGTCTAACGGACTCCTAAAACCAGAGAAATGATAGAGAGGTAGGTGGGAAGAGGCGATCGAGTTCAATGTTTAAAATTTGTTTGCAGAGAATAATTCACATGGTCATCTTTCTCTTAGTCATGGCTCTTCTCACCAACGCAGTATGATTCCCAAAGTGCCTTAGTAACCGATTTCTCTTAGTAAAAATTTGCCCGTCTCCTAAAGTTATTCTTTTTAATTATAACTTTAAGTCATAAGGAAGCCCTAGAAAACGGAAATAAGAGCGAGAAAATGAAGGTGTATTGGGCACACTCTTCGTAGGGAACAGGACCAGACCCTAAAACCAGCACTCGAATGGAATTCCCAAGGAAACTGAAGAAGACCAAGGTAGACGTGGCGAACAGTCGAAGAGGAGCTGGTTGCAGCAGGAACAACTTGGGCTGCAGCAAAGGACACATCTCTCAACCGAGTCCGACTCTTGTAGACGCCCTATCCGCCCCAGAGGCGTAAAAAGGACTATTTTCCCTTAAGTCTTAAGGACCCTTTTTGAAGCAGAGCAGAGAGCTTAGGGTGTTACATAGTTTAAAATTACTTTTTTACATACAAACAATAAGGCAGAAAGTCAGACCAAAACGGAAAAATTACAATATGTACGAAATGAGCAAAAGAAATTGGTTAAAAGGCTACAATTTAGGATATATATACTCAAATTAAGGACACTACATTAATTATCATTACAATTAATTATTTATTACTTTCATTCAGTAATAAAAGACAAGCAAATTCAAAGAGCGACCAATTGGCTGGCGGCGAAGTGAAATATTATATATCTATAGGTTTAATGTACAAAGCCAAATGTCAGTCTATAAATTCACATTCAATGAATATATGTAACATTTCTACTACCACTAGCTTTGATTCTCTGACTAAAAGTCCTTATCACCTACAAAAAATCAATGACATAGTAAAACCAATTCCATGTTTAATACAAAGAATGTTAGCCTCCCATTTTCATAAATGACAACATCCCGCCATTTTAAGTTATCGCACTTTTGTTAACATCAACAATTACACTGCATTCTGGTGACGTGTAACCGCGATTTCAAAAAAATTTAATGATTTTTCGGAAAGCAATGAAATGAAGTCTCAGGGCAAAATATAATAATTTCAAACAGCAGCTACAAGTTTAAGATATTAAATCTGTCAAAGGGAGCTCAGAACCCAGAAATTCATTGATTTGATGCAAGTTCAAGACTAACCCCGAAAATGAGCTGCATTAAATGTTTCAGGCTCTCTCTTAACGAAACAATAAAAGCGATACCGGTTCTGTTCTCTTCTTCTGACAATCGAACAGAAGGTAAATTTTGAGGTTATGAAAATAGGCTCAAAATATCATGAATCCTGCCTTAAGCTACAACCTATTTCTGTCGGCCCGACAGCCCTGAAATAGGTTGTATTCCTGAGCTAATACGTCACTTTGCCTGCTTAGAAATAACTTCAACCTTTGCACATCCTCTTTTCCAACACTTTTCCATGAAATGAAAACTAAATTTTCCTTATAGCCTTAACACGGAAAAATTCTAGACTATTAAAAATTACATCGAAAATAAGTAAGAAATCAAGAAAATAATTAAATAAGAAATTAAGAAAATAAGTAAGTGGGAATCAAGAAACGAGGGAAAATTCTAAAAACTTACATTTTCCCAAGTGGACTTTATGGCTTCCAAAAATGGACTTTGAATATAAATAATAATAATAAATAAAATAAGAATCACCCAAAGGGCCATAAAGTGAAACGATAAAGGCGTCAGACTGTTGGATATGACCAATAGCAGAATTATCAGAGAACAAATAGGGGATAGGGACTCGGTCCAAATTATCAAAAGACAAAAATGAAAGTGAGCAGGACAACTGACGAGGACACAAGATGAAAGATGGACCAAAGAAGGCACAATATGGACACCAATTCTGGAAACCAGAAACAAAGGTAAACAAAAAATGAGGTGGAAGAACGAACTCATTGCTTTTGATGTCAGCAGATGGTGGACTAAGGGCCGGAACAAAGAATACTGGAAAGACGCAGGAGAGGCTTTTGCCCAGATCATTGGGCCTGATTCTTGAAGTAATGAAGAAGAATAAGTGAAATAAAAGCCTTATACATGCATACCCATGTATAAATGAAAAAAAAATCAATATGTAGCTTGCAATAATAGTAACAATCAAAGTATCGAGAAAGTCGTGTGATCAGCCAAAAACCATATTTGTGTAACGACTTAAATTTTACCAACGGAAAGAGTTTGATTCGCTACTGCCTTTGACGGTCAACTTCCGGAGAAACTGTTTTGATTTTTTTCAAATGTGTTGAAACTTCAATAAGTGAATGATAATTCATGATCTCATTCAATTTAATAATCCTAATCACATAGTTTCGTACGATATTATTAATTGCAATCAATTGCCAATATTTAATTTACCTTCTTTCACTCAGAAGTAAAGTTCCCTGTAAGAAATTACTTAGAGTCGTTTAATGAGATGAAAATTGTCGACATGTAAAAATTTATCACCGGATGGATTAAGAAGACAAGAAAACCAATTAATCGCTCCAAAATCAACTTCTTAAGTTTATTAAAATATCATATTACTAAAATTAATTTATTCCTTTGAAAACACTGAGAAAAATCAAATGTCCACATTCGATTTTTCCAAGCCTTCGCAAAACCGACGTTTCGTTATGAATTTTTTATTTCTAGTACCAAATTTCTAAAATTTTAAAGAAAGAAGGAGTTTCTTTTCGTTTAAACCAGTTAAAAGAATGTGGGTCGTTTTTTTTTACACTTCAAAGCCCCTGAAAGAAGGTATGTTTGTTAAAACTTTGAAATATATCTCATTAACAATATATTTGAAAGCTCAGAGTTCAAGCAGCGGTCACTGGTCACCTGCTATGCCAGAAGTTTCTTTTCACTTTTTTTTCCAAAATCTACATTTTTACGTTCTCGTCTTTCTTCCTACCTAAATCCTGACTATCAAACTGACCTTTTAACAGACTAGGCATCATTAGCGGGGTTTATTATGAATCAGAGGTTATAAAAGGCAAAATCAGCAATTTATTGATAATCAGTTTTTAACCATGTCAAAAGGAGAAACTGACCACTTGATCGTATGTTTTAAAGTTTGCTCATGTTTTATAAACATCATGTTTTATGGGTAAGTTTAAATATCTGTTGTCTTACAATTTCTATCACTTTTTTCAAAGTCTGCCACAGCCCATAAATACATGACAGGATCTCGCGTCTGGGCTAATGCCAGACCACGTCAACACCAATTTGTTTACATCTGGAAAACTTTTCTGCGCCACGACAAATCAATTCAAGCACAGACTTAAACATGTTTGAGTTTTAAGTCAAAATATGAAAGTTGTTTCTCATTCACGAGATCACAAACAATATAAACAAAATCTCAATTTTATAACGAAAAGTTCTGAAAATTCATTTCCATTTTTCTTTTAAATTTTTTCCCGGATCTCCGTTGCCCCCGCCTTTTCAAGGGATAAACAGACGGCAAAAAAGACAGAAATTTTCGTCTTTAATTTCCTGAAACATTTCGACCTGAAAGTGCGTGCACCGAATGATGGATCAATTTTTTACAAAAAAAAGACATATGTAAAACATGTTCTTTCTCCCTTCTTCATTTTTAGTTTGGTTGAAGGATATCGATTTTACTACTAACATTTTGTATACATTTCATTTGTGAACTACATCTATATCAAGACCGTTTTTTCTACAATACATTCCTTAAAGATCTGGCAAAGACTGTAGAAAACTAGATACACTTCACCCTTATGCTGGTAAAAATTTAACAAGGCGTTATGCAATATAATATATATAAATTGTGTAAAAATACATCAAATATATTATTTACTGAATAATAATAATAAAGCTTCACGGTCGTTATGCGCTTAAGTAAGTAATTAAGCCCTCGGGCTTGTAACAAGCCGGGGAAAAAAAATCACTAGTCACAATACTGACCAGAAACTGAACCAAAAGTTTCGTCGACATACAGCTATTGGAATCTTTAATGGTGTGACTGAACTTTAAAAAAACAATTTTATATTATACTGATATTTTAAATGTGGCATAAAGATGCTAAACAACATCCTTATCAAGTCATTGGCAGGGTAATAGGTAAACATTTAGTAATGTACGTCCTGGGTAACTGGATAACGATAGACTTTTAATTTTGTATTCTGTTAAAGTCAGGAAACTCTCTAGAGCAAGGGTCTTCAACCCGCGGCCCGCCGATATGTTTTTTGCGGCCCCCCAACGACTACACAAAAATAATTTTTGTAAAAAAAATAAAACTAGCATTGACCAACTGCATTGGATTGATTTTTAATTTGCCCCTTTTGTTGATGTTGGCTCAATAAATTAATGTTTTCTAGTTGTTTAATCATCCTGACCATTGCCGAAAAAAAATTCTTATAAAAATACCTATGTTGCGGCCCGCTGTGCAGAAAAAAAATTTTTTTGGCCCTTAATGTGTACAACGTTGAAGACCCCTGCTCTAGAGAATTACTTGGATCAGAATTCGAATACTGTTCGAATTGAAAGTTTTGAAAAAATAAGGAAATCCATTTGCAGTTGCATGAATAATGGGGTACTAAGACCTGTTTGTTTTATGATTCCGCCACTACAGACTGTTGTAAATGTCTGGAAAAGCTAGTGCCTGTTTTTGAGTGTTTTTGTAAGTGAAACAATTGAATTTTCTTATTATTAATACTTTAATTATCAATTCGACTCACTAATTTTTTAAGTCAAATGACTGCCATAAAAAGATTCAGACAATATTCAAGTTTAAAACAGTGCTGGCTTCAGGAATCGTCACTCCACCGTGGAGCAAGTCCACAGAATAGTCCGTTCCGTCAACACCGCCCTTGAGGATAGGAAGTACTGTTCCGCGGTTTTCCTTGACGTGTCCCAAGCCTTCGACAAGGTCTGGCACGAGGGTCTTAAGATCAAACTGAGGGACCACGTTCCTTCCTACCTCCTTCCTATCCTGACCTCATACCTGGAGAATAGGAGCTTTTACGTAAAATACCGAGGACAACAGACTGGTCTTTTCCCAATCTGCTCCGGCGTCCCTCAAGGAAGCGTGTTGGGTCCGACACTCTACTTAATATACACGGCCGACATACCGACTACCCCTCACACTACGATGGCCACGTTTGCCGATGACACTGCCATCCTGGCTACCGACAGTGACATGAATAACTGTACCAGACTCCTTCAACTCCATCTTGATCAGCTAGAAGGTTGGCTGGTCAGGTGGAGGGGTGAAGGCTAACGAAACCAAATCCCACCACATTACTTTTACTCTGCGCAGGGGGGAGTGCCCACCAGTTTTCCTCAATGGCAACCCTATCCTCCGGTCGTCCGAAGTCAAATATCTTGGTATCCATCTCGACCGTAGATTGACTTGGAAGACCCATATCAAAACAAAACGAATCCAAGCCCAGTTAGTTCTGAATAAACTTCTCTGGCTCATGGGAAGACACTCTCAACTCCACACTGGTAATAAACTCCTTATCTACAAAGCCATCCTAAAACCCATCTGGACCTACGGGATCCAGTTATGGGGATCCTCAGCCAACTCCAACCTGGAGATCCTGGAGCGTTTCCAAGCCAAAACCCTCAGACTCATAGTCAACGCTCCATGGTATGTACCTAACTCCCTTATCCGTAAGGATCTCCAGATTCCCTCTGTTAAAGAGGAAATCCGGAGATTTTCCATCAAATACTCCTCCAGACTGGTGGACCACCCCAATCCCTGCGCATCATCCCTTGTCGACGAACGTAATGATCGTCGTCGACTAAAGAGACACAGACCGCTTGACTCCTAAACACGCTTCCTCTAGGAAATTCCTTCCACCAATCTTCCTGATTGGTTATCCTTTCCTATTTTCTCCTGTCCTCTATCCCCCCAACACCCTCCATTCCATACCCTTCCCTCCTTAACCACTCCACTCTACTATTCCTACCGTCCTGCCCATCCAAATTTCCTCTCCCTAGCCACTACTACCCATCTTCCAGTCCTTTCTCCCTTCCCCCCGCCAACTCCTGGGGACTGGACATTGGTCCACTCTCCAGCTAACCCCTAACCCCCATTTCCTACCAACAACTTATAGTCCCTTCCTTGGGGACAGATAGTCGTTTTCATAGGGGATATATAAAAAAAAACAGTGCTGCTCCTCAATAAAGGCTAGATGTTTTGTCAAAAAGACAAAACATATCAATCGATGAAATATACTAATAAATAGTAAATATAATAATAACAAAATATAATAATATGAATATATATAAATGAAGATAGAAATATTAGTTTAAACACAGGTTTAGAGGCGTAATTATTTAAATCCGCCACAATTCCTGCTTACAGCAGTCAATACAAGAAAGCTCATCCGTTGTGAAAATATAAAAAAACTTATTTATTGATCCAGCAAAAAGGGTTGCACCTAACGTTGTTGAACCCTCGTCATTTTAGCTAAATGTAAAACCTTTAATCCTCTTAACTTCAGAATTAAAAACAAGAGAATTAAAATCAACAGAAACATACATGATTTACAATCTTTTTCTTTTAAATCCAGAAAAATTAAATTTGCTTTGTGGTGAAACCAAAAATTGGAAATAAAGAAAAACCCCAACCGGTGAAAATGCATTCACATTTTAGTCTAATTTTAGACTGACATTAAAATTTCTATCGAAGTTATATAAAAACACATTAAAAGAGTTGGTAAAAATCTATAATTAAATGCAAAAATAAAAACATCAATAATTATAGCCAGATGTTGACGGTTGATGTGAACTTGAAATGTCAGTGAATTTAAAGCATACAAAAAGGAAAATTATCATTAACTAATGAAAATACAAAAGGCGATTTAATTTTGACTGTGATTGTTACTCCAATCGAGTAGAAAACAAAAACTTACTTTTATTTTATCATAGGTTGTCGAAAGTTCGAGCCTATGTGTAAAGGGGTTGAGTAGATCATCTTCAAGGGATGCGTCATCCCCGTAGCCTTGATTCATTTTCCCGTTCATTACTAATAATTAAACCCTTTTAAAACACACTAACTAATCCAGTATCGATCGATAAAGTCAACTCGTAACACCATTCACAGAATTGGAAAAATAATTTTAACGGAATGGTCAAAAGCCTAAGTACTCCCGCCTAAACAGCGACCAAGCAGACAAAACTCGATGAACTCTCGAATGATAGTAACCGACAAGCCTCCTCTGACATTTCTCCCGGCTTTCGAATTGACGTCACTCATTTTTTCATTAGTACCAACATTCCTCACTAGAATCGCTTCGAGCTAGCGCTGGAATACGGCATCGCTCTTCACGTAAGTTAATAATAAGATGTGTTACGTAAATTTATCAAAATGGCCGCATTATTTGTAAATGAGTTGATGTCACCTCTGCATTTTTATTTATAACGAATTTAGGTGAGTGTTTCCGTGTGAAATTTTTACCTGTGGTTCATTAATTTAATCTTTTAGATCAGCTGTTGACAATTTTTTCGGTGAATGCTGTGTTGATTGTGTTTAATTCCCAGGAATCTAGGTGTTGTTCGAATCGAAGACACGTTTTGATTTCGTTTTTTAAATGAGCCTGCCATACTTCATACTCATACACACGCCCTTGCTAAGGATATGTAGGCCCAAGGTTTTGATGGTTATTTTTTATTTTTTTAAATTAGTTTTAAGTGTTCATTGAACAATTGTTTATTCGCGAACTAAGTTCTTTTCTCCTTTTCGGGTATTCGCCAAAATTCATCAACAGGTTGGTGACGATGCTTAATAGTGTGAGTTTATTCATTTTGTCAGAACTTCCTGTGTTTTCATCGAGTTTGATGCTTTTTTTTTTACCACTATCCTTCAGGTTTATTTTTTTACCCCATAAACTTCTTATGTATTTTTGTATCACCTTAAAATCATTATATTTATATCAGGTCTTCACCAATAGTTACTACAAATCACTGATCAATGTGTTAGAAGGTAAAATAAAAAAATGTTTTGGAATTTTTAAACTTCCCATGAAGGTTTTAAGATTTTAAAGTAGGAAAACAAGTGAAATTTAACCCACATCATGATTTGAATTGTAATTATGGGGAAAGGTCTTAAATCTTGTGTTAAGATTTTATCATTGTATGCACTTGATTAAACATTTTGTTTCAGTCACAAATCTTTACAAAACAAATATCTTGCAATGCTAGGAATTGGTTTGTTTTTAACTTGTTTTTTAGGCAATTGTAAAAACCTGTGACGTCACTTATCACTCAAGGATATGTTTGTTTTTAGTAAATTTTATTTTGCCAATAATTGTCATTGCCATGTGTTATTCTTTCTAAACCCATGAAAACAATATTGTAAATGTGTTATTTAAAATGAACTTCATTCAAAACATATCCATCCCAGTTCCAGTTCCTCAATAGGATGGTTAAAGCCTTAACCATTTTCATACCTGATTGAAATATATATAATGTTGAATTAAATATTCTGATCATGATGTATTTTAGCTTCCTGCTTGGGTAACTGAATTTTTTAATTCTTAGGTTTAATATCGATTAATGGAAATGCTTTTTGTCATGTTATTATAATTATTAATTCAGAGGTCATTCCAAATGAATTCTAAAAATTCAAAATATGTGAAACCAGCAGGAGACAACTACATTTGAATTATTTATTCACTAGTTCTTGAGAAGTAAATCGATATTAAATTGTATCTGATTTGAAAAAAAAATGTCAGTCTGTTTTGCTTTTCAAATTATTTTTTGTTCTCCTTGGTTTGGTTTTATTGGTGTCATGGATTTTTAAAATTCTGCTTTTTTGTTCAATCTGGGGGGTTAAAAAGTTTGATTTTCATTTTAAACAGCGAATCTAAATAATTACTCACAAGCCAATTAAAAAAATAACAAAAAAGAAAGAGAATCGTACTAACGTTTATGTACTTAACCGATTACGAAACATCGTTTTCAATTACTGAGATACGCTAATGAGTGAAACTTTTTTTAATAAAAAAAGAACAAGCCCAGGAGCACCTTTCACGATCTCACGCCCGAAGGGATTGCTCATCTTTAATCAGACTTGAAGTGTGAAGTTTTTTTTTTAAAGATCAAAACAATGCTTTGATACTTGTGAATGTGAGCCAATGTGGTGAGTCAGGATGTGAACCAAACAATTCTTGTTCTCATCCTGAAGTTAAATCCGGCCACTATTTGGTTAAAAAAATGACTATGAAATTTTCCCAATTTTCGTTTAAATTATTTATTTAAGAAACCATAGATAGAGTCTTGTTTTGGTGGTAGTATTAAAATTTATATTCTCGACGGCGTTAGGTTTGTTATTGACGCTTCTTATTTGAGTATTCAATGGGTGTAGTACATGGATGCATACAACCCTTTGTATAAGTGTTTCGTTTCCTGAATTCGTCACTTTCATCGGAAATATGTCGGACAGTAGTTTTTAAATTAGTTTTAGCCTTGTATCATATTTATACTTGTGAAATTTTTATATTAAGTTGAGTCTGTAGCGATAAAATCTAGAATTTCAAAAATAAAAAATTCTATAAATGATTAAGATTCTTGCAACATTATTCTTGGGTGTGTGTGATCCATTTAAATCCGTAATATCTTTTTTGTTTGTTTTGTATATCATTGTGTACTGTTGTGTGGGATCAGCTTTGGAAACTTACAGCCAAGATTTGGGGAGTTGTAATATTTATAAAATTTAAGACTGGAGGGCTTGAAGAGGAATGAATAAGACGTAAGAGTTGGGGGTCTTACGCTTTGTTTAAAAAATTTTTGTGACTGGTTTCATGATTTAAACCTTATACGTAAATTAATGTTTCGTTTCCTGTTGGATAAGTAAACAGAATGTGATCTATTCTGTGCATAGTGGACACTATATAGACCCTTTCACGTCCTTTGTTCTCTGCCAGCACCACCCATCCTACTTGACGTATGATATCGCCCCTCTAGTGTCTTGGCAGGTTCTGGCAATCTTGCATTTTAGGTAGAACGCGGTTTTAATAATGGTAATAATAATAATAAAAGCCATATTTTTTCTCCCAAAAAATTATGCCCATTTTGACTACCAAAACTTCTCTCAGCTTTTTCCATCTTCCTTTATCGTGACATTTTTTGTACCATTTGTCGCCCACACAGTCTGAGAATTCCCACCTTCTTTGTCTTGCACGATTCCTGAGGTGCAACTCTGCAGTCCACAAGGAACTCCTCCACGAACTATACGCCCTGTACAATTCCATTTTGGCTTTTTAACTTTTTCGACTACCGATTTAGTCTCCAGACGCTGCCTTATTAAGCTACTTTTTGTCACTTAGTCGAACTTTTGAGATACTCTTCTTCATTACTCTCTGACGTTTCAACTTTTGAAAGAACTTTTTCCCTAAACATTATGCCTCTTCAAGCCGTACTAGACAAAGCATCTGTTAAAAATAAAAACCATTACGAGTGACTAAAATGAAAGATTTGCAAAACAGGAGAGAATATTTGGACACACAAGTCAGTTTAAATGACACAAACACTCGAAAAACGTCACCAAATTAATTTGCCTTGGAATTAGATTTATTAGTAGAAGTAAACAGAAAGCAGAATCAATGGATCAGTGTAAATGATTAAGTGAAAAAAGGGTGATCGCGTTTTGAAAATAAAAGGACTCGCTCGAATTTTGAAACGGTCTAATTATATATTTATTTATTATTATTAAATTTTTGGTAAAACCTGATTTTGAAACCTGAACTTTAAAAGATAAACCGTTGCCGATCTAGAGAAAAAAATTGCATAATTATGTATATAAGTGTTTTTAAAATGAATTTTTCATTCAGAGACTCAAGAGATAACACCCGAAATGGTATCACGCCTTAATCATTCTCTGCCATTGCCAGATTTACGTTTTTGATTGATTATGAAGGATATTTATTCCGTTACTAGCTTCTCGATATTATTTTTGGAATTTTGTTTTGTGCGAAGAGTTCGGCCTTCACTAGGTCTCGCTTTAACGTCATCCAATTGTTTCATCTTTAGTTATCGAGGTTTCCGATTTCAGTCTATCAAAAGACTGTTGAGTGGTTGCCACTTGATTTCGGATTCGATTGTCGTAATATAGTGCGGAGTTTGGCATATTGGTGAAGGCGGGGGGTTTAGAAGTTTGTCTTGTTTTGGAGACGAATTATAGAAAATTGAGTTTTTTAACTTTTACACAGGTGAGAATTTTAAATTAGGAACCTGAATGTCTTTTTTTTCCATTTTATTAATAACTTTCACCGATCTCTCAGTCGATATACGGAAATCATAGTGAAATATCATGAGACACATTATTCTACTAGTGCGAGATTTGAAATACGAAGACTAAATTTTTTGGTGTTTAATTTGTTAGTCTTTTGACCTTTTCAGAAGTTAGGTTCCTAAAGTTAGGATTTTCCCCCGCGCCCGCCCGGTCCTGTTTCTTAGCTTTGTCCTTGAGCTATGGACTGTATCCTTCTTTTTGAGGTCACCCAGGACTTGTGTTCCATACTTCTTCCCGATTTCCGCCTTCTTTCCTAACTTTCCCACATAATTTTGCGTTCCCTTTTGCGTCTTTTTTGTGTGCATTCTGTATATCTTTCTATCGTTTTTAATCGTCATATCCTTACGTTTTTATTTTTGTCCACAGAATTCAAGTCGTTGGACTTCCAATCATCAGACTACTTCACAATAAAAACTTTTAAACCATCAGTCGGGTTGGGTTCCCATTCTTACAGTCCTACACTCCTAAAAGACTTGACACGACACGATGTTTTGTCTGGATTTTGCCCCAGAATGTTATAAAAGAAAGCAGTACATTCGAGGTGACAGTCATTGACGGAAAGAAAAGATGAAACAATACAGACGCCAAAACCATGCCTAAATATGACATTCTTCATTAATGATTGTTTTGTTTTCTTAAAATAATAGTGATAATAATATGAGAGCTGTAGACTGTGATGAATAGTGACATCGCCTACAAACTTTTTTTATATTTATTCATACGTTTACCTTGAACTTATAAATATGGTGGGTTTCGATTTGAATTTCTTGGCTGCCCTCTTGTCCTGTCCCCGTTTATAGCACTCTTGGAACAGGAAATGTCAGTAAGGCAGCCTAAATCGAGGTGTAAGTTTTAAAATGTCGCTTTTTCTTTTCAGGGATTCGCCGATTAGGGTAATGTCGCACAGTAGAAACGAAATGGACGACCAACCCATTTTCACGATAGAGCACTTGGCCACTTTCACGGTCGCCAAGGAAACCGGAATAGTGTATCCTGCTGACGGAATGAGGAGGTTGCTTCAGTTGGAGAAGTCGAACGGGATTTGGTCGCAGAAAATGCAGATGAGGCTGAGTCAGAACTGGGTTCTCATCATGGATTACGAAACAGGAGCAGTAATGGAGAGGTTTCCTGTCGAGCTCATCCAAGAACCGACGGCTTTCACCAGTCACGATTCGCTCGAAATCTACAATAACATTTTAGTTTTTATTGTGGGAGAAGAACGTCCCGTGGATTCCCATTCGGAAATGCACATATTTCAGTGTCAGAGCGTTCCCGCTCAGGAATTAGTCGAAGATTTGAAATTGTTGCGAGCCGGGAAGTTGCCCCTGATGAGAAGAGAGAGAGGATACCTCCCCCGCCGGCCACTCCGCCTCCGGATCCTCCCATAAACGTTCGAGAACAAGTTTCCATATTTAACTCAAGCTCGCATCATCCCGAAGTGGTCGGCCGCGGTTCGAGAACGGAGATGTCGAGAAACGAAGAGGGATCTTTGCTGGATGAAACGAGCTCAACTTCAAGCGAAAGGTACGAAAGGGATGTTACCATACTAAATCATTGCTTCGACGACATCGAAAAGTTCATAGCGAGATTGCAACACGCGGCGGCAGCCTCGAGGGAGTTAGAGAGACGCAGACGAAACAGGAAATCGAAGAAAAAAGACCTGGGGGACGGAATGTTGACAATGAGGGCCAAACCACCCCCAGAAGTTGAATTCGTGGACGTGTTCCAAAAATTCAAACTCTCTTTCAATTTGCTTGCAAAGCTCAAAGCCCACATACACGATCCCAACGCCCCGGAATTAGTTCATTTCCTGTTCACACCTCTAGCTTTAATAGTGGATGCCTCTCACGACACGCACTATGGCCCAAATCTACCGGCTAAAGTAGTGTCACCCCTACTAACTCGGGAAGCCGTCAACCTTTTAATTAATTGCGTGACCAGTAAAGAAACGGAGCTGTGGCATTCTTTGGGCGACGCTTGGCTCATTTCTAGGGACCAGTGGAAAGGATTCGTGACGCCTTATCATCCAGTATTCATGGATGGCTGGTCTCCTGAATATCCGGTCGTGGATGAGCAAGAGCCGTCTGGAGGTTCGGAAGGAAAGAGGAATCGTGGGGAAAACCACAACTCGACAGCAGTAGATCCCGAGCTGAGAGAGTTTATAAGAGGTCACGACGATCCTCATTTCAACAGTGACTACATAGATTATGAAGCCCAAAAGACATCACCTATGGAACACGGACGTTACGAGTTCGAAAATCGCACTTTTCATCACGATAGTTTCACCGAACGGGCCAGGTCTAAGAGTCCCGAGTCGGAGAGAGAGTTCTCTCAGCCTGTGCACAGTCGAGAAGCCAGAAGCGACATCTCTGCGGATTCCATCGAAAGAGGAGGACACGGAGCTGAAAATCAAGCGTTTCAGAGAACGCAGGCAAGTTGGTTGGAAGATCTGATCGACAGAAATGCGAAAATCGTTCGAGTGACATACCCCCGAACGGCAAACAACGACAAAGAATTGACAGTGATTCGGGGGGAGTACCTGGAAATACTCGACGACAGTCGGAAATGGTGGAAAGGAAAAAACGCAAGAGGACAAGTTGGACATGTTCCGCACACCATAGTGTCACCTTTCAATCCCGTCGACATAGATGTTTTTAATAATCCCCTCTACTCTCAAGGATACGACAGAGAAAGGGACAGACATTTCTCGGGGAGGTCGCAAGATGAAGTCGACATGAGGAAAGGTTCGGAGAGTCCTCTTCGTTCTCCTCCAATCCCACCGCCTGCCCCAGCTGATTGGGTGAGGAAGGAACGACTTGGGAAGAAAGGAGAATTTCGTTATTTTTAAATGACAGTTAAAAATAGTATCCTCAAAGCCAAATCCGTTCGAGGAATACAGTTAGTAGTATATAGACAAACTAAAATGGCGGGAAGAGGGTAAATAAATGTTTTTAAAAAATCTGTCGCGCTGTTTTGAGCCTATAGAAACAGGTGCTAGAGTCGTGTTTGAAAGCAACTCTTGACAGCGACTTAATGAAAGCGATAATGAATTATGTTTAGAGGAAAGATTACAAACAAAATTGTTAACAATCAATTATCAGTCTATTGTTGTCAGTGAGCTCAGGTTTTGTAGCCTTATCAAAAGGAAGTTCTTTCCTTAATTACTTATTTGTAAACGTGCGACGAGTTTTTTTTACGCGTTCGAATCTTGGCAGTCTCTCTTTCCCGTACTTCTCCAAATCGAGTTTCACTCAAGATTGTTTTCTTAGATTTTTTTTAAATTGGTTATGTTTTCGTGAAGGACAATCTTAGCTTATGAATGCTACACAATAACAATTTACTTAGTTACGTACTTCACATAAAATTTATTTTTTTGTACTCACATTCCAATAGGGTCTGTTATAATTGGCGACACTACAAAAATTTCAATTCATGGTATCACTTCCAATCAACTTTCTAATTGTGTTGCTAGTTTGGTCGATGAGCCTTATTCCCAAAATTGTGTATCCACCCCTTATCATCATTAGCGCTTACAGCCCTGTGTGAACCTTGGCCTTTTGCATGGATGTCCTCCATTCCGCCCTATCCAATGCGTATCTTTTCCAATTTTGAATTCCAAGCGCTCGGACTCCATCTTCCCATCTCGTTCCCTCGGGTCTCCCATAAAAATCTTGTGGATGAACCTGTTTTTGGCTCTTATGAGAGACGAAACTCCTCAATCAAGGATGGTCTGTTTTAGATCTAACTAATCTAACATTCTTAGAAACGAGTAGATGATTTATGCTATAGAAGCACCGGTCGGCGTTTATTAATCTCGTGTCAATTTCATTATGCTCGTCATTTGTGTTATTTGGGAAGATACCGAGATATCTGACCATCTTGACCTGTAGGTACTTATTGCTGATGTGGCGGTCTCTAGCTTCTCGCCATCTAATTGTATTTTGTTCGAAACTCCACCTCCACGAGTTTAACAAATTATCTTATGACAGTATACTTATACTTAATCTTATAATCTTAAGTGAAACTCGATTTTTTAAATAATGAATCTAAATTAAGGTTCAGACCATAAGTCTAAAGTGTATTACAAAAATTCAACATATATGTATGATATACTGCATAGTTCATCTGTCATATCAACCAGGGCATTTTACATTCCAATTTCGTCGACTTTAGAAATAATATAAATCCTAATGAAGTTTGTAGTTTTGACAATTTTCGTATATGTATGATAGTTTGGGTGATTGGAAGGTCTTCTCCGCTTTCTTATTTTTATGTTTTAAATATTATCAAGCGGTGTTTATTGAAAGTTCATTTTTTTTTTTTTTTAAATTCCATGGCCACCGACTCACACCCATTTATTTTTATTATTGAAATTATTATTTTTTAAACTATTTGCAGTATTTGAATTCAAATCTACTTTTTTTATGGTTGCTGTTAATTTTGTAGTCAGGCATTTCCGCTCTAGTTTTAGGTTGAATGTTGTATTATAAATGACGCTCAGACAAGCACGGTGCAGTGTATATCTCCACCGAACTGGAGAGTTCCTACCCCTTAGCCCGGGGGCTACGCGTACCACACTTCGGGAAACGCTGCTCTAAATTATTGGACTAATTCATTGCTTGAATTATTACTATGTTATACTAACTTACCTGCAGGTCAGCGTTTGATAGTCTAACGTCATATCAACTCAACGTTGATAGTCAAACGTAGTTTGATGGTAGAGGGTTTGTTTATCTATATTTTAGATTGTTTTGATTCAAAATTTTGACTAATACGAAAGTATTATTTTAAGCACTATACTATAAATAAAAAGAAATGATTTAATGTTTCTTGGAGGTTTTGGTCCTTGTGTCGCGTGTTTGCCCCATTGGAATTACTCTTACGTAGGGTTTGCACTCCTTAAAGAAAGAGACCATCTTCTGTTTTCGAAATAATAATAATAATAATAAATGAATAGGCCCTATATATAAATTTGCTTCTATTTTGCCCGAGGAAATTAGAGGTAGGGTACACACATTTACAAACTGAGAATAAAATTTAAAACAGTCTGACGTCTTATTGATAAACAAAACAACACATAAGCGTTTTTTTTAGACTTTAGAAAACGATGATACGAGCTACTGGAAGAAGGAAATCAATCCAATAATTTTAATTTTTACACTTATTTCATTGTTGGGGTTGTTTTCGATATAATAAATACATAACAGTAGTTCAAACGGTGGAAATAGTCCAATTAACTTACACTGTAGTAATTACAGTAGTAATCGGTTGGTAGGAACAATTCAAGAGAGTTTTTTCCAAAATGGGGGTTGGAAGTATTAGCCAACAATTTAGGTATCAAGGGGATTAAAATTAAAAAATTTTTTCTTTATATTATTGTGTTGTTGTAGGATATGTTGTGTTGTTGTATTAGTTGTATTGTGTTGTTATATATATATATATATATATATATATACATCTTTGTCGCCAGCAGAAAACTAATTTAAGGACTTTGACAAACAAGTTTTGAAAATTTGGTAGGTGTAGAGTTGGATACTAACTGAGTAAGGTGACCTGATGGCAAGATGGGCAAGAGAGGATGGGATGAGGTAGGGCTAGGCATTGGTGGGAAGGTAAATTTTAAGATGGACGCTTGAAACATAAACTGAAGGTTTGGAGGTGGGTCGTTATTGCGACGTATTTTCTGTAGAGGCCATTAGATTTAATAATGGTTTGTCGTTCAGCTTAGGCTTTCGACGTGACTTATCTCAGGTCAAATAATTCTTTCACTGATTAAATCAATGGTAAAAGTAAAAGAAATGTCAGAATTGATTTGTTGGTTTGTTTCTTGAATGGTGATGATGGGCCAAACAATTTGCAAAATGCATTCATCGCATATATGATATTTCTGGAAAGGTTATTATACCGACAAGTTAAAAATGAAGGATGCCTTAAAATTCAGGTATATTTTTTCGTATGGCTTACAATCAAATACAGAAATATTTGTCCTTTATTTTTACATGAAGAACCATAAGAAATAGTAGTTACAAAAGAAAGGGAAAATTAAGTTAAGGATTAATATTTACATATATTTATATAATATGTAATTTTAATAGGTTTAATTTTTATTATTATTTTTTTGTTTAACTTTTAAGGCAGGTCAGTATTAACATATAATTGTATTTTTATAGATCACGATTTAGAGTTTGGTAGGTTGTTGGCTCTAGATAGTGACTAGTCACTTGGTGCCTGCCAACTGAGTGATATGTGTAATTAAAATCCGTCCAGTTTTACACATTTATTATTATTATTTTGTTTTCAATAATTGAGCATTTAATCAACATTTAAAAATTTTATATTGATTTTTATAAATAAACTTTTTTTAAATAATGAGTCGTTTTTGAGTTTTACACAGTTTATTTGTCCGTTAAAAGAATTTGCAAACTCCAGAAGGTTGAGGGCTTGAAGTTTGTTAAATATGGTGGATGGGGTACAAGGACCCATTTAAACACCAACTTGAGGCTAGTTGTGGTACGCTCTTCCTGTTTTTCCCTTCTTTACTCCTGATTTAAAAAATCAGAAAGACCGACTCTCTTCTCATTAAGAGTTTGACGCCTTTCAGGCGGGATGTGCACCCTTCGGCTGATTATACCAAAAACTGGGGGCTTAATCGACTACTTATTCTTTGCAAGCTTGTTTAGATACCAAGTTAATGGCCGTTTAAGCTTCCTTCAGGTGAGTAACATAACTTGAATATCACGAGGGGGCGTCTGGATTTTAGAAATGCTTAGGTGGGACATGACTCAAAGTTGATTTGGAACCAATGGTGTAAATAAACCAAATAAAATATAAAAGAAATATCTCCTACCTATTTTGTCTAGAGACAGGTGGCAGTTAGCAAGCAAAAAATAAATAAATAAATAGAAACTAGATTTTGAGGCTTTTATAGCATCTTTTTCAGTGCAATAAGACTAATTACTCAATAATTTTACTTAGCAATTACTTAAAAGTTAGTAATTTTTCGTTAAATATGAAAAAGAAAAACCGTTTAAGTTTGTCATAATTCCCTCCGGAAATCCTGCCGCGCACTCAATGGCGGAATTGTAACTTACTTTCACGTGGGCTCTTCTTTATAAGAAATAATTTTTTATTTAACTGACATTTTATACAGTGAAATCAATTTTCCTTCTCATATTTAGCTAAATATGTTAGTATTAATAATGACCCAGTAATCATGGTTAATTTGAGTCATGTCAAAGTCAGATAAGCATTGCTAAGTGGATTGTCTCTTAACCTAAAAGCGTTTTCTGGTTCTTTGACCACAATGTATCGTTCGGTTTTTGAAGTTTTCGGTTTAATTCAAACTTATTTTTTAAATATTTTATTCTTAATCCTATTACGTTTGTTTATTATTTGAAATTAAGTACTTTTTTTTTTATTTTTCTAGTCGCAAGAGTGATGAATGTAGATTCATGGACAACATAAACACACTAGCTGACAAAATTAATAAATTTTATGGATTAGTTGAACTACATGAAAAACAAATTGAAAGCTGGATAAAAGAAGCAAGGAAACCTTGTAATTCAATTGTTAATCAAAGTCTAATTTTCAGAGCAGTGCTTCCAGAAAATTCTATTGAAAACACTGCATTTGAACATTTTCAGGGTTTTAGAGAAAATTTAATTGATGTTATATCATATTCACTTGAAGAGGAATTGGTGTATTTAGAAGAAATTAGGTGATTTGACTGGTTCAAATCCTTGTTTTTAAATTTAAAAAGTTATTGTTTTATGTAAGCGTGAGGGTAAAGTTAAAATTTAATTTCTTGTTTCAGAGATAAAATAGAAGCTGCAAATGAAACACTTCGGAACGAACAAAAATCTGTTGAAACCTTATACAGTACCTTAAGAGCAAAGAATCTCATTGACTCTTCAAAACTAAATCCATGTAGTCCATTGTTGGACCACATTATTACTTGGTGTTGTGATATTTGGTGTTATTACCATTCATTCTTCTTACAAATATCACAGGCCATAATTGCCTTAAAATTTGAAGATGAAGGATCTGTGACAGCCTTAATTGAATCATTTAAAGAAGATATTGACTTGAAGAGACACATAAACAAAATAAGAAGTCATAATTTGTCCCATTTTGAAATTATTGTTTAAAGAAAAATCAAAATGGCTTCCTCAATAGCATTATCTAAGCTTCATTTTGGTATGTACACTACCAAAGAAATTCGTAAGATGAGTGTTGTTGAGGTGAAAACATCTCTTTGTTTCAATGCTTTGGATCATCCATTAAAGGATGGATTGTATGATTTGGTCATGGGACCATCTGGAACATTGACAGAAACTTGTGAAACTTGCAAGCAGACAGTCAGACATTGTCAAGGGCATTTTGGTCACATTGAGTTACCCTTGCCTGTGGTGAATCCATTGTTTCACAAAGAAATCTTCACTCTGCTGAAGATCTCATGTTATTACTGTCACAATCTAATCATTCCTTCAAATTTAAGGAATTTGTTAATTTACCAAATGAAATTGCTTGATCAAGGTCATATAGCAGAAGCAGAAGAATTGGAAACAATGGTGTCTTCTAATCAAAATGAAACAGTTCCTGATGAAGCAATGGGTTACATGATCAAAGACAGATTAAATGAGTTTGTGGAAAGCCTCGAATTAGGTACGGAACATGTTGAACCGTCTAAAACCACGGAGTCGTTACGTCGTCAGTTCATAAATAATTTTTTAAAACAGATAGTTGTTCCTAAAAACTGTTCCCATTGTACAAAACCTTTTAAGAGAATAGTAAGTTATCAAAATAAGATAACAGTTCCTATGACGAAGGTGGAAATCGCGGAGAAATTTAAAGATGTATCGGGAGCCGGTGGTGCTAGCAAACAAGAGACTACTTACATCACTCCCAAGGAATCTAGAGATACGCTGAGGAAAATCTGGGCCGAGAATAAGGACATTATATCGGAATTTCTTCCCATTTTGAAAGAAGCCAATTTGAAATATCCAACGGATTTGTTTTACATGGATGTAGTTTTTGTGACTCCTCCCAAAGCAAGGCCTGTAAATTTTTTAAGAGGACAAATCATTGAAAACAATCAAACTAAATCTTACAAGAATATCGTTAACGATTGTATTATACTTAAAAATCTGGTGAGGGCTGTTCAAAACGATAGTTTTGATGTTCTTACTCCTGAATGTAAAACATTCATGGAAGGCATCAGAGGTACGACTCCAACAGAGAAATTTCACGAATGTTGGTTACAGTTGCAAAACGACGTAGACAACTTACTCGATACTGAAATGAATAGACTGATGTCTGCAAAAGGGTCTTTTGGCCTGAAGCAAATAATGGAGAAAAAAGAAGGAGTGTTACGAATGCACATGATGGGGAAAAGAGTTAATTATGCGGCAAGGAGCGTCATCACTCCGGATCCAAATTTACAAATCGAAGAAATCGGAATCCCGGAGTACTTCGCCAAGAGACTGACCTATCCCGTTCCTGTGAATTTCTTTAACATTGAAGAACTTAGAAAAATGGTTAAAAATGGTCCGGATGTTTACCCAGGAGCAAATCTGGTAGAAAACGAAAACGGATCCATGATACGGTTATTCGGGGGCGAGGCGAACAAAACGAAACGAGAAGGACTCGCCAAATTGTTGTTGAAAGCTGTACAAACTTCCAAAACGGAGTTTGGAGCCATCAAAAAAGTACACAGGCACTTATTAGACGGAGACATATTGCTGTTGAATAGACAGCCTACTCTTCATAGACCCAGCATAATGGCTCACAGAGCGCGGATATTGAAAAACGAGAAAACCATGCGAATGCATTACTCAAACTGTAAGTCGTACAATGCGGATTTTGATGGAGACGAAATGAACGCTCACCTTCCGCAGAACTACGTTGCTCGAAGTGAGGCTTACAACGTCGTGAATGTCAGCAGTCACTACCTGGTACCCAAAGACGGTACTCCACTGGGTGGGCTCATACAGGATCACATCATATCAGGGGTACGGTTAACTGTAAGGGGTCAAATGTTCGATAGAGAGGACTACCACCAACTCGTTTGCCAAGGACTGTCCAATAAAACCGGAAATATCATTTTGTTACCTCCGTGTGTACTCAAACCCAAAAGATTATGGTCGGGTAAGCAAATTATATCGACAGTTTTAATAAATCTCATTCCCAAGGACGAAGATTTGATTTCTTTTTCCGGATCCGCCAAAGTGAATTTTAAGTCGTGGGAGAGAGAAGTTCCTAGGACGTGGAAATGCGGAGAAAAGTTTAAGTCACCGAGCGAAATGTCGGAATCGGAGGTTTTGATTCATAAAGGACATCTTCTGTCGGGGGTTTTGGACAAACAGCAATTTGGAGCCACCCCTTACGGCTTGACTCATTGCCTCTACGAGTTGTACGGGGGAGAGTGTTCGACTAAGTTTTTAAATTCTATGGGAAAACTCTGCACGGCGTACCTTCAATTGAACGGGTTTACACTAGGCGTGGAAGATATTTTGATCAAGGAACAGGCAGATGAAGCTCGAAGTGAAATCATCAACAGGTTAAGGAATTCGGGAGAGGAAGCTGCAATGAAAGCTCTAGACTTAGAACATGTTCCGAGTGATCTAAGCGAAAGACTAGAAAAAGAATATTTCAAAGATCGAGTGAAATTCAAAGCGAAACTAGATCAAGAATATAAAAAGATATTAGACTCATACACGAACGAGATCAATAAAGTCTGCTTGCCCGGTGGTCTGATAACAAAATTTCCAGACAACAATCTTCAGTTGATGGTCGGATCCGGTGCCAAAGGAAGTGCTGTGAACACAATGCAGATTTCTTGTTTACTGGGCCAGATCGAACTGGAAGGTAAGAGACCTCCATGGATGATATCCGGCAAAAGTCTTCCGTCTTACAAAGCTTTCGAAACTCAGCCGTGCGCGGGAGGCTACGTCGATAGCAGGTTCATGACAGGAATCACACCGCAAGAGTTCTTCTTCCACTGTATGGCCGGACGAGAGGGTCTCATCGACACAGCCGTAAAAACATCCAGAAGCGGTTACTTGCAAAGATGTTTGATCAAACATCTAGAAGGAGTGATGACGTGCTACGACGGAACCGTGAGAGATCACGATGGAAGCGTGATACAGTTCGCGTACGGAGAAGATGGTATGGAAGTACAGAAATCTAAATTCTTCAAAAAAGACTGTATGGAGTTCTTGCATAGAAATTTCGATTCGGTTGTTCGTAAATCCGTGATAAAAGAGCTGAGGAAGTCGACGGACGAAAAGAAGATTGATGAATACAAGGAAAAGTTAGCGAAAAACACTTCGGAAGGAAGGACCTTGGCGTTTACGATATACAGTAACAGCATTCGAAACGACATATCAGAAAAATATTTCAAAAAGTTTAATAAGACAACCGGTCGGAGTAAGGCTTACTCGAAAATACTGAAAAAGTGGAACTCCCTTCCACAAGAGGTAAAAGACTACTATGCGCAAGAACCTAGGCCCGATCCTCTCGACTCGAAATTCAACAGATACAGCCATTTTGGCGTGATTACGGAAAAAGTTGATCAACTCATTGAAGATTACCTGAACTCGAAAGTTAAAGAAATAAACCGAAAGGAAGGGAAGAGATTATCGAACACTATCAAAGGAAAGTATATGTTGTCCTTGAGTCAGGCAGGCGAACCTGTCGGATTGTTGGCCGCTCAGTCCATTGGAGAACCTTCCACTCAGATGACACTGAACACGTTTCACTTCGCTGGACGAGGAGAAATGAACGTGACCCTGGGTATTCCCAGGTTGCGGGAAATTTTAATGACGGCCTCGAAAATCATCAAGACTCCTTACATCGACGTTCCCCTAAAGAAGAAATCGGAGAAGAAGATGGCGAAGAATGCGAAAAAGCTGAAAAAGATATTTCAGCGAGTCACGCTTGCAGACGTTCTAGAGAAAGTAATCGTTGATGAGAAATTGCAGTTGGAACCAGTTCAGTTATTTACGTACACGGTCAAATTTCAGTTTCTTCCTCATGGGTGCTACAAGAACGAGTACATGGTGAAACCCAAGGACATACTGGCCTACATAGAGAAACCCTTTCTCATTTCTCTCTGCAAAGAAATCAGAAAGTTGGGTAAGAAGTACGGAGACATAATTTACGAAACGAAGGAAGAGAAAGCGATGAGCAAAGAAGGACAGGAAGGAGAAGACGATGAAGGGAAAGCGGATGATATCGATGCAAGTGGAGCAGCGACGAAAAAGGTGAAAGGGTTCGGTGAGGAACACGAAAGCTCGGACGAAGAAGAAGAATTGGACGACGACGATGCGACGAAGGCGAAGTTGAGGGTTCGCCACAAAGAGAACCAAGAGTATGAAGAGGGTGAGGAAATGGAGGAATCCGAAGTAGAAGGAAGCGAGAACGAAGAAGAAGAGGAAAACAGAGGGAGAGCGGAAGCGGAAAGCGGAGACGAAGAAACGGAGCCTGTTTTGACGAAGCAGGAGTGGGAAAACGTGGAAAGTCGAAGGGATGCCGTCTTGAAAACGTTCGCTATGATCAAAAGTTACAAGTTTGACGTGATCAAGGAAGAATGGTGCGAGATCGTGATCGGGATTCCACTTTCTCTAAGCAAAATAGATTTTTCCACGGTCATGAGAACGATCTGTGAGAGATCCGTTCTCTATGAGATTTCGAACGTCAAGCGAGCCATCACCTACAAGAATCGAAATGGTGCACTGTGTCTCAAGACGGAAGGAGTTAACTTCGTCGAGATATTCAAATTGAACAAAATGCTCGATGTGAAGAAGTTGTACTCAAACGATGTTCATCAAATGGCGGAAACGTACGGGGTCGAGGCGGCCGTTCGCGTCATCGTCAAAGAACTCAACGACGTGTTCGGCGTATACGGGATCGCGGTGGATCCCCGTCACCTGGTTCTTATTGCTGATTACATGACTCAGCAGGGACACTTCTCTCCTTTTAATCGGACCGGAATGGCGGATAATCCGAGTCCTCTTCAGCAAATGTCCTTTGAGAGCTCGACAACTTTCTTGAAAAACTCTTTGCTACGATCCAAAGAAGATTATCTGACTTCGCCGAGCTCGGCTATCATGGTGGGTAGGACTTGCAAGAGTGGAACTGGAGCCTTCGATGTGGTTTATTTCTCAAAAACTCCGAAGTCTGATGCTGAACAATATTTTGCTTGACGGAAAATTTCGTTTTGTATATTTTATAATTATAAAAAGATAATTTTCAAGCTTGTTGTTCTATAAACCTTAAACTTTCTTTTCGTTTTCCTAAGGCGGACGAAGACAACAATATTGATTTGTAATTATAACTATTATCATAACTTTCTACTCTAGAAAAACGGCTATTAAAAAGTTAAACTTTGCGACATTTTTACATTATACTCGACACTGTATGTTATTTTTTAATATATATTATGTATTAAACGTGTTAATATATCCTTTGCATTATATTAACATCTTGATATAATATATGTTGAGGTTAATATAAGGTTAAATATGTCGCATAATTTAATTTTTTGATTGCCCTTTTCTGGAAGTTTTCCTGAAGCCTTTGTGTATTTTTACAATGTTACCTTTCACAAATATTGCACACTCTCTTGGATGACTCATTTCGCGAGAAGTGAAATTCACGGTAAAAGTGATAAATCAGACAAAGATTTGTAATTCTCGGCGATTATTAACAATAACCAACTACGCTTGCTTAAAGTGCCAAATTATGGAATATTTTTCACATTCACCGGCTAGTTTATAAAATATCCAACTCGTGATCTGAGCAAATCCCACATTACATTTTGCATTTCATATATTTATGTTTTCCTTTGTATCTGAGGAGGCAGAAGACCCGCCGGTCTGTCATGACTTTCTGATGTTTTCAGATATTTGTCGTTTGACTTCGCTGTTTTGTTTGTCCGAGTCTTTGTGAGTGGTTTTATTCATGAAGAAAGAAAAGCCTAGTCATTTTTCGTCTTAGTTGCACCCGTCCAAGCCGAACAACTTAGTCAACTTTTAATAAATTCCTTGTTACAATTTAGAGATTCTATCAATTAGCGACAAATATTCAATAATTTGCCACATTTACCAAATTTAATGGTGAGTATGAATAATCGCCAGAAATTATGTTGACCTGATTTATAATTTTTTATTCCTTTATCCTAAGATGCGCATCCTTCGGCTGATTATACCAAAGTTTATGGAGTAATTCGATGACTTGTTGTTTGGAAGCTTGTCTAGGTACCAAGTTATTGGCTTTTTAAGCTTCCTTCAAAGGTATAACAAAATTTTTGTATCATGAGAGCGGGCATCAGGATTTTAGAAATGCTTATCTGGGATATGCTTCAAAATCGGTTGGGAACCACTGCCTTAGAGTATACTTGCGCACCTCCTGGGCTGAAAGTTTGTAGCCGTCTTCGTCCTGTGATATGCCACCATCCGTCTCGGATTTCATTTCAAAATGGGAGGCAAAAATGGTTTCTTGTGAGAGAAGTGTATAGTGTTAAATCAAAAAGAGGAGGGGATGTGGTGAATAAATGGTTAAGACGAAGGTGATAAAGGAAGCGGGACTCAAAACAAACAGAAAAGCGAGAGAAAGGAAAAGAATAAAAAAAGATCAATAAGATATATTATTAATAATGTGTGACTGTTAGGGCAGTCAGCACAAAGGAGGGAGTGAAACGGATTTTCTCCGGTTCTGGGGAGAACGGCGCATGATTTTAATTTTTGTAATCGAGGATGAGGATCGATCGAAGGTTCGAGGCTGCTGACGTAAACGTTTTCCTGAATCGACAGTCTTTTTCACACCGTCGTTCCTTCCAAGCCTTTCAACGCTTTTCCGTTTTGAATTCTCGCCAACTTTCCCCACTTTTTTTGCTTTTATGAGTTAAAAGTTGAGTGAAAAGTCAAGAGGAAAACGGGACTTCCCACAGGACTTGCTTCTCGGAGATATTTTCTGTCGGAATAACAGCGAAAGGTGAGTGTTTTTGAGATAATTATTTCTTTAGCTCTTTGTTTTCAGGTGGGAAATCGCGTGGAAGACCTCTTGACTGTCTCACAAATAACATGCTAATGACATTTCTCACGGAAAACTACTGTTGTTGGTGGGAGAGAGAAGTGGTACTCACCAAACCGAAGAATAGGAAATCAATTTTTTCGGTTAAACTAGACTTTTTCAAGAACAAACTGAGTTGTAGGGAGTCGTTAAAATTAGACTTTCATTCAGCTTTTTCATTTTTTTTTAGAAAAAATTTGAAAATTTTGTTTTCCTCCGTATCTTCGGACCCGTTTCTGGTGATGACAGTTCTCCTCTCCTTCAAATGGCTTTGACTGAGTTCTTCTGTTGCTGCTGTTCATATTCTCATTTACTTTCCATTCAACCATTTCCGGTATCTAAAAGTTAGTCTTCATTCATCCCACTCAAAAAAAAGTTTCAAAAGCCGTGGGGGTGGCAAACGGTTCGTAATTAGATACCGTCAACAGCCTCCGAGCTTTTTCGAGGTTGTTAAAGAAGAGAAATTTAAGGGAACGCGTGGAAAAGGAGCTTTCATCAAAATCCATTTAAACTTGACAACTCACCGGAAACAGAATACATTTTTGGGGGTGTTGGGCGGGATTAACGATCGAAGTTTGCTTGGGGGCGTCGGAAATTTACGAATTTCTCTTCAACATCATCACTAAAGAGGTTTTCAAGTAAGAGCTTTAAAAAAAAGTGTTTAAAAGTCCCACTGCATTTAGTCTTTTAGTGTGTTTACGGTTCGTTCGAGAGGATGTTCACCCTCGAACGCTCTACGGCTTTGTGGTATCTCGACAGCCTTTTTTTGCCCTTTTGGTTTGACGAGGTGCCACATAATGTTATTAGTAGTTTGATGTGTAATGCCGGCAAAATGTTTGTCTCAAATGATAACGGGGACCTCTGTTTTGGTTATTTAACTTGTAAATTAATGTCTGATTAAATTTAAAAGTGTTAGATCTACCGGAAAGTTCTGTCCGATAATGTTATAACAAGTTTAAAGTCGTTCATCTTTATTCATTTGACGCTTTTTTGGTTCTCTCGTTTTATCACATACAGTACACAGTATATAGTATACATACTGACCTAACAAATGAGTTAAAACAAACATGATTCATGTTAGTATTAACTAAGAATGAGTTGATTGCTTGACAGATTCGAAATTTATTTAAGCCAATGTATTTTGTATGAATTCCAATAAGATAGAAATGATACAAAAGTAGTGGATAATTTGTCCAAAGTGTTGTAGGAAGGTACAGTTTCTGATAAAACCTTTGGAAGATGGTTCGAAAATTTTCAACTAGGTCGTTTGGACCTTTCTATTGAGCCTAGCTCTGGCCGGTCATCTTTAATCGACAGCGATACTGTCAAAGTGATGTTACAGTAAAACCCTTTTTGAACAACATCGAATATCAATAAATAATAATGATAATTATATTATTAAATAAAAATTATTTAAGGTAGATAAATTTATACTTTTGTACTATTCTAAAAATGAACAAAACTTTCGAGTAGACCTAAAAAGCCTTTATAATATAAGCCATTATAATAATAAAGCCATTGAACCCCATTTCAACACTGAAAACAAAACTCAGGCAGACAATTGGTGTGTTTCCTATTTGTAATGAATATGTTACTGTTACGACTATTACTCTCCTTTAGTGAAATTTTTGAAACCACAAGAATATATTTTCTTCCTTTTCTCAGTGGTTTCCCCCACTTTAACAACTAAGAGTATCTTCAGTAGAAAGAAGTTCGGTCTCGAGTCAAAACCATTTTGTAAATAAATTCTTGGAATTTACATTAAACTTCCTTCCGCTGAGGAACTGACTCTACAGTCTCTACACACTTTCTGACTACATTTTGAAACTTCCTCAATTGTTTCGTCTTCTTTTTTCTGTACAGGAATGTTTCTTTACTATTCTGAAGATTTCTTCACCCAAAAACAGAGCAGTACGTCGATAACATGTCAGAAGTCTTTCGGATAATGAGGTTCAAGTGATCAGAATGGCCAACACCGCCCATCTTGTGAGGCGACAAAGTTCTCGAGACTTACAAAACCAGCGTTCAATCGATCGCCTTGAGCTCAAAGAAATCAAAGGTCGATTGGTGGATTCTTTAAAAGTAAACAGTATCCAGGCGTCCTATGGAGCAACAAATTTAGCTTTTGAGGATACGAGTCCCAACGAGCAGCAGGTGCTCAAGGGAGGAATCATAACAGAAGAAGGAGAGAAGATATTCAACAACGAATGCGACGACGAGAGAGAATCTTGGGACAGCAAACTGACATTTTTGCTGGCGACCGTCGGCTATGCTGTCGGCCTGGGAAACGTATGGCGGTTTCCCTATCTGGCTCAGAAAAATGGCGGAGGAGCTTTTCTCATTCCGTACTTCGTCATGCTAGCCGTTGAGGGGATTCCGATTTTTTATCTTGAACTGGCAATCGGTCAACGATTGAGGAAAGGAGCCATCGGAGTCTGGAACCAAGTATCTCCTTATCTTGGAGGAATCGGCATCAGCAGTGCTGTAGTTTCCTTTAATGTCGCCCTCTATTATAACACAATCATAGCGTGGTGTTTGTTCTACTTTGTTCAAAGCTTCCAGTCTGAGTTGCCTTGGTCCGAATGTCCGTACGTTTATGGTAGCAACGGTACCTACTTCCCAAAGCCAGAATGCGTGGTAAGTAGATAAGAATGTCCATTTCAAAAGGAATCGTCGTACTTTTGTCCAAGTTCTGATGATCTCCTCAAAAATTCTAGGTGAGTGGACCGACTCAATATTTCTGGTATAGAACCACCCTGGATGCCTCGGAGAACATCAACTCGCCCGACTCCTTCAACTGGAAGATAGGACTGTCGCTGGTCGTCGCCTGGTGTCTGGTCTACGTCTGTATGATCAAAGGCATCGCTTCCTCTGGAAAAGTTGTCTATGTCACTGCCACTTTCCCTTACCTCGTTCTCATAATTTTCTTCTTCCGGGGAGTCACCCTCAAGGGAATGTCTGATGGTCTCAAGCATCTCTTCACTCCAAAGGTTCTTTCATTTCCCACTTTCTTCCGCTGTACACTCGCTCTATCATGACTTAAACGCAAAATCGTTCTCTTTGGATTTCAGTGGTACACGATCGCAGATCCGGTCGTTTGGCTGGAGGCTGGAACTCAAATTTTCTTTTCTTTGGGCTTGGCTTTTGGAGGTCTCATCGCGTTTTCCTCTTACAATCCAGTGAATAACAACTGTTACAAAGATGCAATCATGGTTTCCTTGACTAACTGTTTCACATCCATGTTCGCTGGAATCGTCGTTTTCTCAATTCTTGGTTTCAAAGCCACCATGACCTATGAAAAGTGCTTGGAAGATAGAAACAAGACAATGCAGAAATTGTTGGGGAGCAATAGCAGCAACACCAGCGGAAATTTAACATCCATCTCTGGGTTACTTCTGAAGAATTTGCCTGTTTGCGATTTAGAAAAAGAACTGGATAATGTAAGTGTGACTTAGATCACAGGAGTTGATAGTTTCATAGGCAACCAAACAGCTTGTGCTTGAAAACAGAAGCGTAAGGAACTAGTCAACAGAATTTGTTTTTGTCTGTTTCAGTCTGCTTCAGGAACCGGACTGGCGTTCATAATCTTCACGGAAGCAATAAACCAGTTTCCTGGAGCTCAGTTCTGGTCCATTTTGTTCTTCCTCATGCTCTTCACTCTGGGCATCGATTCACAGTTTGGTACACTAGAAGGAGTTGTAACATCCATAGTTGATATGAAATTGTTTCCAAACTTGAGGAAGGAGATACTCACGGGTGGCATTTCACTTTTGTGTTGTCTTCTCTCTATGATGTTCGCACACGGGGCTGGAAGCTACATCTTCGTTCTCTTCGACATGTTCAGTGGCAATTTTCCATTGCTGATCATCGCGTTTTGTGAATGCGTTGGCGTCTCCTACGTGTATGGTTTGAAAAGGTAAGGAGATTTCCTCATTCTCTTATTCTGTTTTTTCTTTCTTCGATACTAGATGTGTCAGGATGAATACCTATCGCTTTAGGTTTGCTGACGATATAGAGCTGATGACCGGAACTCGTCCAGGTCTTTACTGGCTCATATGTTGGAAGTATCTGAGTCCTTTTGCTATGCTTGCTATATTGGTGGCGAGTATAGTCGAAATCATCACCGACGGAAGTGGTTACCCGGCCTGGATAGCTTCGAAGGGAGTCACGGAACGTCATTCGTGGCCGCCTTGGTGTCTCGTTCTTATCACCTTCCTCATATCTGCGTCGGTAATCTGGATACCTTTGGTCGCCATCTGTAGGTGAGTATCGTTTGCTGTGGCCTTTCTTGCTGATCTTGACGTGATCTTTCATCTTTTGCTTTATTACCTCGCTTAATGCAACATTTCAGAGCTTGCGGAACGGTGATCATAGATGACAACGAGAAAGCCCGGTTTCCGGCGAGTGAGCTCAAAGAATTTCACGGAGTTGTTTCCCACGAAGTAACACTAGCCGAAAAAATTCTTTTCTGCATAAGAGACGACGGAACGGAAGGTTTATGCTGCCCAACGGGAGGCGATCGGGATGACGAAGAAGAGGAAGATAGTTCTTAAGAGGCCTTCAGCCAAAGAATTCCGATTTCAACGGGAAAAACAGACAGCTAAGTGGTTTCCGATAACTCTGTTACTTTAACTCTTTATAAAGACTGCAAAAGAAAAAGACGATCGTTCGAGTACCGCGATTGGTTACAGAATGCCATCACGTATGACATAGAAAAAGGCTTGAAACGGCGCTGGAAACCAAAAGTCACCTATAACACAACCCAACCGATTGTCAACCTGAGCTCACCTGAGCTTTTTGTTAATCGAGGTACTCGAACTCATGTTGATTAAAAAAATTTTTGTTGAGCACCAGTTGCAGCAGTTTTCTGCCCACAGATTATTATAATTTTATTTAGTATAATTAAGTTAGGTTTGTTTAGCTGATATTTCGAACTGAAATCTATCTATCGTGACAATAATCAATAACAATAATTGAATATCTGTTTTAGAGATGCAGTAGATAATATATCTAAATAAATAAAAGCATCTATGTATTGAGTGACATGCTGTTTGTAGTGCCAAACTCTGAACTGAGCTTGTCAAAAATCACTTGGCTATGAGTGCAACCAATCAAATCCAAGATGTCTTAAGACATTGAGCACCTTTTGAGCTAGTTAACAGTTAAGAGACGAGAACAGTAAGCAGTGGACAGTCACTGTTAAACTTTTTGAACATTTACTACATTGTCACAGCATTACTCAAATATTCCAAAATGCTTTACAAGAGATCGGTTACTATTGGATCAAGACGTTAAACTCTAATTAGGTTTTATGTGACAATATACAATAATATGTGTCAACTTCTAACAGAGTTATAGCAGTGGCGGATTTCAGTAAACTTTTGGGAAGATTGAATCCGCCACTGACAAATTAATTTACTGACAATAATTTCCTTCTTCAGACTTTGGGTCGCTTAGTTCCTGTCTATCATTCGGTAAATAAAAAATTTTCGATTTGTGACAATAAGTCAAATTAAGAATTTCTTTTTTGTAAAATTGTTGTTTTAATCATCTTCTTATTAATCATATCGGTTAATAATATAAATATAAACAAATAAGATAGATCATATCAATTTTATGCGTTTTTTCGAGGATCACATTTCTTTATTCTATAAATTAATTTTGATAATACTAAGGAAAGCTCTCTACTCACAAAAGAGTTTGGTTAAATATTCGGCGACTGGAAGCCATTTGAATTATTTGTGGCGGCTCTGCTAAGGGAAAGAGCATTCGTTTTAGTATTTTCAGTCTTCAAATCAGACAATAATGGAATACATAAAAATGTTTCCCTTTCTTGTATCATAATTTATTTCTGTAAAAAGGTTTTTCTGTATGTGTAAATATGTTTGATGTTGGTTACTGTCCTTTATCAGGGATCCTCAGCCTGAGGAACGCTGGTAACATGGAGCCCACAGATTATTTTGTATGTGTCCGACACATGATAAACTTTCTTATAGACTATTGTATTATGGAATAATCAAACTGTAGTGCACTACTATACAAATCTTTGCAGTATAAAAGAATCTATTTAATCTACCTCTTGTTCGCCATGTACAGTCTTTGTCCATTATAAAAACAAAACTGACATCGATCGTTTCTGTGCACTTTTGGACCCAATTTTCATTTCATATAGGATTCACCATTAAAATCGAGTCCAACGGTTTTGTTTTAATTTGATATTATATGTATAATTTTAAATAACAAAAAACAAATTTAAAATTAAGAGACAATAATACAACTATTCATAAACAGAAACTACGTCTTAAATGTTCTAAATGGGGCACTAGTTGGCCAAAGGTCACTTCCTGCTTGTTTATTGGTGATTTGTTCCGTAAATTTTTTGATAATTATAAAATTGCCGTTTTTTTAGTCAAGTTGTACCATAATTTGTTTTAAAGAGCCGTCTTTCATGTCTCTTCTAGAAGTGATAAGATTTATTTATGAGTGTACAAATAAGACATTCACTGATATCTGCCATTGTTTAGCTGCTACTTTATTAGTGGTACTCTCTCCATCTTTGATTTTATTGTAATCTGGCAAACATCTTGGGTGTCAATATAAAGTCCTCGTCATTGAAAACCTCTATTCTATAAATTTATCAGTTTAATTTACCACCATCTGCAGCTAATGAATGAAAAACATTCAGAGAATGTATGAAAAGGCTTGAACTTTAGTCATAAAAATTTTCCAATCATCTTCTCCCTATAGCTAAGTCAGTTTCCATCCATTCCATCTAACAGCATCTGGTCATCTTACAATACAGTAAATTAAGTGAAGTTTATAAGTCGCCCTTGTAGAATATCAATATAAACCTATAAATATATATATATATACAGACGTGTACAAACTAACTACTACATTGTCGGACAGAATTTCCTGTCGACCTAATATATCAATGCGATATATAACCGTGTGCTGGGATTTGTATAAACAAATCATTTAAGTTTGATTTTGGAGGTAAAAGTCGATTGTGGGTCCAAAAATAGCCAGAAATGATGGAAGTGTCTATGTTGATTTTCTCGATAATAAAAAATTGTTTTCGTACCTTGGAGAACCCAATTTGGACCTGACTTGTCAAAAAAGAAGTTGAATCACATCCGAACAAAAATATGTCCGAAAAACGCTATCAAATAAAAAAATCCGACATAACTTAGTCAGATTTTCTGTTTTTGTTGGTTTAGAAGGCCTTAGTTTGGGGGTCAGTGACACCCGAACAAAAGCCTATGTTTTCAAATTTGACACCCACCGCAGGGTTCTTCACTAATTTATAACATAATTGTTCTTTGAGTGTTTAAATATTAATAGTAAATAAATATGTATTCCACGCTCTGTTTTAGTTTTCCTTTTTACTAATCGATTTTTATGTCACTTGTCTTTGTAACGTTTGTTAAGTTTTCTTTTTTGTTTTGGGAAGACGACGACATTGGAGGGTGAAAGGCAAAAAACGTTAAAGTGCCTCCTTTACATTTTACCATGCTAATGCTGAAATAATTTTCTTTTTTCTTCCTTTTTCATTTCGTTGTTGTTGATGTTGTTGTTGTGTTTACTCAGAAAGTAGACGAATGCACTTGTTCAATTGATAAAAGCACGGACGTAGACGATGTTTCTAACAATACCTTGTTGTTTTCACCTTCTCGTGTCTCGTGACACTGTGCCATCCCTAAAGTAAAAAGGATTTGTTGAAACTTCTGTGTTAATTTTATGTCAATCATTAAATAAACCGTGTTTGTCTCTAGTTTATGACTGTTATGGTTTTGTATTTCCTCCGAACGACCAACGCGTCTTCCTACACCACCTCCAACATCCTTGGAGTCCATCTTGCCTTTGATCTCGGTTTGGAGAGGATAGCCTCATACAATCTATCAATACTATTGATTATATTGGCTGATTGGTAGCGACTGATATATTGCAAGAGCTTTTCTCTCCAGACGAAAAAAAATAAATGAGATTTGTTTCACGCCGTAAAGTAAGAGTCAAAGCAAAAAGATGCTAACACCTAAAATTTAACTTGAGCATCGCTCTCACTTTTTGGATTTGCTGGCAGAAACTTTTTTTGAAAATAATATTCTCGCAGCAATGCCCCTGCTTAGTTTTTTGACTGAAACTTTCCGAAAGACAGAAAATAAACAGTCCCCGTCAAATATCAAAAACAGCTGGACATGCGTAAAATGCCTTCCTTTCAGCTAAAAAAAAATCTTTTCACCTTTCCAACCCTGTTCACGCTCAATCCCACTGGATGGAAAAGGTTTCAATATTAATGAATAACCCTAATCCGACATGAAAAGTTTTCCAAAGAGTGGAAAGGGTTGGGTTGGGTTTCAAACCACCTCCACCCCAACCTTTCGATTTGGCTTTGACTTTATACCCAGGTCTTACTTCAAACCTGCGGAAAATACATTTCTAGTATTTCTTGTAAGAGTCTTTTCTAGTAAGTACTGCTTGAAAATTGAAATTTTATTTATCTTCACTCAAAGAGCTTTCAAACCTCAAAAGCTCTTTACTGACTACTATTTCAACAACTTTCAGGTCAAATTCTCAAAGTTTCGTCACCGACAGAGGTAGTTTTCCTCATTTCTGCGTTTCTCTAACATCTTAACAAGTGTCTTTTTAAGCGTTGCAATAGATCACAGGGAACTCAAAACGGGTGGTTTACCTTCTCCCGTGCGACAGCATTCCACGCCGACTATCATTCTTCTAAGGTGAGTTTTGCGGTTTTTGTGACTCTTGTCATTAGCAATATTGGATGTCACACTTTTGGTGCTCAAGTCAAATTGTTGGTTGGATGAGAGACAGCTTTCCATTACCTCGGCTGGACTTTTGGCCTTATTTTCCCACTTAGCAAAAATTGTATTGACTCAAAGAATTTATTAATGAAACGAATCAATGAAAATGGACAAATAATTGTGAAATGAATACTTCTTGAAAACGGGCAATATTTATCAAAATCACAATCACGGCAGCGAGACAGAAAGGAAAAACTACAGAGCAGATGACAGAGACGTTTCCCAAGTTTCTCAGATTCTCTTACCTTTTTGACAATGTCCTCTTCATAGAGGTCCGATATCAACAGATGTGGGTTCCAAAATTTACTGTCTGACAACAGCAACAGGTATCAAAAACAATTTTTTCAACTTATGATGGATATTACGAGAGGACTAAATCAAGAGGAAAACGTGATGTCTTTAGGAGTAAAAGGAAAATTCCTCGCAGAAAAGTTTTATGATTTTATTTTTAAAAAAAGTCACGTGACGAACACAAATCAGCAGCAAAAGGTTTATTTTCATGTCTAATCGAAATGATTTTTGTTGCTGTAATTACACGTTGATGCCACCAAATGCCTCGCGTGTCGATCCTTCCCGAAATGATTATTTCATAAAAGTATAAAAATATTCAGCCTAAATATCCAGTCTATCCGTTAACATCCATCGAATTATATTTCAACTTTTACACTTAATCACATGAATCCTATTTTACTGTATTTACACAATATTTTTATAAATTATTTATATTTATACGATACTGTACAAAACTTATCAATGGTATATTCATTTATTTATAACAAAACCGATGTTGATAGCGATGATAATGATGATGGTGATGGTGAAGAATGAAAAGATGAAGGAGAGAACGAAAGAGAAAGAGAAAGAACAAAGGCTTTTTATCGATTTTGTGGACAGCGAGACCAACCAGGGTGAAAGGCTTGCTATCGGCCAAAAACCACTTCACAGCCTTCTGACTTTTTTTTTCCTTCATATCTCTTTCACTATCCTAATTAAGTATTTAAAAAAAGAAAAAACAAAAACACAGTAAAACTAACTGAAAGTTCGGCGGAGGGGGGATGGGTGGAAGTTTCTAGAAAGTTTCGACGTGTTCGCTACCGGTCAGAGCCACGGAATTGGACTATGATCATCTTTCATGGTGTAAACCACCAAGGTTCCACTTAAATGATGATAGTGTTTGTCCAAAAAGTTCCCGTAACTTTGTAGTTGGTGACACTGACTTAAGTTTCGGGCAGAGTCTAAGCTTGGTGCATCGAAGCGATGGAGAAGGGGTGAGAAGAGAAAATACCTTAAAAAGTTCTGTGGAAATTTCGTAAACCGATATAGGATAAATGAGTTCAAAGAATATATCAGGGAACTTTTAGGACAGATCCTGCAATGTCGGATGCGTTGATCAAAAAAGCCAAATGAGGACACAATTATGTAAAGTGTAACTGCTTTTGGAAATTCTCTGACGAGAATCAAGAAACAATATAACAATATCATAATGTATATTGATTTAAGACTTGTTAAAAGAGTTGGTTACACTGCAACACTTGTAGCAGGATTGGTGGAGTGCTTCAAATAGCTAATGTTATGCGGGGCTGGATGAGGTAAGGAACAAACCCGAGTAAGGAGGAGGGAGAGTGTATATACAGTATATAAGCAAAATGGGACAAACACTTTAAGAGCCACAAAACATTCTATTTATTCGAGATACACCATCGATTCTACAGCTTTCAGTGTTGCCAACTCTCCGACAAGACTGCAGATCTGTATTGTTTCTGTGACATCATTTTAAAAAATGACAATTTTGGTCGGAAATGTTGGTCTGAAACATAACAAAACTCAGATAATGATTCATCTAGGAAAACCTTTTATAAAATGGCTTCCGCACAAATTGACAACAGACCAAAGGCCCAGGACGACTTAACCGTCACAATCCACCCTGTCCTTAGTATCACTTTTAGGTACAACAAGATTGGGGAGGAGGCTTCAATTCCAAGCGCTTTGACTACCCAACCACACATCTCTTGTGACAGAATATTGTAAAAAGAGGAAACCGAGGACGACCTAAACTTCAACTCACAGCTAAAATCTAAAATAAAGTTTTATTTTATTTATTATTATTCGTTATAGTTTCCATTTTAAATAAAAGTGGACGACAACAATTTTATTATTTTACATTAAACCTTGCGTAGATCCCCCGACGTCGCCCACAAATCCCAAAATCAATTTTAATTTTCAGTGGGCCCCTGGAGGTCTGTAGGGACCACTTTAGAAACCACTGGTATAAACTGTTCATATAAAATGAAATAATCAATATATATTATTACGAATTGCGTGTTAGAATGTCATGAAATTTAATTCACCCAATTACAATGTAGTTGGAAAGATTATACGCGAGGTAATTTTATCGGACACTACACAAATTTGTTCTAAAGCGTTAACTATTACAAAAGATTCGATGACAACCTTCACAGCTTAGGATTTACACTGTATAAAAAAATCCCGGAGAAAGGTTGTGAGTCAAGTGTTATGAAGTCAAATCAAGGACGCTCTTTTCCAGTCGTGGTGGTGGACGTTCGGCTTTACGCCAATTGGGATGAATAAAATATCGGTGATTGACGCCACAACTCCGTGTTGCTCCCTAAAGTGCGTGATCCAGAGCTCGTGAAATAATAAACGATCTAGTGACGTCAATCTGAAAACTACATACTGTATGTGACGACTGGATCGCCTCAATAGAAATCCAGTGTTTATGGAGGAGGATGCACGCGATTGTTTCCAAGAACACTCCTTTTTCCTTTTCTGCTGTTTGACAATTAAGTCTCTGTGCTAGGGAGATCAAGATATAATTAAAATTTCTTCCCTGACCTCATTTACAGCTCCTGAAGATAAGACTGATTTCAGGAATTGAGAATCCAGCTGAAAACTGGCTGTTCATAGTCTACAGTTCAACCTCATTACCGTCACATTTGAAAACAGTGCAGATAAAAAATGAATTGTTTTTTTACGAAAAACTGTAACTGAATATAACAACTGGGTGATGTACACTAATCCTGTACGAAAGAGACGATGGCTTGTTGCCAGAGAGGCACCTGTTTTGGCACCTTGACCACTACTAACAATAAAGAAACTTGTAAGTGTATGGCTGGATTTTTCTGGAACCATATACTACGAATTGTTTGGGAAGGGGAGGAAAGGAAGAGAGATAAAGGATTCGTCCTGAAATTCATTCTTCGTAATCAACAAAGCTCCTGTTGACAGGATCAATCAATAGTTACTCAAGACAGTTCACACACTCTGTACTAAATTTTGAACAAAAACGGGGTCCAAGTATAGCAGTTCAGCAAACCCTCGAACTATAATTTAACAAACAAATATCAACAAGACGTCCTTTATGCAATGAAGAGAATAGGTTACTAAACAGGAGATGAGATTAGTGACCGGAAATATTTTAAAATCAACCGATCGGGACCAGGAAGATTGTGACGAAAGGGTTGACCTCGCTCCCTTCCGTTAAATGGTAGTTCTACAAAAGTAAAAAAAAAGTAAAAACCAGTTTTAAAAAAAAAGTCAACTCAGAGATCCGGTGAATCCCTAAATCACAGAACTATATTCACAGAGTATTGCATTAAAAAAGTTTAAACTGGCACAAACCTGTTTTTGATTCTGAGGAGAGTTTTCTCCCCCCATCCTCGATTCCCTGCTGACAGGTTTACTTCCCTAACAAACAAAGATACAGAAACATATAGGTTGACAACATACTAGATGACAACAAACAAATAATTACAACCGAAATTCAAAAAAAAAGTCAGCAAAGACAGTGATGATGAGAGTTTCGCTTCTTAGACTAAAAGCAACAATAGAATGCTGACTTACACCTTGAACTCCCACACCCCCCAAATTGTGATGTAGTCTAACTACAGAGCAAGTCACAAAAGTTCTCGGAATCATTTTTGTAGTTTGTAACGCAGTTTGGTTGTGCGTAGAAGTTGGTAAGGGATCAAAACCTCGAAAGGAGATCCAACGCCTCTACCGGACATCTCTCCGCATCTCCCCCCAGTTTCCTTGTGATCTCCGCACAACCAGACAGCGTTACAAACTACAAAAATCACTCGTGGATCTTCTGGAACAGGCTCTACATTACTTCTTCTTTTGAACGAAAAAAAATAATTAGCGGTGATTGATACTCCTCACGTGTGGCACTCAGCTCACTAAAATTCGACGAAAGCTCACGAAAATGAAACAAGAATTAATGTTACAGCCACCACGTTACAGAGCTGCTATCTTCTCAAGTTTGTACCAGTTCTAACTCAGACACCTTCATGCTTTCATTAATAAAAATAACTAAAAATTAAAAAATTAAAAATTGACGAAGCACCAACGAATGCGCTCTTATGATATACACATACATATAAATAACTATACCATTAGTCTTTCAGAACAAAAAACTATACATGTATACACAAAAATATTAATTCGTCGCAAGAAGTATAGGGCGACCTCAAGCTAACAAACAAACGAAAAACATCTTTGGCGAGAAAGAGAACCAGGAAAAACAAAAAACGTTTCCTCACTTGTTTCTGTTTTAATTCTGACATTCTAAAAAGATTTTGAAGGTTTTGAAAACTAGAGCTCATCCATTTTATAAACAATCAAAGCACAACCCACCCCCAATCCTGCTCGAGGGTGATTTGTCTTTTGAAGTAAAAACAAATCGGAAATGTAATTCCTTCCTTTTTCGTTTTGATTCGGTGTCTTGACACCTTGGATGATGAAGCTTTTGTGCGAGAAACTTTGATCAAATATCTTTTTGTTGATTCAAGTTTCTCTAAAAGTAAAACGTAAAAGGAGGAAAAGATACTCAGGACAACACAAACTTGAGGAAAACTTAAAGCTCATTTCCAAAACTTTTAAATAAATAATTTGGAACATAAAAAAACAAAACGAGGGAAAGACAAGATAACAAAAGATGACATCAGATGATAGCTTTTCTTATTTTTCCAACAGCAAACTTTTTTTATAACAGTTCTTTTATATCTTTCGTTTCCCTCGTTCTCTCTCTCTCTCTTTGGTTTTTTATTTCTCTTTCTCGGTGGTGAATTTAAACAATTTTCCCTTCATTCTTTCAATTCACACACGTCATAACTCAATTTCTTTAAAGTCATTTACTTTCCAACACGTTCGATGCCTCCACGTTCAAGAGTTTCTTCTTCAAACATCCATTACTCACGAATTTGATTGATTCCGGCCAATTTCTTGAGATTATTAATCATTGAAAAAAAGCCTTTTGAAGAAAGAAACCAAACGTGAGATACTGAACGTGTCTATTCCTGCCTGTTATCGTTCAACTTTTCCAACAGCGTTTCTATATTCAGCCATGTACAAAATCTGACAACAAGTCGTTCACTATCAACTCAGGAAATCACCTAGTCAAATTCCGAGTATATTTACTCAAAGACGTTCGTGAAAAGGTTTTAGTTCAGCAAACCTGATAATGAATACAGTGCATGAAAAGTCCACGAGCTTTATTCACAAACTTTGTACATGTGTGTAGAGAACATAACTGATCCAGAATAAACTCATTCACTCCAACAGTCACCACTTCTCTTCCATCCGAGTCTGTATAAAAGAAATTGAGCAATTAAATGTTTGGCCTTTTAACCAAAAATAAAACATGACTACTCCTTCCCGTTTCAAAATAAATGTTTTGCTTTTGTTTGTATGTTTTGACGAAATATTTAGTCCCTTAGAGGCTGTTAAAAAGAGCGGATCGTTTTTTTAGTCAATTCGACCCTCCTCTGTATATCTAAGACCGCGTTTGACATTTATAAAAGTTTAATAGAAAGTGACATTTAAAGAAGAAGGGCCAACCACGACGTGTACGACATCGTCACCTCCATAAAGCTCAGGAGATTGGAATGGGTAGAGCCAAAGACAAGCTCGTCCACAAGATCCTTAATGGGAACCAGATGGGCAGGCCGCCCCAACATAAGATGGGAAGATGGAGTCCGAGCGCTTAGAATTCAAAACTGGAGGAGATGCGCAATGAATAGGGCAGAATGGAGGACACTCCTGTAGAAGGCCAAGGCTCATACAGGGCTGTAAAAATATTATTCCAAATAGTATAGTAACACACATTCAAATGAAAACGGTACTGACAATGAAAGAAAAAAAAATTTAAGGAAGCTCAAAAAAAATAAAAAGATATGAAAACAACGACAAGCGTGTGGAATAGGCAGTGTTGTAATTAAAAAAACTGCCAAGGAATCAAGGAACTGTTGCTAAACAAAAAACCAAAGTCCCGACATGCGCATTCCTGGTAGCGGAAAATGTAACCAGTTAAACACAGATATACAAAACATAATTAAACATGCTTCTCAAAATCATCACATTCATACGGAAAAGGGCAACGAATTCAAAAATAGTAATCGTTAACTTCAACGATATATCTAAAGAAAAACGGGGAGAGGAAGGGAGACAAATACATATTTTTTAACTCAGTTAAAACTCAAGCTAAGGGATAGGATAATGGATATGACTGGAGGTACATCCTAAAGTGTGGGATAAGTAATAGTGAATAATAATAATAATAATAATAATAATAAAGAGGAAAGTAATAAAAATATTAAAATAACCAATATTTTGTGGAAACAAATAAAAATTAACAAGTTAACAAGCCCTTCTCTAATAACTCATCACTGTGAAACAAGTTAAGCAAAAGTTTAGTCTCAAGTTAAGAGTTCACCGCTTCAATAGTCTTTGTACACAAATTGAAAATTGTTCAACTAGCAGTCAGTCATGAAACAAATCCAAAATCCAATTTAAAAAAAAAACAAAACAAGCGACAACCATGGATGATGAAAACAAATTAGATAAAAAAATACTGAGCCGAAAGACAATCAACTACAATTAATCCATTTCCTGCCTTTGTCAATTAATACAAAAATAAAAGAATTAATAATTTACGGATAAAATATGACTTTTTATCAAAACAAAACGTGGAAATGGATAAACTAAAAAGAGTATAACATCCAATTAAGGAAACTAAAAGCGACAGGTAAACTAGCACAAGAGGACAGAGGAAGGGGATGTAAACCCTTGAATCCCGTAATTCCGTTGATAATTACTGAATAATTCATTAAAATTACATATTTATGTCGCTATATTGCATATTCCCTTATTTATGAGAAAACGTTTTCTTATTCATGGCCACTTCAAATTGAAATTTTCCAAAAGGCCTTTACTCCAATCCACAAAACACTTTAAATCTTACGGGATCTTAAGGATCTTAGGGATCTCTGTCTTAAGGATCAAAAGTTTCCGGTCAACCAACTGCGTTGGAGGGCTGTGCCAAGCACATCGAGATGCTTCTGTTACCGGCACGCCAACGACGAGCCACAGACGTTATTTTATTAAAATATCGCAATCTGTAGGGCTGTTAATAAATAATGCGGCCCGACGTGATTTTCAAATCCAGAGTTCTGGCGCGAAATCGTGAATCAGTATCACAGTAACGGGCGATTACTACCCCTTCCTAAATTACGAATTACGAAATTACGAAACGCTATTAACGAAAAGCTATCTCGAGGAGTGTTGCTGTTGCCAACAGGATAACACATCGGGTGTTTCTAAGGCTGCCATAGGTTTCAAATAGCTGTATCATACATCATACATCCCGATCTGGCCCCAAGCGATTGTTATTCATTCTCAAAATTAAAATCAAACTTGAGAGGAACGAAATTCAAGGTTATGTTTGCGGTTTTGAGCATTTTAAAAACAAGAATCCAGAGTGTAGAAATGCAAAAGAACCACTACAAAAACTATATTCAAATTAAAATAGATTATATATATAAAATAAAAATGAGAAATCACAGATTTACAATTAGTTTTATAGTCCAGACCGGATACTTTTGAACCTTATCCCTGTCTCTTATTTTAACTATCAAATCGACTATTTATATTGAAACGGAAAGGAGGGGAGCATATACAACAATAAAATTCGTCAAATTTGTACTAAATAAATTCGCATCTGTAAAATATTTTTTTGTAAGACAAACCCACAACTCAACAAAACAAAAGTACATAAAATTCTAAAAATTTTGGTTCGACGGAATTAACTTTTAAATTAACAATTCACTGCCTTTAAAAAGAAAAAAAAATCTTGACAATTATTTGAACAATTAAAATAATTATATGGAAATTCACTAAACAAATCCGAATTTAAACATTTTTCAAATTTAAAACCGATTTGAAATAAAAAAAATCATCCGTAGAGAAGAAATTACAAAACAAAAATACCTCCTGTACTCCAAATCACTTTACACTATATATAAACAAATATTACCTCTCGAAGTTTCAAGGTTTCACATTGTTGGGTGAAAGGGATTTACAATAAACTACAAGGGATTTGAAATGGCAATTCTCACTCGTTCTTATACTACAATCACACAAACAGACAAAAACTCCAAAAGGAGCTCAACAAAATTACAAAAAAAATTGTTTACATTTACTGCAGCAAAATAATTTTTTTTACAAAATATTCCAAGACGGTAACTTATATTAATGAGGTCGCACTATACAAACTAAACATTATTATAAAATTATTCAACGGCACCCAAGGAGTTTATGGGATGAAGAGGAGAGGAAGGAAAAGAAAGGGAGGAGAGAGGACGCTCAAAACATTCTTCCTTTGCAGTTGTAGCTGACTTGACAGTTTTCTTTTGTTGACCGGTTTCGTTGTGGGCGACTGAGCGACCCAAGATGAAGTGTGAAACAATTCATTGATGACGATGTTGTGTTAATCTCCTGGATGTTCTGGACAACTTCTATTAACGTCGAACCATTTATCTATACAGCTAAAAAAGAAGAAAAAAATTTTTTAGATAAAAGCTGGCACTGGACAATGGCTATACTTGGATAAACAGACGATATGGTACGGTGACATTTCGAATGACACAGGTCATCTTAAGACCCGATTCCTTTCTTTATCATCTTTTAAGACTGAAAAACCCAATCGCAATTATTATACCGAATTAGACGACATACAGCACATCTTCCAGTACTGTTCTACTAGAAATAACAATTGGAGTAAACTAATTCAGAGGTGCGCAAACTAGGGGTCGCCAAATTTTTATAAACTGCTTGCATGCTTTATATTATATAAAAAGTATTTTCTAGAAATTATAAATAAAAATAATATATGTCAGATTTGATGACGTTGTTATTCGATAAAATATAAGAAATTCGCGAACTGTACATTGTATTTGTGAACATGAATCTCAAGGGGTCGCCAAAATTTTTCTCTGTACTGAAGGTGTTGCAGTCAGAAAAACTTTGCGCACCACTGGACTAATTCACTGAATCATTTTGAATGTTAGATAGCCAACGTGATACGACCCGTGGTAGGTGACAGCTTTTAAGCAGTATTGAAATTTTGCAAAAACTACACACAGAATCCATTCCAAAAGTTTCTAGAATAATTTTTTGTATCTGGAAAAGTTGTTTGAAAAGCTCTAAAATATTCTAAATTGTTACTGAAAAGATGATTTAACACGAAATTATTTCGGAAAATTCTGAGACAGACTCTGTATACGTTTTTCGAAATCGATGACTTTGTATTAAAGACTTCAAAAGCCGAACCGTTGACTCGATCTCGAGGCTTAATTACAATTGGTAATTAAAATCGGTCTTTTTTCGACCTACTAAACCCTCTCCTATTACTCTAAACTAAGGAAACATCTTTAGTAATTAGAACCCAGAGTTTGTCTGGTGGAAAATCATCGACGTGGAAATCGTCTCCGCTCCAAAATTCGAAATCACTCATCCTGAAATGAATGCGGACTTCCGCTAGCCTTCCGGATTCTCAATGACACATAATTCGTTATTCCATTGACGATGTAAATTACTTTCGCCTCCAGGGACAAAACAGCGTAGACATTACAGCACGAAAATAAACAAAAATTCAAATCTTTCTTACAATAAGATCTTTGACAATAATGTTGTTCGTCTCTCTCTCACTTCATCTCATTGGAAACTTACCCTTTATGATATATACACAAACACGGAAGTCGTGCTATTGTGTCTCCTTGTGTTAAATCTTCCAGGCAGATGACACATTCCCCCTTGTCCTCGCTTAATACGTCCTCTGAAAATTAATTACCATAATTAGGAATGGTCCATTTCCAGTGGAATTTGGGCCACCTCAAAGGGTGAAGCTTTTCACGTCTTCATCGATCCGGAAAAGTACGGGAGCGTTACTTATGATGCGGTTCTCAAAACCAAACAAAACTATTTTCACCCTCAGGTTCACAAGTGGTTAAAATTAATCTTGTCCTTATCAAATTTGGGAGGTTAAGGTGAAAGAAAAAGGGAAGGTTAGTACTTCACAATTCTTAAGACTTGTGTCGAGCTTTGCTTGAAAAAGCATCCCATAAAAGAAATTTTTTAAATAGAACTTACCGTTGTAGCTGAGACGTGGTTTTGTGAGGCACATAACGAGGTGACATTCTATGTCGTCCGGTAAAAGGAATTTGGCGCATATTGGACATTTAATACCTGAAAAAAAAAGACGAAGCTATATTACGTGCGAACAAGAATCGAAAGAAGCCTCTAAATTCTTCATATTTGGGAAGATTAACGAATCAATTTCCAGACATGGTCTAATTAAGAATCTTTGTCTATTAGGAAAAATAAAAATAGCTGACTCGGTTGTTTGTCGTTCGTTGCACAAAGATATTGACAATTTGTTGCAGTGGTTGTCCTAAACGATAAGAGACCTCTCTTATTGTCATTCAACTTCTAAATTTAAGTTTTATTATACTTAAAAGTATATTTAATATCGCATTAATAAAATCAAATGAAAAGAAACGATACAACCCAATTTGAACGCTAAATCTTATGTTAAATAAATACTGGGCTCAAAAATACCCAAAACACAATCGGCGTGACTTACTTAAAACGTTAATCACACTAATCTGAAAATAAATTCAAAACCTCATTTAACTTTTTGTGTTTATGGAAACATTTCAAATAAGATACAAAAGCTCACAAAAGCTTAAAAACGAGCGAGCCAATTCTGTTCACAAGTCGCTAGAATAGGGTTTGCCTGCCACTCAACATCTTGTATATTACATGTTCCTCTCAAGCTTTGAGATTTCCCGGCTTTTCCTCAATCTCTCTCCATCACAAGTCACCCGCCTACCCCCTCTCACCCCCACTTCATACAGAGAAATGGTTCGCTCAGTAAACACTTTTCAGAAACAAATGACGCTCTCTCGTACTTTACAAAAAGCTGTACAGCATTTGATACTCAAGGGGACGGCTCTCAGCAATTCTCAATTAAAAAAACCGAAACCTCAAAAATTAAAGGCTTTAAAGTATAATTTTATAATTGTCTCTCACGTAAAATATTCATACTTGAGGAGTAAAACTATATAAGAAATATTACTTTTTATAAGGATGAGAACCTCTTCACTCAAGTTTAACACCTTGTGGTCGTGGTCGTATATCGTTCATCCTCAGGTGCCTTTTCGCTCCGAATTTAATAAATGCTGTCAGCGTAATATGAAACTATAATATAAAGAACAGGTAAATTTTCAAGCTTTTTTCTTTCGGTTCTAAAAATATTGCATCCTCGACACCAACCTCCTTCAATTCCTAATTTTCCCTGTGTCTTCAACCTTTTCTGTCGCTATTTGTTCACTTTAGAGCTTGATTTTGGCGAAGATTTAATTTATGGTTCTAGTTACTCTCAAATTTTGAATTAGCAGATGTCCAAGGTTAATGAGGTTAAACTTCCGTGGACAGTTTTAAGTTTTTCAAACTTAAAATTATATACCAGGGGTGGCCAATCTGCGGCTCTTTGAATGATTAGTTGTGACTCTAGATAAATGTATCCAAATTCCGTTTTCATTTTTATGCTGTTATAATAATATTTTTTAAAATCATTATCGCTGCATATGTGTTTCAACGTACTTACACGAATCATTTTAATTTAATTTAACATTCGTGAAATCCAAACACCGGTTAGTGTTAACTAACCAGCGTCTAAAAGGATCACTGACAACTGCTCTCACCAATTATTCATCAAATTATAAAGAATAATCAAGAGAAATCAAATAAATGGGTTTCAATTTTAATATTTAACCCTAATATTCATATTATACTTTTATTTAAGTTTTCGATAAGTACAATTTCTGCAAGATATTCTTTTAATATCTTTTAAAATATATATTGATATTTAATATCAGTTCGCGAAAAATTGCAAATTTTGAAAAATGGCTCCGAGACCTTGGCCACCCCTGTTATACACATTATGCACTGGGTTGTTACGAGAAGCTGACGTTTCGTCAACTTCAACGGCTGCTGACAGTATGACTGATGTACGCATTTCACTTCTCACCCTCTCACTGAATAAATTCATTAAGGAATCGGAAGTTTATATAAATATTTTTCACATTTGCGACAAAAACACGCCTTTAAATGAACAGCCTACTATTATAAATATCACCTGCGGAAATGAACAGCAAGGAAATTAAAATCGTCATTTTATCAAACAGAAATTTTATTATCATCAAGAGGAAAAACGGTGAATGATTTTTCTCATACGTTTCACTTTGTTTTTTGCGCAACATCAAATTAAAGTGGTTTTCCACTTTTCACTGGTATATTGTATATTTATGCACGCATTAATATGCGTAAGCCGTGGGAAACCAATGACTTAAAATAAGAAACAAATGTTATCATCAAAACCTGAATTAATTTCCCGTTCATAAAAGCTCATCACATTCGGGGCCTAATTACATAAAAAAAGAACAAAAACTTCATTTTTCTGCTCCTCTGCCTTCACCTTCTTCTCATCCTCAACCCCGTAATCCGATACGTAAATTCCTTCATTTCATTAATTAACCTTTGTGATATTTCTGGGTACTTTTGAACTCCGTAGTCAACTTCAAAGTCGTCTTATCACCTCCCTTATCATTACATACTCAAATTTTGGCCTCATCATATTCTCAGTGTCGTTTATTTACACTAATTGGCTTCTTTGAAGTCCAACGAAATTTTTATTCTAGAGAAAATTCTTATTGGTCGAAAAAGAGGATTGAGTCTTGTTTGAGTGTATTTGAGTTGTATAGTCATACTTTGTTTAACACGTTGACCACCGCTTGACTCACTGGTAAGTCGAGTATCATGTTTTTCTTTGAGGCCGTTTTTACACCTGTGGACATAATTTTTATGCAATTTATTTCAAGTATTGTGTTCCTCGGTCCCTAGAGGAAGTATTGCAAATAGCGGAAGCAGTTAGTTTGAGAGTCAAAGATTTCAAAACATTTTCTTCTGATTCAAAGATATTTGATAAGCTTGGGATATTTTTAAGGTAAAATGAGAGCTGAAAATTACTTGTAGCTTATTACCAAAAGTACATGACATGACATTGCATCTGAACAACTGGGTTTAATATAACAATACGCCACGATGCATGGCAGCCCTAAAAATTTGTGATCCCACAATTCATGTAGGGGTTAACAATATCTATCTATTAAATTTGCACACAAAAAAATTTTTTTAAATAAAAATCCAGATGATTTACAACGAAAAACTGTTGGTCCCACGAATAACACGCTATTTTCGATGCGGTCGTCAACGTGTTTGAAAAAAAGACGATCCGAGTCAAATTTACAAAGAAGAGTTAAGAAAACTGTGTAAAAACACGCAATATGTAAATGTATAATAAAAACATTTTGTGAGAGTTGATTGATTTTGTGAGTTTCAGATCAATTAATTTGCAAATACTGTCTTACAATAAGTGAATGAAATAAAAAGAAAACCATACAACCCGACTGGAACGATGAATCCTATGTTAAATAAACGTTGGGTCTAAAAGTACCCATAAACAACCGATGTGTCTTTTTTACGCAAAAGAGTAAAACGACGAGACTGGACATAATAAAAAAAGAAATCAATTTAAAAGGTTCGGATTCAAGAGAAAAATCGTCCAAAACGCAAAGAAAGAAAAATTAGCCTTAGGTTCACGAATGATCCATAAACCAAAACGACGTCATTTATTTAGAAAGCTGGATTTGAGTTTCTCGAATGATAAGAATCAGATTATCGAGACCATTTACTATTTTCTTTTCTTTTTAAGGATCGTAAGAACCACGGAATAAATGATCTAAAAAAAGAAAAAGATCGATAAAGAGAAAAATGGGCGGAAAGGAAAACAGAAAAATTTTTCTCTCCGATATTTGACTTAATCGTTAAATTTCGCAGCATTCAAAAACAAATTTACCTCTCTTTCTCTCTCTACTTCTCTACTTCCTTCCCTCTCTCCCCATCTGTGTGACCTTACATGAATAGGAAACCGACCGAAGGAGTAAAAGTCAGGCAAGGATAATTAAAGGAAAAACTTGACGTACGATATCATGCGATTAGGTGATGCAAACAAAATCGAGGTGAGTAGGTGCTCGGTTCCCGTATGGTTTTCTCAGGGCTGGACACAGTTTCTGTTAATTGGCTATGACGAAACATTTCGTCAAAACCGGAGGTCTACTGTAGCGAGTATGTCTTAGAAATCTTTCGTCGTGGAAATCTCAGGACGTCATTATAGCAAACTGGGCTTGTCGAATTGCAGCTGTCCACTTTTTGGGAACTTTGACGTGTGATAACTCAGCAAGAAGAAAGTTCCCAGAAACGGCTAACAAAACCGATTTCAAGATATATTGAAATTAAAAAACGTACGGTACTGAGAAGAGTTCGTTTCCTATACATCATCTTGAATAAATTATTCACAAAGTAAATTCTTTTCTTGGAGTTGATAAAGAGTTTGAGCTGTAAAAAAGGCGAAACATCCGGGCAAGGAAGAGAAAGCTCGCTCTCTCTTTTATTCAACCGACAATTTCACTACAGAATAAATAAAGAAAAAGTTCAACACTACTATTACTAATGGCGACAGCTGTAAAAGTCTCAAAACTGACAAATTACAAGTGCATGAACAAGTGATCTGACTTGATCTAACCTAAGCAGAGAACCAGGAAGCAAGCCTGTTCACTAATTAAAAAAATACAAAAAAAATATCAATGGTGAATTTAAAAAAAGAAAGCAGAAACTTTCTAAGGCTCAAACCCTTAATCCTCCAGGAAACAGATAAAAGAGAGAAACCATTCAAATCACTCTGTATAATTTTTTTCCAAATCAAATTAATTTAGAAAGATAGACCTATTACAGTAGTTTGAAAAGGATGAATATGACCAGCACCTTTCTCCATCTCTGTCTTACAGGTTTTCCTTTACTTTTTAAAAATTGAATTTCATAAAAAAATTTCAATTTATTGTAAAAGCAACGGAAAGTTCTATCCGACTTACCTCTACCCCCCCCCAGGATTTTCCTTTCTTTTTCATTTTATTCGAGTATTTCGCGCTGGTTTTTCGATTCAATCAGAATATTGAATTCGAATCAATACTATCTTTCCTAACCAATCCAAATTCAGAACAAAAGTTCCGCCTTTCAAACCGTCGTCTCCAAGAAATAAAATAAATTTAACGACTTACCACAAACAACTCTTCTTCCCACGGTATAACTAGCCGCCAAGGTAGTTTCCAAAGGCTCTGGTTCATCGGGCACGCATGACCCGATAATGATTCCCATAAAAGCTACCTTAACGAGTAGCTTTTCAAAAAAACAAAAACCCACGTTTTCTCAGGAGCCCCGAACCTTGTCATATTTTTCAAACCACAAAAGTCTAACGTCTGGATGAATGATAACACACTACCGAAGACGTGTCATGACTGACCGCGTTCGAAATGGAATGGCCGAGCCGACTGTTCAAAACAATGGAACTACTTCTAAGAACCACACCGATGGCCACACCCGACCTTTTATTTATGACGGCCAAGTTGCTGAACATATTTGAGACAAACCGACAAATGAAACAAAATCGTTCGATGGTGCGAAAACAAAGATTTCGTGTGCAATCCTTCCGTTCGATTGAGAAACACAACCTTTAAAGTCTCTTTCTTACATATCTAGAATCAAGAAACAAAACTTGGCTCGCAATTATGTCATCAAATATTTATACTTATAATTAGGCGGTTTGCAACACTTTATATCGATCCTGTCAGCCTCATAAATTGCTCATTATTTCCGATGAATTATCATTCTGCTACTCTGGCGTGCGTTACAACCTTGTGAAATAATTTGTTTCGCTCTACAAAGTGAACCTTGAAATATTTACGACAGCTGAATTAAGAATTAATTTGAAATTTCCAGAAAAACGAAAGTGAGAACAAAGCTTAGCGTGGGAAGAAAAAAAAAACCGGACGTCATGAACAATTCCCTGTTGCGTACTATTAGACTCCAAAAACCTAATCACGTTATGCAGCATGTTCCCTTTTCTTGAGTACGACTTGTACCACCGGTGACTCAAATGCGAATAGATAAAGCATAATACGATTTTTACCGTCCGGTGGTAAAATCATCAAAAATGCTAAATAAATATTATTATTAAAAATATTCAAAACAAAAAATTGTGTAATTAGTGGATATGATGACCACCATTGATAACGATTCAAGTACAAGACACCTAAAAAACGTGGTGATTTATGACAGGATCCTGAAATTGTACCCAACTACCCTTGACCAATTTATTGCTGACCGATATTTTCTTCTAGAGACTCTCAAAGTCCGTAAATGAATTCGATTTTTATTTGAGTTATAATAGATGTGAGAAGATTTAAACATCCGTCCACCACTCGTTTTAAATGAAGTCGCACTAAACGAACTTTCATGCTCATACTAAAAGGGTTTTTATAAATATATTAAAGCCCAAAGTGAATTAGTGAAAACATTCTCATGAAATTTCTTCTTTGATATGAAAGTCGTCCAGGCCAACGTCACCCAAAAAGTTCTATCCCGCAAACGTGTCTTTCGTGACATTTATTAATTTCACATAGTTCAAGAGGAGCTTTCGGGAGTGAGGAACATCTGGAAAAAAATTTTCAAAGCTAGAAGTCAAAGTGATTTCCATTACACAGGTGGGAGTTCAAGAGCGGCACAAAAACAAAGAAACTTCACATTTTTGGGCGAAGGGATGGTCGGAACTGGGTTTGCGGTCGGGGCGCGGCTTGAGGGCCGTGCTTTTTATCCACCTCTGCTATGAAATGACACACATGGTTTGCTGCACACGGAACCCAGCCCATGAACCCAACGAGAATTTTCCTTTCATGATATTTCCTACCTACGTTTAACAACAATTCCATTATTATTTTTTAAATCAGTTCGAATTCAATTGATTTTCGACAATAGACAAACGAGTATGGAAATATTCCGCCAAACTTTTTAAAATTTATTTTGGGCAGTTACACTTGACAAGTTATAATTCTTATCGGCACATTAGGCGTTGTCCTACTATCGAGGCGCACACACATTCTATCATAAAGTACACATTTCGAGCAAAAGCATTATTCAACCAACTCTCAGAGCAATACCAACATCAATTATTTAAAAACTGCTTGTAACTTTAGTAATTGTGGAATAAGGATTCCAAAAAATATTTAACTTTCTTTAAAAATTACAGTTTGAAAATCAAACGTCAAAAACACTTTCCGCGGCTTAAAAGTAAAAGCTTTTCACCAAGTCTTTCGGGCCGTGTGTTAGGACAATCCATGAATTAATTTTTATATAGACTAGGAAACGATTTGTAGCAGTTTAATTTTTTTGGTGGTTTTAATCCCGTTTTTCACCCTTAAATTTTGGGTATAACAGGATGCGGGAGGAGGATTCGAACCCATGACCATTTGCGTCCAAGTCAGAAACTTAACCACTACACTACTCCTCCCACGTAGCAGTTTAATTTGCCATTTCAGTTCGAACAGTTTCCACTTAACTTTCAAATACTTAAAAAAAAAGTTTCGAGTATACGTAATTAGTTTCTAAAGCTTTATGTGAGTAATTTCAATTTCGTTGGTGAATTCGTGTTGTTGGGGGATTCTTATACTGCTTACATACATCAAATTTTCTCAGTGTCTTTTTGTAAAGACAGCTCTCTATGTTGACCTCACTATTATTCATTTATTTGTACAAAAGGAATGAAATTTAGCATAAGGACTGTTGAATAGATGGTTTACATGATCTCAGTCTCTTAGCAGTGGCAAACCTTAGCAGTTAGCAAATAGGTCTAAACTTTCGCTCCTAAGCCACGAAATCTAACGTATTGTATCTTCCAGATATAAAGAGATACCCCGTTCGTTTCTCTTACATATTATAGCCAGATAACTACGGTGTGCCATGAAAGCAAATTCGATGATTTAATTGCTTCAGAGCATTTTGTTAGGGGCAAAAATACCTCGAAAGAGACAATGAAAAGAAACGGGTTAAGAAAAAATTTGTAAGATCAGTGAATGAAGATACAACTCTATTTTCTGCATAGGAGGAAATTATGTTAGGACTGTCGTTCAAGTATAAATATTACTAAAACTGAATTTTCCTTCTCTCAGAGAAAGAATAGGGTGCACTTATTACCCTAAAAATGGCTCATTTGACCACTTTAAGAAAACTTAGCCTGAAGACACAAGGCGCTGAAGGGAGAGCAGCAAGTTAAATGTTCTTCTCTATATACTATTACGTCAGATAACAACGGAATGGCCTATACACAAACTCCATTACTCAATTCAGAAATAGGTGAAAAAATGTCTGTCCTCGAAAGAGAACAATGGAACGAAATGGATTAAGTAACATTGGTGGTTGAAACAAACTGAAAGAAATGTGCCCCTGGCTTGCCTATATTACAATATTTTTTTAAACATCCGAACGTCGAGAAGTAAAAGCAGGAATTACTAGAAGAGGAAGTGAAAATGACAGAAAAAACTGGAAGATTCGTTGTTTCTAGTTGCCCCAAAACGAGGAAAAATTTGATGAAGGGATACGAAAGCATCCCGAGTTGCCAATAATTAAAAATAAAATAAATTTTTTACGAAATTATACAAATTTCTCGCCGGAAACATAATTAAACAATCCAATCACATAAACAAATCAAGACATCACAAAAAAAGATGAATAATTAATAAAACTTCCATAAAACTAATTGGCAGAAAGGCTACTACCAAGAGTCCTAAACCCACACATTTCTGCGGGTGGTTGTGATTCCTACTCAACGAGGTCATTAAGCCATTTCATAAATTATTAACATGTCAATTTTATTTCATCTTAATGAACCACTAACCAAATTTAGATTTAAGCCAACCCTCCCACACAAAAAAAAAATTACAGACGTAAAAATGCTAAAAGATCGAGATTTGATGACATTATAAGTATTAGAGAAATAACCGCGAAAACCAGGAAAACACAAAACAAAACACAGAACTCGAGTTTTCCAAAAAAGGAGGAAAAACTTTTCCCGAATAAAACGAATCCGTTCGTCAAATTGATCGACCGTTGAATGCGAACGCCAAACCCGCGCGACCGCTAAACAGAATCACAAAAAAAAGTCCTAGGAAACTTTGCCCTCTGCAAAACGAAAAGTTTCGTTATAAATTCACCAAAGAACTGTCATTAGTTGGAGTTTTTCGTGCTTTAGTCAACCGCCCCGCGCAGATTCCGGCCTATTACCTACGGTCTATCTTCCACCCCATTTAGCCACTTTCCATTAACTCACCCCCACCACTAACCATCCAACCCTCCCGCTCTCCTCAAACAAGAAAAACCATACGAACGGCCATTTAAATCAGCTAAAGTCGATTTTGTTTAAATGTGTTTGGTTTTGCTTAGTATACCCATTCTCGCCGACATTAGTTGAAGAAACGTAAATATTTTAGTTTCCTATCCACTTCACATCACTCACCTTTTCCCACACGTACACCTGGAACAACGTCCTCATTTCCTCCACACTAACACAATTCGTCTGCTTTAACAGACTTCCAAAAAAACTTTTGTTTTAACCAAAATGTTTACCGGCACTCTATTATTATTATTATTATTATTATTATTAGGTCTACCGGAAAGTTCTGTCCGATAATGCTATAACATCTCGTTTTATCACTGACTGATGTATACATCAGAGGTTCCCAAACTTTTTTGTGTCGTAGACCCGTTGACATGTTTTTCGGTTTTGGGTAGACACCCTACATACCTAATATTGATTTTTGTAAATTTCTCACTGCAGTGAAGTAAACTTTTTACTTCATAGGTACTTTTATAAATAATGTATATATCTTTATATTATAAGATAGAATAATGTAAGTAACTAGGTAAAAGTAATAGGCTATCAGCGTATGTTGAGATCCACTATCGTGGACCTCTATTTTCATTTCGTGGACCCCCTAAATTTTTTTTCGCTGACGTAGACCCTTTGCAGGTTGTCATAGAGTCCTGGGGGTCGATATAAACCACTTTGGAAATCACTGGTATAGGGGTATAGGTACTGACCCAACAAATGAACTAAAACTAATGAGTTAGTTAGTATTAACTACAAACAAATTGGTTGATTGACAAATTTGAAGTTCATTCAAGACATTGTATTTTGTATCAATTCCTATAAGGAAGAAATTGCACGGGAGTGGATAATCAGTCCAAAGTGTTGGATGAAAGTAGTTTCTGATAAAACTTGTAGAAGTTTCGAGAAATTTCAACTGTGTGATGATTTTGACGTTCCTGATGAACCTAGCTCTGGGTGGACGTCTTTAATCAACGACGATACTATTAAGATCACGTTAGAGCAAAACCCATTTTTGACTACATCGGACATTGCCGATAAAAATTAACAATAAATAATGACGGCAAATATATATTATTCAATGAAGAATACTTATGGTATGATACATTTACCCTTAGTATTAATCCAAAAACCCACAGAACATTCCGGTAGATCTAATATTATTAATTAGAAAAAATAAGTTTTCTCTCTTTCCCTCAAAAAACCATCCCAATTATACAGAAAAACCAAAATTTTGAACTTTCAAAAGTAAGTTTAATTCTGCCTTAGTCTTTTTAGACATAAAATTCTGTTAACCCATTGGGCTCTTTAGAGCACCTCTGAAATAGAAACGACGAATACATGACATGAAGTACAGAAATCAAGCAATGTAAGCAAAACTTATTAAACCCCCCATAACGTGTTGGAGATTTTTAAACTAGCCGGTAAATCTGATAAATATTTAGTAATTCGTCACACTTACCAATTTAGGGGTGATTATGAATAATCGTCGGCAATCATTACATATATATTCGCCCGAGTTATCACTTTCATTGTAACAAATATACTATAACAAAACAAACATAAAAATGACGACGTCCTCACCATAATTAAACAGAAAACAGCTTTTCCGAACGCCATAAAAAAAGTATAAAACAGAAAAATTTTTAATTTGCTAGAAACTAAAACGAGTTAATTTGAAAAGTGGAATACAACAGAAAGCTTGTCAAAAAAATTGTTAAATCTCCGCCGTTTTAAATGTCAAAAACGAAGACGAGTGGAAAATGATCTTGCATTATACATTCTCATTCAAACATCTCCTCTCACATTTCATGATGAATGTTCAAGGCAAACCCTCAACTTCAAAATCAACGGCAACAGCACTCATCTACATGAAAGCAAAAAGAAACAAAAGCAAAACGACGGAGATTCATAATTGAAAACAGAAACAGAATCAAAATATTTCCTTGATTAAAATCCAGCATAATTTTTCATTTTTCAAATAGAACTATGCTGTTTCCACAGTACTGCCAATTTATACCGAATTCATGCCATGGAAAGGCGAAGCAAAATCTATGATTTTTGTAAATGTGTCGTAAAAATTTCTAGATCGCAATACAAAAATGAAATTTTATTGATGAGTGAATCCTTCTTTGTTTCTTATTTTTTGAAAAAAATAATTAAAGTAATTTTATTGCTTCTTCGAAACCACTCTGTTACTAACACTGCTTAATAAACTAACTCTGTTACAGGCTGTGTGGATGTTGCCATAATTTTAGGAAAATTTTTGGGGTACCAGTGTATCATGTAGTCTGTAAGTACCACTAGTACTTAGACAACATGTAAACAACATGTATTGCTAACTACCACCTGTCTCCAAACGCGAGGCACCATTTAGTTGTTCGGACTAATTTTGGGGGATTAAGTGTGGAGAGCTGACCAGGTCTTGGCCCCACGAACGATATATGATAAAATAGATCTCAAAAATGTAATAAAAAAATTGTAAAAATTTTCTTCTTCACAAAAAGATTACCGACAAATATCTAGAAATAAACTTTTAAAACTGAACAGGTAATTTGAACGTTAATGAGTTAAGATGCAATTCGAGGGGATGAATGCAGCAAGAGACAACCAAACGCGAAATCTCAGCTGCTTTGAGGAATCGACTTCAATGTATCGTTGAAAAATATCTTGGATCATATTGAGCGCCAAAAATACTTTGAAACATCCCAACATATTATAAATATAAAATAATAAAAATGTTGCATCCCCAGTCCTCGTTTCTTTCTCCTCTCAAAATCCGGTCGATATTAAATCTCGATCCTCGAATAGCTTTCTGAAAAATTCCGAGCTTTTCAATATAACTTTGCGCACTGGCAAATCGTTGAAATTCATTTTTCTTATTTCTCCTCTCTTTGAGATTTTTTTATGAGCTAAAACTATTGATATATAAATCTAACACTGCGAGTTGAAAATTTTATAAAGTAGCCGGTAGGTGAGGTAAATTTTAAGTAATTTTTCACATTTACCAAATTAAATGGTGAGCATAAATAATCGATGGGAATTGTATGTATTTGCCTGATTTATTACTTTTACCGTATCAGATATAACGATAACACAAAATTTTCTCCTGGAAGTCAATCTTAAACTTTATTATTCTTCCTCTCCCAGCCACCAATTCAAACCGACACCAAAATCTTTTTGTCCCTTCGCCTCCATTTTCCAATATCATGAAGCTACCATTATCGCGCTCTTCGACTACCTCGCCTGATCTATTAAATTAGTTTGCCCAAGGTAACTCCTCTAGCGAAACACAGCCTAAAATTCCAAAAACGGAAACCTCGCGACTGTCACTAAGTGGTTCTTCGCCCAAAATAAAGTCTACGATAATTCGACCTCAAAATCGAGTTTTTCTGCTGTTACCCCACCCCCACTCTGCTCTCTCTTTCCCACCACCCGTCTTTAAACTAGTAAAGTTTTATCCTGAATTTTTCGCATCCTTATTCTTTTTTTTAAATATTCAAAATGATTTCCTGGGCTTGGACGCGCGATCCAATTATAAAAATATCGAGAAAAAATTCCAATAGGATTTTCCATTGAGTTACAAAAAAAATCTGATATTGAAAACGGATATTAAAAATTTAAATGCACGATAACGTATAAAAATAATAATGTACGCGAGTCTTCTAATGCAAAGAATGGCAACGAATGACAAACAAGGGATTTTCTAACGACACAATAACAACGTGATCTCGTATAGCACCGTTTTTTTTTTCAATTTTGAGTTTTAATCCCGTTTTTCACCTTTGGGGTATATCAGGATGTGTAAAAGAATTCAAACTCTCAACTTCGCTAGTCAGGTCCGTTGACCTCTCGACCACAGGCCTTTGAATTTTACCATTTCTAATATGTACACGAGAAACCTTTTGGGTTTTCAACAAACCGCGTCAAACTCTTTCACAATCGCTTAGCATTAAACCACTTTTTAAAAAGCGAGGAACACGATTACATTACATAAAGCATTACTCGTCCAAAAAACACTAAAAATATGACACTTATGTCACGCCAACCTAGAGCTGTAACCATCATCAGGGTCAAGGTAAGTTTTTTGTGTACAAATGGTCTATATACAGTATATGCAATACTTAAAATGATACATAACGGGCACAGAAATTTAAATAGCAATGTTCCCAATTGTATGCTGATATATACAACAACTCATGTGGCTTCTTATCGTCCGTGCTTTTTATATTTCATTTGGGTAGGCCTGAGCTTGGCCACCCCTCTTATAGATGATACTTCTGAAAACCAAACGGTTACTTTTTGGGATTTTCTTGTCTTCAATTTAAAAAATGAAAAATAAAACAAATCATAACATAATATCAATCATACAATTAAAATATTAACAAGTTGGCCATCCATGTTGTCAAAATAAAAATTCTCTGATAATATTGACCTAATCGCTGAGGGCTTGACTTGTTCTGTTTACTTAAAAAAAAAATGAAATTAACTAAATAAGCATAATTATAAACTGATACACACACGCCGCTGAACATATCTGACCGTTGATCTTAAAATGCTTCATCCGTCTGACATTTTGTTTTATGAAACGGATTTTTAGATGTTTGACAAACATTGTCTTCGAGTAATTAAATAAAACTATCATGGCCAGCAGCAGCGACAGGATGGAAACATAGAAAGCTTCAAATTAAAAAATATCTAATCTTCGGAGTGAAACACTCATCTATTAATTATCGACGACTAGATACTTGAAAATTGGTGGAGTACGAACGGTGGAGAACGAAATAGAGTTTCCACATGAAAGCTTAAGATTGGTATTTCGACCCTTGAAAGTACATTCCAACAGTTTTATTCCTCCAAGTCACGAATTTGAAGAAAAAAAAGTTTCCAAATATTTCATAAGCTTGATTCTACGACTAGAAAATACATCTATGTCGACGCTGTTGTATGATCGCGCTTGAAATACAACGAAGAAATTTAATCGCACAAATATTCTCCTTGTTACTCCCATAAACCATGCCTCTAGACTCATGATTTAAGGAAAAAAATAACGACAGCATCGGCGGGAAAAATATAACGGGAAAAAGTTTCAGGCTGTTTGAAAGCGACGGCTCTTGTTAGAGACAAAAATAAAATAGAGGAGGTATTTTTAGTTATTCAATCAGTGACTGATTTAACGAAATCTGTTGTTCGCTCGGATCCAACATGTAGTCGGCTTAATTTATGCCTCGAATGCTGATGAAACTCTTTTAAAATTGATTTCGTTTATTAAAGCCTCGGTCAAGGGTCGCATTTCCTGGTTTCGAATAAATTCCAATCGTGCAAAAACGCTGTTTCTGCTGCGGGGGAAAATTAGTCTTTCCAGTCTGCTGCTCGTTTGACTTTGCGTAGAAAGACCTCAAAAACTACAACATGGGAAGCATCAAAATAGGACATTTGGGAAAATTTAGTGCATTTAGAAACACGATAGGAGCTGTATGACCACTTTCGACTGAGGTTAGAAGAGCTCGTCTGCGGTAGGCCGGTCACCTGGCCAGAATATACTCTACTAAACTACTCATACTACATACCTATATAGTCTAAACTACTCATACAGCGCAAGTCCTCAACCAACACCCTGAGGATACAACTTGGCAGGTCTTAGAAGGTCAGAAGTGGAAGACGTTCGGGGCTGAAGAAAAGTCGCCAAGGCCCTGGACAGATGGAGAGGAGTGACTGAAAAGGCCAGGCTCTCACAGAGCTATAATGCCAATGGATGGATGGATAAATAGAAACAAAATATTACTAGCAAAGTAAAAAAAGGAAAGAAATCAAGAGAACGGAAAAGAACAGGAAAAATGTCGAAGAAACATGCTTCACATTCGACCGAAATCCAAGAAATGAAAAACTTCGGTTTAAAATACCCCGTATACAGTTTAAAAACCCAAGAAACACTATAAAAAACGCAAACTGGATGCTTCGTCCAGTTAACTTGCTAAGTAAACAAAATATTCATTTTGTGTATTTCCTACAGTGTTTCTTGTATTTTTAAACTGTATACGTTGTATTCTACCCCAAATTATTTCACTCCTTCAATAAAAAATGAAATTTAAACACGAAAGCTCAAAAGTAAAAAGTCCAACATTTCTTAAACACTGTCACGTGAAAATATTTTATACCGAAGTCAAGGTTTCGAGGTCTTACCTTTCCTTAGAATTTGTTCGATTTTGTGAGCTGCTAGCATCTTCGACGGTTGAATAAAAACTGTATGCATTTCTCGACAGCTCGAAAAATTGGCGAAAAAAAGCTTGGCAAAGGTAAGGGTAAGCAACCTTGAGGTCGCATAATAGCCTAGAAATTGAAACTTCTACCATTTGCCATACAAATATAATTAATTATTTCTTAACAAATATAAACGTGGCTAATTTCTATTTCATTACCATTACAGTATAAATTTTCTTTTTATTAAAAGGAATCCTTTACGGTTTATAAAGAAAAATACAAAACTTTAAAAAAAAAAAGTTTCATTTCATTATATGAAAAAGTTTCTAAAAGGGGAAACAACTAGAAAAATATTTCTTTAAAAAATTTATTAAAAAAAAAAGTTTCTCTGTTACAATAAAAAAATAAATATTACAAGTGTTCTTGAACATTTTCAACAATTCTAAAAACATAAATTTTAAGAAAGAAAAAAACCAACAGGAGAATGCAAAAAATTATTTTTTTAACCTATCAGTTAGAAAGTTTTACCAAATTTACAGGCAGCTTGGTCAACCAAATATGTTGGGTCGTTCGAAAAGTAACTTTTTTCTTAACAGAGGACTTAATCCTATTTTTCACAACCAGCCTTACACGTAAGTCACAAATTTATAAATTATCAGATTATTTGGAGAAGATGTATTAAGTGGGTTCCAGTTTAAAAACTGATTTGCAAAATTTCGATGCACCATGTACACATCGTGTACATGTGTTTCGATGCACAAGTGGGAGGTCAGTTGAAGCTGACGAAGACACAATAAAGGCATTAATTGGTGCAAACCGGAAAATAACAACTCACGAGATCTTTGAGAGACTAAATTTGTCGAATTCGATTGTTTTTGCTCACTTGGAACGGCTATATTTAATTTCAAAGTTCGTCATGGCTTCCTCATCTTCCTACGAAAAAAATTTGTGATGTCACATCTGAAGTTTTGACATGCTTCTCAAAGGCCAGAAAAGAAACAATTTGTAAGTGTATCATCACTGGAGGACGAGAAATGGGTTGTCTACAACAATTTTAGGGGACAAGATCTTTGAATAGAAAATATGTACAGGCTCAAAGCACTTCGGAAGCCAATATTCCTAAAAAGTTTTGCTATTTGTTTGGTGGGATTTCAAAGAGATCGCTTATTTTGAGCTTCCACTGGGCAACATAACGACCAATTCTGAAGTATACTGTAATCAGTTAAATAAATCGAACCTTTGATCACGATTCACTTAAAAATAAAAGGCCAAAATTTGTCAACAAGGTATAGTGTGAGATACTGTATATGTATAGTGGTAAGATAATGTGAAATCACAAACAAGCTTGACCACTCAGAAAAAGCTTTTAGAACTTGGATGGCATGTACTTCCATATCAATCATACTTTCCGGACCTGGTACCTTCTTCTTACCATTTGCTCTGACCTCTCCTAAAATTTTTTGACGGTAAAACCTTTAATTCAAATGAGGAGGTTAAAACACACTTGGATCGGTTTTTTGCACCCAAAGAACAAAAATTTTGTGAGCTTTGGCATGTTATTGCCAAAAAGATGGAAAAGGCTGTTGGGTACAAATGTATAAAATTTAAATGAATAAAATATAATTTCAGTCTAAGAAAATCATCTCTCAATTTTATTTAAAAAAATTACTTTCCTAACGATTTAAATTTCCAAAACAGATTTCGAAATGATCACTCGAGAGGACAAGTGAAGGTTCTCAAGAGGGCTCCAAGAGGACAAGTGAAGGCTCCATTTTATAGAAACTCGAAAAATGGAAGTCTGTGTCTAAAATGTCACATTACACATTAACTATTTTATAACTATTACATTTTTAGTCTTTCTTTGAGGCTTCATAACACTTTTCGTTTAGTTTCAGCTTACTACTCCTTCTACACCATTCCTCTCTATTATCTCTGCCTTCCTTTCTGTTCTAACATTTCCTTTCTCTTATTTCACACTTCTCTTTCATTTTTTATAACTGTCACATTCTCATTTCCTTCTTCTTCCCAACTACTTTTAAAGAATACTGCTAGATGAAGATTCAGACAGGTTACAAGTAAGAAAAGAAAACTTCAAAAGTAGTCACAAACATGTAATTTAAAATCCCGCAGAGCATAAAAGCATTAAGCACAAACCACTTACAAATAATCTTCAATAAAAGACAAAAAATGAAATAGTAAGCAAGGCGGATAAAACATGTGTTAAAAGTTAGCTAAATAAAATTCAGTCCGATGAAAAAATTATTGAATATTATTTTTAAAAATCGTTTTGCCCACATTCTCCCACCCTGACCAGGAATTTTCAAGGGCGAGAGAGCCTTGAAAATAGTTATTTTCGTTCCGTCATCAACCCTGCGGTTTGGAAATAAAATTGCGGACGCGAGACGCAAACCCATAAAAAGGTCAAAAAGCTTTATACAGATGATCGGATCAATTTTCAGAAAATTGAGTCCGAACACAAGTAAATGCACCGGAAAATCCGAAACTTTCATCTCTATCGAGACACATTACTTTATATTGTTAGCGCAATAACAGGAAAAGTTTTGGCTAATACACATTTATGTAATAATTCCCTCATTACCTTAATTCAAATATAACTCATAATCACTGATAAGCATGATAAGTGTGATAAATTATTGAATACTTATCATACTTACCGGCTAGTTTATAAAATCTCCAAATTTTGCCTATTTATATTTTACATAATGGGCATTTGTATTTTCACTATAGTATCTATTATGTAAATATTAGCCAATATAAATTATATTTTTCAAAAACATCTCCAAATTGTAATGAGGAATTTAATGAAAGTTTGCTCAGATGCTTGGCTTCTGTCACTTGTTCTTCACAAGTACGCGCCACTCTTAATTCGGAGGTTTGTAGACGGTTATAGATTTGCTTGTCCCAATTCTGGTCTTTTTTTAGATTTGTCAAAATTTTTCTTCAGAATATTTACAAAATGACACAATATTCTAAAATGAAAATTGGAGTTAGCACTACAGCGGTGATAATGGTAAAAAAAGAAATCGAAAAAGGAGCCAAGTACACCAATCAGCTACAGGAGAGGGACTGTGAGAATCAACGGCAAGAATAACGGGCCAGAATCTGGAAATTGAAATGGAATGAGGGATGTAAAAACTAAATATTCAATCGTTTAAGGAATAAGGAATCTAAAACATCGGAGAAGCTCAGAAATTCAGCAATAATCCGCTGTAGTGCTAACTTGTATTGTTCGTCATTTTAGAATATTGTGTCACTTTGAAAATACTTCGACCCCAAAGCATGGCATGGCACAAGACAAAGGAGACCAATAACAAGCAATTATAAGAAAAAAATATCTAAATAAATAAAACTAGCCCAAAAGAAATTTGATGATGAATGCTATATAAAGCGATTTACGCTGATACAAACGTAGTTTAAAAATCACATTCTGAAAGTAGTTCAAATGGGACATGACAGCTTTGTGGGGAAAAAATAAACAAAAACGACCAAGAAACAATAATTTGTAGACAAAGAAAAGCCAAAAGTATTAGACAAAAGAATTTTTTTTTTAAATTAGCAAAATATTAGACAAATTAAATAATGCATAATACAATTTGACGTGCCCGAAATTTTTTAGAAAGAATTTGGTCACCAATTCAGGTTTTGATAAATCACTAAAATCAGATGAAGACGGCCAAGAATCTCAAAAAATGATGATATCAGCATTTATGTTTCCTTCTAATCTAAAAATTTGTTTCGTTACTTATTTTTAATAAAAAATTATCATTCCATCTTTATCGTCATTAACTTGAAAATAAAAATCCTCATTAATATCATCTAATTAGAAATTAAGAATAAATTCACAAAATAAGCATTGATTAAATGGTTATACTTTTAACAAATCTCTAAATAAAAAAAAAGCCAGAATTGATCAATAGGGAAGATAGAAAACTTGATGGCATGTACTTCCACACCAACCTTACTTTCCAGACCTGGCACCTTCCTCTTAACATTTGCTCTGACCTCTCCTAAAATTTCTTGACGGTAAAACCTTTAATTCAAGTGAGGAGGTTAAAACACACTTGGATCAGTTTTTTGCACCCAAAGAACCAAAATTTTATGAGCTTTGGCATGTTACTGTCAAAAAGATGGAAAAGGCTGTTGCGTACGAATGTATAAAATTTAATTGGATAAAATACAATTTCACTCTAAGAAAATCGCTTTTCAAATTTATTAAAGGTCTATATCTAATACAAATGGATTAAATCTCTTTCGAAAGAACTATTTCCACTTAACGCTAGGGAAAAATTGAACCTGGGTTCACAGGAATTGAAATATACTGATATTAATGGAGCAGGAAAGAGTTCTTTCACTGAAAATCCAACACAACCACAAAGCAAAGATGTGACAAGTTTTTTACTGGGATTTTTCAAATTAATTAAATATTGTGATTTTTTATTGTAATAAATGTGACAAGGTGTGGGGACAAAAGTGTGGGAAGATGATATCAAGGCAAAAGTTAGAAACGCAAGAATGATCGGTGACTAAAAAAACAGGCAGAGGGCAGACTAAAATGGAATGTACCGTTGTTTTATTGATGAACTGTTAATAACTCATTTCATGATTATTGGATGGTTTGTAAAATCTGTGCGACATAAAGACAGGTCTCAATATATTGGAATTAATCCAAACAAATGACATGCAAACGTATTTTTACAGATGGAACTGAGGATTCATAAGCTCCCAATTAAAGAAACCAGAGATAGGAAATGAGCAATAATGAAGCAATTAGATTCAAAACAGACCTATATAAGACCTACCAAAGACCGGTGCTCGCACGTGCAGCAGAAATATGAACAAGAACAATAGGAGATCACAAAAATATATTAACATTCAAAACAAAAATGTTAAAAAGAAAAAGCACTTGACACATACGAAAGGAAATAGAACGAAGACCTAACTAAGGTTTTCAGGCACTCAAACATAGTAAGCTTTATTAGGAGTATAGCTGTGGACTAGATTACCAGGGAAAACAAGCATGAACAAAACGAGGAACCTCAACAGACCATTAATCTACCCTTAATTGATGACTGAAATGAGTAAAAACTTCTAAAAATGATGAATCAGAAAGGCATCACTAGGACGCCAGAACAATACGGGGCATATGAGTCCTTTAGAAATTGTTGAGCTCGTTTGGGATATTGTACTCCATCCATTATAACCATTGCCTTCAGATTTAAATTTACTAGTCTTCAGGAGAATTACCTAAATGGATAACGCAGAGTTTTTCTAAAGGCGAAATTTTCAAGAAGGAACAAGATTATAGAATAGACTGGGATAATTCAATAGATATACTGTATACCAAAACCTTCAATATTACGTCAAAATCAGCACGAACTTTCCCGACAACTTAATACTTAGCGAGCTAGAACTTATTTCCTATAAAAATTGGGAAAGGAGAAAGGAGGAAACCTCCCACCCAAAATAACAGCAATTTTTATAATTAAAACTGGTTGAATTATTGCAGTCAATCAACCAAACGATTCAATGATTTTCACAAATTTCTCAGCGGTTAGTAAACTGGAAAACCTTCTAATTTAGAACATTTCTAAATTATAAAAAAAACAACTGACATGCAAATATAAACCTGACAATGAAAGTTTCTGACTTTTCAATGCAAATTCTGTATACACAAAAATTAATACACAGCTTAAAAATAAACATGCAAACAACAATAACAATTGCAAATTAACATTCAAGTGCCCTCTCCTTTTCTGTTATCAATGATCAATCAAAGCATACAATATATCACCCCACACTTTTAAAGCTCTCGACAATTTTTTAGATAAAAATGATTTGTAGCTGCATAATTTTCAAATGCATTTTTAAAAAAAGGTTCTAAAGTTCAACAAAAAGTAAAGAGGAATAAGAAAATTGTACATGATCATATAATGTGACCAAAGTCAATATTTTCAACCAGCTTTTCATATTTCAAACTCACAAAAAATTCCAAACATTGATAAATGATGGATGGTGGCTTATAATCAAATTACATGAAACAAGGCCATGTTACTTTAATAAAAAGCTATGTTATTAAATTTAGTTTTCTGGTATTTCTACAGTTGGAAGTTCCATTATGATAAATACTTGAAAATTTTTTAAACAAAAGGTACAGGTATGGAGTCAGAACCCAGCCCCACAAAACAAGTTTAATCGTTTAAACTGTATAGTAACATTTAAAAGAATTGGTTGGGTTTTTTGTTACATTTGATAAATCCACAAATTTTTTATAGTTGCAAAAAGGCATAATAAAGATGAAAAAAACATTTTGTATTAGAAAACCTACAATTTTAGGGCAATCAATACTTCTATTTGATCAAGTAATGAAACGAGCATGACCAAACTCCATTCTGAGAAGAAAATAGTTTGTTGTTTAGCAATTCAAAGTGTATCTATTATAAGCATAAGCTTGTCTCATATAATAATAAAAACTAAGTCATTAATCTAAACGTCGCCGCCTTATCGAATCAGCTGTGGCTATGAAAAAAATTTCGCAATTCATAAACAAACGCAAAACCACTCACCATTTAAAGTCCATATATGTGAAGGTAAAGAATGGGCGGCATAAACTCTGCCCAGACTTAAATTTGCAGCTAAAGGACTATCCAAAACATGATCTTCAGAACTACTGTCAGTTTCTGGTGATTCTGATATATCGTATGTCCGAATATTTGAGGAATTAGGTATTCCAATTACTTCATGGCTAGAATGACTATCTGGCACGCTTGATAAAGATCGAGCTCTCTGCCTATCACTTGGAACTACACCACTCGGTATTGCGCGTAAAAAACTGATACCTGTACCACCGACCACTTCAGAGCTACTGCTGGTGGAAAATGTTCGAGCCCTAGGACTATTGCTTTCACCATTTTGCGTACTTGATTTTGCACCCATCACTATTTATTCTAAATATAATAATACTACACTAGTTAAAATTGTTGGAAATGTGTCAAGCAGTCGTTCTGCCGAATTTTTAATGAAAATCATCTCATAAAATTTAACACAATAAACCACCCGCAAAGATAGGCAGCCATTTTGCACTTTGATTTTTTTCGAGATTTTCTCGGTCCTGCTCGTAATCGTTTCCGGTTCGCCTCTGAAAATTCTCTTATGAAACGGCTCGTCTGTTAACACTAAAACAGCTTGTATTTATTTACTTTTCACTCGATGACTCTCCCAATGAAAGTGTTCATAAGTTTTTTTTTGTGACCAATTAACTAAGGATTAACTGATTACGGTGTAATTATTTCAACGGTTTTATATGTAAGTAAAAAAAACGATTAACCACTTTTGTTATTGTGAAACCTAACCTATCCTTGTTAGACTGTCAGTTTTTAGGTTTTTAATAAATAAAATACATGAATATTTACTTTATGTATCATTATTCAACCAGACTTATTCCAGTGGCATGCCCAAGGAAGACAAAGAGCTAAAAACTTGTAGAGAACTGCGCTGATCATAGTGTCCTTGCCACAATGGATAATGAAGAATCAAATGTTTATGTCCTAGAAGGGATTGTTGAAACTAAAGGAGGTTTAATAATAAAGAACAAAACAGAAGATAATCCTGATACCTTTAAAAAACCTGCTCAAGCGTCTATTTTTGGTTTGGATAAGCTTGCTTCTCTTAGAAGAAAAGCAAAACTTGAGGCATCTGAGCCAAAAAAGCCAAGAACAAGTGAAAATGATGAAAAAAATTAAAATAGACAGTATCGGAAAGCTTTAGAGGAGACACCCACTCATACTGGTGGAGTGTCATATGAAGCGAGGAAAAGAGCAGAGGAAAGATTAGAAAAGCATAAAGAACGAGGAGTTCATGCTTCATCAAAAGATGAGAAGAGGTATAGGGATGGAGACAGACATAGATTTTATGATGACAGATATAGAGGTAGGGACAGAGATAGGGATAGGTATGGAGATAGAGATAAAGATAGAGACAGAGACAGAAATGGTGATCGAGACTCCAGGAGGCATGAAAGAAAATCCAGTGAGAGATCTCACAGATCTTACAGACAGTCATCTGAAAGTCCAAGGTTTAAAGATGAACCTATGACACCAAATTACAGAATGAAAAATCCAACATCTAAAACAAGTTGGGATGAAGATGATGTAGAATCAGTTAGGAGGTCATCATGGGATTATCCTACTCCAAAAAGTGAAAAAAACTATAGTGAGTGGTCGGAAAGAAGGTTGTACAGATCTGAAAGGTCTGAAAGGGGTAGGCAGTATGATGATACTTCAAGAGCCACTCCTGCTTTTAAGTATAATTATTGGATGAAAGATCGGAAAAAAACTGGGGCCACACCTACAGTTGGAAAAGGTAAGGATTCGTGTTTTTACTTCTTTCTTACCTGTATAAAATTAAATGAAATATTGTTAGTGTTGAAGTGAATGTAATCATCATTTGGAAATTTCAGACAATGCAGTAAAATGGGGTGAAAGTGCTGAAGATATTGAAGAATGGGAAGAAGAACAACGCCGTTTAGACAGAGAATGGTATGGAATGGATGAAGGTTATTCAGAGGAAAACAATCCTTTTTCAAATGTATCACAAGAATACACAGAAAAAAAAGAAGAACAATTAGAGCAGAGAAAGAAGAAAAGAATGTCTGCTCAGCAAAGACAAATAAACAAAGATAATGAATTATGGGAAAGAAACAGAATGCTTACAAGTGGAGTTGTTCAGTCAACTGAAGTTGACCAAGATTTTGATGAAGAAAATGAGGCAAGAGTGCACTTATTAGTTCACAATATTGTCCCGCCGTTTTTGGATGGAAGAATCGTTTTCACTAAGCAGCCTGAGCCTGTAGTGCCTGTCAGGGTAAGTAGGAGGAAAACTCTGTTAGAAAATAGGACATTTACAAATTTCTGAAAATAGTTTTTAAGACCTGACTTAGCTACATATTGGCACAACTTCCACTTATCATTATATTTTTTTATGTGGAAGCTCAACAGCATTAAGGTCATGAGAAGAGTCATGAAAATAACTATCTGAATTTAAAAAAATTTTTATTCAAGGATCCTACCTCCGACATGGCCATGGTAGCTCGCAAGGGTTCCGCTTTAGTTCGAGCTTATAGAGAACAGAAAGAAAGGCGAAAGGCTCAGAAAAAGCACTGGGAACTGGCTGGAACTGCAATCGGAAATATTTTGGGGGTTAAAAAAACGGAAGAAGCTGATGAGAAACAGGATATGGAAAATGACGAAACCGATTACAAGACTGATCATAAATTTGCCGAGCACATGAAAAACAAGTCGGAAGCATCGAGCGATTTCGCCAAAAAGAAATCTATATTGCAACAGAGACAATATTTACCCGTATTTGCTGTCAGGCAGGACCTTCTTAACGTGATTCGAGAAAACAATATCGTGATTATAATAGGTAGGTGTAAATGCCTTCTTTGCCATTTGATTCATGATTTCTATATCCTTGATTGTGATTTTAGATTTAACTTAATTAACTTTAATTTAGATAAGATTTTAGATAGATGTAATGTGATTTAAATTTTTTTTTACAGGAGAAACAGGGAGCGGTAAGACTACTCAGTTAACTCAATATCTACATGAAGAAGGTTACAGCAAATATGGCATGATTGGATGCACTCAGCCGAGAAGAGTGGCCGCCATGTCTGTTGCCAAAAGAGTTTCCGATGAAATGGGAACGATCCTCGGGGAGGAAGTTGGATATGCAATTCGTTTCGAAGATTGCACCTCAGAGGTTGTAAAGCAGTTTCGTAGGTATGTTGTAAGGTATGAAAAAAATAAAACTGTGACAGGCTCAGTAGGTAAAAAAAAGTTTAACCACCTCATGAAAAGGCAAGTCCCTCTGTCCAGCTGGCTGTACAATTCAGTGATTTTGGACTAGTAGAAATGAGAAGCGAAACAGTACACAGTGGGACTTTATGAACGCAGAAGAATAAAGAACAAAAAGGAAGAAGGTATCATTTTTGTCTAATTGATTAATATTTTATTTACAGAATACTGTAATAAAGTACATGACAGACGGAATACTTTTGAGGGAATCACTTCGGGAGTCTGATCTGGATAATTACAGTGCCATCATCATGGACGAAGCTCACGAGCGTTCTCTCAGCACGGACGTTTTATTTGGTTTGCTACGGGAAATAGTTGCAAGACGACAGGATTTGAAATTAATCGTCACGTCTGCTACCATGGATGCGGGAAAATTTTCCACGTTTTTCGGCAACGTGCCTAGTTTCACCATACCCGGACGGACGTTTCCCGTCGAAATATTTTTCAGTAAAAACCCCGTCGAGGATTACGTGGATTCTGCAGTGAAGCAAACACTCCAGATTCACCTGCAATCGATTCCTGGAGATATTCTAATATTCATGCCGGGACAGGAGGATATTGAGGTGACCTGCGAAGTTCTGACGGAAAGATTAGCCGAAATCGACGATGCTCCTCAGTTATCTGTCTTACCTATCTATTCTCAGTTACCATCAGATTTGCAAGCTAAAATATTTCAAAAATCGACGGACGGATTGCGAAAGTGCATAGTCGCGACGAACATAGCTGAGACTTCGCTGACCGTGGACGGAATCATGTTTGTCGTGGATTCGGGTTATTGCAAGTTAAAAGTGTACAATCCTCGGATCGGTATGGACGCTTTGCAAATTTATCCGATTAGTCAAGCGAATGCGAATCAAAGGTCGGGTAGGGCAGGGAGGACTGGACCTGGCCATTGCTATCGACTTTACACGGAAAGACAGTATAAAGACGAATTATTAGTAACGACCGTGCCTGAAATTCAAAGAACTAATCTAGCTAATACGGTACTGTTACTTAAATCGTTGGGTGTGCAAGATTTGTTGCAGTTTCACTTTATGGATCCACCTCCGCAGGACAATATCTTAAACTCTCTTTACCAGTTGTGGATTTTGGGGGCTCTTGATAACACAGGTAATAAAGCGAGGTTGAGTTTTAAACAAGATATTCCCATGCAGTAGTATTAATAAAAAAAATCGTGTTCTAGGTACCCTGACAACGTTAGGACGCCAAATGGCTGAATTCCCATTGGATCCACCTCAGTGTCAAATGCTCATAGTTGCGGATAGAATGCAGTGTACTGCTGAAATCCTTATAATAGTTTCAATGTTGTCCGTTCCTAGCATATTTTACAGACCAAAAGGCCGAGAAGATGAAGCTGATTCAGTTCGTGAAAAATTTCAAGTTCCCGAATCTGATCACCTAACGTATTTGAATGTCTATAATCAGTGGAGACAAAATCACTATTCGTCAAATTGGTGTAACGATCATTTTATTCATATAAAGGCGATGAGAAAAGTTCGCGAAGTACGACAGCAGCTCATAGACATTATGGTTCAGCAAAAGATAAAGGTCGTCTCCTGCGGCACTGAATGGGACATCGTTCGAAAGTGTATTTGCTCGGCCTATTTTCATCAGGCGGCTCGTTTGAAAGGTATAGGAGAATACGTCAATTGCAGAACAGGAATGCCATGTTATTTGCATCCAACTTCGGCGCTTTTCGGCATGGGATACACCCCAGATTATGTCGTTTATCACGAACTTATTATGACGGCTAAGGTAATTGTAGCTTTTCAGTTTTAAACAACTCTTTACATCCTTAAAAATAATATTAATATCTTTTGCTAAATTGAAAAACTTAATTTTTAGGAATACATGCAGTGTGTAACAGCTGTAGATGGTTACTGGTTGGCTGAATTAGGACCCATGTTCTTCTCGGTAAAGGAAACCGCCAAATCCGGCCGGGCTAAAAGAAAGCAGGCATTGGAACATTTGCAAGAAATGGAAAGTCAAATGAAAATAGCCCAAGAAGAAATAAGAGCAAGGAAGGAAGAAGCAGAAAAAAGGGAATTGGCTTCACAAAGAAAGACGGACATTCTTACACCAGGTGTTAGGGAACCAGGTTCAGTAAGACGAACTCCAGCAAGATTAGGCTTGTGAATCCTACTAGGGATGTAAATTTGGGTATTTTTTTAAGCCCAATGAGTTGCTGAGATTTAAGTAAACAAAATCCTGTTTAAGCATTCTTAACACTGTCAAGATTGTTGTGATGTGGGATACCATATTTGTCAAGATTGCATGCTTTTGGAGAAAGCAGTGCGATTATCTGAGTGGATGCCACTACTAGACAATTAGTGAGAACAGTCACAAAACTGAAGGAAAAGTGTTCACAGTTTTCACTTTTTGTGAACGCCTAGATGCTTGGGTCTCTCATGGTTTGTGCACCAAACTCTGTGTCATTATTTGTCTAGAAAAGAACTGTGACTACCTTTTTTGGGTCATTGTTATTATCATCTCTTAGCCACAAACAGTACCCAGCCCCTTCAATGATAAAGGCTGAACAACCACACGAAAGGAATTTAGTGCCAATACTTAAATAATCTTTTGTAATGCAAAAAATTTTTACAAATACACAAAACTTTTTATGATTTATGAAGTAGACTAAACTTTTTTCCTAGCTGGTTCAATTTAGGTTGCTCTCTTACAGAAACATTTCTGTATAAATAAAATACTTTCCAAAGCTTCAAGTAGTATTTTATGTGGAAAAAAATATTACAACATAAAAAATCAGCATAAACTTTTTTACAAAACAAAATTTTTTAAAGGAACCATTATGACTCAGTTTTTCTATGAGATATGAAAAGTCATAATAATAATAATATGTATATATTAGGGTGTCCCAAAAAAATAAAAAATTTATATATATATATGGTGTATATATAATATATATTATTAGTTTATATATAATTATATAGTTGTATATAAACTATATATATAATATATAGTTTATTCTTTGTAAAAAGGAAATGAAAAAATATATATATATATATTTGACATTTCCTTTTTACAAAGAATAAACTATATACTAGGGTGTTCCAAAAAAATCAAAAATTTTTATTTAAAAACGCATACCCTCTTAATTTTTTTACAATGGTGTTAAAACAATCGCAGGTGAAATTTCAAGTACTTAGGACGACAGGAACCCGTGCCGACTTTCACCGAAACATATTACTACTTAAGGCCTTAAGCGAACGTAAGCTTACATGTTGTTCTGGTTGTTATATTGTTAGTAGACGTTCTTCTTTCGTTCGATTTTCGAATGTCTAAATAGGACAGTAGTTTAACACCCCAGCGAACAGCCACTACATTTGTTACTTGGGCTTGAAAATGAGCTTTTATGGCAACAGAGAGTTCTTTCGGTTTTCCCCTACGAATTTAGGACTTGCTTATTAAAAATTCGTCAGTATTATGTCCAAGTGCTTCAGTAGTTGCTTTGAGGACAAAAACTGAATTCCTGTCTAGTGCTGCTACTAATCTTGGAGTCATGAAATCCTTCCCAGTGTGGATTTTAATAGTTCTGGGCAATGTATCCCCAGCCACTATATGAAAATTTTCTTGTAAATCTACGTTTCGTTTGAATCAGAAGACGAATCGCTTTGTGACGGTTTGGAGAATAGTGTCATAGGAGTTGGTGCAAAAATATTTAGCTCTTTGTTTTTCCTCCTCGATAGCTTTGACGCCCAACCTTTACTCCTTATCAGTCAACTTTTTGTCTACTCCAGCTAAATGACCAGGTCGACCAGGCTCTCTCTCCAGGCGACGCTGCAAGATGATCGTATCTTCATATACTTTTATTAATTGAAGCGTATAGGTATGTGCAATACCAAACAAATTATTTAAATTGTTGACGCTGCTCAAATTCGTGTTGTGTTTTTTGAGCATCTTTTTATATGTTCCCGCAAACTTGGTACACATTTTTTACTTTCCCCACACAACTAGGTAAAAATTGGTCGCTATGTGCGCCTTTTTCCAATAGATAATGCATTCATGAATAGCAATGTTTGGGCCTTCATTGACAGTTAAATACACTTCATGAGTACTGTAAAGCAGAGTACTGCCAAAACTTGCCAATTAGAGGGTAGTTTCTAGCTCATTATTTGATGTTTGGCGTCTCCGACTAAAAGTATACTTTTTGTGTAGAACTGCGTAACTACACTGATTTGCTGACTATTCAAAATAATGCGTCTACTAACAATATAACAACCAGAACAACATGTAAGCTGTGTATATAGTATATACACAGAAAGAGCAAAGAAATAAAAAACAATAATTACAGCCTTTTTTCGCGATATTCGAATGTTTCTTTCAGAAATCTGTTTAAAGTTTTTTGACATGTGTCCTGGTCCGTGATACTCCCCGAGTCCATTTTGTAGGTTCCATTGGGGCCTTGTTTCTGATGTCCCCTCACAGTTGAACCAATGCAGGGGGCCTTCCACTCCACCACAGAACACACATTCTCTGTTCCCACAGCAATCTGCTGGAGCTCTCCTGTTCGAACTTTCGAACGAAGAAAACCCTGACGTCTCAGGATTGATTCTTCCTGTGGCGGTCGCCAATGATGAAATGAGGAAGTGTGTAAATGGACAACTCCTCTGCCTTATCACCCCTGTGGTGATCGAATGTAGGTTAAAATAACGATACCAATGATTCTGATTTCGGAATGGTTTATTAAATGAATTACAGCAGTATTTATACCCCAAAAGGGGTTGACAAAACAAAGACATTCATTGAATGACCCATCCGGGCGGCCCATTAAAACAATGAAACCTTTCCTTAACATACCTGGGCCTTTGTCCGGATGGTCATCTTACAATTCAACTATTTGGGTATCTGAAGTGATTCGTTCGGCTGCCTTTTGTTCCATTTTCCTTTCTTTTGAGCCTTGAGCCGAATGAATCACTTGTCATGAATTAAATAACTTTACATTTTTGTGGCCGCAGATCTGAACACTCCACATTTCTGACCCCAGCCTAAATTTTGCAATTTCTCTCCTCTCTTTTTTTTCTCAGCATTTTCGTGTATCTTTCACCCTCATCAGATCTTTTTTTTGCCAGAGGAAACCTCTCGAAGGTTGTCCTTCCTACCTTTGGGGAGGCAGGAGGGAGTATGTAGGATTTGCACCCACTAAAACCCCTGAGTGGACACCATCTAGGCTCGGACGGTAAGACCCGGGAACCCGTGAAAACTCTACCGCAATCCTACCTCGCCCGGCGATGACTTTATATAGTTTAACCCCTCCCCTCAGCCTGGAGTTGTTCCACTCACCAGACGGCTCCTCCGTAAACGTTTTATTCCGGAAACCCATCCAAGTTAATCCGGGGTGCGATCCCGGAGGGTACCGCGACCCACCCTTTCCCGAACTCGTTCGGCCTCATCCTTCAGCAACATCACCTCCTCGCAGAAGGAGGAGAATGCAGCTCAGTTTCTCTCGCTCTCGAGGATCCCCCGTATGATCGTCGGGAGGGAGAGATCTTGACCCATTACTGCGCAGAGGTGTCCCCTCTGCCCTGACCACGCTTGACATACTTCCAGCGTATGCTCCTCCGTGTCCTCCAAAGACGGACAATGGTGGCAACGCATCGTCGACTCTTTCCTAATACGCCACAGGAACCACCCGAAGCATCCATGCCCGATAAGCACCTGCGTTATTCTGTACGTCAAGACACCCCATTTTCGATCCAACCAGCGGCCGAGCACTGGCTGGATTGCCCTCAGGGTCCTCTGGCCAGGACCAGAGTCCTGGGCCAGCCGATCTCGTCACCTCCTGATGAGGAACATTTGGGCTTGTCGTCTTGCAATCCCGAGAAGGCCCCGCCGGTTGCCGCTCTGCTGACGAAGTTCCCATCCCATGTCGAAGATGGATTTGTAGGACTCCGCCAGGAGGTCGATCGGAGGGACACCCCCTTCCCCAGTACGCCCGCCGCTGCCCCGGAGATGGTTCTGTACCCCCGCGAGAGCCTGAGACTGACCAGGCGTCGGACCCTCGACGAGCCGAAGAGAGGCCTTAGACCGGCCCACGCCCTCATCAGCTCTGCCTAAGATTCTAATAACTCCGAGACTTTTTCTCCAAGATTTCCTTCATTGTTTCCTCTTCTTCTCTTTGCCATATTTTCTCTCTTATTTTTTCTTTTATCTTTTTCTCTTTATCTTCGCTTATTCCTAAAACTTTAATTTTTCCCTCTAATATCTTGGCGTAAGTTTCGATTTTTTCATTCCTTGAGGCTTCTATTATTCTTTCAAAAGGTTCTTGTGCTCGCTCGCCTTGCTTCTCATGTAATAATTCAGTAATAATAATAATACAGCTAAAAATATGTAAATTTTATGCTTTTTAACAGACAAAATGAGTTTTCAACGTAAATGTTTCTCATTTTCCGGTGAATTTCATTTCCGCTTCAGTTTTAACTGTCACATTAGAAGGCAGTGATTGATTTGTTTATAAACGTTAAAGTAGACTCTCCATTTTTAATTATTTTATAACTAGAACTTAAGTTTAGCAGACTTGTGTTATGACATCAAATCAAAGGCGGACTGTTTATGCAGGTATAAAAGTATTTATGTCCTAAAGGCTGTAGCAACCGAGGGCAGTTTTTTGTATGATTTTAACCTAATTAGGTTATCTGCTGATTAGCCTAGCTCTTGCTTTTGGGTGTGGATTTTTTATCTTGAATGAAAAACTATTTCTAGGCGGACTCGCTGAAGAAGTAGATGAAAATGTATTAAATGCTGCTTTTATACCATTTGGAGATATTATAGACATTCAAATACCCTTAGACTATGAAACAGAGAAGCACAGAGGCTTTGCCTTTATTGAATTTGAAAGTGCTGAAGATGCTGCTGCTGCAATTGATAACATGGTAACTAATAAATATTTCATTTCAAACCTTACAAAATTATAAATTGTTGGACATGATGTGATTTTATTGAGTTGAAAAATTATTAACACCTTTCAGAATGATTCAGAATTGTTTGGTCGCACAATCAGAGTAAATTTAGCAAAACCTCAAAAAATTAAAGAAGGATCTACAAAACCAGTTTGGTCAGAAGATAGTTGGTTAAGAGAACATGCAGGAAGAACTTTAAACAATGAACCGAAAATTTAGAGGATAAAGTTGAAGAGAATGAAAATGAAAAACAAGTACAAGAAGAGAATGAAGAACCAGCTGCCAAAAAATCAAGAGGGAATGTTACAGAATAATTTGTTTTGAAAACATTTATTGAATGACATGTGAAGAAAAGTAACATGAGGTTAAAAGGACAAAAGTTGGATGTTTGCTCATAGGCTTAAAGCAGCAGTACTAACTTGAACCATCTTATGAGAGCCACTAAAGCTTAATTTGCCTGTCAGTAATGTGACTATAACAATGACTCAGGATGCATTTTATGTCTAGGATACCTGTCTATTATTGAGCAATTATTTTATTATGTGCTCAGGAATTTGTCAGTGACATTTTTATAAAATATAGGAGATTATAAGAAGAAATGTATACTTCTAATTGTGTTTTCTTCCCTAATGACAAGCTGATTTCGTTTTTCTTTTTGTATCCTTACATATGTAACAGTTACTATTTGGTGACTTTCATACATGATAAATATGAATAGAAATTAAATTTTGAATTTTAAAACATTAAACATATTTATAATGATTAGTATAACAATTTATTTCTGTAAATTTTAATGCTAATGAAAACAATATTTATTCATTAGTGAAAGTAGTTTTAATTTTTACAGAATCAATACTCATAAGAGTAGAACAATTCATTTGGTTTTAATTTTTAGTAACGTCATAAGTTTGCGATGAAACAATTGAAGTTCTAAATTTTTTGTTGTCAAGGAACCCATTGAAATCAGAAGTTTTTCGTTTTACTAGCTCTGGAGTCTTAACTGAAATGGGCATTAGCTGAAAAACGAAACGAAAGAAAGGGTTGAACCCGTCAGTAAAAAGAACTAATAATTGGTTACAAAAAAATTAAAAACAAAAGTGCTTTATATATGTTACGGTAAAAGTGGTAAATTAGGCGAACAGATACAATTTCCTGGCATTATACATATTTCACCATATAAGTTTGATAATTGTGGCAAATTATTGAATATTCATCACATCTACCAAAATCTAAAAATTTCCAACCCTTACTGTAGAATTTAATAAAGGTCAGCTCAAATGCTTTGCTTCTTTCACTTTTCTGACAAAAAACGTGTTCCTCCGTAATAGCTTAAGAACCACCGAATTAGAAACGAAGAAGTAGCAGAAGTCAAGCGTGTGGGCAAAAGTTTTATTAAATTCCCCCCACGGGTTGGAGATTTCAGAAAGTAAATGAGATAAATATTAAATGATTTTCCACATTTGCAAAATTTAGTGGTGATTATGAATAATCGCTGGGAAATTGCCAGATTTATCACTTTTACCGTAACATACACAATTTTGTAAAACAAACCTTGGTTTGCGATGAATCAGAAAGCTGTAATTGATAAAAATAGTGGCATAATTTGTTACGTAATTCGCTCTTGTTGACGGAGTAATTTTTTTTCCTAAAAATAAAAATTATGTATTTAATAAATTATATAAATATTTATTAATATATTTTATAAAAAATATTTAAAATTTAAAAATATTTCTTATACAGTTTAATTTTTGTCTTCTTACCATAACTTCTGCCATAGCTTTCTAGATATACTGCAAACCGAGAGAGTTGACAGTACTCCTAGGTTAGGGGTGGCAATTTTTCGAGTCGGAAGAGTCAAAAATTGCAATTTACAAACCTTCGAACTTTTTAGAGAGCCACATTTTTTGCCAATAATAAGTCGTACTCGCATAAATAAAGTTTTTTTAATAAAATAAAAACCTATCTCTACTCATAACAAATTCTCAACAAATCAGAATTCATTTTGCATCAAATCAGATAATATATAATACAATATTTATGGCATTATTAGATAATTACTTATTTTTCAAATAAAAGTTTAAAACAATTAAACATTTATTTTGAAACACTAATTTGTACTTCAATAATAAACTTATGCAGAGAACAGGAAATGTACTTATGATAACACTTACTTTCCACAAGGCACAACTATACCGATGTCTGTCATTTTGTTGACAACGATTTCCATAACTTTCTTAGGACAGCTTAAATCGATCATTTTCTCAATTGTCTTCAGGTTAAATGTTGTAGTCTGAGGGCAATTGCAAAACTTGAGGATGCGTCTCAAAACGGCTAATTTCTGAAAATACATTTTAAAATTAAGTTGTTAAGGATTGTCTAAAATTTATTAACGTATTTTCTTAAACAAATTCGGAACTAAACAATCCCAGATGAGGAGTTTTAAATGATAGTAAATGCCTTCTGTTCGCGTTTCTCACCTGTTGGTCACTTGAGTTTGTTAAAGTAATCATAACTCTATCGTGACACTTAAGACCCTTGTTTTCTTTGTAGCATAAATGACAATGAAACTTAATTTTTTTGAAATGAACCAATTCCAACACACCAAAACATTCCTGTAAATAAAGATATACCAAATTTAGTGAAAGGGGAAATTCTGAAGGTCATTTTGAATTGGCAATCGACATTAGTTTGGTCACTTGAAGAGGAGTTTCAGTTTTTAGGACGTTCAAAAGTGTCTAGAAGAAGAAGACCGTAAGTTAGCTCTGTTGCAAACGTTCGAGAAGACTCTGAACGGCTTTTGAGAAATATATGGCAAAAGTGATTAACAACATAACAATAGAATATTGTCAAAGAATGTGCTTAAATAGAACTTAAGAAGAATTTTAAAATTTTTAATTTATTTAAAAACCCTCAAATTGGGAAACGCTCCACATTTGAAATTTTGTTGGAACTTTAAAAAGACTTACTGCATGAACCAAGTTTCGACAACTTAGACAAGAAAACATAACATCTGATCTTTTTTCTGACAAACAAGGACAACGAACTCTAGCAATCCTTGCTTCTGAAATTCCAAAATAGTAGCCAGTATTATTTTTAAAACAGCCTTAAATATTTTTCTCCCAAAAATTATTGAAAGAGAAAAATAGCGTACCTGCTTCAGATGAGTTTGTTTCCGTAGATGGCAGGAAATTCTCTTTTAAGTCTGAAAACAAAGATTAAAAAAAGTTTGCTTGTATGCTTGGTTTCTGTCACTTTCTTGACAAAAGCCAAGCAAGCCAAAAACTTGTGCTTGTCAGTAACAGTCTGCGAACTTTTAAATTAGAAGTGACGAATTCATGAGAAGGAGAAGAAGAAATGACAGAAGCCTAGTATCTGAGCAGATTTTTATTAAATTCTCCATTATGAATTATTGATTATTTACCTACTCGATAAATGTTATAAACATGATAAGTATTCAATAATTTACCATATTTACCAGTTTAAGTGGTTATTATGCATAATCGCCGGTAATTATACATAATACTTCTAACGTAACACATAGATTGATACCTTCGGATAATCCATAAGCATTTATTTTATCTGTATTCGAAAGTAAAAAGCTGACATGATGGGATGGAACTTTGCTTTCTGTCTGAGAACTCTGTTGCAGTGACGAAAGAATGAAATCCGAATTTGAACATGAGTTCATGTCATCAAATTGCAATTCTTTCTTTGCTTTTGTTTGGGATTTATTCTGGATGACAGCCAATTCCTGAAATGACAATAACATATACTTTCTTCATAAATCAATATTAGAGCTTTAAAATAATGTTTTTTAAAGAGGAACAGTGGCGGACTAAGAATGAAGGGGAAGCTAGGCAACGTTGTAATTCCGGACCAATTTTTTAGTCATGACGTACTTAAAATTATCCCAATTTTCCCCAATTTTCGGGCCCAAAAAATTACGGACCGTAGCCACGTGCCTAGGTTGCCCAAGCCCTAGTCCACCCATGAAGAGGAAGGAAAGTTAACCCACTTTACAAGTTCGACCGCTTACTCTTGAAGAATCATTTCTTCCAAAATTTTGGTTCTCCATATCCTAAAAGCAGAAAAAACCGGGATTACATTGTTTATCACCAAGTTTGCTGCCACCTGTCTTCAAGAGAGACATGTTGTTCTTACTTTAAGGGGGTTTTTATTTAAAGAACAGACCACCGCCCTAACTCAAGGATTTCCATTGTGTTTCTTATAGACTTTCAGAGGTTCGCGGTGTCATTCAGAGGGTTCGTAAAAATTGAAATCAATTTTGGGGTTCTTGAACAATGTCAGTAGATCATTTCTTATCACTTATAGTGATAGTTGGTGTATAACTGGTTTAATTTTATTACTAGAACTTAGTTCAATTTAGTTCAATAAATTTAAAATTTAAATTTTCATAAACACGATAACCACAAAATAGTAACGAAGCAGCAATAAAAAGGGAATCCACAAGTCAAAAATGTTTGGGAACCACTGGGATTAGAGATGTATCTGAGAATCAGTTTAAGAGTGTAATGGAGAGCAGAATAGTAAGAGGAGAGTGAAATAAAAAAGTATTTAGGAAGAAGATAATAATGATAATATTAATTATGAAAATAATAAATAAAAGAATCAGAAGCGATATAGTTATATAGAAGGCATTTAAGAAGAGTGAAAGAAGGGAAAGGAAAAATAATACAACAGAAAGAAGACAGAAGGAAAGAGGAGTAGAAAGGTGAGGCCAATAGAAGTAAATTACAACCTTAAAAAATTTTTCGTTTAGGCACGACTTATTGACAAGTTTGAACCAGTGATGACTTGTTCCTGTTACTCCAATCTCTACACTCCTTGGATCTCTTGGAAATTGAAAATGAGTAGGTTCCCAAGCTTTGTAACCTTTGGGCTGGTAATCTTGAGGAGTTCCTTCATAGTAGGACAGCCGCATAGAAAGTGTGACCTGACGTGGTAAATTCTTGCACGTCTGGGTCACGGCGTAGCACATCTGGAGAAGCTTTATGGTTTTCATTTGGGTGTTGGACAAACTATGTCTTAAAGAAAAATTCAAATTTCTCATTTTGGAACATTTCTTCTCAATCTTTCAAACAATTGAATTCATTCTTTATTATACCTGAAATCACTTGTACTTGATTCTGAAGCTGATAGGAAAATATTAGGTGCTTCATTACCTTTTTGATACAAAAAAGTCATTGTATATATTTCTAAAGTCATTTTGGTTTGGGCATCCTTAATGTCCAACATAATGTGCTTCAACTAAAATCATTTTACATATAAAATTCTTCTGTGTATTGATGACATTTTGTAGAATTCTCAGAATTTGAAAATAAAAAAATTTTGTTTCTTTTTACTAATTTTTTAAAAATTTAATTTAAAAACTCTATATAATAACGAATGATTGATTTGTTTTTGATACTTATTAAATTGTATAACATATTGTGACTTACATATTTTTTATCAATGGCTTCAAAGGCTCCTTCAAGCCATTTCTCAATTTTGTCTACAAAATTGTACCCCTTTTTGAACTTTAAAAGTTTCAGAGTCATTTCCTCAAGGCTTTTGCTTTCAAAGCATTCATCAGGAAATATTTTTCTTAAGTATAATATGGTGGAAATGCAAGTAGTCGTTAACTGTTTCATAAAAAGACATGATTTGGGTTCTGTGTTAAAAGTAGAAAAAATATTGGGCCAGGTCTGAAAAATAAGATACCTCAGTTCGTACATTATTTCATTTTATCTTGGCCAACAAAAAAAAACTTTGCAAAGGTTTGTGTACTAATTTTTTTTACCTCTAGAACTGTTGAAGTTTTGGACTTTAAACATACTGCAGTCATTTTGGCATAAACTTAACAAAATGCCACCAAAACTTAGAACTTGAAGCAAGGAATTAATTGGCGGATGATTTATCGTGTCATTAGAACTTTTAAAAAAATGGCTTCAGTTACAAACAAGTTTTGATTTCATTTTATTTTTTTTGCAAATAATTTAAGAATTGTTTATGATTTGGGTGATACAGACTCGATTATTTGTCAGTAGTTTTAAAATCAACTATTAACACTCTAAAAATTGCTTAAAAATTGACCCAAATCAAACTCATCGCAACTTCAGAGCCAACACTTTTTAATATACTGGACGTTAGAGGGTCGTGCAAAATATTTGGAAATTAAAATGTCCGAAAATAATTGTGATAAAAAAGAGGACTCCGATTCAGATTCAGAAGGAATGGTGGGACCTTTGCCACCAGGAAGTGATAATAAAAGAAAACATGAATACGAAGAAAAAGATACTGAATCTGAAGATTGGGTTGGACCCCTTCCTTCAGAAGCCGCTCTACCAGGACCTCCCAAAAAGCGAAAGGTTTTAGAGCATGAACAGTTGTATTTAAACAATCTACCTTGGTGTGAATCATATGAGAAAAGTTATATGCATAGGGATGTAATAACCCATCTCTTATGCACAAAAACTGATTTCATTATCACTGCAAGCTGTGATGGACATGTTAAATTTTGGAAAAAAATGGAGACTGATATTGAATTTGTAAAACATTTTCGCAGTCACCTAAGTAACCTTTGTTTCTTGGTTTTAAATGAGTTTTTGCTTGGTTTTATTTTTTTCCAGGTACATGACTTTTTTTAAAATTTGTTGTAGGTGCAATTAATGACATGGTTGCCAATTGTAATGGATTGTTTCTGTGCACAGTTTCAATGGATAAATCTGCTAAAGTTTTTGATATCATGAATTTTGACATGATCAACATGATGGAACTTAATTTTACTCCCTACAAAGCTGAGTGGGTTCACAGCCCAAGAGAACCCATTTTCACATTGGCCATATCTGACATGAACTCAAGTACTATATGCATTTATGATGGAAAGGGAACTAATGTTCCACTTTATGTTGCTGATAAAATCCACATGAAACCTGTCGTTGTCATGAAATACAATCCAAAATTTGAAACAGTTGTGTCTGTTGATAAGAGTGGATTTCTAGAGTACTGGGGAACTGCAAAAAGTGATTTTAAGACACCCAAATGTGTTGAATTTGAATCAAAGTTGGATACAGACCTTTTTGAATTTGCCAAATGTAATACATATCCAGTGGATATAACTTTTTCACCAGATGGAAAAAAATTTGCAACAATGGGTATAGACAGAAAAATAAGAGTTTTCAGATTCTTGACAGGTAAAATAATATTAATTTTGGATGAGTCATTATCAAGATTTACAGAATTACAACAAACCAAACAGCAATTACCAAATATGGAATTTGGCAGGCGAATGGCTTGTGAAAGAGACTTGGATAAATCTGAAGTCATTCACTTTATGAACATTTTATTTGATGAAAGTGGAAATTTTATTTTGTATAGTACAATGTTAGGCGTGAAAATCATAAACATTGTAACAAATCGATGTGTAAGGATTTTGGGAAAACCAGAAAATTTGAGGCCTTTAAAAATAGCATTGTTTCAAGGATTTGGTAAGAAAAACAAAGCTGCAGTTACAGTTGAGCTGGAAGCTTCAGAGAATCCAACCTTGGAAGCAATGAAGCCTGATCCTACACTCTTTTGTACAGCTTTTAAAAAGAATAGGTGGGTACTTATAAGTTAAACTGAATTTTTGAATATAATAAAATCTCACCTTCAAAATTAAAAATTTCTAGGTTTTACATGTTTACCAGAAGACATCCTGATGACAGCAATAAAAGTGGTGATACAGACAGAGATATATTTAATGAAAAACCGTCCAAAGAAGACGTTATTTCTGCTACCGAATCTTCAGGTATGCAAAGATTATATGAAAACGCCACCCTTCATACAGAAATGGGAGATATTCACATTAAGTTGTTCGTCAAAGAAGCGCCGAAGGCGTGTGAAAACTTCTGTGTACATGGCAAAGAGGGATATTTTAATGGGCATATATTTCATCGTGTGATCAAGGGATTCATGATTCAAACTGGTGATCCAACAGGTAACCCAGACAGCATGGCTGTTTTGATTTACGGACCGCTGTTAAACCTAACTTATACTTGCAATTATTTTATAGGTACAGGAACTGGAGGAGAGAGTATATGGGGTGGAGAATTTGAAGATGAGTTTAATCCCAAGATCAAGCACGACCGACCGTATACTCTGAGCATGGCAAATGCCGGGCCGAACACCAATGGAAGCCAATTCTTTATCACGGTTATCCCAACTCCCTGGCTTGACAACAAACACACGGTGTTTGGAAGAGTATTTAAAGGCATGGAAGTCGTTCAAAACATAAGTAACGTCAAAACCAATCCAAAGACTAATAAACCGTACGACGATGTTAGAATTGTTAGTGTTAGCTTAAAGTAATTGTTTTTACGCTATTCCACAGTAATAAAGTCAGGTGATTCCATAAATAGTTATATACATTATTTATTTGAGCCTTCCTTTATACATTATTTTATGGAAGATCTAGCAAACTGAACGACTAGTGGCTTTTCTTTTAAAATGTATCCGTTAGTTTCCTTCAGTGCCTTTTGAGCTAGTTCAACAGTTTGAAGAGTGACAAACGCTTGTCCTTTCATTCGTCCTTCTTGCATTAGTCGAATATCAAATCTGTAAATAAATTAAGTGACAGTAGTTTGATTATACAAGAGCTGAAGAAAAAAATTTTTTATCCCCTTTATTACTTACGTGTTTGATTCACTTCCTGTATGTTTGGATAAATATCTCTGATAAATATACTTTAAATCTTCTTGAGTCACAGTCTTGGCAATATTTTTTATGTACAAACGACAGGTTGGAGCACCCTCTGCATAGTTTTTAAATACAGGCAAAATGGACCTTTCTATAAGCAAAAATCAAAATTAATTTTTCTTTATTCAAAACAAGACTAGCCATCAGGCTATACCTTGTATATATATATAGGAATATTTCTATACCTTTTTCAGGAATTCTATTTTCTTCTAGCTCAGTTTCAGTGATGCAAATAATCTCTTCCTTCTCCAGTCTCTCTTCTTCCCTTTCATCTCGTTTCACTTCTGGTGACTTTTCCCTGGCAACTTTTTTCACAGGATGTATATATCCAAAACCTGATGAACTAGACTCTGGCTTTTCAATTGATTCTTCTGTTTGTTTTGTAACTGCTTCACTTAATGACAAAGAATGAGACAACTTAATTTTTTTGTACTCTTTTTCATCTGTCACCTTTTCAAAAACCTCTTCAAAACTCATCTTTTTGTCTGCTTTAGGTTTCTCTGAGGTAGCTGGCACTGGCTTGAAAAACTTTGGAATTTTAATTTTGTTCTTCCTTTTCACTTTATTTTCTGTTGGAATGGTTGTTCTCTGAGTTTTAAATTCTTCATCACTTGAAATCTCAGATTCTGAAGTTTCTGTAGCCTCTTCACATTTTTCAAGTTCTTCTGAAATGAGAAGTTCATCAAACTGATTTAGGCAAAAAAAATTTTGATGCTGTATAATAACACAAGAGAAGGATGGCAGAAGGAGAGAAGGAGATACCTGAAAGGAATGGGATAGAAGAGGAGTTCATGAGGAGAATCAGGAATGAGGAAGAGGTTGTAGAAGCTCTTGTCAGAAGGGATGAAGAGATCCAGCTGCAAGAGCAATACAACCGAATCGCCAATCCTACTACAAACCAGAATATAGAAACCACATTCTGCCCTCCTTACCTTACTACCTGAAGAATACTGGGATGAAGATTAAACAGAATGCAAGACTACACTGCTAAAGGGAAGGGGAAAATTTGTAAATATTGTATGTATTGTTTCAAATGCTGAAAGGCAAGAAATATAATTTATTATTATTATTATTAATAACACAAGTACAAACAACACACCTTCTACGTCAGTAGCATTTTCTTTGTTCCCTAAAGGTCCAATTTCAATATCCAATTCAGGTAAAATATCTTTTCCAAAGGGACATGGTAAATTCATTTTGTTCATAAGGTGCAAAACTTGAGTATAAAATTTTGGCACAGTGGCTAAAACTTTTATTATATTGACTAGGGTTTGCATATTTGGTGGAGGATATTGATATTTTAAATGACTTGGAACTGGTTGCTTAAAATTAATTCCTGTATGCCAAGATGTGAGCTTCTCAATGAACTGTTTGTAATACTTTTCATTTTCATTTGCTTCTTTGGTAGGACTGTAACTGAAATTGTAAAAAAAAAATCAATAAATAAATAAATAAAATCATACTACAAAAGTTGATTTTTTTAAAGAACACTTACTCAAGATTCTGTTCTAACAAAGTAGATTTCAATTGACTTCCTTGAACAAATTCAACTACTAGGGAAGTGCCCAAGATATCTGATTGATGAAGTCTGTGAAGTACATCCTCAGCTACCGTTTCACTTTCAAACCTGCAGAAGTTATACATTTAATCATCGATTCTTAAGGAAAAAGTCCAAAAACTAACCTAATTTTTCTTCTTCTAATTAACTACTAACTGGAGTGTGAGATACCAAGTAGTTGGTTTTGGCTTTAAGGGTGCTTTTTATTTAGGCAAAAGAGCAATATTTTAACCTCAGGAATTAAAGGATGAATATAACTGAAAATCTGATCAGGCAGAGTGACTAGACGAGAGTGAATAAAAAGTAGTCATGAAAAGCAAGAAAAAGTGATGCAGACACAGTACATAATTAGGAAGTATGGAGTAAAGCTCTAAAATCTAACCTTGCAAAAGTAATGTTGTATTTATTGTGTTTCGAAGAAATACATTTAACTTCTTTTGCCCCAAAATACTGAAGAAAACTCTCCTTTTGCTTGTCATTTAACACACTTGGCAAGTGTTTTATGATTAAAGTGTCAGAAAGAACCATTTTCTATCTATTTAAAAACATTTCTATATTTTCTCATACTTTAAGAAATTCATCAAGATTCGTTAACCGCAAACTCACTACTTTGTTATGGAGAATACTTCGTTCACAGTACGACAGATGGTATGCGTAGCTCTATCGATTGATCGTGGAAGCAGTTTTTGGTTCCAAACCGATTATTGCGTCTCAAATTTTGAAAATTCAGTTAATGCGTTACAAGTTAAATTTTATCATTTATATTTTTATGAAAAAGATTCATTGATTTTAATAAGCAAAGCAGTAGAAAAGTCAAATAAAATGGCTTGATAAGCATATGTAGTTAATTTATTTTTCTTATAAAATTTGGCGCCATTTTGAAAAAGTAGTACAAATGAATTCCGGCCAGAGCACCAGAATCGTGGGATTAGCTAACAAATTCCGGCAGAGCTCTCTCGAGAAGTCGATGAAAACCCAAAGGAATGGTTGGTGGTTTTTTCTCAAGTAATTTTATACATTTTTGTTAATGTTTAATTTTAGTTCTTAAGGTGACTTCACGCCGGTCTGTGCTTCGAATGTTATTGTAAAGGTTTTATTTAATTTATTTATCAAAGTTCTGCCTACTTTTCATTTTCATTCAAAGTTAAAGAAATTTTTTTTGTGATTTGTGTGAAATACGTCAAGTGATTTTGGATAATTAATAATTTCATTTCTGGTAAGTTATTTTTATTTATTTCGGTCTTATTCCGTGGATTCGTCTTTGATTTTGAAGTTTTTTTCATTTTTTATTTTAATTGTTATTTATTTTAACCTGGTTATTGTGATTATGAGGTAGGTCAAGGTGGGTAAAGTAAGCAGGTATCATCAAGAACCGTTGATGTTATTTCCGAACAGGCTAAGTTTTATTTAAAAACTGTTTATTAAATGCCGGAATTCTTTCTGTTTTAATTACACACCTTTTCCCTGTGTACTGTTGGCATACTTCCCAAGTCAAACTTTCCAATTTTCTTTCTTAATTTCATTGGCATTGTGACTCAAATTTGATATGAGTCCGTGCTATCTGGTCGTCTTGACAGAAAATTTTTTTTAATAAACTTTTTGTTTCCATCAGTGAGTTATCAAAAGATAAGCTTTTGATTGTAGTTTGTTTTGGTTTTCTAGCTTGATGAATGAACTTGAAAATGGTTGGATTTGTTGCAGAAAACAAATTTCTGAACAAAGTTTTGTTACCTTTCAAAATTCACCCTCAGTAATCTGTTAAATGGCAGTTCATTGCACTATAAATCCTATATTGGCCAAAAAAAAGAAAAATTATTTTTCAGGAATTCTTATTTGAGTTTTATCTGCCAAATAATAAAAATCAGGCTTCATAATGTTGTAATTCGATGAGTTATGTACCCTTGAAGGTTGTTAACAACTTCAGTCGAGGGAACCAGAGCCTGTCATAAGCTGCCTGCATTTCTAATGAATTATTGTGAAACTTTGAATTTAATTGTTTGTTTCTTTTTAATAAAATTTCATTCTTGCTAAAAACTTAATGTGGCCATCAAAGTGGGAACAAGAGGGGGGAGAGAAATCTGGAACAAAAAACAAGTCAATACTTAAACAAAAAAAGAAAGAAACTGCAAATGAAAATGTGTTCAAAGTGGAGTTGACGGTCCGGCATTACGTTTTTTCTATTAATATCTTAGAATGTTGGATTCTTTCAAAATTACAGTTCATAAGAACAATAAATTTTGACGGTTTAGAAGGAAAAAAAATTCCACGTGTACGTGACATCTTATTAATTTTATTTAGTCACCACTCCGAGTTTTCGAATTACTGCAATTACCTACATTTCGGAGCTTAGACATGCTTCGATATTTGTTAGTCACTTCCATTAGATTCTCCCCCGTCCTCCCCTCTTGTGGCTCTTACCTGGTCTCGAAAAAGTAGAGAGAAATTTGGTTTGATTCAGGCACAAACCGAGGATTCGGTTCTTGGACTTATTTGTTTATATTTAATAAAAATTTCAATATCTATTGTTGTACAAAGTTTTTTGCTGATGCAAAAGTTAAACAATACGTCTAATATTGGCAATGTCTTTTTTTGTTTAAATAGAAGATGTACAAGACGTAATCAAGATGGCGAAAGTTTTGCTAATCATCGTTGGAACTTAGACCATCCAAAAGATGAATCGTTGAAATCTATTTTTAAACAATTATAAATAAAAGGAGGAAGCGTTAAATGAATCGAGTTAATGAGAAGCATTAAGGTGAGAAGAGAGGACTGGAGAAGAGGAGACCCTGGCCACCCAAATACTCATAGAATTATTCAAGATGGGTGTTAAATATAAGAACTAATGATGACCACCTTTGAATTAAAGGGAAGAGAAATTTGCATTTCATTCCTTTTCCTTGGTGGTGCGTTGTTGGAATTGTCTAGTGAAGTTCTCAGCTGGTAAAATATGTCATTTAGTAAATTGTAAACAAATGAGTTGAAAATATTTCTCTTCATTAGTTCTTTGTTGGTGACGGGTAGTTGTGACTGTGACACGCGACTAGAAATAGATAAAATGGAGATGCTTACAGAACAGCGTAGGAAGGAAGGTTTATGGTTGAGTGAAGAGAGGACGACACGAAAGCAAAACAGAACAGGCACAAAGAGGCGTGTTATTTTCTGCTCTTGATTCACAATATCCTACCCTAAATTAACACTCAAATTTATCTTTTTTGGATGTTTAATCTGTTTTCCCAAGACCGTGCTGTACCATGAAAAGAGAAAATTCGATGGGAAGAATCAAATACAATAGATGGGGTAGTGAGACCTTTCACCGAAATGTGGGTTGTTTCAAACTAACAAGACTAAAACAATTGACCAGTTGTCCTGTAATTTTGACGTTTTTCCCTGCTATATGAGACGGAACTTTTGTACTAACTTTAATCTCGAGTTTCAAATAATCGAATTTTTTTTAATGAAAGCATTTCTTATCATTTTACAGATGAAATTCGTTTTTCAAACCAAAGTCGAAACCGAACTTAGTCCATGACCAAGTTTACATAACGAGTTTTTGGATGAATTCTTTTTTTTATTTTGTATAAATGGATATACTGTTAGAAAAATAAAATAACGATTTTTTGACAACCTTAAACATTATCGGCTTTTTTATGGTATTTAAGAAAGTTTTTAGAAAACTTAGAACGATCATAACAATATGATGAAGGAGGAGGGAAGGGAGCGGTGTAGAGGCTCTGGGTAATGGGCAAATGGTCTGGGTAATGGGTACGCATGTAAGAAATTTAAGAGCTCAAGTTCATTTTATTTCTTTTTTTTCTTCAACCGCTCGCTAAATTGCAAGGATGAGCGGGACGAATAGTGGTAGGTTTTTTAAACAACGATTGACAAAGACAGGTCTCAGAATATTGATAACTGTGAATGAACATGTGATAAATGTATGTAAAACATAATTTTTGTCGTCAGAATCTTTTGTTTGATTCCTCTTTGAAACAATAATATTGCTGACTTGTTGGTATTTGTCTAATTGGAGTAGTAGAGCTTCGAAGACGAAAAATTTAGGTTATTACAGTGTATAGAGAATAGTTAAAATACTAGAAATATTCCGTTTGGCGCTTATTTCCAAGTAACCCATTTCGCCTCATCGTCTTCCTTCGAGAACAGCAGTTCTTCCCTAATATTTTTACTCAAAAATTCACCGAGCTAGCAGGTGAAAATGTTTGCATCCATAACTCTCTGCTTATCTGGCTAGAATACATAGTGGATAACCACAGCATGCATTGCTGTACCTGAAAGGTACATTTGGTTTCGTGACTTGAGACCGGACAAACATCTTGGAGTATTTTTGTTTGGTCGCTATTTTAGGCCCGTCAGAACGGTTCTTAGCGACTGAGTAATTCAGGTCATGTACACCATTTATCCAATTGGCCGTATGCTACGCTGTCATCCCTTTCGCACGAGTAAATGCAAAATCTTTCTTTGTCTTTAAAAACAGAATGCTGGGACGGTGTGACATATTTAGTGTCGTATGATGATCCCAATAGTAGGCTTTCACCAAAGAAAAAAAAATTGGAATGGAACGGGTTTAAGAGTGTGGAGTTTCACGAAAGGCTGTATCATCTTTTAAAACTTAAAAATATTTTATGGTAAAAGTTTTACTCGGTTAGATTTATTTGTCAAGTCATAAAAATCGTACCCGTTTTAAGGACGCGTTCTAGATTAGCGGCGGATGCTTTCATCTCATTTTTGGGAGTAATTATTCAACTTTCGAAATGTTTCTCCCTTTGAAATTGGTTTTTTGTTTAAGAGTACAATCTTGACGGATGAGGTGTCCTTTCAAGATAGCTGCATCATTCAGAAGGAATATTTGTATCTTAAATTAACGAATTGGGAAAAGCTTGGTGCGGGGGGGGAGAGGAGAAGGTGAAATCGCGGTCGACATGGTCTGAAGAGAGCTAAGCTTAAAAAAAAAATTGAATTGGTGTTTGGATCGCGTTAACAATGGAACGAGTTGACTTAGACCACACGTGCAATAAGAATTTAAAAATTCATTTAGGAATGTTTTTCTCGAGTTTTAGAACATTTTTGACAAAGTCACGTTCTACGAAGGATATTGTTATCGTGAGAGGATTATTTGGTTGACCCAGATAAGGAGAACCTATGTGTCGGTGGTTTGGGGTTTCCTCTTGTTCCTCTTAAAATGACGTATTTTGAATTTTTTTGGTCTTTACAGTTCTTTTGGAATGTCACTTGTCTTGATCTCTTTTAGGAGAAGTATTAAAGTTTGTAAAAATCTCGGAGAATTATTTCGAACTGGAGGAGTACGATGGAGAAGTTGCGAGAACTGTTTCTTCATTGCTGTCTCGAAATGAAGACGTAACCATTAACACTTGACTTAATAGTTTTGTCTGCTTGTTTGCACCAGTACTACTTAATAACAGTTTGACAGAGATAAAGATGGTGGATGATTCATTTTCGCTGAAATAATTCAGGAGAAGGAAGTCAAATCGGTGTGGTCAAGTAGGCGTTATTTTCGGTTGAAAACGTTTTAAGAATCGGAGCGTTCGGAGACGTATACTGTAATGATAATTACATGCATTGTTCAGCCTAGAAGACGATAAGTAGATAGATTTGGGGAAGGAGTTGATTTCTTATAGGTGGCGTTACCAGCGATTTTTGGGATAAAATAACTAGATACCAGAAATTAAGTTAAAATTTATTTTATTGAGACAAGTAGAAATTGTAAGACCGAAGCACAAACTAAAACTGGAGGTACCTCCACTTATCTCCTCTTGGTTCTTCAACAGATTTCGAACAGACCCTATAACTGATTTAACCAGGAGAACGTGCGAAATTTAAACGACTCCGATAAATTTAATTTATTGAATCTTATGCGCAGGTAAAAACTCGGAGGTGCACAAAATGAGTTTAATAGCCTGAGGAAAACTCGGAGGACGGATTGTCGTTAATTTCTTGGTATTTTATATCTTCTCTTTTTCTTCTTTCGATGTCAATGAACCTAATAGACTCTGTTGACCTTGTCCCTTCGTGTTGGCTTTTGAGTTTTAAGACTTCATGACGGTTTCTCTAAAATTTCAGATTTGGAAAACGATCAAAAAGTGGACAGTATCATGTTAACTTTTTATAATCGGGCTTACAAACTCGAACACAATTATCTTTCCAGCATATCTTTGTAAGAAGCAGTGAAAGAACAAAAGACGTCTAGAAACAGCCTGTGTGGACTATGCCGGGATAGGAAAACGACATTTTAATGTATAACCAGAGAGCAAAAGTTGAGAATGTGAAAACAATAAACTGTTTCCCTCAGAGCGATGACATACAATTCGAAAATAGCATGAAACCATGAGGACGAGGGAAAGGGATGTTGGTGCATAAATTCGAAGGTTCGAAGGACTTAAACTTCGATTTCCTTTCAGTTGTGGTCATTGTTTAGCGAAATATCTCCCTACAATATATGAATCTTTTGTGGTCGCATCACAAGAAAAGTTTGGGACTGACAGGCTTCAGGCTTTATCAAATCCTCCGTATTCGAAATCTTCGACAAATCTCTCACCTAATTAAAATTGAAAGGCTCTATGTTTTGAGACTAATCAGACTCGTAGAAAAGAAATGACGCAAATGAAAAAGGAATTTAACAACGTTAGGTTTTCCTGTTGAGGTGGTCAATAAGAGCCTAAGGGTTGGAAAAGCAGTGGAAGTTGGGGCGGAGAGGATAGAGAGAAGAACAATAAACAAAAACCGTTTTAGCAAAATGATTTTATGAAGGAGTAGGGCCACACCGGTTTAAGTTGCTGCCAATTGAGATTCCGTGATTCATGCATATAGTCAGCATCGGTATAAGTTAAACAAACAAATATTTGAAATATCTTTCCTGTAAGAATTTTTTTTTTTTTGTTAATGGGAATCCACAAATAGAACGCCGGCCATAATTGGCGTCCGCCCAAGTGAAAGAGATTTTTATATATCAATATCATCAAATGCACTCAAGTTAAATTTTCAAATTTTCGTACATTCTTTCCTATATTGTAGAAAATGTGGAACGAAAGCGTCTTATATAATACAATATATAATATCTTAAATAGTAAATATTACGTATTAATTACATATTATCAATAGAAAAAGGAAAGAAACTTATGGAATACCCTAATATATCTTAATTTTATGTAGAGAAATGAATTTATAGATGGAAAAGGTTTTTATTATCTTGTATGGCCGTGGTTGTATAAAAGAAAATGTTGGAAATAATATTAGGTAAAGTAGAAAAGCCGAAAGGAGAGGGAAAGAGGAGGTGGTGGAATAAATTTTTTATTGCACGTTTGAAAATGAAGAACTGAGGACAATATAAAACGAACATTTTGAGTGAGGTCGAATGGTGCAACTTGAAATGTTTACCAAATGTTCGAGAATTAGATGACAATATATAATAATATTATTATATCTAATTTATAGATATAATCATATTATTATACATATAATATATAATTGGAATATTATATATCTCAATATATAATAATATTATTATATATTAATTCGATTTCTTTAAGTAAAGGTTATCTTTTACTTAATGTCAGTAATGATTTTTTCTTAGAAGTTGATTAGCTGGAAGCTTCCAGATGCTTTAGATCAAGGGTCTTCAACCCGCGGCCCGCCGATATGTTTTTTGCGGCCCGCCAACGACTACACAAAAATAATTTTTAGAAAAAAATAAAACTAACATTGACCAACTGCATTGGATTGATTTTTAATTTGCCCCTTTTGTTGATGTTGGCTCAATAAATTAATGTTTTCTAGTTGTTTAATCATCCAGACCATTGCCGAAAAAAAATTCTTATAAAAATATTTATGGTCCGGCCCGCTGTACAGAAAAAAATTTTTTTTGGCCCTTAATGTGTACAACGTTGAAGACCCCTGCTTTAGATGATTTATCTATAGAAGAAGGCGAAAGGTTGGGCAAAGTAAGAGAAAGTACTCTTGTACAACGTGAAATTTGACACCAGCAGCGTAGTAGACAGAATATTAAGATCACTATCATTAGCGATAACAGCAGCGAAAATCCCAAAGCTCGCCTTATCCTTCGTGTCAAAACTATTTTATAAATAAATTTTTAGGCCAAATTTTGAAATTGAAATAAATAATAATAATAATAATGACATTGAGAGGTTAATTTAAACCTCACTTCCATAAGTGTTTTTCGAAAACGAATGAGACACATTCTTAAGAAATGCTGTGTTCGAAGTTCCGGAAATGTTGTGCTAGTGAGTGCTGTTGTGGATCAGGTATTTTTTATAAACCGTTTGATAATTCTGAATAGTCCAACAAAAAGATGATATGCAAAATATCGTTCAAGACAAGCCGACTCACACTAAAAGGTCGTAACAACTTCTGAGAGACCAAAAAAAAAGAAATTTCATTAAATATATTTCGTTTTAATTTTATGCAAATTTCATTCTAATTAATGTATGCAAAAGTTAAAAAACTCCCCAGATTTCTCCTAAATTTTTGATTGAAAAGAAACTAACTCATCTCTGTTTCTAGGGTACTCTAGACGCCTTATGCGCACACGTGTGTATCATACATTAATTCTGAAAATCTGGGCCTGACAGCTGATAGTCTAATGACTAGAGTCAAAGTCTGACGCCAAAGCCTTTGTCAGAGATCAAAAGATTAGGGACTTTTTGGGGGTTGTTTGATAAGTGTTGGTAAACCTCAGAATCTGTTTTGTCAAGTAGCATCCCACTGTTTGGGCTATTTCAGTTTTGGCTTAATAAGAGAGGTCTTTCTCTTACCTTACCCAACCTCTTGCCTTCTTCCTCTGTATAAAGCATCTTAGTGGAAGGGAGCTCGACCTCGACCCCAGTAGTTTTTTTTAAAATTAATCATGCAAGAAAGTCAGCAATATTTATAAAGTTGTTTCGATTCGAGACCTAATTCCTTTCACTGAGGATGCATTTAGCCGTTTAAGAAGGCGAAACACTACACGTCTGGGCAATATAAGAGAAAATTTCTTATCCAACCAAAAATTTGGCTCCAAGTTAATATCATTGCTTTTAATTAAAAGAGGCAAAGCTGAGGTTTTTTCAGAATATTTCTTGGTATTATTCAAAGTCTAAATTTAAAATTTTGCATTTATTTGGCAGGATTTTCCCTCTTCAAAATGATTAGGCGCTCGTCAAGCTTTGTTGACCCCCTAACTTTCTCTCTGTGTCATTAACATGAACACCAACTAATAATCAACTTCACAAGGCAAAATCGGTTTACCGGAAATCACAGGGAGAAATTGAAGACATGCAAAATACAAAATACACAACTCAGATAGAAAATAAAAAATAAAATCGAATACACAAATATCGTATAGGAATTACGCATCTGAAGAAAATTAAAATGCATACAAGTGCAAGGAGAATTAATTAACACAAACAAGATGTATCATAGATAGTATACATTAATCAAACACAAAGAAAACTTTTCATTCTCTTGCTTTTCGTTTGTTCGTTGCACAAGTCAGTCGCTAAATTTTTTGATTCTTTCATTGCACGTTGATATCTATTATCTCTTTGGTTAACTCGTTTCACTAATTTTCTGGTATCTACAACAGATTGTATGATTTCTGAGTTTCTTGAGCACTCCGAACTGAGTGAAAGATAAGGAGCTTTACGAGTTTCGCGCCTGTTCCCACTAATGATAGTGATCTCAATTTTCTGCCTTTTACGCTGCCGGAGTCAAATCTGTGGTTGGACAAGACCTCATACCATGCTCAACCTTTTGCCTCCTTCTGCAGCTAGTGTCATCTAAATGGAAGGAAGTTCGGTCCCGACTCCAAGATTTTTTTTTTTTTAATTTTAATTATTTCAATAAGTGTGTAGTATTTCTGGCATGACCTCCCCCCTCCCCGCCCCAAAAAAATTAATTAATTAATTAAATAAAAGTGAGCCATATTTATGAATTTGTTTTGTTGCGAGAAATCTGGCCAGTGTAAGAGAAAATTTCTTGACCATCATCAACGGTAGCTTAACGGTCCGTTGATGACCCTCGTCTTATTTACAATGGTTTTCTACCACCGGGTATGCTCTTCTGTTCCTATTGCTGGACTGGTTCTATTATCTGGATGTTTTGTTGACATCAAATATCTTGTTCTTGGTACTCCTTTTGGTCTCTTGGTAGTTATATGTTACTAGATGTGCAAGCCGTCCTTGTCCCTTTAAATATAATCAACCCACTCCACATGTCTACTCCTGATGAGGCTTACAGTTTGAGCTTCTCAATATGTAATTTAGTTCTTCGTTTGATCTCCTTTCGTATATATTAAGAGCTATTAATTTTGTACCAGAAATTTTTCTTTAAAATTCTATCAATAATAGGTTTTTGCGACCTTCTTTTGTTGTTGTCTGTACTTCTGTCGCTTATGTAAGTCCCGGTCTTAGATCCAAAATAGACCTAAAAATGACTTATCTAATTGATACATTCTTGGAAACTAGTGGGTGGTTTATGCTGTAGAAGTACCGATTGGCATTTGCTACTCTTTTGCCGATTTCATTATGTGCTTCAAGGAGACCACAAGAAACTACTCACATTTAAAAGAAAAGTCTTATAAAAAGTTTGTGGTGTTATGCTGTATCATAAGGACTTCGTGACTGTTTTGTGACTTTGAAGATGATGGAATGTTGACGAGACATTTGACACAGTCTGATTCTTTAATCAAAGCGGCGTAATAGCTAAGAGATTAGGACAACCTAAGGTCTTAATGAGGTTTTAATTAAAATTGTTAAAAGACCTCGGGGACAAAGGAGCAAAATAGTCGTTCTAACGCCTGGAAAATTCTTAGTATGAGACCGTAAGGGACTCATTAGTTTATTCAGTTTCCACTTTTAGGGTAACTTCAAAAGAAGACTTCAGGACCTCAAATACGTTGGGAAAGGAATCATTCAAGGGAAAGGTTTACAACCACGAAACGATATTGTTGAAGCTCATGGGCAAAATAGAATTACGTTTTGGTGTTTGAGGTCTTAGTGCCTTGGGTTTCTTAATAGCTCAGAAGCCAATACAGAAAACAATAAAATTTTATTCTCACATTCTAGAGCTTTAGATGGTTTTTAACATCTTCAGCTGTCTTCGATTGTCATTATTCTTTGAGGCAGTTGAGTGATTTCTATTCAATCATTATCACAACCGTGAATCATTTTTTAATTTTTTCACATTTCAAGGAAGTCATACGAATACATTTCTCTGATAGCTATAATCTTTCAGAATTTGTCTTTTTAATTTAATAATTTATTTTTATCTATTAGTACGAATGTATCAATATGATTGGACAGCAAATCATTTGAAAAATTTTAATAATGTTATTAAGCTTGAAGTCTCACTGTTTCTTACCTGAACTGACAACCGACTTTGCGTCTGCTCTAAAAAAATATTTAGACAGAGAGCGTATTACAATTCTTTGGAAAGAAAGCCTTATAGAGGTAATGGTTCCAACGGCTTACATCAGCTACATAATCAAGCTCAGAAGATTGAATAGGAAAAATGCATGGTGCTGGGTGGGAGGTAACTCACATAATTACTTTCTAATTTAGGAGGGTGTTTCACTTGATTATAGGGAGGCACCAAGCCTACTGGCTACATCACAAAGTGTTTTGAATGATGAAACTAAAGGAGAAAGTAATAATCAAGCTGCCCCTGCATCGACCTTTATTATTGAAGCAAAATCAATGTGGATTTGAATTTATTAACACAGGGATGGTCGCATTTATGAGCTATCCCACACTTTCATGGATGTACTCATATATTCACATCAAAACATTGTGTTTTTTTCGCTGCTAATTTCCATCGTCCATGGTCGCGCAGCTAGTGGGCTTAGAGTACTATAGGTACATAATAAATTAGATCTACCGGAAAGTTAGTGCATTTTTGGTCCTCTTTTTTATTACACATATATATATAACCACGTATGTTTTGTTATACTGGTAAAAATGGGTTGTGAGTTCAAAAGTGCCCAGAAAGAACGCAAAATTGAAAACTTCTTTGAAACATCATATAGTATCGAGCGTCGGTGTCTTCATACACTCGTGCGAAATTCAATTTTTTTAAAATTTTCTTTTGTAAAGTTGAGCTTTGCAGAAACGTTGATTGGCGACATTTTCACGGTTCTGATATAAACTTTTACGTAATCAGATTTTAAATTTAGTTAACTTTAAAAATGAAACTGTTTATAGATTTGTTTGAAAAAAAAATTTTTTTTTTGTTCTAAATATTGTTTGTTTTATAATGACATTTGTTGGTTTGACAATTACGGTTAGCCCTCAAGTTAAACTTATTTTGCTCTTATGTCTTTAAGCTATCGTGCACCAGCCTACGACCTTCTGGATTGGTCGGAACAATTTTCTTTTCAAATTTCGTACTCATAACATTCGAGTGAGATTGTGAATATTAATACTGTCGTTGTATATGGGATGTGGTCGGTTAGCAATGTAGATTTGACGTGCTAGTTTTTGGTGCTGTTGACGTTGGTTCTAGATATCCCAAAACTTGAGAACTGTGAGCCACGACGGCTTTGATTCCCGTGTCGTCAGACGTCGAGCATACACCTGTCATATAAGATTCACTTCCCTTGTTGTGTTAACATAGTTCATGCCTTCGTAGTGACTTATTGAATATTGAACTGTGTCACGTGCCGTCAACGTTGGTTTTTTGTTAAACTTTCTTGCTTTACTTAATTACTCGTCGCATTGATTTGGACCTGTGTTTTCAGGTGACATTTTTTTTGCCTTTATCACAGTGTTTTGTTACCTCATTTGACTTGTCGTTAAACGAATTTGACGTCTATCTTTCAATAAACTTGTTTAACAGTTTTGTTTAATCAAGACAGATTATTTGATACTGACATGGTTATAAACTGCCTTATCCAGTTTGAGCAAGAGCTCATTTCGTTTTATCTCTGTCCAAAGACCAAAAACCAGCATTGTAGTTAGCCAATTCAATAGAACGGTAGCCTTATAAATGGAAATCTGAAATGTTGAAATATAAAAAGGCCAGAAATACTGTGGAAGAACCGTCGAAGTAACAAAAATGACCAAACAGAGAGAAAACTACAAGAATTTTTCTGAGTTTCCTTTCTCTTGTTTTGTCTCACCTTCGTTTTTTTCACAGTTTATTTTGGGAAAACTCAACTCCTTTGATCGCTTTGTGTTTCGAAAGCTCATCTGACATTTCCTCCTGTTATTTACGGTTCGCTTACGATTCCTCTTCTTTTTCAATTCTTCGGCTTGCTAATCACGAAGTTCTCGTAAAATGTTGTCAGGGTGTCGAGTTTTTGAGTCACTCAAATTTTCATAAGCGCTCTGTTCTGTGAGAGAGAGTCAACATCCCTTTCCGCCAAATTATGTCATTGCTTAATTTTTCTTATTACAGAATGTTTGGAATCGGAAAGGCTTTCCTTAATAAAACTTCCGATGATCATTATGTCACGTTCGCTTTATTGAAGACTCAGTAAACGCGTTGACGAAAGTGAATAATTTATTTAATTAAAAATGTGGTAAAAGCAAAATCGGTTGAGCCTGTTGTTGTTGAAATTATTAACTAACACTTACAGTCGTAAGTTCAAAAAATTTTTGGTTGAACCAATAAAAGTAATAAAAAAAATAAACAAAAGAACCGAGAATAAGAAGACTTTGAAGAAAGTCTTTTGCATATAATCCCATGTGGGAGGGGGAGGATTTGCTGAATTTTCCTTTAACATGAATTGTGATAGGAACTATTTCGATTTAATTTTTAGCATATATAACGTTACAAAGCGCCAATAAGCAATAACGTCTTTGTTAATAATTTAGTTTCGCAAATTATTTTAATGAAAAAAGCTTTATAAGCCACATTGTGGCTTGTGTTTGAAGTAGATGTAGGAGGTACGAGATCAAGCACACTTAACATTAATCTTCTGTTATTAAATAACAGGACTCTTTAATCCGCCAAACTTTAACTGAATTTTGTTTCTCCTGTGATTTTAAAGAACTGACAGTTGGCGCTTGGTAGGAGACGGATGACATTTAAACTTAAAAGAAATTTTAGCCCATCGGCTGGGTTAACGCCATTTTGACCTGTCGGATGGGAATGTGACCAAGAGCTCAAGCGTTGTTTTTAAAAGGAACAGCGAAATGTTTTTTTTAATTCTTATTTAGTTTGGTGACGTAGCTTTAGAGAAAGAGTTTGAAAAATTTTTTTAATGTTGAAATAGTTTCGGCAATTATACAAAGAATCAGAAGTAAACTTGGAGTTTGAAGTTTCCCACAACTCAGATACTGAGAAAGCATCGGTGTTTCAACCTTACAATATTGGAGTGAGACACAAGGAACATCTTCCAAATATTAGAGCAATTCTGGCCATGTCCGTACCAAACTAAAAATATAGTAAATCAAAGTCAAAAACAGGATTCTTCACTAGTGGGAGAAAGTTGAATGGAGATGAAAGAGATAATAACAAAGACAAATTCAAGAGGCAGAAAAAGAAGAAGAAGGACAATCGGAGCAAGATTCTGATTCACTCAAAGTATGGAAGGCGTGATATCAAGTCGGGTTGACTGACCCATTTTTAAGAATGTCTGAAGAGTGAAACCTGGCCTTTTTGTGACGTATCAACGAATTAAAACGGCTGTGTTAATAAATGTTGGAATGGTTGGCTTGGAAGTTTTATCTAAGATGAATCAAAACTTCATCATGGAAGTCTTTCTACTTGATTTTGGCTAAATATCTGATTTACGTGTACAAAACAAAAAAAAAACAGGTTTTCTGGGTTAGAAACATTTTGAGGAGGGAAATAGTTTTAGAGAGAAGTACGTTCTCCGGAAATGCCAAAAACCATGATCTTGGAACTTGACATTCACATTGAAACATCAGCTTTAGTTTTGTCTTTTCTTCCTTTTTTGGGCTCGAGGTTTTTTTAAGTGGAAAGTTTGAAGGAAGTTGAGTTACTTAGAATAGGAATTCATCAAAGAACTAACGCATGATGTTTATCCGTCGAAGGACGAGTAGTAGACCAAGTATGGATAGATTGGATTATTTTTAAAGGAACATGTCTCTTTCAATATTGGCTTCTATAATTATTATTTATGTAAGGTAATTATGTTGTATTGAATTTAGCTTCAGTTATTCCGGGTTTTATTCGTGGTGCTGATAGTAGCGGAAAAAAGTGTAAATACTTTTTTCCGATTTTTCCCCACTGTTTGGTCAACTTTAAGGCAGTTTTCAAGATAAAAAAAACTCAAACTGGTGTTTTGTTGGTGCCTTTAGACCCTGTATTTATTTAACAAATGATTCAGCGTTCAACTCGGCTGTAATGGTTTTATTTTCATGTAATTTTATTTATACAGTACTCTTACAACAAACTCCTCATCTACAAGCAAATTCTGGAGCCTGTTATGACCTACGAACCCCAAATCTGAGGTTGTGCTAGTTATAGTTATGTCGTGTTGGTCCAAAGGTTACAAAATCGAGTACTGAGGGACTCAGTCAGTGCTCCTTGTTGTCAGAAATGTTAATCTGCACCGGGATCTGGGGATGAAAACTGTACAGGAGGAAATCTATGCGTTGGCTGGTGGACACCTGGACCGCCTGCTTTCTCACCAAAACGTTGAGCTAAGCAACTTACTCTACCTCCTGTAGCAAGGAGACTACGACGAAGAAAACTCACCGATCTGTTACGTGTCTGAAGATTAGGACCGAAAAGCAGTCCTCAGTCATTCACTTTAACTATATTATGTTATATATTAAACCTGTAAGTGTAAAGGCTGGATGAACGAGCCGTTCTGTTGCTTGTACAATAAATAAACAAATAAATAAATATTAAAAAATTTACATACAAGTATGGTTTTTAATTTAATAAACCATAATTTTACAAGGTAAACAATAAAAACAGAAGAAATCTCAGAACTCTCAACTTTTTGTAAGACAGTGTTTACAAATAATTAATCTGATCCACAACACAAATTACGACTAAATGTACACGTATACAGAATGTATAAACCGTGCGCGAAACTGAGGTGTGCAAAAACTTTTTCCGCCACTGTATATCCCAATATCAATTTTAAAGAATTCTTCAGAGTTAAATATAATGATGTATGGTAGCGTATGGATGGTTTGGGACATAAGCCAAAATGACTTTAGAGTATTTTGGAATTTTTTGGAAAAACGAAATCCGAAAACTTGACTATCTTATCATCGTCATCAGTAAAGTTCACGGTTTTAGACCTTTCGACTTGTAGTTCCTTTCTCAACATTGAACTATGGTTCTCTCCGTTTTGTCTGTCCTGTTATAGTCTATTTTGGTCTGTTTCTTTAATTTTTTGGATTTTTAAGTACATTAAAACTAAGTAATTATTATTATATTTTTTATTCTCCTGTCGGGAAATTTAGTTATTCTAAATTTGGAACATGGATTTAGGGGGTCATTGACTTTTGTTTCGATTAGTGAACATCCTTCTTTCCTCATCACTGTTGGAGATGTTTATAACTAAAAGTCGGGGTTATTTTTCTTAGGAAGATTTTTGTTTATGATGGAGGGGTTTTATTTGATTTGACCGCCAGTTATGAACCGTGTCTTTAACGCTAGACAGCTGATCTAACAATAGCCAATTGTTTAATCTTGTTAATACACTCGAACATTACACAGCAGTGCTTCGGATAGTAAAATTGAATGAAAAGTCACGAGTCAATAGCTTGGGGTAAATATGAAAAACAAAACAAAACAAAAACGAACTGAGTCATCCAACGGAAGTCTGATTAGTCGGATCCTTCGTCTACATCTAGCCTGTACAACAGCCCCCATAATTTGTTTGAACTTCTTAATCATGTTTGCACTTGGCGTACGATTTGCTCCTGTATCTTATCCCTCAAAAATGGAAGGACGAAAATTTTAATATACGAACGGGACGTTTGCACTCGTTTGCGGCCGTTTTATAGACCCGCCTTTCTTAATAGTGATTTATTGGTTTAAATGAATACATGGAATTGTAAACATCCGGGAAAGGAAGGAGGAACATCAGTGTTCGAGGAGTCGTTTTATAAATAAAAGTGATGGATTGCTTAAAGGTATCAGAAAACGTGGGACAACTTTCGCGTTAGGTTGTAAGCGTCTTTTACTATGTGAGGAATTTTGATTTCTATGGCGAAATTGTGTTATATGGAGTACTCATAATACACTAAATACATCTTATCGTCTCAGTGTCTTTTTTTTTTTTTTTACAACAAATAAAAATTTAATGTTTTACATGTATTCGTGCAAAAGGAATAAAATTTGGTGTAAGGGCCAACGTATGGGTGATTCATATGGTGTGCGTCTCTACTACCAAACTTAACGAAAAAAGTTCGGCCACAAAATCCAAAGTACCTTCCAGATGCATATGGCCTGATTGCTTGGGTGCTTTTTTTAAGAGCAAAAATAGCTTCTGTTCTTAAAAAAGACAATAGGACGAAATAGGTCAATAACTCTTTTTCTTGAATTTCCTTGATGATTTTCATCCTTTAATAATTTCGATATTTTCGGCGAGCATGCCAGGGAACTATTGTTTCGCTCGATCTATTTTCGTTGTTGGTTCATCGTCACCGACATCAATCGGTCGTCGAAGCTCCAGATCATAATTCCGGCAAAACTACAAGATTATTTAATTTGAGGCCTCATCAAAATCTGTCATCAGTTTTTGTTATTTTGATTGGCAAAAATTCTGTCTGAAAATCTTTGCTAAAATCGACGTTGAATTTTAGTCATTAACTCGATAATGATCCCCATCAGGATCCCGTTAGTAAGGGCTTTTCAATGCTGGATTTTTGTGTTTCCCATGACGTCACTTGCATCTGTTCACTGTCATGTCTCTTAGCTAGAAGCAAAAGTCAAAACGTTGCCTCGATGTTGGAGGAAACGCTGTTAAAACTAATTAATTAAAACATTTTTTGTTCGTCTCAATACCCCCGTGAAGCTTGTTGTGTGAAACATATGCGAGGCAAACGAGACTTAAGTTTATAAATTTTTGGTCTTGAAAGTATAATAGCTATTTTTTGTCTATCCCCCGCCCATAATATTATTTATACTTTGCTATTGACTTCCAAAATACCGTGTTGTGCGAAGTTAAAGTTCTGTGTGTATGAAAAGAAAGGAACTAACACACTTGGTCATCGAAATGATTCTCATTAAACCGGGAAGGGAAGAACAGAGATAAGCCATTTATGTTTACCAAGATCAGATCGCGTTATTTGAGGTTAGGACGTAATTTACCTGATTGAGCTACTTTTCTAAATAAAAATTTTTTATTTTTCTCTTCGCTCTGAAATTACTTTTGAAGTCCGAAGACTATCAATTTGAAATCTTTTTATATTCAATTCTCATCATACTAATCTCGAAAGTCAAGATAATTGGATTTGAAGGTGCGGATTTCAAATTAAAGAAACATAAATAGGAAGAGAGTCAGATGGGAAACCAACAAGATCTAGAGAAAAAATCAAAAGAAAATTGAGATCATTGTCAACCGGGAAGAACAAAAGTGGAAGAAGGTTTCGTGTGAAGGAAATAGCTCTTGGGAGTTCAGGGCCGTCATCCTTAAAGAGAGAAGAGTGAAGCACTGGACTCGCTCAAAGACATCAAAACAATTTTCATATCCAAATTAAGAAATATATTTTGTTATATGTGCTAGCTCGTTCACTTTTCTATCCTTAAAAGTGCACGCGAAGTGAAATACCTACGTACACTGTACATACAGGTGACAATATCATTTTTCTTTGCCCCCAAGTATGTAAATAATTTTAAGTTAGCGTTTTTTCCCGTTAAAACCTGGCTTCTTAATCTCATTAGCATATTAATTCAGATGTACATTTGTATTCCCATATTCGTATACCGTATATATTCGTTTTATGTTTTTAAGAATATCTAATGCAAATCCTTTAACAAATTATTGTTAACAGGTTTTTGCCATTTTCTTGTATGTTTTGTATTTGTTTTCTTATTTTGAAATATTTGATTTTAACTTTCATCAAAAATGCACTTCAAAATAATAATATGTCTAAGGTGTTGTATAATTTCTTATAAAACATGTAGAAGATGGCTCGAGAAATTTCAGCTAGGTGGTTATAATTTTTCTGATGAGCCTAACACCAGGCGGCCATCTTTAATCAGCACCCCTCCTCTTAGAGCTAATTTTTGAACATCGGACATTGCGGCTACAAATAAATCATAAATAATGATGACAATTATATAATATTATTCATTAGAGATTATTTTAGGTATAAGAAATGTATACTTTCGTAGTATTCTAAAAATGGGTAGAACGTTCCCGTAGACCTAATACATAATGCCCGCGAAAATTTAAGCAATATTATGCCCGATTTATGCCAGCAAAAATTCACAACCTCCTTAACAATTTTTTTGGGATTTATAAGGTGGACTCCTTCCGTCGGGAGCACGGTTGATGATTTTCACCTGCCACACTTAACGAACCGTATCTTGTCAGTATAATGGCGTGTTTTACTTCCTCTCGAGAACATAGACAAAAAACCCGACACACATCACACGAATGTCGCGTTTTCTTAAAGAGACAATTGGTTTTTCGTTTGTTTACATTTTGACTGGATTCGTGTTTGTACTGATCTGATCGTCAGGCATCGTGAAATGAGGATGAAGATGAAGTGGTCTCGCAAGTTTAAATGTAAAGTTGTGAGGATTTTTCTCAAAAGGCAAAGGTCAGTTGACAAAGCAGCAATCAAAATATTTTCAAGTTTGGAGTTGTTTGGAACGGAACTTGAATTTTGGGTTTCTTTCTTGTGTCTCGCCTGTCGGAGGTTTTATGCGTAGTTTCCGGGCTTATTTGACGTGTAACTGTCAGGTACTTGGATTAGGGCTTTGATGTAAAACAACCTAGAGTCACGGTTTACCATTCTCTGTTGTCATGTTATAACAGTTTTTTCTTTTTTTTGCGGTCTAGTTGTAGTTCGTATTTTGTCAGTATATCTTATTAAAGAACGAGGCTGAGAACGTTTTGGGGTTGAGTAGTTGCGTTTTCAAATGAGTGGTGTAATGTTGGTCTGAGATGATTATATACTAATGTACAAATATCTCAGGAAATTAGTTAGGAAATGAGGGAAATAAGTTATAACCAGATTTTTTTCCCCAAAATTCTTATTCCAGCCTTGTGAGGGTCCTAGAGCCCGACTTCCTTTCGTATATGTGCTACTTCTTCTTTCAGTATAGGTTTTCTTCTGTACGCTAAAACTCATAAGTGGATTTTTATTTCGTTTCTTTACGTGGTTGCCTTTTTTACTTGTGTTCGTCGTCCTCCCTAGTGTCAAGTATACTTCTATAGTATCAGTGATAGTTAGTAGTTATAGTGAACCCTAAATTGAATTTTGTATAAGTGAAAGTTTTGTAAAATCCTAAAATTTAAATGTCACTGTATGTATGTCACATACGGTGTACGTAATTGAAAGTCACACAAAATTAATGTAATGAGGATGTTTTTAAAATTAATTTAAACATTGACACACTAGTAGACAATATCAAGGTATTTTGATGATTAAATGCTAACTCCGACCCTTACTAATGCTACCTGCCTCTAAGCGAGACAATAAGTAGTTGGTCGGCTTAAAAGGCAAGAAGCCTTACCTTTCTATTCAACCCAAAACCATATCTTTTATCTCCACTAGAGAGCCAACCTACTGGCCTTCACATTCTAACCGAAATCCCGGACCCTTAGTAGTTTCTTTTCTTTCTTTCATTTTTAAGCATTCAGAGTTTACAGTAAAATTACACAGTTAAAGAAAACGTCTATCGGTTTGAGGTTGTGCAAAATTTACAAAATCAGGAAAATTTCAGTTTCGTTCGGTATTTGTGGTCCACGAACAGCTGTCCAACAATTGAGGGCTTAATGAGAACAGAGAAGGCAAAAAAGAGAAAACCACAAAGGCTTACATAATTAGTTATTTCTTGCCACGTTGTATGTCTTTGATGATGGTGGTGGTGGTCGAGGAGGGATGTGGTGGCTCCGGGAATGCGGGGGAACTAGAGCCTGTCGTTGCTTTACGAGCAACAAAAGCCTAATTCATGCTGTCTTTAATTTAATTCCCAATTATCGTATCCATTAACTTCTCTTTTTGTTATTTTTATAAGTATAATGACCGCCATTTTTTGCGACTGCAAAAAAATAAATTTGGCGAGAGCATATGTCATTTTAGATGAGTCGCTCACATGCCAAATCGATTATGTTCATTTTTTAAATTTCTTATTTTATTTTTGATAAAGTTACAATAAATTTATAACTTTGGTTGGTATCGTTTGATAGCTATACTATTTATGTAATGTCTTTAACTAAAGCAATCAGTTAACTTATTTGACCCATGTCTCTTAAAGGTTTTGGTGTATTAGCCATCTTAGAAGAGGAAGATGTGCTTGACTTCAACTTAATGTCATGCTGATGTGTTTTTTTGGTTAAGACGATGTTGCTGACGATCATTTCATAAATATTACGCTAATCTTATAATGGAAAAAAGAAGGTTTTTTGATTTGACAAAGTTGAAAAACCCGATTGAGGCAAAAAACTGACCGTAGGGAAAGAAGCTACTTTTCCGCAACTCAAGAAGACAGGTTCAGTGTAACGGTAATCACAGTGTTTGTTTAAATTTGTACCTTGATGAGAATTGGAAAGTAAATTTAAAGAGTAAACACTTCCATTGTGTATCATTAATCACTCTTATTATTATATAATAAATTTTATCATTGTTTTTGTATTATGGAGTTAATAGATTTCGTGAATAAGGGACCCTGAAACAATAAAACTATCCAAAAGAGCGTAAATTATGTCGTGGGCGTCTAATAAAGAAGTCAAATTGCACACACACGCATCAGTCTACCATAAAAATGAGAGTTAAAAGGCCTTTGGCACTTTTTTTCGTAGATATTGGATCTACAGTGATTTGAATTAGCTGTATTCATAAGTTGAAATTGAAATTGAGTCGTCGTAATAACAGCTGAGCCAGAGTATAAGACGGCTGTGAATCTCTGATTACAAAATTGGTTTTTGCAAATAGAGAAAAGTGACAGATGTTTACTTCTCATTGCTGACTTCTCAGATGTCAACTTCGCAGCCTATTTGTAAAAATTTCAACCGACAGGTGCCTCGACTGTAACCAAAACTTTGGAGACGATGTCAGTCAAATGTTATTTGATTGTAAACCTGGTATGATCTACGAATTCAATATAAAATTGATAGAACCTTTTTAAACTTTTGCCACAATGATAAGCTTAGCTTAACCTAGGCATCTCAGATGTTCTAGAGTGAACTGGTAAATTGTTTTTCATCACTAAGGACGTCTACAGCTTAAGAATATTTGATTTGCCGTCATCTGTATGAATGAAAAAGTCACCGACCAGACGGAGATGTTGTTTTACGAACGACCTGTTTGGTTTTATTATTAGATGGTTTGACATGGGTCGTCAAAAAGAGCTCGACGAAACACTAACAGTGAAATATAAAATTAAAGATAATAACTTCATCACGCGAATGGTTTTCGGAAGACAAAAAGTAAAAAATAAAATTGGTCAGTAATTAGGTTGGCAACGTGCAGCTATTTCAAAAAGACCATAAACTCCTAGCACAAGTCGCAGACCGTTAGTTTATCAAGGGGAAGAGGATCTTGAGGAGAAATGTGTGATGGTCATGCAATGAATGTCTTTGCCACCTTTTTTCGTAGGTAGCCAGAAATTACGGCTGCAGCATCCTTGTGCGTCCACAGGTATCGAAGTAGACGAAACGTTGGTTTCTTCTTCAAACATGATGCGGTGTAACAACCTAGTGTTTAATGTTTTTAGTTTCATCAGCTCTTGTTTGAATTAAAAAAAAAAATCCAGTACTGGAGTCTTTCATTCGATTCTTTTGCCTGGAATGATAAATTCAAAGCTTTTGCAAAAGGTTGTCGGTCGTTATAGTATAGTTGGGTACAAGTTCAATCTAGACATGTGAGGTCGTTGACTTTTTAGGTGTCCTCGCGAAAAAAAAAGTCCGAATCCGGATTGCATTTATTACGTGTATTTGGACAAAAAGCTGTTTCAATCTCAATCAGCTTATCTAATGGTCTTGACTTTGATCACTCTCCGAAGACATGCACAGTTAGACTGGAAAATGGAAGACAGACAGGGTCATCCGGATTTGCCGAGATCACGGCAAGATAATAATATCTGACATTGTTCCTATCTGTGTCTCTCTCTCTCTGTTTTTTTCTGCACCTTCTGAAGTAAGTGGGAGGAGAGGAGAGGAGAGGAGGACAAGAGGAAATTACGTTTAGAAAAAGTTTTTTTTGTTATACTTCAGTCCTTCGATAATTTTTGCTCATTCAACCAGAAATGAAAGAGTAATTAAGATTACGGTTTTTAATTTTTTTTCTTTATTTAATTTCAGCAGTCTTTGGTTATGGTGGAACACCATTTACCTCTCTCTGTCTACCTCTGTTAAACAGCTCGCATCTCGTATATAATGCCTTTTATAAAACTACATTTTGTTGGAGTAGTAATCCAGTATTTGACCTCGCCCTGAGTCGGGGTAGAATTCTACCAACTGTTTTAAGGGTTTTCAAGAAGTTTAGGTGATGGCATGTTTTGTGAATGCGGATGTGAAAAAAAATGGTTCGAATCTTTCAAGTGTTGTGAGTGTTACACCAAACGTTATTTTACGACTACAACTAAATGAAATGTATGTTAAGGTTTTTGTACCTTAGTTTGGACGGACGTTGGCATTGACGTTGCCTCGTTGAACCAAATGGTCGTTTTTGACAGTCAAAACTTTGAATTAAAGTGTTTTAAGTATCTGTTTTAATTATCTTCTGGAAATTTTCCAGATTAAACTGCCTTTTATGGGGGCTTTGCTTGAAGGAACGATCGTTCGAAAGTTTAGCTTGGACTTTGATCAAAACTCTACTTTCTTAATTTTTTTTCCTCTGCCAGCGAGAGTAATGACTTCCAATTTTTTGGGATATTTTGTTGTTGCTGAATTATCTGCTTTGAACAGTTAAAAAATTGTTGTAGAAAGGGTTACTTTCTTGCCTGTTTCGTTTAAATATCTGTAGTTTTAGTTTGTAGGACTTAGGTTTAGTTTTAGTCTGTTGGACTAGAAAGTCCTAATGTCATTAGCCTGCTTATGGTAAGCGTTTTCGTTATATTTAGACTTTATAGGCTGCTTCGTTGTTGTGAGAAGGTATACAGAGCGTCTGACAAGACTTCTATGACGAGGAATTGAAGCACTGATAAAAAGGTGACACCAAACCTTTTTGGTTACAGTTCTGTCCATCCGGGTCACATGTTCCCAATGGAAATTTCTTTCGCAAAATATTTGAGTCACAGATCATGAATTTCTAAAAGGCAACCATCAGAAAAGGACAACGTTTTCCAAATGTCTTTGAACCTGGTTATTTTTAAAAATGTAATTAGTCAAAAACGAGTTATACTGGAGCACCAAATAAAAAAGGAAAATAAAAATCTGCTGCTGGCGACGGGTTGACATTCCTGTCTATTAAAATATCAATAAAAATATAAGTTTTTTGACTTTGGAGAAGAAAGAGAAAGTAGAGAGGTTTGGGGAAAAGAGATGAAAGGGGAGAAGAGTCTATTCACAAAAGAATCCAAAATTTGAGTTTTTTTGAGAGAAGTGGGTTTGAATGACGTTTTTGGCTCGCTGCCATTTCTCTCTCTCCTATGCTCTCGTTTGTCTAGGAGTCATTGTCATTTCACAATTTTGAATGAAAACTGTTTCTGAGAGGGTGGTAAAGAGAAAGAATCGCTGCCTTTTAAGCTTAAAATTTTTTCTTGCTAAGAAGGCAAAAAATTTGTGGCTCTCTGCCCAATGCTTAATTATCTTGTGAGTAAAACCATTGGATTGGACAACGAGTCGAAAACAAAACCTGTCGATTTTCTCATAGCTAAACCTTGTCGTAGGTGTTTATTTATTTTGAATGTGAACCTAATTTTGTCGTTTTCTGACCCCGTCAGGCGGAAAGTGTACTATACAAATTTAATGCAATTTCAGGGTTTATTGATTATTCTAATTTTGTCCGGGAGGAAAATGTCAAAACCAAATTGAAAAGAGAAAAGTTGATTAATCAATAAAGTCTTTTAAAGATGAAGATGACGAATCGGGTTTGTTTTTCACCATTCATGATCCAGTATAAAAATTTCGGCAAAGCCGATTAGCTCTTTTGACCAACATAAGCGTTACGTATTTTTTAAATTGTGAGAGTTGGACGGATTTTCTCAAGGCGTAAATGTGATTGACAAGAGCCTTCATCCACGTTGTATGTTTTGATTGGTGATGACCTTTGATCAGCAGGAAGAAATGAAATGAAATTGTAATCAAGTGCAATTTACCTGGACACGAGGTGGAAAGCGCAAACTCAATCTTTGACTTTTTTTCGAAGCTGAGCCCCCGGCCTTTGCACTCTTGGGGTTCTTTCAATTTCCCATAATTAGTTTACTGTGGAGATGGAAGTATTCAGTTTCAAGCCTCTTTCAATCTCTTCGGAACCTGAGAGTTTGCTTTTATTTACTCTTCTTTTATTGTTCAATCGAAGAGTGTGCCCGAGCGAAGTACAACTGTTTTTATAGTCTTGCTGTGGGGTAGAAACTCGTTTACCGAAGATTTCCAAAATAAGAACTATAGGAAATAGTGGGAAGAAATTAATGAAAATTTCTAACGAAAACCCTAATTTTGTCAAAGAGTCACCTAAATATGAAACTGAGAAGTTAGTGGTACGTCAAAAACTAGGAGAATAGGGTCGAACGTGACCCATTTAAAATTATTTATAGTTGTCATTGCCAGATTTGTGTGATGCGCACTTCTGCTCCGAATAATTAAAAGTCTTTTTTTTTTTCGCATTTGTGCCAGAAAACGGGATTCTGTGGTCGAAGTCACGAAAGCAAGAAGCCGGGATTTAAGTCCAACGCCTCCTCCTTCGACTAATGGCAATTGTGCGGCCAGGCGAGATCGTATAATGACAGGTTGCAACAACTATTTGCTTCGTTTTGTCGACCAGAGAAACATACACGACATTTTACGTCATACGTTATACTGTTGTGATTCGTTCTGCTCTGGTACCATCTTCTGTCTCGGTTACGGAGAAAAGATAGGACTGTGGAGCATTTAGAAAAGAGATGAACGTGAGAGGATTACATATCGAGTAAAGTCATTTTTGGTTGGTTCTGTGAGAGGGTGTCTCATGTTTGGGAAAGACAGGCTGTTGGGTGTTTATTTGACATGTTTCATCATACGTTCGCTCTGTTGGAAAGTCATTTTATAAAAGAAATTCGAATCTCAAAAAATCTGGCGTCACGAATGAAAGTTGTCCTGTACTACAAAACACTTACATCTCATGCTTTCCACTCATCACTCTAATTTCACCCATACTTATACTGTTGGTCATATTGTCTTTGACCAATACCAACTTCGCCTTTTTTGAGTTCATTTTAACAACTTCCCAGACGACCTCACACGATTACGTCAAAAAATTAAACAAAGTGAGTGGGTGCCCCAGAGCTCTGCCCATTTTCGAAAGGCAAAAGAGAAAGGCGAAAGAATCAGAAGTGACTGTTGTAGTTTTGGTGCAAGTTGGATGTAGGTTAGTCGTTAGTCGTTATGGGTGGTTTTCTCATCTCTTTGCCAGAAAACATTAAAGGGAGTTCCACGTTTACAGTTTCTGTTTCTCTGTTCCGGAATTTCTTAAGCCATCTTCATTTTTCTTTGTTTTGACTCTTCAACCACCTTTCTCTCTCTTTCAGATTTCACTTTATCGAGAAGAATTTAGTCTTCAGTAGTGTTTGAGGGTATGATTTTTGGTTTCTCGATAAATTACGGCCAAAGCCCGAAGCTCAGCCAGTTTCCTTCTAATTGTCTAACCATTTCGCACTTGTTTGAAGTTTGGGGCTTTCCGAAAGTTGGTTTTACAAAATTTTGCTTCGGTGTTTATCTAAATAAAATCAGTTGAGAGATCTGTGGTGTAGTGGTCAAAGCGCCTGACTATAGAATCCTTTCCTACACGCTGTTGAATCCAAGCGTATTACACTCGATTAAAGTTAAAGTGCGAGATATTGGACATGGGACGTGTGAGAAATTAGTTTATCCTTTCTTTTTAAATAGCTTTTCATTTTTAGCAAACGGAAGTGATTCACCAAACGAAAAATTTGACTGTCTAACCCACTCAAAAAAAATTGATTTAGTAATAATTTTTAAGAGATTGGCTATAATGTTTTCATAAAATTTTGCTCGGCTCTCACAACTTACAAACTTGTGGCGTGTCGTTGCTGTTGCAACTGTGTCACGAGGTAGACTGCTAGTTGCAAATATTTGGCTCAGAGGAAAAATATTTTCAAGTTGAATTCGTTGAGGCATTTTATTGAAGGAAACGTGACGGTTGACGACCATTTTTAAATGAGCCAAAGAAATTATTTTACAGATTTCGTATGGAAGCCAACATGTCCTCGGAACCACCGTCCAAAGGCATTTGGAGATCGTGGGCGTTCATATCTAACCAGACAGAGATAAATCACGATTTTTTTTTCTGTTTTTCGGTTAAAATTTTGTGTTGTGAAGGTTTTACTTTTTTCTTTAATTTCTTTTTTGTTAATCTATTATAGTTCCGTTAGAACTAGATAAAAAATTGGTTTTGAACGGCATTTTTTTATTTAAAAAAAATTAAGCGTATCGGATGCCGTTGAATGCCGTTGTCTCACTTATTCGCAAAGTCTGGTCGTGATCCTGATCAATGAAATGGAAATTCGTTGATCATCTTCGTCCTTGATTTAATATTAAGGTTGTCAACAAGGTTGCTCCGATTGAAACGTGCCGATGAAATTTTTATTATGATAAAGAAGAGACAAAGGATTTGGTAGGTTCGGTTTCTGGTTGGTTGGAATCTCGTGACGATAAGGTTGGTCATACTAGTGTACTACGTGTACTTTGATGAGAAACTTGGGTCGGATGACTGCAGCAATAATTTCTTTTCTCTTGAAATCACCAAATTGTCGTTAATTAAGGTAAACAGTATATATTAAGACATAATCAAATGATATGATATAAAACTGAAGTTTTGTCAGGGGAATTAATTTAATCTTTTCTATATTTCTGGATGCTTTTGAACCCTGTAGCCAACTTCAAAGTTGTCTTATCACCTTCCTTTTAATTTACAATCAGAAATTCTGGTTTCATGATATCCTCAAGAAGGTTGATTTACACAAATTGACTCCTTCAAAGTTTAACAAATAATATACAATACATCCCTTCTTTAGGTACTCACTCCCGTTTGTGGCCACGTATTCCGCTGAACGATTCTTAAAGCTACCTTCAAATCCAAGTCATTAGGTACTTGAGTTCGGTAATCATTATAACTATCCACGTTTTAAGTGTTGAAGTTTAATCTAGGAATTAAATCACCTGTTAGAACCAGGCCAGTTCGTCATATGTGCTTCTCTGAAGATTTGAGCATTTTCTTTTAGCACTGGGGGAGAGGAAGTTGATATAGTGACGTACAATTATCGGGTCTAACTTGTAGGACTGTATCTTTCGAGGTGTTTTGAGAATTTTTGGAATTTAGCTACACACTCTGATCTAATCTCGTAAGAGTCGGGGTTTGTAAGGTTCGTACAGGTAAGAGCACGCCATGTTTTTGGCGCCTGATTTAATCAAACGCAGCTTTATTATTGGGCGAATTTTATCTTTTTACCAGATTTTATGAGGTCAGTTGAAATTATTGTTTAGAGCTCTAACAAAGAAATTTATTGTTCGTTAGATTTGTTATGAGTTTATTTCATTTCAGCGGAATTTGATCCAATTTTGTCCAATCTGAGGAAACTGATTTGTATTGTAGAATGATTTTATTGCAGTAGTTTGTCTGAGGATTTAAATCACTCTGTTTACTCTTCATCTATAAACTTTTGTCCTGTCAATAATACGATGAGAAGGCCAAATAGATCACAGAAGGGTTTGCCAGATGTATCTTAACAGATTTTTTTTTGGTTTCAGGTAATCAAGTCGCGTTAAATAAATAAATTAAAATCGACATGGCGGACGTCGCCAGGACAGCCATAGTAAGTAAAGAAAATCATAATGGATTGCTTGTGGACGAGTCAATAAAAAACAATGCGAGTGGCGACTCAAACGATCTAACTGAGTGCAGTGCTTCTAATCACACTAATAATTGCTCAAATCGTAGTTTTTGCTCGAGCGCCATCGAACCAAAGGAAGGCTACCAAGAAATTGATTCGTTTTCAGAGCTCAGTTTTAAAACCACAGATGAAATTAGTTTGCAGGATTTAATTGAGTCGGAATTCGCGGCGAGGATTTCGACCATAAACGGCGACGAATTCAGTGCGAAAACGATAGACGATTGCTGGAGCACACCCGGATCAGTAACAAATAAAAGTCACGATCCTTTCGACGAGCTCTTCGAAGGTTCTGACGGAAGGGATTCGGAGAACTTAAACGGTGATCCGATGCGTAGCATCCGGGAAAAAGATTTACCGCCATCGGCAGAAGAAGAAGAGGAAGAAAGAGGTCCAAAGAATGAGTTAGTCACTTCTAATTTAGATGATTTTATTAGCGGACCAATGAAAGGGGATACGTCGCTGATAACGGATTTCTCGGGTGACGATGACGATGTCGTCGTGGCCGGAAACGCCATTGGAGGAGGTTATCGCGAAGGCACCAAATCCGTGAACATCTTCAAGCTGGACATACCCAACGAAATCCCAATATTGACAAATTTCGATCCGTTCACGGCGATCGAAGAGGATTCCGACTGTTCGAATCCTATAGGAAACTCAAACTTTCCAAATTCCCCAGACGAATTTCCGTTTCCGGAATCCCCGCAGGAGACAAAAGATTGGGGAAAAGCAGACGGTTGTTCGGTAAAAGATTACATAGAGAAAACCGGGAACGATAGTCAAAATATTATTGTAAACAAATCAAAGGAAAATGTGATGAGAGAGCTTTTTACCAAAAGAATATCCGATGAAAATTTGGACGGTTTTCCGGAGCAAAATTGCGATGAAAATGGCGGATTTTCAAAATTTCACGTGATGAACAACACGAGCAGCGTCGAGTCCGTAAACAATTCATATCCAAACGCGTCAAATCTAACGTCACCTGAGAAAAACGACATCGACGAATTTTACTCGTCTGAGGACATTGTCAAAGGAAGCGGCGAGTTATCGAAAAAAGAAGAAAAGCCAGACGAGGAAGAAGAGACACAAAATGTAGAGACGGAAGTAAGGAAGCACGAGGACGTGGAAGTGAAGGAAATTTCTCCTCCAGCCAAAGTCGATCTTTTCATCGACGATGAGCCCTTCGATGAATTTGAAGACTTTTCAAACGAGGAGGAAAGTCACGAAGCGACCGATAGCCAACAAATAATCAGGACGAAAGAATTCGAGGAAGATTGGACGACTGTTGAAGAAGCTTTGAAAGCTCAGCCGGAAAACTTCGAGTTGGATGGCGATTCGTGTTCCGTTGATGTTGTGACTAATGAGTGTGATTTTGTTGTTGGCAGTTCTACTAACGACGTTTCAGGTCCGACACCTTCCCAGGTTAATGGATTATCTGAATCAGAATCCGAGGTAAGTTTGTGTTTTTTTCATGTTTGTCGTACCTGTTTTTCAGTCGTCTAGTTCAGTGGTCCGCAAACTTTTCTGACTGCGACCCCTTCAATAGAGAGAAAAATTCAGGCGACCCCTTGAGATAGCACAAATATGATGTATAGTTTGCGCATTTTTTTTTGTTTCATCAAATAAAAACATTATAAATTTGACACATATTTGTAATTTTAAGAAAATACTTTTTATACAACATAAAGCATGCAGGCATAATGCAGTTTATAAAAATTTGGCGACCCCTAGTTTGCGCACCTCTGGTCTAGTTGCTGGCACAAATGTCATGAAGTGTTTTACCATTTTAAGCCAAGTCGATAAGAGTATGATATGGTTTAGGCTTTTGCGCTATTGTGTGAATAATTACTAAGCGTGATTTCTAAGCTCTAATGACCGTTGTTCATGATTTCGTAGCGGCGTGTTTTTGCCTTACTTTTTAACTTGTTATCTATTTTGGATTTTAAGATATGTTTCAGCAATCCTCAAAAAATTCAAAAATTGTCTTAAAAGTCAATCAGTTTATATCCTTCAAAACACCCACTCAGTTGTAAGACTAAAGACATTCGTGTCTAAAGACTGCAAGCATGATATTAAGGGTTTTACCAGTTTTCAATACCCTATCGTCAACATTAGGCCGGGAGGGACAACTTGTTGGTTGGATCATTAAGTCGCTCCGGGGTGGTCGAGGATCACTAAAGTGGTCCCGGGCCTCTTCCATATACTCTAGGATGCTCACCGAGAGTTTTTACCCGGATATTTCGTTCTCGCTTCCTCACAGAAGAACTAGTTTCCCAATCAGGAGTGATAAGAATTTGCTGACAATGGGGTTCGTGTGTTTTCAAGACCATGTTGACACCAATTGTATGAAATGGCGCATGATTATAGAATAAATCGGTCGAAATTAGTCAGATCTTGCTGTCAAACAAAGATAGATTAAAAAGTAAGGGAACATAGAACGTTTCTTGACTTGTATATTCAAAGTTGAAATTTGTCGGAGCCAGGATGACGTTGCAACGAGATGTATTTTAACGGCTATCAAACCACTTCATTTATCAAAAAACCATAAAAATATTTGAAATATTCCAAGAAAGAAATAATTGTTGAGAGAGATTTTTTTTTGCATACAACCTCTCTTTTTTGTGCGATACTGCTGGATTTTAGTTATTGTGGAATTGGTCATCGAAATCACCTACAATTTCTAGTTATCGTTGACACTCACTAAAAGAAACTAAAAATTGCAGAGGACAAAGTTGATGAGGTTTTGCTTTAGTTTACTGCGTTAACCTGGGTCTTTTTTTTGGCCAGAGGAAACCTTTTAAAGGTATCCATCTTTCCTTTTGGGGAGGAAGGAGAGGGTATGTCGGATTTGCACCGACTAAAAGTCTCTGAGTGGACGAATGTCAGACTCAGGCGGGAAGACCGGGAACCCGGAATTACACTTTCGAAATCTTTCCTAACTCGGTGATTTTATATAGTCGAAGTTCCATCCCCTACGGTCTGATGGCCCCGGTTGATAGATCATGAAGATTTGGTTTTATTAACTAACTTATTTACACATTATAAATTAACCTTTACGAACTCCGAGAAACTCAATAAAAATTATGCTCATTTTGTGTCATGTCAATGAACATAGTTATAGCCTTATTACAATTAATATGTATAAATTAACCAATTAATTGTAGATAAAAGGTTAAATCAGTGAATGAGTCACTGAATCGCTTGGTAATAGTGGCAAATCACTAAGTACTTATCATATTTACTGGCTGGTTTATAAAATTTGCACTTCGTAGTGGATAATTTAATAAAAGACCTGACAAAAGCCCCGCGGACTACTAGAAGTCCTTAGGGTTTATTTCGGGAACCACTGGTGTAGCATAATATACAGAACAGCAATAGCAAGTAAAATCACTGATGATAATTGCTTTCTATCTTTGATTTTCCGCCTTGTCATATTTTTGCCTTCGTAATATTGAGTCACCTTGTGTTCATATGAAATGACCTGCTCTCATGGGAAACTGGTGACTCGAACTAACCACGCCAGGTGGAAATAGTCGCAGCAGAATTCTATCTTATGTCACATTTGGCAATTTTCCTCGGGGAAAAACATTTTTTTTTGAAAACTCAATTTTTCTTAAGGCTAATGAGAAATGTCAAGAGATCGTTTAAGTAACTGTCCTCATTAAATTTTTGGATGAGATAGAAGCCGGTCAGTTGTTTAAGGTTTTTTTTTAATCGCGGCGGGTCTTCAAAGACTGGTTTTGCTTTTAATACAATAAGAATTGGGCAAATGGGTTGAGAAGATTGACTTCAAAAGATAGTTTTTGCAAACCTTTTATTTATGCTAGAATTTTTCCGTTTGCACTTTTTCACGGACCTAATTACAATCGTGACAATTTAATGTAACACCTTATTTTGTTAGTTATGGCTATGATGTGAACTGGTCCTCATTCAATATGGATACGTCTCAATTTTTTAAGATAAAAAATTGGATTGGAATCCTAATGGCACACAACATTTAGTTTTCAAAATGTTAAAAGGTCCTTGGTCGAGGAGGTGCTAACATATTCAGAATTCCAAAGTTTGCATAAAATGTTTTTTTAACCCAGATTTTGTACTGGATTATGGGTGAATGGTTATTTCCACCCCCGAGCTGAAGTCATGATTATGACCTACGTCGAGGCCTCTTTTGCATACAGCCTTACGAGTTATACTAGAATTGGACACATCGTGCTCCACACCCTTTAATAAAAAACCAAACCCTTTCAAAGTAACTTTGACTGCACACAACAGTTACTGCAGGTCTGTGTTAGTCTTGACATGTCCATTAGTGCCCCACGGAACAGTCAAGCATGACTCACCGGCGGGTCACTCCGACATGAACGTGTTAAACTATTTAAAACCTGTTTTAAATTTTGGTTAATTTAATTTAGTGTTTGAGCGCTTTCCACTTCCAAAATGTCAAATCGATTCGTTTCGGGACGTTTCCTTTCTCAAGCAAACCAACAAGAAATAAGGCTTAACATTTCGCGCAGTACCCACCATTCCTCTTATGTGAAACTTGTCGAAGCCGCCAGCGCTCGCAAACTCGAACACTTGGCTCAAGAGCCGGAATTGGGCAACTCAGACTGCTTTCACCTTTCTATTCCTCCTCATCTCGCACGATTTTGTCTTGGACCAACGCGTCTATCACATGCTTCAGAAGGAAATGCACACGAACACAATCGCAACAACAAATACGGTTGTTTTTGTTATTCGAACCGGCCCACTTTCAACACTTCTTTTGCCCCTGTCCTCCTAGCCTCTCGCCAGAACTCTGTTTACATCTCCATCTTGGGCTTAGTAATTTATTTGAGCAAATCAAACAAAGGAAATTATGTTCTCTCTCTCGCATTCGCGCCTTCAATTAGACATGCCTTCTGATTTTTTTGGTTTCTGTATCAAAACATTGCAAATGAAGACCACTTTCGCTTCTTTTAATTTCCATGTACATAAAATTGATCGTTTAGCCGCAGCAAACATTCAATCTCTTTCTTTTTTTTTGGAATTGTTGGAATCGTAAACTCGAACCTCCTCGTTTACAGGTTTTTTTTTTTATTAAGTCAAATCGGCTTTGTTTCAAAAATTTCTCAGTTTATTGTTTGTGTGTCTCTTCGGATTGTTGGGTCTTGACTCAGGTTGTTCGGCTCAGGTCTGTTTTGATTCGTTTTAAGGTTGTCGAAAATGGTAGTGACTGGTTACTAACGTGACTGCGCCTATTTTCTCATTCTTAATCACAGGAATTCACATAATGAGTGAAGTGACTGTGACGACAACGCTAGGTTTTCAAATAACCGATCTTTGTACGACATTTATGTCTAAATAGACATCTGGAATCGAATCCTTTGAACTGAAATAGTTGTATTATTACTAGCTAAGAGGTTAGGTGTTTTATAAAAAACTAACCTCCGATAAAAACCCAAAGCCCTCAACTGACGAAAGGAAAGAGATATAGAGGAACAACAATAATAGTTTTAAAACAAAAATCATTCTTGTAGTGGTAGGTGTGTTAGGCTTTGTACCCCTCAGTCTTTCCCAGAACTTGTCGAAAATAGCTGGCCATGCAAAGGACCGGACAATACAGGAAATCGGGTTATTGGACACTTCATACATCCTCAAAAAGGTGTTGTGAAAACACACATAACAGGGATAACGATGATGATAATAATAAGTAACTAATTTAAACAAATAATGACGACAAGAAGTTGTTTAGGAAGATACTACGATTAAACAGGCAGTGCTGGGGGGTTGTAGGGAAGGAGAAAGGAAAGGCGGGAGGAGTCTTGAAGACGATGTTAATGACGGACGATTAGAGATTTCTCTCAACTTGTTTTGCACTCGATCGATTTTGCTCCGTGCATTAACAAGAAGAAAAAAAAATTTGGTTTGAGTGCTTGGCCAGTGCGAGTTTCGAGTTTGAAGGCAGTGCATCATCTTTATCGGTGATCGACGATGCGTTCAAAGGCAGTAGGTTAATGCGCTGACTTTTATGCATGCGTTGCTTTCTCAAATTGCTTTTTCTATGGCGTTTTGTTGCTTCTTCGCGTTGGTGTTGTCGGTCAGGGTATTCTAAAGTCGGAAATGATTTTCACGCTTTCCTCATGCGTATGAGGGACTTGGATTGAGAAACCGGTGATGGGAATTCATCCTTTCGTACATTTACTTCCGTTCAATTTCTCAAATATATTTCGTGATCAGTAGGGTTATCTATTGTCGAATCAAGGATTAATCCGTTAAAAACTTTAAAATTAAGTTATTGCATTTAACAGTAGTTTCAGCAGACTTGAACGCCGGAAGAGCGGTCTGGCTGGAAGATATAGTAGCATGTTAGATGATCAAAATCACAACCTAAAACTTTTCAAGTTGGTTTGAGGAAGGTTGAATCCATATTAGGTCATCTTTTCAACTTCCTTTCTCCTTCGCATTTATTACTCACTGTACAGATTTGGTCTAACATCTGTCTTGACCAGTTGACCTTCGTTGTTTGTATCTAATTCACTGTCAGTAGCATAATACGTAGATGTATGGTTTAGCACTTTCTCCACCCTGGTCAGTGGCACTTTGACTTGGCTTTTCTTTTTACAAAAACATAAACAAAATGAAAGAAAACTGCTCATTGGGGTTCTTTCTATTCAGTTGCATGTATGATCTAAAATCATATTGAGTTGTAGGTGCGATTGGCGAAATTTTGTTTATTTTGACAGTGCATTGACCCCATTTTACTAAGTCCTTCCTTTTTGAAGTTTTTGTGCGTGAAAAGAAGGACATGGTCAGTTAGGGGTAGGCGAAAGACGGAAGGGAGAAAAAGCCTAATAAGAATTAATTAGGTCGTTCCAGGACATTCTTTCTTAATTCTAGTAATTAAAAACAAAGATAGTGAACTCGAATCGAATTAAGCAAACTTTCGAGAATGGTGATTAAGGAAAAGTTAGGGGTAACTGGGTGTCTGGAATTTTGTTCTTCACTTTTAGGCATGAAGGAGTTATGGTTAGTGATCTCATTTCTTTCTCTGTGTGAATACGTATACGTATATCTGCTTTCAGAGTTTAAACTTAAGTTGTATGTGTTACGGTAGGAGCAATTAATCTGGCAAATAATTTCCAGCTATATTCATAATCAGCACTTCATTTGATAAATGTAACAAATTAAAGAATGCTAATTATATTTACCGGCTACCAGAAAAATGTAATAAAATTTTGTTCTCACGCTTGGTTTCTGTCACTTTTTGGACAAAAGCTGTGCTGGCCAGTGACAGTCTACAAACCTCCGAATTTAAAGCGGCGAATATTTGAAAAGAAGTGATAGAAGCCAAGCATGTGAGCAAACTTTTATAAAATTCTCCATTACAAGTGTAAATTTTATAAATTAATCCAAATTACGCCAAATTTATTACTTTTATTATGAGATATACATTAGACACTGGGTTATAAAATTACCCAAAATCTTAACATATTCGACAGATACCAAGGCTGCTTCGTCAGGATCTTTCTTAATATAAAATGGTGATGTCTCATTGTCTCTCACTGGCCCTCAGATTTTTTTCTTTTCAAAAAACTAAAAATAAAAATCGGAAATTGATGTTTTCAAAGATATTTTCGTTTCATATTTAATATAAAAAAAACCGAATCTTTCAATTATAAGGCAGCTTAAAAAACTTTTTCCCTTCGATTTCATTGACCTCATCACTTTACTGGACTCCGAGGGCTATTTTGGGAAGTGAAAGCAAAATGGTCTCCAAAGAATTCTCTGCTCATGCGTCTTCCTTCGTCTTATCAAAAAAAAAACCAAACGACAGACTTGTTAAATTTGTTTTCGAGTGGCATCCATCTTTAGTGAGGCCGAAGACACTGCCTTTTTTTTCGTTTCTCGCTCAAACAAAAGCTTTTTGATAGGCGTCAGGGTGAAAACTTTGTTGGATTCATCTGTGGTGAATGTTAGATCAAAAAAGAGGACCACTATTACGGTTTATTGGGGGAGATTGAATTATAGCATGGTTTCCAACTTCTTTATCAACGAAAATTTTTGTGGAGGAAATCCATGCTCTGGGTTTTCTCATTTTGATTGTGTGATGCTACATTAAAAGCTTTTCGCGAAGATTGTAGATAATTCGTATTATTTCATTTGATAATACATATTTTGAATTGGGCTGTTGTCAAATTTTCTCGATTGACGATTCTAACTAGCATCCTTTCTTAATGAACTACAAGACCAGTTGCGTCTTAAGAGACAAAAACTAACCTTACTAGACCCATAAAGCGCTTCTCTTAGTTCCTCGTTCTTCTAGTTGGAGATAACTGGCAGTTGACAAAAGGTTAAAAAGTAAGTAAAAATTAGGCGAATTCTTTTGACACGGCAATAAACAACACCGATAACACATTCGATATAAGATAAAGAAAAAGTTAAAGTTGAGAGGGTGGAAATGGAAATTTTAACACTCACACAGTGCGGTCATGCCTGGTATCTCGTGTATCACGAACTCGTACATTTTATTTTTTCTAAAAACCGTTTTGCACGATTCGTCAGATAATTTTCCTTTCTGTCTATTTTCTTGAATGGGCTGATTAACAATTTTTACTGTCCCTATCACCTGCGTTAAAAAGGAAAAATCCTCTCGCGGAAAAGGAAATTGCTTTTTAATTCTTTAATTCTACTTGGCGTCACTGTAGACGTTGGGTCAAATAGAGAGAGAGCAGTATGTTGGTGAGGGAGCAGCAATCAAAAAAGTGATTCACGTTTTTTCGAAGCCTACACGTCCAACTTCAGACTCAAATCCAAAGGGTTTTACTTAGGCAGTTAGTGCTAATCTAACTCTTGATATGTATTGTATTTACCTCAACTGATTTTGTAAGCTTGGTTCAAATAAACCCTTTGCACTCCAGGCTTTTTCTATACCATGAGCCACCAACCAGAGAGTTTGTTCAACATTTGATAAATTTCTTAAATGGCTCTAACTTTAAATTATAATATTGTATATTACAATTATAGTTGAGTTTTAATTCCGCTTTTCTTCCTTTTCCGGTATAACAGGGTACGGGAGGAGGATTTGAACTCGTGACTATAGCTTCTTAGTCTAGCACTTAACCACTACACCACAGATCTCCCGCTAGAATTATAATATTTTAAAGTGCATTTATAAATTTATACGTTTTTGAAATCAGAGCAATTGCCCAAACCACCGCGAGTGATTAGCTCCTGTTTTATTCCTTTCACGAAAATAACATTTAACCGTGGTGGCTTGTGCATTATTTGTGATCGAGTTTTTCATTTACTTTATAATGTTTTTCAAATATCTTCGTGGTCGTTCTGTATTATTTTAAAGTAATACCGTATACCGTAGGTAGCGTATACCAATAGTGTCAAACTCAAAAGCTTGGCCAATTAAACAATACTTAACTGTAGGTGGGCCGCCAAAAGTTCATCTATGGCCGCGAGTTTTACATTTCTGGTGTACCCTAAACTTTCGGAGTTAAGTCTTAATTATACCCTGATAATGCTAAGTGGTTAATCTTAGAAAAGTCTACCGTTTCGCTAAGTGTTTTCTTTCGGACCCTATAATATTTCGGATATAGGCCTACTAAAATCGTTATTCTCTTTAATACCGTAATTGCTCACCATTTCGGAAACCTGTGATGCGGTTTGTTATAAACCCCAAAGTCTAGCTTATAAAGTTAAAAACGATATCGAGTTTGGTTCAACGAAGAAAAACATGTATGTATGCACTCGGAATAGATAGAGGCGTAGGTGTGAAACCAAAGATTCGAGGTCAACGTAAAAATTAATTTGGGATGCTTCTGATGTTTCCAAATTAATTATTCAAAATAAACCTCACAATTAATTTTTTTCTGCATCGCCTCGCGTCGATTATTATTATTACTATTTTACACTTTCTACACTAAATTACGCATCTTCTCAAACCTGCACTTTCACTTATTTCTCCTAGCCCCCGCTTTTAAATAATGAACATAAATGAATATCTAGTCGTAAAAATAGATTTTTAAATTAATTTCCTTCAAAACTTGTGAATATTTGATATTTATGACCCAGACGTGCGCAGGTCGTGTTATATGAGGTTTGGTGTGGGTTCTCACCCAAGTTTTGACGAATATCACAGCACTCAAGTTCGAAATTAGACACGGGAATCTTAGAAAACATTTTTGTCACTCAAGTCATAAAGAAAAATAAATTTTCACAAACGAAGCGAAATTTATATTTTTCTTTTTTTTTTTTTAGTCTACAACACAGGGTGGGCAAGCTCCTTGATAGTCGAAGCCATTTTTCAAAATTTGAAATCTTTTGCTTGTCGCAATTAAATACATATTTAAAAGGCATGCAAAAAAGGTATTAAAATATTTTTTTTTTTACAGGTATTAGATTTTTCTTAAAACATAAATAAGAGAACATAATATGTGTATTGAATTTAAATATTTAAAATTAAACACTTTTATTACACTTCCCTTGATGATTCTTTAAAATTTGGTGAACAATCGATGAGAGCACTTCTCAGTGAACCTTTGTGGGCGTTCGCCACATTCCTAATTCCGGAATGGGTACAGTGAAATGAAGCAGCCGACAACCGAAGCTAAATTCATTCAGTCCCGGAGCTCCGCACCGTCAGGATCTTTGCATTTGCCATTTTGATTCTAAATTATAGTTGTAGTAACATTTTATATATCAATATACATATACGTTCGGAATTAGTGTTGTCTATCATTCGTTCATCTACAACGACACAACCTGGTTCCGACACTTTGAGATGCTGGTTTGTTAATACTGGATACACTATCCAAAAGCGGCGCCTGGGACGCGAGAATAAAAAATAAATGAAAAAAACTCACCCACGCCTCTGAAAAGAGGATGATTTTGGTTGGGAGCACAGGATGGTAGAAAACCGGGATTGGAAAATAGGAGCTCACCAATTCTTGTATCAGCCGTGGATAATTTACCATTCGCGAAACTTTACACTGTTAAAACTTTACTCTTCACTCTCCGAGAGTTGTAACATAAGTGCCGGTCCGAGCCCTCTACACCATCGGTCTCGCACGCACTTCCCGCCGAAACCTTTGGCATAGAGGACTCAAACCCCAAAAGCGCGCGGGCGCGAACAAATACTCATCCGTGTTGGATTTTAAAATGTAGTAAATGATTCACACACTCTAAGTACGTTGAAACACTTAAGCTACATAATGATTTTTTAAAATATCAATAGAATAGCACAAAAACGAAAAGGAAACTGGTTACATCAATCGGGAACCACAATTCATTCAAAGGGCCGCATGTGACGAGTTGACCCCCTCTGATCTATAATTTCGTATAAAATTTTAAAAATTCAGTACAATACGCACTGTTGTCAAGATAATTTTAGGAGTTAGTAGTTGCAGTTACCCAGGAGGAAAACTTTCAGGTCTACCTGTAGGTTAAGAAAAAAAAATTATTTCCGTTTCAAGTAACTCGGTATCATTTTCTAATAGCAAAATTGCATCACTTCCGTGATCGCTAACTAATCAGTGTAACTATCAAACCGAAAAAAAAAACAGAAGAAAGCACAAGGAGAAATTAAAACACGAAGGCTAAAACCGTATACTATGACATACACGAGATAATGTTATTGAAAGTTTTGTGGCCGTTATCCATTGTTGAAAACAGTTTCTGGATATATTAAGAAACAGCATACAAAAGTCAGACACGTGAGGATTATAAAAACACACAAACTAAATCTTAGTCTTCCTGAACGTAGGAGCCGATCAAACGCTTCCGCGCTGCTGCCCTCTGGTGGTCATGTGGTCTTTTTAGGTGAAAAGGGAGTTCCGGAGTCACGAACCTTTGGTACTTTCTCCAGATCTTAGACTTCTCTGTCCTCATCTGATGATAAGTTCTTTCAACTATTTCTTTGTGGATTTTCTTTGTCTTTTAACATACTCTACGCTGAGATCTATCTTCTCTAAAGAGCGCGGAGCGACGGGAGGAGGAATAAGGCGGGGGTGTAAAACATCAAAATCTTGTCTGAATAAAGTTTTTTAAACTGTTAAATAATTGTCTAATTTTGAATCTTGTGACGAAGTTTTTTTAGAAAGTTCTCTCTCTGAGTAGAAAGTTAAAGAAGCTTTGATAACTTTTATAAAACAATTAACATTTTAACTTCTCCATACACTAATTTTTTTCTTGCTCTAGATATTAGTGCAGCATCAAATAACTTAATTTCCGGAATTTTCTTTAACCCTTTGAGGCACAGGACATAGAAGTATTGACAGCATGACTGAAGTAAACTACAGTATTGCAAACTTTCCCTCGTCAGAGATTCTGGTTCTAAGATCAGAAATTCCCTCTTTATAGTAACGAGAAATCGATTTTTTGTACAGTATCCAAACACTACAACGACTAAACTCTTCGTACGGTGCGGCGTTAATAGCACCTCCAAAGGTTGGTTTCATAATTAGGAGACTTATTGTCTGAAGGCTATCTGGAATTGTATATCATTATCCTGATTTGATACTGACATGCATAAAAAACTCGATCCAATAATAATACAGTCAAAATGTACATAATGTTGGTAAGCTTTGTTGTTTGATGCGTTCCTATGATCAGATAGCACGGCGTTCTTGTGTGTATATTTTATGGTAAAAGTGATTAATGAAACGAATGTATATAAAAACATATACTGTATTCACCTTTGATTATTCATAAACACCAACTAAGCTTGGTATTTGTGGTAAATTACTGAATACGTGGGAGGAGTAGTGTAGTATTTAAAGTTCCTGACTTGGACGCAATGATCATGAGTTCGAATCCTCCTTTTGCATCCTGTTATACCAAAAAATGTGGATTAAAAACGGGATTAAAACCCTTAATTACTGAATACTTATCACATTTACCGACCTGAATATGCATACCTTCGTCCGGTTTTTCACTTTTACCATAATGCATACAGTTAAAAGGTGGTCTTATTCACGAAAGGAAAACACGAGCGATTGTTTATATCGCGGGATGTATGAAATCAAAATGGAGAAAGTTAAAATGCTTATTTCTAGACGAACTTGTTGCTGTGCCACTCTGATAAATCGTTCAATAAATAATTAATTAAATTTGCCATAAATCTGAGTGCCTGTATTAAATGTTTGTTTTCTAGTAACTAATTAGTGGGATTTTATATTTTCCAGAGCGAAACCAAAAGTGAATCGAATTCTTTCGAAAAGAAAACAGTCAAAAAGAAGAAGTCAAAAAAGGGAAAGAAATCCGACGAGAAGGAAAATATTTCGGTGGTAAGTATTCGCCCCCATCTTCCACCGACATTTGGCAAAATTATTAATAATATTTCATCTGAAAATGACGGGTTAATTTTCTGGGGGGGTTTTCCGTGTGAGTGGGTGGATAGAGTTTAAGAGCCGTTCTAACCGCGAATTGACTTAGAGTTTGCCACACGCCACACTTGGTGGCGGTTTGTACAATACCACTAATCAAGCCATTTGAGATGTTATCGGTCTTCACGCCTCCGGTTACAGTCCATTTTGGTTGCTTCATCGAACTCTGGTGTTAAAAACGAAACCGACACATTAGTTGCTATTTGGATTTAAAATTTTGTCTTAAATTAATTGCCAGATATGTTTGAGAATTGAGTTTAAATTTAAATTCTGAACTTAAACATTTTTGAAATTTGTTGTTTCCAGAATTGTTTTCCACCTGACTTCTATTCAATGTCTTTTATATCATAACATGAGAATTTACTTTGTGTCACATTCTTTGAACTCAACTTATTTGACAGGGACTATTTGTCAATCTTATAATGATGATTCATTCCATATCGACCTAGGATCTCTGGGAAAATAATCAAAGCACAATTATAAAATCATTAGTACAAATACCCAGTTTAGGAATATGCAAATTAAAGCAATTGATGTGAGAGTGAGATAATATTCGTAAGTGTCGACCTAGCCAACGGTATTTTGGAGAGGAAACATTCCCGTTTCATATGGTCACGTCCATGTGAACTGATATGAGACCTTTGTGACTCCAGGTGACTCTGGCAGCAGATAGGTTTTAATTTGGGGTTAATACCTGTTCAATATATTTTGGCTATCGTGTCCATTGTGATGTAATGTAGCTAAAGAAAAACGAATTAAAATTAATTTTATTTTTGTTTATTCTTGTACAACCCACCAAATTGACATCTTGTTTTTTGTGCGTTACTATAGTAACTTCTTTTCAGCAGTCACCATTAACCTATTAAACGGTCGCCACAATATTTATTTTGCGTTTTATCCATAAATGATTGTCAATTCATTTATACATGTGCTTATAACATAACGATAACATAAATTACGAATCCTCACTATTTGACACCTGATTTGGACGTGTGTTTTCTAGTTTTGAACGCGACGTTACGGTCGCTTGAATTTGCACCGTAAATATTGTCTGGTCTAGAGAAAACAGTTATGTAATTAAATTGTTTGAGAATTTTAAAATTCATTAACAGTGTGATTTGTTTTCTTGTTGTGTGTTTGGTTTGTGTTACTAACATATTTAATGAAATAATTAGGAGCCGAAAAGTGGCGGAAAGACTTCGGGCTCATCCACGATAGAAGACATAGGAGATCTGTCCAATGTTTCGGTAAAGAATTTGGTAAGTTTTATTTATGTATTAATTTTTTTGTTATCTCAATCTGTTAGTATTGAATCGACCGGTGCAAATCAAAATTACCTCTGATAACGTGATTTTATTTATTTGCTTACTTATTATTTCTTTTAAGAAACTAATACATTTTTATTTTATTATTTATTTGACGTGGTTCAAAATAACATGTAAACCTTTCCCACAAACTTATTAATGTTTGGATAAAAAATGCAGCTAGAACTAGTCGATCTTAGTTTCCTAGTTTCTTGAGGAACCACCTCAAACTTCCTTGTATGCTCTCCTTCGAACTGTTCCGAACCTGTTGTGGGGTGACCCAATTCGCCCCCAAACAATGGTGATAAACTCCATCCTAAATGTTTATACTGTATATATAGCCGTGAATTCAAATAAATGGAATCGGCTCGGTTTAAAAGTGAAACGACTCTCGGGAAAGGAATCAGCTTAATCTATCATTCATTATTAGTGCGATTATGTGCATTATTCCGTTTTCGCATCGTCGGTTTATGGCTTCGCTCGAGAGATTATTAATTGCCATAAAGTCGCAGCCTAATTTCTAATAAACGTTGGGAATTTTAGAAAAATATCACGTTTTCGTTCTCATTTCCAATGATAAACAAGAAATAAAGAAAAAAAAAAGGGAAAAGGACGTTGTCTCACGTACGAGATAATCCAGTCACAGCAGGGTTCTCATAAACAACAAACATTTTAAGTCACTTCCTTAATTCCTGTCGGATGAAAAATGAAATCGAAACAGCCATTGTCTGTCTTAACGCTGAAACAATGATTTGATGAAAATAAATCAATCTTCTCCAATTTCGTTCTGAGTCCGTATTTGTTTTAAGGGGTTAAAATCGGTACACACAGCAGTTTTTGTAGAATGCCTGAGTACCAAAGCACTGGACTGGAAGAAAACTAATATATCATAGTTAAGAGCTTTTACACCCGTTTTACTTGAAATGGGTTTAACCCGTAGGGCAACAGTTTTTAGTTACTGCTTATGAAATTTTAATTACACTCTACGGTTTGGGCAGACTTTTAGCCGGAACAGATTTCATTTGCTTTTGCACAAGATAATCGTCAGTATAATCCAGTATCGAAATTCGAATCTGTTGTTGTAAGTAGAAAATTCAAATATTACTATTCAGCTAATCAGCATTTGAGCTCAAACGAGTCAGTAGTTCAAATAAATTCTGGTTATCTTGGCATAGGCAATAGTTAATAAATAAAAAAGTGAATTAATGATTAAATAACAACAAACATTTTGCCATTTTCAAAACTGTCACGTTATTGTGGAAATTCAATTTGTCCGGTTTCTTTACCGTAGTAGACCTTCTCTCTCTCTCTCTCTTTTTGCTGCATGATTTTGTAGATTTGTTTCGTTTTTGTTTTCCGTGTGTGCGTGTGTTTTCTTTTTTTTGAATGATTTTTCTAGATGCTAACTTATACCTCAGAACGGCCCAAGTCATTTCACAACCATTGGTATAACAGTAAGGAACTGGAACCTGTTCCCATTCAAAACTTGGTGAGTATGATTAGACAAAAGTTTTCCTTTTCGTTTTTTTTAATTTTCTTCTTGTTAATCGGTTTCCTATATCGATTATTGGTCAACTCGGAGGAGGCTAAAGGAAAAGGCAGATTCGTAAACAGAAAAGGAAGCAAAAAATTTTAAAGACAAAATAGGAAGGAAAAGAGAATGGGAATTTTTAAAAAGATAAAATTTATCTGTTCGGTGTTGAATTTAAAATGTTGATAAAACTTAATTTGGATATTTGGGAACTGGGCTGGGGAAGGATAGATGTCACGCTCTTTTTGAATTATAGATAATCCTTCTAAGAACATTTTCCACTGTGTTCATTAGTCGTTTTCGAATTCTTTAAAAATTTTATTTCATCGATTTCGTGGCTCAAAATGGTAGAAAATTCAAAAATAGAAAACCGTTCGTCGTGTTTATAGTTCACATTTTATGGAGATGTACTCATTTCTGTTAAATTTAATTCAGGAAAAAATTTTTATTTAAAAATTATTAATTCAATATATATGATTTGTGGGCAGGTGGGGGAAGCGGGAGGTTTCTTTGTCTCCTCCAAAACAAACGAACCCATTTTTCAATTGAAGATGTGACATGTCACGGAAAACGCAAAAAACCAAAAAGTCTAAAGGCTTTAACCCTTTACAACCTTCACGAAGAAAAGAAGGAGAAGGGAGGAGTGGGTGGCAGTCCTTATTTCAGAATTTGGGTCATAAAATAAAAAGTGCGTGTGTAAGGTTAGGATCCTTCGACCCTTGACTCCTTTCATAATGCCGAGTATTAAATTCGAATAAAGGCATTTGGAAATGAAATCGCGATAACGTGCTCATTGTTCGTTTCCGGGTTTAGACTTTCAAGATGAGTAGGAAACGCCTTTTAACCCCCCAAGACATGTTTTCCAGGTCGTTTGCCCTAATCGCGTGTTCGTTTCAAAGTTTTTGGGGGATGGTGGTCGATTTTTTTTCTTTCACTGTCCCGCCTCTTGTCCTTCTGTTAAATAAAAGCCTTTTTTTTGCGCGAGCGAACCACAAACTAAAATTTGTGCAGCGTTTGGTGAATTTCTTACTTTTAAAATGAAATGATGACATATATATATATTGATACTTTTTATAAAATTACAAGGATTACCTAAACAACCGTGAGTGATTAAGCTCCTGTTTTATCTCTTTAATAAAAACACCATTAAGCCGCGATACCTTGTGCAGTATTTGTAAAATGAGTCCTCCATATATTATATATAGCATTATTTATAAAACGAATTATTGTCAATTATTATAAACGAATACTTTGCATTATTTTTGAAATAGATTTCTCATTAAAGTGTGCAAAATTTATGATATTCAAGTAGTTCTAATCCCTCGATTTTCTAACTCTAAATAATGACGAAAATGTGTTCGGATTTGTAGTTGCGGACTAATTTCTTTTAATTAGATTATTTCTTTCAAAGTCCCCATTTAAAGAGATATAATTGTAAAATATAAAATTTTATAATATTAATTAAATTCAAAATTAGGAATCCGAAAAATAATTTGGAAGTTAAAAACAAATTTATTCGCGCATCGAGTTCGTGAATCAAAGCAAGATCAGTGATGAGTGAGAACCACCTCTCAAGTGCTAAGGGCCAAAAAAGTCTTCTGTGTCCTTCTGAAAATCTGTTTTAGATGTAACAAACCTCATTTTTTCGTTGTTTGAATTTGTCCGTGAGACGCCCATTTAAAATTTTAGGTCAAGAGATCAGTAATGACCAATGTTATTTTTGTTCTGTTAGAATAGTTTTTAATCTCGTGGAAAATCTGTTGAACTAACTTGAGACCTAATCATTTAATTACTAGTCAGCCATTTGTAACTTACCTTTTAAAAGTTGACGTGGGAGATAAAAACGTTTATACTCTTATTAAACTCTATACTCATACTCTTTTCTCTTCTTTGTCCTCCCGGGTTCTTCAGCGACTTATTTCCCGCCTTCTTTTCTGTTTCGGAGGAGGGAAGGTAGTTGGTGTTTGGAGGCTAAGGGTAGTGGGCTGGAAAAGGTTTGAGGAACGACTAACAGACTTTTTTGTTTTCTGGATTTAACAATTGTAGAAAGCCAGGTCGATGGTGGACTTGACGAACAATTCGAAAAAAGTATCCGCCCTCCGATCTAATTTGTTCGATAATGCAAAGAATGTCGAAACTAGTCGAAGCACGATGAATTTGTTCAACGTAGACGACATCCTGTGGTAACGGGAGTTTCTGTTCGAGCCCTGGTAAGTCAAAACGATTCCATTCATCACCCATTCGGGGGGAGGAGGGGGTGGACTTTCAAGACCACGACCATTAAATAGATAGACTGACTAATTCGGAATGGCCGGAATATTCAGTTTGGGATGAGTTTTCCGCAAAATCAGCACTGCATGCACCAACTCGAAAGGCATATAGAATTCGATTTGCTTAGAGTATTTCATTTATTCTCGACTGTCAATATTCATATTTGCATACTGGTGCGACTTCCTGTCAATACAAAAATAAGCCCAGTTATAAAACACTTCAGTCCATAGGGTCATAAGTTATGACATAGAAGTTTCTCACTAACTTTAAAAGATTTGTTTGATTTAGACCTACTTTAGAATACTAACGTTTTGGGACATTTCTGAAATTTTAGTTTCAGAAAGTAGAGTGATGATTAGGCTTCCATTTGTGAGTTTTATGCTAACAAACCTTTTCAGTTCTGAAGCCAAGGATGAGTGGTGGTATCTAGCCATCCACGAAACAAGGAAATTATTGAATCCTGGGATGATTACGATTCCCGAATCTCTTGTGAAATCCCTTCCTGAAATGGTCTGAAAATCTTTCTCAAGAACATGAGAACACTTAGAGCATTTTGTGGGGTCATTATAAGGGAAGGGAGGCGGGGTGTGAAATATAAATGGACTAATTAAGCGGGTAACCCGAGTGTATGTTAGCAATAATAGAGCTGTTAGGGGTTAATTATCACTTTTTCTGAAGGTTGCTATTGTTTTCGTCGCTTCAAAATTGAGAAATCAATTTCTTCTTGGGTAAGTTTAATTTCTTGCTTATTATCTTTTAAGTTTATTCTTTTGTTAACTCGGACGATGGTTCAAATACTTGAATCAAATTTTTTTTCGCCTGCTTTTTTGGTTTATAGCCCTTCATTTTTTGTTTTCGTTTTTTTACTTATTTATTTATTTTTTTGCATGTCTTCTTTCCATCTTTCTTCGTCATGCATCATTCATATCGGGGTTTCATTAAAAAACAAAAAAAATAAAACTAACAGACCGAAAGGTATTGCAGTTTGGTTAATTTGAACGAGATGAGTCTTTCTGGTGAAGTGACGCCTCCGAAACGTCGCAAGAAGATGTGTGTGCCTTGGAGCGAAGCTTTGGTTAGTACTCGACTGCTGATGGGGTAGGGAGGAAAGAGCATTTAATACATCCATTCCTCGATTTACGCGATTATTTATCTCTCTCGTCTTCTCTTTTCCTTTTTCCCCTTTTCATTCATTCTTTTCTCTTCTCTTTTGCTATCTCGCTATTCTCTTCTCTTTCTTTCTCTGTCCTATTCTTCCATCCGCCCCTAGGGTTACGACGATGGTTCGTACCTCAGAAAACCCCCTATATCGACCTAACAACTGCTTGGTGTCCCAAGTTAGAGACAGACGGTAGTTAGCAGGGGACAAAAAAAATCTTTTTACTTTCTTTCTCTAGCTGCCCCTATGTTGATCTTTTGTGGGTTATTTATACCTTTCCCTGTTATAATCTTGTGTCAGATAAATGTCAAATAATAACTTTTCTTGTTCTGTTTTGTTTTTTTGGGATTGTACCACCCCGTAAACGAATGTTTACAAATAACTACCTGTAATTTAATTAATAATAAAAGGAATTGAGAATGTTGGCAGAAATGGGCGACCATGAGTAGTGCGTAAATCGAGGAAGAGGTGACTAATAAGCACTTGTAATACGAATAACCTTGTTTATTTGTACAAGGGTGAATAAGCTAGTAGCATTTTGTATAAACGTTGGTGATGGTCTGCATGCTAGACATGTGTTGATGTCATTTATAAGGTTGTTGTGTCGAGGAATTGCTTTCTGTATGGTGGGTAAAGACAAAAGTTTTGGTTTGTAAAAGCTTCAGTTTCATTTTGCTACGGTTTTGTGGTCACATGCTTTATTTTTTCCTTAAGTGTTTTAGCTGTAGTTTTGACATTCTTAAACTGCAATGAAGTCAGGTAGGTAACAAGTACCTGAACAAAAGAGTAAAACATGATGGAAACTTGCGGACATGTGAGTATAACAAAAAAGCGGGTCTCGGGGAAGTGAATTGTTGTTGGGCCTGATCATGGCCAATCTGGGAAAATTGTGCACCTTGCCTAACCCTGCACGCACCGACTTGGAGTCTCTGTGGTCTTTGGATCGTTCAACGTCTTCTTCTCATCACTCATTACGTTGTTTTTAATTGAGTTTTATCTTGTTTTTCAGAAATCCAGTTTCAGCAAATTCGATCAACTTTCAAAGAAAACCATTCTTCATGTTCGCTCAGTTGATACAACCAAAGTTCAAAAGCAATTCAATGAAGTAAGTAGAAATTTTGGGCTCTTGCTTTGGACCGTCGCTATTTGTTACTACATAACTACAACAAATCCTTCAAGCTCAACTCGAATGCATGTTTGATTTTTTTTTTTCAAAGGCGTCTACGGGTGCCGCAGAAGTCACTTGCAACTGCAAGAGCTGTGGAAAGCAAGTTTTTCAGATGGAACAAATCAAAGCCGAGAAATCCGTTTGGCACAAAAATTGTTTCAGATGCAAAGAGTGCAATAAACAATTATCGTGAGTATAGTCATCCATTCACCCACTAATTTTTAGTAAAAGGTTTAAAAACTCAAAGTTAAATTGGTGTTATAGGGTGGATACATACAGCAGCCATGAGGGAGTTTTGTACTGCAAACCACACTTCAGAGAGTTATTTAAACCAAAAGCTGTTTTAGAAGATGAAACCGAACCAGGTAAGAACACAATCAAAGCTCACAAGGTGTTAAAATTTAAGTTTCCCTTCGTTTAAGAGCATAAAAGTTGACCTTTGAATAAGACTAGCCCAAATTTGTAAGATGCAGAGTAAGGCAGCAGCAGCAGCTGTACTTCGGCTGTGATTCCAGGTACTGCTCTAGCTGCTCCTACCAAATAGTATGTAATGAGTGGTTGTTTTGATTATACCTCCGAGAGAATTTTATTTCTTCATTAAGAGTTTTGAATGTGCTGCAACAGGCCATATAGTGTTTGGTTCACACGTGTAAAATTCATCACGTGTACAAATAAATGTAGTTGTTTAGTTTTCCAAAATATTATTCTGTTTGTGTTAATGACACAATCCAAGAGTGACGATCTCTTTTTTCTGAAATCGTTTGCCCGACAGAAGTGAACATGGCTTCTCCTGTGGTAGATGAGAGTATTTTTGGCTGTGTTCTTGAATCCTACAGTCTGTCTTTTTTTGCTTCGTACCCGTGTTTCCGTATTCACAAGGTTTGACTGTCGTTTATAGCTCACTTCCATGCCTGTTTTTGGTGTTTTCTGTTACGGGATTCATTCACTTTTGATAGTAGCGGATCTATGCCACTACAGCTGCTATTCAGTCTTTAGCGGAATATTTCGCTGTCGTTAGCCGGCTCAGCGTTCCTTTACATGTTTACCTCCCTCTCATTCCTTTTATTTATTTCAAACTAAGCTTTCATATTATCGTTTCTTTCTTTTTTGCCAGTTCGGTTAAGAAAACCCGAATTGATCATAAGGGAGAATCAACCGATTGAACTTCCACCGGAAGTTGTTCGAGGTATTTTCTGTCAGGTGTTTTCTAACAATCAGCATGTTAACAAAGTGTTTGTTTAAGCTATTAACTTTATCTCCATAAATGAACAAATTTCCCCCCTAGAAGAACCTAATCTGTCTCTGTTAATTCCTCTGATCCTTGGTCAAGCTTGATGAAGATCGAATGAGTCGTGATTGTTCGATTTATGTTTTACTATGCTATAGTCTTTTTGCTTTGGTTACTTATACTATAATATTTAACCTTTCTGTTCTATAAAAAATCCACATCGTGGCTATTGTTGACTGGATAGTAGTCAGCTTTAAAGCTGGTTTAGTGGTTTTATTTTCATTTGATACCGAATATAGAGCTGTTATAAATGACAAAGAAGGTAAACTGAATCCGCTCTCAATCTACTAATTTTGTACCCGATAACGTTTTACTTCTGTTAATTCATTTGGCGTGCAAAAGTACCCAGAAATAACGGAAAGGTAACTGCTTTTTAGTTTTTGTGTATCAGATTTTGTGCTGACCTCAACCACTTTTTAAGTTATTTTGATTCAAAAAGCACGCCCTCGTGATGTTTACTGCACCTTGAAAGCATGTTTTAACTGTTACGATTTTAATTTGTTCCTCGAGTTTTCTTTTTTACTTGCTTATGATTATGTCTAATTTACAGCTTCCGACAAACCTGATCTTGGTCTGGAAGAGTTGGCCTCGCTCAACGTCAAGTCGAGATTTCAAGTATTTGAAAAAGGAGAAGAGAACAAAGAAACTGTTTTGGAAAAATCTCCGAGCAGCGTTAATGTGAAGAGATCTCCATCTATCCTAAGCAAACTGGCAAAGTGAGTTGGAATCTTTTGGAGGATTGATTTGGCTGTAGTAGACAGTTTGGTGCAGAAAATTTGATTGGATTGTATCGTTTCAGGTTTCAGAAAAAGGGAATTGACGTTGGTGTATGCGATGACGAATTGAATGGTTTGCCCATCGAACAAAGTTCTGAATCTAGTGAAGAAGAGGAAGAAGAAAATGATGGTAATGGGTTTGTTCTCTATGATGACGTGGTGATGGGATTGATTCATTGAATAATTGGAAGAATGTTTTATGTTGCAGAAAGCGCATCATCGAAGAAAATAATCAAATCAAAGAAGATAAGGGAAAGACCCATGAGCTTCAGCAAAATGGGCGATGTTAAAAGCGTTTGGGAAAGCGGAGTACCAAAGACGAGGGAAGAAATGAGAGAAGAAAGGAAGCAAGAGATTCATCAAATTCGATCTAAATTATTCATGGTATGTTAACACAAAGTCATTCCCTCGCCCATTATGGCCTTTGTGGGGTTTCTAATCAACTGAATTGGAACTTTTCATAACCAGGGCAAACAAGTGAAAATGAAGGAAGCTTACGAACAAGCAGTTAGGGAAAGCGAGAGCATGTCGCCGAGGAAATCAATTGACATCCGCTGCGAAAAAGCCAAGTCAATCAAGGAATGTTTTGAAAAAGGTGAACCGCTCAACGTCGACGAGGAAAATGAGGGAGAAGAGAAGAAGAAAATCGTCGAAGATGACATGAGCGTGTTCGAAGCAGGTATGATGAACAAGAAAGACCAGCACCGCTCTTAACTATGTATGTAACGGTAAAATTTATAAACTGGACGGATATATATAATTCCCGGCGATTATTTATAATCACCACTAAGCTTGGAAAAATCGACAAATTATTGAATATTTATCACATTTACCTCCTATTTTATAAAATCTCCAACTCGTAATGGAGAAGTTGGCTTAGATAATAGGCTTCTGCCACTTCTTACAAAACCTGAGCAAGCCAAACCGCTGGGCTCACCTTTAAGTGTCAAGAACCCCTAAGACATGAAATATATCAATAGAAATAACAGAAGCCAAGCATTGGTGTTTTATGTAAAACTCTGTTCCTGGGCGACCATGTTCCAGTATTAAAAACAATAAACTCTTCTCCCTGATTGCTTTCTCCATCTCTTTCAGCAGGCTTTTCCTCAGCTCTTTCCTGTCTGTTTTAAACCCACCTTCATTCAAACTCCATACTTAACCAACCAACACCCTCGTTTCCTCTTTTTTGAACAACAATGACTGTAACACTCTTACGTCTTCTCACCATTTCAGTTTGAACCGGTATTACAGTGTTCTCGCTTCCAACTCCACACTCTTAATATTAAAATAATATGAATTTTAAAAGCTTTCTAATTTTTTAGGTATTTCTAAGAAATCTCGAAGTCTTTTCTTAGAACTGGACAAGTCAGCTAAAAGTCAAGTTTCTTCAGGCGTGAAAAAGCCCTCGCCAAAGTCTCCGAGCACTCCTACTCGTAGTCGAGAGGTTCGTATACAAGTTCTATACTCCATATCAACTTTCGAGCCTCTGACATGTTAGGAGCCAATGATCTGTTTAAAATAAATTCTCAACTATACAATGTGTCTTGTAAACTGGTAGCTACAGCGCAACAGCGACTTGTAGGGCATTTTTTTATAGGAGAATCTTTAAAAAATGATATTTATTTTCCCCAAAGCCGATTCTTTCCAACCCTTTTAACACTCTGGTGACGTCTAATTGCAAAACCTTAATGAAGATTTTTATGTATCCCCACGAAAAAGCTGAAAATAAATTTGGGAAAAAGTGCGCGTACAAAGGGATCGCGCTGTGGAAGGAACGAAGACATTGTCTCAAAGCGAAAATAGGTTTCTTTTGCGAGGTTAGAACAACCATCTTAATAACCGAAAGCCAAACGTAGAAAATAGTAATTTGTAATAGAAAGAAAATTAATTTGTCGACGATGTGCAAAATAGGTTTCTCGTCAGCCATCTGACAGCGTCGTTAAAAGTTCAGATGCTGTTGAGGAAGTCCAAATCGAGACTGCTGATATCAGTTCCAAGTTTAAATTTTTCGAAACTTATAAAGAGCCCGAGAGAGAAAAGAAGAAATTTCGGATCACCCCTCCCAGAGAGGGTCAAGTCAAGGTTACATTTATAAATTTATTCATTTAAACAGTGTGTGAAACCTGCCTACTAACACCTGACTAACACCAAGAGCTTTGTACCCGGGGTTTTCTCAATAGTGAATTTGATTTCTTATATCTAATACAGCTTTGTGCAAAAACTTTTCGTTCGACTTTGCCGAGTCATTTATTTTTTCCTACCAAGAAAACTCTGACTAACTAGTTACCAGTCTCTGCTTAAAGCTTTCTTTTGAGCTCCTGCGGGAATCTCTGATGCAAAAAATTCAATTCTGCCACTAAAGCATTTAAGCTAACATTAGCGGATTCTGTTTACAGACCGAATCTCCTGAGAAAGAGATCTACAGGGATCCGAACGTAGTTCGTGCAAGCGATAAGGTGGAACAAGAAATCATCCGTACTAATACGACGGCGAAAATGTTGTCCTTGTTCCGACAGATGGAAGAAAAGACTGAAGAAATTCCTGAAGGTAAAACAATGAAGATTTTGGTTTTGTTTTAGGTATACTGGGGAACGTAAAAGTAACGGGAAGTAACCGCTGCCATCATGATATGTTAAATATTAGGTCTATCGGAAAATTCTGTCCGTTTTTAGAATAATATAAGAAAGTATAAATGTATCATACTTTAAATAATCATTATTTAATAATAGAATTCCCATAATTAGTTATGATTTATTTATATAGGCAGCGTTCGATCTTGTCCGAAAAGGTTTTTGCTCTAACATTATTGTACCTTCCTCCAACACCTTGGACAAATTATCCACTACTTTTCTATCCTTTCTTTTTTGTTAGAATTCTAATAAAATACAATGGGTTAAATGAACTTTGGATCTCTCAATCGCCGTCATGCTAGGTTACTATGTATACATTCAGTGATAAATCAAGGGAACCAATAACGCGTCGAATGAATATACGCAAACGTGTTTTAAACTTGATATAACTTGATGATCGGTCAGAACTTTCCGATACACAGTATACATATCTGTATAGTGTAGGAGTTACACGTATAACATTATAAGAAGGAAATTGAATTATGTTTAGTATCTGTTTGTTTCAGGACCAAAACCCCTCAAACGCTTCACTCCACCGCCTGATTACAAGGAAGATACTGAGGGCGAGTCTGAAGAAAGTGAAGAGTCGGAAGAAGAGGAAAATGAGGATGAATCTAATCCTAACATTATTCGAGCCTCGGACAAAATAGAAGACGAATATCTTAAACAAGTAAGTGAAAGATGAATCAGAGTTACAACACCGTAACATATGAGGCCATTGATGTTATTGCGAGGATATTACCTGTTGAATGATTCTGCATAAAGAGAAAACTAATCAATGATTTCAAAATATATGTGTTAACACCAAACAATATATTTGTGACCAACAATACTATCTAACTTTTAATGACAGCGCCATACATGAGACAGACAGTGAAAGGAAAATAACACTTGGAAATGAAGTGAAATTCACAGATGCTTACATTTATAAAGAATGGAAAAACCAGTGGACATCGTCCAATAAAGCCCCAACCACTTTTATGTTCTTTCCGGTGATCGAAGATACAGACACAAGTCTGAGTGTAATTCGTTTATGGTATGCCTTTTGGCCTTTTGTGTGTGTATATATATATACACTTATACAGGTATACTGTTACTCTTGTATATTATTGAAAAAATTTTTCATTTTATCGTAAGCACAAATGCGACGCAAAATACTATTATTTTAAAAATATTTGTATTTAATATATGATTATTGACAGTGTTACATAATAAGCATCATATTGTATTCAGTGTATATTTATACTTTACTTTACTTTTCATAGACCCGCTCATCTGTTAGGATCGCGGGGTGAGGGAACCAATGAAGGACTTCCAACTAGGACGGTCCTCCGCTATCGAGGTCAGAGTACCCGGGGTATCGTACGGGATTCGGCCAAGGCCTTCACCCCCCTGAGCCACCCCTGCCGCGGACGGTCACGGGGCCGCTTTCCTCCCGGGCACTCCGACAGGACCCGATGAACCATGAGTTTGGGGGGAGCCTCTGCAAGTGCCCAAACTATCGGAGGATGGATCTCTCGATTCGGAGAAGAAGCGGTTCGACCTGAAGGCTCTCTCGAATGGCCGTGTTGCGACACTCATCCAACCTCAACACACCGGCCACCGCTCGGAGATACTTCATTTCGGCCGCCTGTACCCGGGATCTGATCCTTTCACGCTGATCCTTATCGCGGCCTCGGCACATGCGGCGTCGAAACCGTCCAGTGCCCGCTGGAGTTCAGACTGGGTGGATCCCAGAAGGACGAGGTCATCCTCGTAAACAAGATGCCCCACCTTCAGGTCCCCATATCTGAAAGTCTCACTTCCTCGGCTGCACTGTAGCATCCAATCCATATAAATTATGAAAAGGAGAGGCGACTGCATGCACCCTTGGCGGAGTCCAACGGACACGTCGAAAGGCTCCGACATGACGCCATTTATCCTAACGCAACTCTTGCATCCCCCGTACAATGACCCGATGGCCCTCAAAAGGGAACCATCGATGCCATATGTCTGGAGTACCTCCCAGAGCCTCGCGCGAGGGACCCGGTCGTAGGCCTTTTCCAAGTCGATGAAACACGCAAAGACTGGTCGGACGTACTCCCAAGACCCCTCGAAGATGAGCTTCAGGGTCAAAAGCTGGTCGGTCGTGTTTCTTTCGGAACGGAATCCACATTGACCCTTCCCCAGCCTGTCCTCGACCACGGATCTGCAACGGGCCTCCAGCACCTTCGCGAAGACTTTTCCGCGGAGACTTAGCAGGGTGATGCTCCTATAATTGGAACAGTCACTCCTGCTCCCGTTCTTAAAGATCGGAGCAATCACACAGGTCTGCCAATCCTCCGGCGCTGTTCCTCCCTGGCAGGCCACCTTAATAACGCGAGTGAGTCAAAGGTCTCCCTCTTCCCCTAACGCCTACAACATCTCGGGCCGAATTTCATCCACACCAGCAGCTTTGCCGCTCTTGAGCGATGTAATCGCTCAAGCGACTTCGGCCACGGTGGGACTATTCTCCGCCCCAAGTGTGGAGCCGGTTGTGCAACCCTCGGTGCCCTGAGTTGGATTGAGCAACTCCGAGAAGTACTCTCTCCAACGAGCAAGGATGGCCCTCTCTCGAAGAGAGAGCCGTCTTTGATTTTACCCTCCAACGGCACCCTGATTCCACCCTCTGAGGCGGCGTATGGTCTGCCAGAACTTTTTCCTGGCAGATCCGCAGATTCATGCTACTTGCCGAACTCCCTCCAAGCCCGCTCCTTGGCTGCTAGAGTGTCCCAAAAAAATCAAAAATTTTTATTTAAAGACGCATAGCCTCTTAATTTTTTACAATGATGTTAAAACAATTGTAGGTGAAATTTCAAGTACCAAGTTTGGGGGAACGTATAAAAAGATGCTCAAAAAACACAACACGAATTTGAGCGGCGTCGACAAGAGTTTGTCAACAATTTAAATAATTTGTTTGGTATTGCACATACCTATACGCTTCAATTTATAAAAGTATCTGAAGATAGAATCATCTTGCAACGTCAGAGAGAGCCTGGTCGACTTGGTCATTTAGCTGGAGTGGCAAAAAAATGACTGATAAAGAGTAAAGAGTGCGCGTCAAAGCTATCGAAGAAGAAAAACAAAGAGCTAAATAGCGATTCGTCTTCTGATTCAAACGAAACGTAGATTTACAAGAGGATTTGCATATAGTGGCTGGGGATGCACTGCCCAGAACTATTAAAACCCACACTGGGAAGGATTTCATGACTCCAAAATTAGTAGCAGCACTAGACAGGGATTCAGTTTTTATCCTCAAAGCAACTATTGATGCATTTGGACATAATACGACGAATTTTTAATAAGCAAGTCCTAAATTCAAAGAATTCGTAGGGAAAACCGAAAGAACTCTCTGTTGCCATAAAAGCTCATTTTCAAGCCCAAGTACCAAATGTAGTGGCTGTTCCCTGGGGTGTTAAAATACTGTCGAATATAGATACTCGAAAATCAAAAGAAGAACTTCTGCTAACAATAAAACAACCAGAACAACATGTAAGCTTACGTTCGCTTAAGGCCTTAAGTAGTAATATGTTTCGGTGAAAGTCGGCACGGGTTCCTGTCGTCCTAAGCACTTGAAATTTCACCTGCGATTGTTTTAACACCATTGTAAAAAATTAAAAGGGTATGCGTCTTTATAAAAAAATTTTTGATTTTTTTGGGACACCCTATTGGCTGCTTTCACAGCCAACTGGGAAGTCCTTCGCGCCTCAACGTACCGGCCTCGAGAGAGTTCGTCCTTCCGGTGTAACCACACCTTAAAGGCTTCCTTCTTCCCTTAATGGCCCGCCGGATCTCCGGGTCTCCCCACCATGGAGTCCGCCAACAGCCACCGGCCGCCACGCCAAGCCGCTTCACCCCACAAGCTGCCAGTTCCAGGTGCTTCTACACCGTTAGCGAGGAAGCATTCCATGTTCCGGTCCTAAGTCGTTGTCGTCGTCGAGTCATCCGTCCTGTATTGCCCCCTCGGGACTTGCGCCTTACCCCCGCGATCTTCAAAACGGATGGCGAGTCCATTGTTGTATTTCTCCATAGCGTATGGGTTTAAGGGGAAGATGGAGGTCCACCCTGGCAGTGTCCTCTGTACCTGGGTTAGGATGCTTACTCGAGGAAGGCACCAGGTATCTCCGAGGCTCCGTTCACGACACAACTCCCTTTTGCCACGCACCCCATCAGCACGGGTCGCCTAACACCTTAGGGTTGGGAGGCTGATTGCAGTGTGAAACCACCGGGCGGTGGGGTCGCCACATCCCTACGCCATGTGTATATTTATGAGTGTCGATATATTTTTTTTCCAAGTAAATGAAGGAGTAGAATATGAAGAAGTGCTTTTAGCAAGTTTAACGGGAGGAAATTTGTAATCATCAAGACTTCCGTTGGATTTTAATATTTATTCGTTGACTTTGATTTCAGGCCGCTAGTGCAGCAAGAGCTAAACAATTAAGAGCGAAATTTGAAAAATGGGAAGAAAAGGAAAAGGAAAAAGAACGTGAGGAATCAGCACAAATCAAACTGAACGGTTCCACGAACAATACTATCACCGAAAACAGTGAAAACGTGGAAGTTACAAGTATAGAATGCACAAAATCATTACGAGCCAGGTAACTTAATCGCTGTTACGGTATAACATTAAAAAAGTAACCGATTTGTTGCGCTGAATGTTACTCAGATCATTTTTTTTTATGTATGATAGATTTGAATCTATGAAAGCAGAAGCGGAAAATCCCAAAGAAAAAGTTATGAGGCCGAAGGTCAACAGATTTGTGGTGCGTATTTGCTAATCCTTTCAATTTTGCCTTGTTTATGATTTGTTTTTCTTCGAGAATGTTCTGTTTTCAGTGTTGTTAAAGAAAGCATGATTTAAATAGTGCTGTATGTGTGACTCGGCCGTTTCGTCTTGCCTCGTTCACTTCGATCAATCTGTGCTCTGATGAACGTCAGTCCAATATAGGGAAAAGAAACGCCGAGTCATCCATCTTTGATCTAAAGAGCATGCTTTAGAATTTCTTGTTAGAAATGCATTTTCGAATTCTTTATATTTTATACAGGGCGTTTTGTTTATTATCATTTTTTTATTACTGTACGGAGTTCGTCAGCGTGAGTTGTGATTCTGAAACAATGTTACTTGAGGTCGTTGCTGTCGTGTGACGAAACCGAAAACTTATCTAGAGCGGGTAGAGTTGAACTTCATTTTGGTTCTCTGGTACATATTAGATCTACCGAAAAGTTCTCTCTGCTTTTAGGATAATGCGAAAGTATAGATGTATCAAACCATAAATAATCTTTATTGAGTAATATAATTACCACCAAATATACGTAATTCATGATCACCAACTATGCTTGCTAAAAGTGGAAAATTATTGAATATTTATCATATCATTGGCTATTTGATAAAATCTCCAAGTCGTAATGGTGAATTTGATAAAAACTTCGCTTAGATGTTTGACTTCTGTCTTCTTTCTCTCATGTATTCGCCGTTTCTAAATAGGACGTTCGTAGACTGTTACTGGCGAACACAGATGCTTGGCTTTTGTTAGAAAAGTGACAGAATCTATGAATCGCAGCAAACTTTTATTGAATTTCCCCAACAGTCGGTAGATGTAATAATAGATGTAGATTCATTAATTTATCCCATTCACCAAATTAACTGGTGACTATGGATAATCGCCGGGAATTATATTCAGTAGATTTATTACTTTAACCTTAACGTATATAGAAGAATTTGCGCGACGGTAAAATTTAATTTTGTTTGTCCAAAAATTAACACTAAGACAGTGATCTGGCTTGTGTTCGTACCGCCCAGTGTTTACTCTTTGCTCATGATCTGTGGACACGATTGACAGTCTTCCGATCACCTAAATCATCACTCATTAACAACTCATTATCATACTGAAGTGAAAGTAAGAAACAGAAACAAAGAAACGGTCATATAGATTCCAAAAACAAAAATCCAAACCGAATATTAGGAGACTTGCGGTTCTCATAGTGTTAGCTAACTTTAAATTCATTTACCACAAGTTAAAATTAAGGTGACAACACTATACATGACATGTCCTGATGCCGACCCTGTTTCGCACTTCTTGCTAGATTATTTTTTTTATAACTGCTCGCTTAAAAAGTAGTTTGTGAAAGCTTTTTATTAATATTTTGACTTTTTTTTGTTTTTGCTTTTATGAAACCTTTGCACGTTGACGTTTTGAAAAATTCATTCATTTATTTAGTGCGGACTAAGGCTTAGGCGGGTCCTTCGCAGTATTGTAATTCCGGGCTTATTTTTTAGTTGTACTTTGTTGTACTTTGCGTTTGGTAGTTTAGTTTTAAAGCTAATTTTCGGGCCCCAAAATTTACGGGCTCTAGGTTGCCCAGGCCCTAGTCCGTCCCTGCATTCATTTAATCCCAGCAATAGCAGTCATCCTTTAATTTTTTTTAGTTCACACTAAAAACGTGAATGTGTTGCTGTTGTCGTTGCTGTCGTTATTATTGTTTTTGTTTATTTTTTAAATTAATTATTTATTTATTTGGAAGAATGCACGTTAATGTTTTAATTAGAACATTAATTAATTAACATGAACCAGTGGTAAGTTTTTTTGTGTATTTGATTTTGAAAAAATAGATTTTTGCAATTTTTTGTAAATTTTTCTGCTGATTAGTATATTTTTGTTTTTAATTAATTTATTTTTCCTTTCTGTTTCAGTGATTGGAAAAGGAGGCTCAAAACTAAGAAGAGCAATTTATATCCTTCCAACTATTAGAGACTGGTTGGATAACTGACGGCTTTAAATTTTGAGGAAAATCGTTTTTACGCTTCAGTTAAATTTTTTTTTCATGTAGGGGAAATTTGCAAAAAGAAGAAATAAGTAAATCAATTATTTTTAGTAGTAGGAGTTTATTATGAAAACTTTCGAGAAGGAGTGCGATCGGTCGAATTCAATTCTCATTCGAAAATCCGTTGACAATTAAATTAAATCGTTTTAATGTTCAACCTTCATTACTCCCTTGGGCATGAAGATGCAGCCATTCCCTTTTTTTTATTTGTTTTTAGCAAATTAACATTTAATCGATTCGTTACAAGTTCTTTAAAATCTTTGTTGCATAATTCCTGGAGCTTTTGACACCACACTCGGGAAGGTTCTTGTAAATTTCATTACAACTTTCTTTGGGACCCGGCGCTTTCCTTTCCGCTGATTTCTTTATCACTTTTCTAATTCTTCCATGGTACCTTTGGTCTAGTAGCTCATTAGTTTATATACATTGTCTATGCATATTTGCGGGTTAGCTTCGTAGAACTCGTAAAAGAATTTTCCCAGGTTTATGTTACAATCCGGTGAGTAACTGACTCTGTCCACATAGGTATTGATCGTTTTCCAAAATTCTTTTGGGCGTTTGGTGTTGCACAACTTTTTTTTAAATGAGGATGACATATTGTTGTTTTTCTCTTTTACTAGTTTTTTATACGTTTTGTTATTTTTATAAATTTTATGGAGATCTGTTGTATTATTTTTTTCGGAGGAGTCTATAAGACTTTCTGGCCATTGTCGCTGTTGACACTATGGCGTTTTGACTTCTAATTTAAATTTTTTTATGTCGGTGCCAGTGGAAGTGACTCGCATAGTTTCGCTCGGCGCCGGTGTTTTTTTCTAGCGTTTTATCGTTAGCTCTCATGTTCCCTTATATTCTCGAAATTGTAAGGATATACATACGTAAATAAGTACAAGGCTTTTTTGTATTGCATGTTTGTTCACTTGGTAATGGAATTGCTTTCCGAATGGATCTCTGTATTTCGGATCTTAGTACTAATACATTATTCTCTTTGCTCCTCTTGGTAACATCATTGGAGCGTTGTTGAATGTAATTAGATAAGCGAGGCTGTTCTTGCACCCCCAAATTTGGCCAATCCATTCGTGGCGTAGGTTATCCCTTCTGAAGGAATGAGATAACGAAAGCTTTTCTGCACTCCTAACTTAATTCTCGAAATCAACAAAGCAATATAACAAAACAGAGAACAACATAATTTTCACTCGAATAATTTCAATACTCCTACTGTATTTAATACTAGCGATAAATGTTAAAAAAAATAAAATTAGTCTAAAAGTTCGAATATGTATCCTCCTTAACATATTTTATATAAACCGTTAGACTATTTGTAGACGTTTAATGGAATTTTTTTTCTTTTTTTGTTAAGATCACTTTAAAAAATTTTTTTGCTATTTTATTGTACAAAATCGAGTCTTTTAGGTTGTAGACTATTTTTAATTATCTATTGCAAGATTTTAAAATAATTTAACGGTTTTTTAAACACAAATTTTTAATCAATTGTGATTTTACTTTTGTTTTGAACCACTTCAATTTACAAATTGGTAGTGCAAGATATTGTGTTGTGGAAGGGAATAGTGCGTCAGACATTACAAAACTTCAGTCCTTCAGTTATTGCATCAAAAACGAATTTCTGTTAATTGCACTAGATCGCATTTGCTTCATGCGGATTCCTTTAGTTTATTTCCGTTCCCGCTAAATTTTTTTTTTAATTTGGTTATAAACAAAACTTTCTTTTCTTGATTTTCTTTGATCCGTTATAATAATTTTTCTTGTTGTGAAAAATTTGTTGTGGTTTGTTACTTTTTAATGAGATATTAGTTTCATTTGGTTTCGTTTTTAACTTTTTAACCGAATGGTCCAATTAATTAGTTAATTAATTAAACTTTGGAGGGATTTACATTGATAATCAAAAAAAGGAGAGAATTTTATAAAATTTATGTAACGTTTTAGATGAAACTAGAGTTTTTATATGTGTATGTAAAAGAATTTGTATTGTTTGTAAATTTTTTTTATTATTTTCTCCCAAAATTATATTTCTAAAATTTTTGTTTGTTTTTTGAGTTAGTCAGTTACCAGGTTTCGAAATATTTTTTTCAAAATTTGATATCATCCTATTTGGATCAGTGATGGTGAACAGTTTTGAGAAGTAAGTGATCGTTTAATAGTGTTAGGGACCCAACCTAGGAACGGGGGTGGTCGAAAGAACACAAACACAGAAAATATAATAATAATAGTAAACCCTTTTATAGCCCTAAGTCGGGTCGGTATTCTTTTGATTCAAAAGAGAAGAAATAATTACAATTTAGTGCTTTGTTTCTTTTTGACAATTCTTATTGACTTTGAAAAAGTAGTTTGGTATCATATTTGGAAAAAAATTTGTATAATATATACTGTTTTTCAAAAATATAATACTCATTATGTCTCGCAAAAGGGAGAACAAGAGTTTTTGTTCTGGTAGTGGTTTATATTATTTATTTATTGATTTTAAATGTCATTAACATGTCACTTATGCTAAAACTGAATACTTATGTTATCAGACGAAATACTCATGTAGTGTCGACAGATGATTTATACTCAAAATGAAGAGAAAAAAATTTTCAAAGTGAGTAGATGAAGAGGAAGGCATAATTATCAAACTAATTTACTGGTTTTTGTTTTATTTTTAAATGATTTTTTCACAATCAAGTAGAAATAAATAAATAAAAACTGAGAAAAGAAGAAGGAAGTATAAAATTTTATATTAAATCACTAACCCATAATTTTTTGGTTTTTGAAAGTCTTTATATAATTTCTTTCAGACAATAAACGAGTTTAACTCTTAAATAATTGTTGGTTCTACATACTCATCACGTGATTTTTCTCGTGCCAAATATAATTCATTTTGTGTTATTGACTTTTTTTTTCATTTTTATTCATTCATTGAATCAATTTTTTGGTAGAGAAGATCTCCTCACCGGAAAAAAAAGAAATAAATTTTTTTTTTATTACTATTTGTTTTCAATCCCATTTGTAGGGAAATCCAGAATAACATGGCTCAATTGTGTGACGTTTGCAGTAGAAGAGTTTATCAGCTGGAAAAGGTGGAGACTTCCGGGAAAATCTTTCACAAAACGTGTTTTCGATGCATGCAGTGCAATTGCCTATTAAGGTATCTTGTCCTATTTATTTATTGCTGTGCGACACCCATTCCCTTGAAATGGCCATCCTTTTACCCTCTTGGGTTAGTACACCTTTTTTCCAAATCCCTCCAATCTGGCGGCAAAGTCTGACAATCCAGTCCAAAACCCTCCCGATTAGCGAACCATCCCAATCCCTCTGCGACCTCACTTCTCAACGAACCCCTCAAGCAAAAACGTCTCAAAAGACAGACCACTAGACTCTCAAACACTCTTCTCTTAGTCAAACCTCCTTATTCCTCTCCTGCTTTTCTTTTCTTTATCCTATTTCTTCTCATATAGATCCAGCCTTCTTTTTGCATCTTCCAAACCGTTCTTGAGGTTTAGGCGCTGGTCTGCTTCCCAGACCTTCAAATTTAGTCTGAAAACTACATGGTGTCTAATTCTATTTAAAAATAAGAATAAAAAATAAAAATTATTTTTTTTTAGAATGGAAAGCTTCACACTAAACTGCGGTAATCTTTACTGCTTGCCTCACTTTAAACAAAAGTTCATTTCCAAAGGAAACTATGACGAGGGCTTCGGTGTGGATCAACACAAAGCAAAATGGCCCACGGTTACAAGCTTTTGAAGGCAGCCAAACACGGTTTAATTCGTCTCGAAAATGTTTTTCTTTGTTTTTGTTTATATTCATAAGGTATTAATTAACGAAGAGGACACTTTTAAAATTTTATATTTGTCGCTTAGATGGCTCTTCCAGAAAAGTTTAATATCAATACTTTACGTTGTTTGTACTCAGATATGTTTATGAATTTAATTTTTTTGTATGTATGTATGTTTCATTCGCTTCAGTAATTGTTCAAATAGAAACAAAGTTATTTTTTAGAAGGTCGTTCAAGTCAAATTTTGTATTGATAACACGCCCTTAAATGTTTAAATCGAATTTAAAGTTTTTTAAAATAACTTTTTTGGATTTTTTTATAGACAGAAAAAAACATTTTTAGCCAAAGGCAAAAATTATAAAGATTTATTTTTTTATTTACTTTAATACTTAGGTAGTTTATCCAATTTTTAAAATATGTGTTACAGTATCAGTTTTGTATTTTCCTTTTTTCTTGTTAAATTTTTTTTTGTTTCCCCTTGTTACTGTTATTCAAAAAATTTTTAATTTATTTTTTATTTTTTTTCCTCTCAAGGCTCTTGATAGCCTAGCATTTTGTTTTTTAATAGAAAACATTTAATCCAGTCTGGACAGTTTCAATTTGTTGCAGTTTTTCAAGAATAAATGTTATTTTTGTGATATAAGAAATTATTCAGATGATCTTTAGTGTTTAAATACTTTTATTTGTTTTATTTTGTGGTGCTCAGCACCAAAATCACAATAGAAAGTTGATTATTTTGGAATTTTGTCGCATTTTACTTTCATTTGACATTATAAATATAAGTTTTTGTCGCTATAATTATTCTAGTCTAAATCATGTTGTTAATGTGGTCACAGTTTGGAAACTTTACAGATATGACGCAAAACAAAATGTCTTTATTTTTTAACCTCTTAGCCCATCAATCCATTATAATGTCCTCATAAATCACCCGAGTTGTCTGTCTAGTATATTTGAACAGCAAGAGGATGAGGAGATAAATAAAAAAATCAAGTTAGACTCATGTTTTCACGCCTTGTAATCGGAGCGATATACTATTCCTTGCCAATAGGCTTATGAGTACCTCTGTAAGTTATTGTTAAGAGTGAAGAGTTAATCAATTATCCATGTCACTTTTGGCCATAACATAACATTAATTGACTCGAGAAATTGAAGGTAATTGAATAATCGTTTAAAAATTAAACTAGCGCAGTCTGTAACATAGAAGTCTTATTCACGATTTTAACCCTCATCAGAAAAATGGAATATACTGTTGCGAGTTTTTACGCCCCTTTTATTTTTAGGTAATTTCTAAAATTTTGAGTACTTCTTCGCCACGAGTTAGCCCAAATATGGTAATGGTGGTGGTTTTAATCCCGTTTTTCACCCTTTTTTGGGTATAACAGGATGCGGGAGGAGGTTCGAACTCACGATCATAACGTCCAAGTGAGGAACTCTAACCACTAAATCACGCTTCCCGCTGAGTTAGCCCAAATATTATACTTGAGTAAAAACCTACATTTAAATTGTTATCGCATTAATATTGTTTAAATGCATTAAAACCAAATTCTCATTGAATTGTACTTTGAATGAATCATCCAAAGCGCGTTCGTAATTTAACGGAAATCGTAACTTTCGATTTGGGGATTTTACATTTCGTACGAGTTAAGTTGGTAGACTGATGAAAATATTTCTTTATGCAGCTGTAGACGCCATTTTCTTTACAATCGTCACCGTCGTTCTTACTCGAGTCAGCTCATATATTTATGAAAACACTCAAATCTTACTTCAAAGTATTTTAATTATTCTTGTGCACCTGTGCAGTGTCTTCAAAAACAATTATAAGGTAAGAGTTAAATACAGTTTTCGAAATCCCAGTGCTTTGTAGCCGGTTCTCGAGGTCAGGCACCTTGAAGGGCTTGCCTTATTTTTCTTCACCTTTTTCAGCGTCAGAAATCTTCAGTTTCTTTCATTTGTGTCGTGAATAAGTTTATCTAGTTTTGTAATAAATAAATAAAAAATTAAAAACCGTTGTTGTAAAGTTGTCGCGAGTTTTTTTCGAATAAGTTTTGTTTTACTAGTTTTTTAAGTAAAGTTGCTGGTGCTTTTTGTTGCACTGGTTAAGTGGATTTTGTTGTAAAATAAAAGTTTTTGCATCCCCGAAGTTAGGGGGCTTTAGTTTGTGAGTTAGTACTAAAAAGTTTCCTTAAAAGTGTATGTTTGCCCCCTATGTGCAGTCAGGGGCGAAGTGTAAGTTATGGAAGGTTGTAAACTGAAATTGGGCTTACTCAGTTGAATCTGAAAATGGTCCAAATCAAAATCAGGTAAGACCCTGGAATCGATCAAAATTGTCCATGGCTTGTAAAATTTGTTGTAGGCCATTCAACATCAACTTATTGTTTAAATATTACATTTTATTATCTGCCTGAAAAAGCAAATGGAATATTCTGCATTAGACAAAGCAAGATGAAATTAGTATTTATTAGGCTTTTTTATTTTTACTTTTCAAAGTTTTTAAACTTGTGACACAGATGAAATGTTGTATCTTGTCATGTAAAAGAAGTAGTATTTAAAAAATGCTATAAGTAAATGCTTTATATTCCAAATGCTCATTCTGATGTGTAAGTTTTTGTTTTCCTTTCCATTTTTCATTTTCAGCAGAAACAAATTGCAAATACACATTCACTAAAAGTTTTTTGTAAGTGAATCCCGTAGTGTAGGTATAATTACTTGTGTTTATTTTGATAAACATTCCAATTATTAAATGTCATTTATACCAATTATTTAAAGTATCAGTCAAAGCACAAGAACTCCATTTCACTTAATATTTTGGTTTCTCATCTTCTCATCAACTTTTTTTTCTCACCAGTTATATTGTTCTGAATTCATGCTTTTTAACCAGATTTGTTTCTTTTAGATGATCAGTTTCTACATCAGGTTGTTTAACGCTTAATGGTCTGTCAGCTTTTTAGAGTGTATATCCCACCTTGTCTAAGCAGTTTTTTATATGAAGAGAAACTGTGTCTGTTGTATATTTTTAATATAGTGTAGGAATGAAAATATTTTTAATTATTGTAATCATTTATTATTTAATTTTTATTCTGGGTTATAGGATAACAATATGATCAGAATTTTATATTATTTTAAAGTAAGATATTTTTAAACCACTATTTAATATGTACATATGTTTTTGACTCTATATATGCACCATTAGACCATTAAGGGTTAACTTTATTTTTATGCGTAAGTTTGTATAAATGGAAGGGAAGTTGGGATGATGCTGACAAGGTTAAAACAAATATTGATTAAGACTATTGAATTACATTTTGTTCACACAAATCTTCATTATGAGTTCACACAATCTTCATGAAAACAGGAGTTATATAATGATAATCAATAATTGTTTTAGTCGTCTTATTCATTTTCTCTTTCTTGTCACTTTTCATTGATGTCATTAACAATGACTTTGTGCAGTTATAATGAAATTTAATTATGCACAATTGAATGTTTTGTTAAAGAAAAAAAATGAATTAATTGCACCATAGCCACTTTTATGAATCATTTAAATTAAATCTTGTCTTAAACATGAAGTTCAGCTTTCTGTGTTACCATATTTGTCATTCTTCTAATTTTTATATTTGTGAAATTATTTATTTTTGTACAAATTTGCATGATATAGGTTAAAAGGTATAGTATCAAATTACAGCTTGTTGTTTCGAAGTGTTCATCTTTTACTCAATACATATGAAGGATGTTCAACTAGTGTTCAATGAGAAGTATTTATTTAAGTATGTATGCACATTGTTGGACACTCTTTAAAAAGGAAGTTGATCATTTTAAATAATAAAATATAACCTCAATAAGTATGTCCCAGCTGTAAAAGTCAGTCTAGTGCTCATTATTATACAATTAAGTTCATTAGATATCATTTTATGGCTTCATTCTACAGTGTTTTCATTGCTTCATTTAAGGCTTTTGCCTTTTGAACTTGAGCCACTAATTATCAATTAATTAAAAGATTTTGTTTTGTGCGAACAGATTCAAGCCACCTTGAAGAGTGGGGAAAAATGAGCTCAGACAGCTCAGACTCAGAGTATGAGCAGAGGAACCATGCAAATAATTCAGATAGCGATTCTGAAATCAATCCAACAGCTGTCGAAGGTTTGTTTTAATGTTAATTATATACCGTAGCGCAAGAATTTTGAGTTTGAGTTTAATCTCTGTTTGGGTTTTTCCTATACTCTACAGGGAATGTAAAAGGTCCCCAGACACCAAAGAGTTGTTCTCCAAGATCTCAAGATAGTATTAGCCGGTCCCAAGATTTGGCTTTTCAAGATGACTCAAGAGGAATCGCTTCACCTTTAAGTGATTCTCAAGAACCGAATACTGACGAGCAACCCCTCGGTCCTAGATCTCCTAGTCCTGCCCCTATTGATAACTTGGGTAAGATTTGAATGAAGTATTTGGATTTTTAGATCTTTTTGGTCACAATTGAAGGATTTAGTTTAGTAACTAATTGATAAATGAATATTTATTTTCAGACGATGATGGTAGAAGTGACATTTCTTCTGGGTCTTCCTTGCTTTCTCAGCCTGATAACAAAGATGAAGACGTTTTAAATCTCGAAGCAGGTGATGGGAGTCCACTCGTGTCTAACTCAAAGAAATCGCCCTCGGCAAAAAATTTCCCGGTAACTTAAAATATTTTCTCGTCTTCCTGTCAAACACTCGTTTAAATTTAAACTTTAACTTTAAATATTTGTGTTTGGTGCAGGTTTCCAATGCCGACGATCTCTCGGATGTATCTGATTTAGATGACTCCGATGGGCTGGAGGAAAAAGATCCAGAAGCAAATCATATCGATGAGACAGCGCAGGACGTTGACAAGAATCCTGAAGTCATCGAAGGTGAGAAAAAAGAAGAACAGCAGCAGTCAAAAGAAACAAGGGAAAAAGAGGAGAGAGAGAAAGTGGAGAAAGAAAGGCAAGAAAGAGAAAATAAAAGTAGTTTAAATATAGATGATGGTGAGCAGTTAGATTTCGAAGCTGAGGACCAACCAGAGGTAAATCGACTTCCTCCGTCTCTTATGCACTTTTCGTAATCGGTTTTTGAAATTATTCCGAAACGAAAAATTGTTATTTTAGGTTGAAAAAGAAGATGGAGAAATAGAAATGGCGGAGAAGAGCAAAGAGAAAGACAAGGAGAGTAAAGACGGAGAGAAATCGGCAGACGAAGGCGAAGTTAAGGAAGACGAAGAGTCTTTAGAAGATGGAGAAGTGACCGACGAAGGTGATCCGAAGCCCGAAAAGCCGCCGGTTTGCCGTTTCTACAACAGGAATTGCTGCACATGGGGAATCAATTGCAGGTTTGTTAATGGAGATCGACAGCACGTGAACACAATACTTGAACGAGTGGTTTCAATGACATTTTGTGTTTAGGTTCCTTCACCCAGGGGTAACGGATAAAGGAAATTACACTATGTTCGACGTCGGGAGACCCATGGTAGCCCCTCCAAACGGTCCTGCATTGTATCCTCCTGAACGGCCTGGTTACGGTCATCCAGTCATAATGCCTCCATCGAGGGTAAGCTCAGAGCAATTAGGCGATAGTTATCTTTCTCACTTTTTCTCAAGTTTAATTGCAAATTTGTCATGACAGGTTATTCCCGGACCTTATGGACCTGTTGTAAGAAGAGAAGAATCCGCATTAGTGGAATCAGCATGGGAAAGGGGATTGCGACAAGCCAAAGAGGTAAGACTTTGTTCAGTTCTGAGGTCTAAAAAACTATTTTAGATAAGAATAGACTTTATTTCTCCATTCGTACAATATATGAGGAAAACTTTTACGACAGATGATGAGAAAGTCTACGAAGAGAAAAGAAACTGACATGGATTTCGAGGAGAAGAAAATGAATTTAAGCATCGGTCAAGAGGAAATCGAAAAGGAAAACGATTATTACACGAGAGCAGCGAGTCCCGTCGACGACCCCGATGCTTGGGTGAGGTGGGTACCGGTCGGGGACCGTAGTGGTTTTCCATTTTTTGTTTTAATTTGAAATTTTCCCTTTACCGGACTGAATTTAAATGTGACAGATTGCCTTCGAAAATGGAGCCCGAACTGAGACGGCCGGTTCGCGTTGTAGAAAGATACGAAGACATCATACCAGAACCTGTTTCTCCAGCATACTACGACAAGTATGATTACAGAAGAGGGTATGAAAGGCCGAGGGAACCTGAATATATGAAAAGGTTGGTAATATATTGGCTGTTGCTTTTAGTGTCCGGGGCGAGTTCTGGGAAACACACGAGACCTGTTTTCGATTTAAAATTTTATAGCAGAATTTAATCATAAAATACATTTTAACATTGTACAGAGAAAAGAAAAAGTATTACGACGACGAGGAATATCCAATGGCGAAGAAATCGAGGAGAGAGAAAATGGTTCGGGAAGTAATCGTTCAGAGGGTGGAAAAGTCGAGAGAAAGGCATCACACCGAAGACGGACCCAGGCGGAGGGCAGACGAATGGTCAGATCCGTGGATGCGATCGAAGTCACCATCACGTAAAAGTGGTCATCGAGCGAGGAAGACTTCATACAGTTCGGGCTCTAGTTCCTTTTCATCTAGATCTGGGTAAGAACTTTGTTTTGTTCTGCTTTTTCACGAAATGGGTGAGAAAGGAATCAAAGGGGACGGTTCGAAACATGAGATGGCATAAAAGTCTCCTTACAGTAATGAAATTTTATCTGATTATTAACAAAAATATTTTTTTCAGTTCTCGAAGTTCCTCCAATTCATCTTACACTTCTTATTCTAGATCTAGATCCCGTTCCTTATCCAACTCCCATAGTCCCGTTTCCCGATCTCGTAGACCCCGAACCCCCTCCTTTTCTGGCAAAACAAGGACGAAAAAAGTGTCGCCATCAAAGGATCCTAAATTTAGGGGTAAGTAGGGAAGGTTCCTCATGTTAATATCCCTTTAAGAAATTCAGCTGTGCTAATTTCTCACTTTCTGGGAGCCAGCTATGAAGTCCACTACTCCAGTTGGAAGTCATTCAGAGAAAAAATTAACAGTGGAAAGAACTTTGTTAATGAACCCACCTGCACCGACGCCGAAACGATCAAAAGAGCGACCATTGTCGCCGACTGCCATGAGAAAGGTTGGGTTGAATCCTCCTCCTCCCACACCTAAGGGTTCTAGGAATCTCACGTAAGTTATCTGTTGAGTTTGACCCGAGTTTTAAATTGTTTTGGAACAGTTTATGTGGGAAATTATTTTTAATCATTCTTCTTTAACTGTTTTAGAAAACATTCTAATAGTGCAAAACCGGGGAAGGTGAGATCGAAAAAATCAAGATCTTCTTCCGGATCTGGATCAAGCGGATCAAGTAGCGAATCTTCTCATTCAAGTTATTCATCCAGTTCTAGTACCAGCAGGGGTGGAACTCCTCCAGGTGAAATAACAAATTTATTGTTCTTGTTGTTTTCCTAACTGGTTGGCAGGTTTTATTGCTGACCACGCTCGATATACTAACGTTGATCAATAAGATATTTAGTACTAGTTTAGTTGTCTAGTCTAGAAATATAAATTCCTAAATGTTAATTCTCAGGAGAAATATATACTTGTACGGTATGTTACGGTAAAAGGGATAAGAGCGGAGGTTCCATTTAGTTTAATTTGGTCGCCGCAATAAATTTAGCAAATTTAATATAATAATAATAATAATATATTTTTCGCCTTCCGGCTTGAAAAAAGAGTATACAATCAGTTTACAAAAAATCACAATCTTGTTGTACCAGTCTCTGACACCTTCGTCTTGCCACTTCCTTCATTCTCCTGAAGTTGTGCCCTGGCTTGCTCAAGTAGAGTGGTATGCTCGGGAGTATCCTCTCCTTGTATCTGGGGTTGTAGGAGGAGTTGAGGATTCGGTTGAGTTGGTTCTGCAGTTTTTTCTTATCAGCAAATTTAATATATTTGTGAAATTTATTAAGCTTACTTGCTGATTATAGATATTCACAGAGAATTATACATATATATTTCCTCGATTTATCATATTTACCGTAACATATCCAAGCTCTTTATAAAAAAAAAAATAGTTTGAGATAGTCTACTTAGAATAAGACCCAAAACAAACCGTTGTACAAATAATGTCGAGATGTCAGCTCTTGTCGGCGAAGGAATAGTGAGTGGTGGGCTTTACATTAATGTGTTTGGCATCCTAAGGATGGTCAATTTCCCGACAAAATCGGGGCTCAGTGTTTGTATGGTGGTCTATCCAGATCAGAGCCATCCAGCTGTAGTCAACCTCGACGTGTTTGGTCAATTCCCCAAATTTAGTTATTGACTTATTAAAAACCCGTTATTTCATTGCAATTCCAGTAAGACCCGCAAAGCCGACTAAAAAGATAGAACCGAATGAACGTTTAGCAGCTCAAGCTTTAAAGGGAAAAGCAATGGATGCTCTTAAAGTTTCAGGGCAAAAGCCTCAAATAAAGTTAACATTAAAACCGCCCGAGACCAAAAGGGAGAAACCACCGCCTGCTCTTGTCGCCGGGAAAAAGAGGCCTTCAGTGGACGCCCCAGTTGCAGATCCCAAGGTGAGTGTATAGCTCCAGCGCGTCTCAAAAGGATTTTCCAACGTTTTCAAGCCAGCTAATGAAGTTGTTAAAATTTATCTGTCAGGTCGCGCCCCCGCCGAAGCCTCCAGTGGCCAAAAAGACAACTTCCAGACGGGAAGAATTACTCAAGCAGTTAAAGGCCGTGGAAGATGCAATAGCGAGGAAACGTTCGAAAATTTGATGTGGGGACCCAAGTGCTGACCCAAGGGCTCAACGACTGTAAGCGAGAATGAAACTTGCTTTTTCACACTCTTTTCACCTCTTCTCTTGGAAAGGTGTACATCACTGAATGATGTTCATTCCGGCTAATAATGGCGCCAGGGTGATTACGATTGACAGTAAACTGATCCTGGAACGTAAATGTTTTTTACAATGTAGTAGCTTCATCTCTCTTTTCATTATTTTGTAATAAAAATAATTTTTTTATTTGCCATTTAAAAATATACTGAAATAAAAGATTTGCTCAGTTTTGAGTTTATTTTCTCTTCTCCCTTCCCCCTTTCACCCCGTTGTGGTTGTTAATCTGCAAGCATATGGAGTTCGAGTCAACTAAGTAAGTCGATTTATTGTTGAAAAATTTATTTATGGAACCTAATAAATTACTTTAAATGGCAAACAATTTCATTTAAACAAAGCTAATTTTAAAGTTTACTCCTTAGTCAAAAATACAACTCAACGTGGATAGTGAAAAGAGACATCGGATTCAGAAAGAAAGGATGCTCACACGCCATTGAAATAAACATTTGAGTAAAGACCCGCAAAGTAAATGAGATTTTTGTGTAGACTTCGAGAAGGCCTTCGATTGTGTCCCTCGTTCACAAACTTGGCATATACTTCCAACCGGAATTAGGTTCAAATACATTATTTTATTAAGTCTTTTTAGGATAATGGATCATTTAACTTCTTAAAAAGCGACTGAAAAGGGAATTGAGAATTACAAAGGTGTTCTACTGGAAGAATCAGCATCACCCACTTTATTCACCTTTTATATCAAGATTATTCTGATTAGGCACATGCTCTCGAACGGAATTGAAGAATATCAGTGAACCCAGCTGTGGAGTGTCTGACACTATGTTAAAGGTTTATTTGTGGCTAAACTGACTACCAAGATTGTAAGCCGTGCTGAGCTTAGTTTGACTATCTGGAGATCTTTCCTGATATAATCCAGATATTGTTCTTGGTCTCTTGTTGACTGTTACTAGATTAGCAAGGCTGTTCCTGTTCCTCCAAATTGGCTCTCATGATGGGAAATTTAAAAAAAGCTTCTTCAGATGTAAATCTAGCTGGAGTTGCATAAATGTGTTTTAGGAGGCGTTACCAACACATTTTATTGAATAAGTAGAGTCTCTGACAGATGGCCTCTTAGCTTATTAGCTCGTGTTGATCGCTCCTCTTGAAACATGTTTATGCAACTTAACAATCTTTATCGTTTCATTAGGTTCCTCCTCATTTCAGGCTTATGGTAAATACCGTAACTCATTTTATTATTCATTTTAATTATTAACTGATGATTCCCTTAAACTCTGGAACAATAGTAACCTTAGACTTTTTTTCCATTTCATCCTGTAATATAGCTTTTCAATAAATCCTAAACCTCCTCAGAAACCCAAAAGGTTAGTCGTAGTGAATCTTTTTTCCTTTTAGTTTCCAACTTCCAGGAACTCAGAGTACCACCTTTTGATAGAACTTTGCGAGTTCCGTTTTCGTGTTACTTTCTTTGTGTGTTGCTGTCTTTGTGGGCGAGAGGTCAGAGCATACGTCCATCATTCCTAGGGTCGTGGGTTCAAATAAACCAGCCTGTTTTCGTTCAATTTATCCACTATCTTGTAGCCTGGTGAGTCCTGGAGTACCGCCATTGATTCTCGGCCATGTCTCACCTGACTTCTTTCCATGTGCTTTCTCTCTTTTTACGCGGTTGCCCTTGGACTTCGTCGTCCTCTTTAGTCGCACATGGCAGTGTCTATTCGTCATATCTGAAAGGCTCACAACCTTGGTAATAACGTTCAGTCAGAAAGTAGCTTTTACTGTAACATTTATACCGAATTACATTTTATTATGATTTTTTATTTTTAACATATATACTTTTGAGGGCTTCTCCGATAAAAAAATCAATTTTTCAGAATAAATGTTGTGAGTAATTTTAATATACAGTACTTCATAGTGACTTTTCCTCCTGCGGATTAGAGAGAGTCTGTGGCCAGTGCTCTTTTAAGAAAAGCCTTCTACTTCCCTTCCTCTCTCTTCCTGTCCTTCCGTCATCCTCATGAACATGGAACGTTTATTGTTTAATTTATTAACAGGTAGTTAGACATTTGGCCCAAAAAGGTGGCAAATCATCAAGGTCGGATTCATTTAGCATCGATGAATATTTCAACCTTCGTTTAACTTAAACTGAAATTTTATTTTTAATAATCGGTTTGGAAGAACTATGACTCCTTCATCGGTCGTCTTTGAGCCTTCCTCTTCGTCCTCGTGGATTCGACCTGCCTTCGTTTGTTCTGTATCAACTTTTTACACCATTTGCATCTCGATGCTTTCATTCCACCAGCACCTTTCCCCTTAATCCCTGATGATACCGTCTTTGTCATTTTTGTTTTCTTCTGTGGTGGTCTTCTCAGACAGCCCTTCGATTTCCTTCCGACGTAACTTTCCATGTATTTCAACTTCTTACCATCCCGCCCGGTTTTGGGTAAGTTGAAAACATAAATCGGTTTCTTCAGGCCTTTTTTAACATTCACTATGTTGTACTTGACTCCTCTCTTGAGTGCTAGTTCCAGTGGGACTTTGCAAGCCTCCTCCTTCATACCGTGCTTCACTGAGGCACAGTGTATGATTTCTGAGAGTGAAACCCCGTTCGTATCTCTTAAATCTTTCATGATGTCCATCACTAATTTGGACGGACTCAAATTTCCGTTCTTCCTCGCCTTCATAATACCCTGACTGAATAATTAACTACTAAATTTTAATTATTTGCTTATACCTACCGAAAGCGTTTTTGGATTTCTAACTGTAAACATTCAAGCAGAAAGAAAATATTTCGTTTACATTTTCCAGAATAAAAGAAAACCGATCTTTTCCATGAGTTGAATGCTTTTTTGGTATTCTCTGACACGTGCACCACCTTATAAATTTCCTTGTTTAAAGAGGATCACATTTAAGTATTAATAAATTGTAAACTTTTTTCATATAGATACACTTACCCTGTGTAGCTGTTGAGGCGTCAGAAGATCCGCCGGTTTGCCATAATTTTTCAATCTCCTCAGCTATTTGTCGTTTCACTGCGCCGTTTTGTTTGTCTGGGTCTTAGTTTGTATGTATCATCTGTGAAGTAGATCTAATTTTGTTTTCCTTTTCCAAGGTTGCCTCGGACGTTTTCTTTCATCGTCTTCTTTTCTTTTTTATTTCATTATCTTTTTATATGATGTGTCTCTCTCTCGCCAATAAAATACTATACTTATACAAACATATATATTAACAGAAACAATTGTGGGGTTGGCAGATCTTAATTTTCTGATCTTGTTTAAGAACCACTCCAGGCTTTTTTGAACTCAGAGTTGCTTCAAATCTGCTCTGTGATGATCCAGTTCGCATTTATTCTGTATTTCCCTACTACCGGACAACTGCCCCTCCGCTTAGTGGACACTTTCAGGATCAGTCTTGCAATTTATTGAGGGCTATTTTGTGGACTTGTTAGCTGTTTTATGCTATTTATGTTTGTCTATGTCTTCATGTTTAAGTGTGAATTTGCTGCCCTTTTGCAATTGCTTGTAACTAACTCAGGTACTTACGTATTAACACCACCGCAGCTACGGGTTTGGCGTTTTTATTTTATTTCTAAATGATCTCAGTTAAATCAAGTCTCAATTCACATTACGAAAGCATTCACTTATATACTTATACACATTCAAAGAAACAAATGTTCCTTATTCAGTTTCAAAAATTCCGTCATGTTTTTAGACCATGGAGTTAATGTTTAAATTAGATAGCTTTTTAGTCAAAAGTTAAAATTGCTAAATAATACGACTCCAAATTTAAGATTTGATGACATAGTTCTAAGTTGTAATATATTTATATCTCAAAATATTTATGGCGTATTAGGGCAACTTCTGCCGCGGTGGCGTTAATACATAAGTACCCTAACTCAGTTTGATCTACTAAATTTAATTTGGTCAAACAGATGAAATACAACTGTTTAAATTTTTCTGGTCACCAAGTATCATTTTGAATATATATTTCAAGAATGTTTTGGGCTCATCAGAAACTGCGTCAACCTGTTTCACAAATATCAAACACAAAATCATGTACCTCGCGTTTGTTAGTGTTGTGAGCACTAAGCGTTTGTGAAACAGCTTGACGAACCTCCAAAAATTTTTTGTGTATGTATTTAGAATGATACATAAATATAGGCAGAAAAATCTCCTCTGAAGTGAGCTGATAGTAACAATGACGACGAATCAGAGAATTTAGAAGGGCGTTATGACCGTACTAAAATGCACAAGACACATCTTAAACTCGACTATCCAGAATCGAGAATTCACAATCTCTTACAAGAATGTCCGATATCGGAATTCACGGCGGCGACTTAGAGTCTACGTCCCACCTGCATAACAACCTCATCTCAGGGAGTTCATTCCCCGGGGCTTCACACCAATATTCTGTTTATGCCATGAAAGAACAACCTTTTCACCGTCATCTTCTTTAATTACTCTCACTTTACTCTCAGTTCAGGAATTTATTTCTCCAATTTCGCATTAGATTGGCCAGATTTAAACCCAAGGGCTAGGAAAACCTGTCTTCTATGTGTTCAAGTATCACCAGGTTTCATAAGACGTCAAGGGAATACAAGTTAACAGTAACAAAGCTTATAGAACACCTAATTTAGGCCATCAGGGGGTGCTGGACAATGGAAGTAGAGAATCTGTCACTCCTTCTGACTTCTTGTGTGTTAAACATACTAACTTCCGTTGCAAGGGTAATTCACAACAATGACCGAATTGACGTTTCGGAATGCCAGGTGCGAAAATATTGATCTTACAAAAGTTCAAAAAAAGAGAAAAAGGAAATTAACGAGATAACAGTACTTGAGGTTTGGTTGACGTGAAAATTTCCTTTTTCTTTGAAATATTTGTTATTGTAAACGTGTCACTTGACCACACCTGAAAAACCTGAGGCGTGTATATCCAGTCACCCCGTTTTCAATTAACCCTTAAACACCCTTTTTCCTTTATTCTGCCTTTTTAACTTCCCACAAGAAGAAATAGTTCTTTGACGTGAATTAACAAACATTAAAGACTTTTGTACCTGGGTGTTGAATGAGGAATCCTAATTTATGGTATTTGTAAGCGTTTATTTGTCATAGGGTCACCTTTCTCAATCATAATAGTTGTTATTGTTGTCACATATTTGCCAAGAGAAGGCGACATGAATTTGTAGGTATGCAAGTCGAGAGGAGTAACGATGTTCGAAAGTTATAAGTCTTTTATGTGCTACTAGGCCTTTCCCAAAAGTTCCCGATATGATTCTCTGTAGTTGAAAACGATGTGTTCGGCTGGAGAAGTTGGTAGGAGTTCTAAGCTTATTAAAACCAAGACTTTCATACTTGGAAAATCCCCGAAAAGATTGCAAACTGTTATTGAATAAATGACTTTTAAAAATATCATTCGGGGAAGGTTTCTAACAGGTTCTGTATCCTGGTTCACACTTGTTTTTGGTTATTGCTTCATTGTTCTAAGGCCAAATTTGCAGAGTCAATAAGACAGCTCAAAGACTCATTCGATTTCTGACTTACTTATCAGGAAATAACAACCCAAACTTATTTTTAAACGGATATAAGCCAACAACGAGATTGGCATCTGACTTGACTCTCAGGATGTCCCAAAAGGATAATTTTTTAAAAATTTTCATCGGGTATCAGTCACCTTCTCGAATTTGCGCGCGTTTGCACAAACACTAAATAAATCTCAAATTTCAAAGGAGAAAAATTTTTCTTTGACTGAATCAGCAGGTATTTTCGTTATTATGTTTTTGGTGAATCAGTGTTTTACCACGAAGAAGAAAAAAGTGAGGTCGATGAAGAGCATTGTAGACGATCAATGCTCTCAAAACCATGAAAAAACGGAGCAACTCAAAATACATGACAAACTACAGAATGACTTAAAACGGAACCAAAGACCACCGGTCATCCCTCTGTCCTAAAAAAGGAACCATAAAACGGTGACAAAAGCCATGCCGCATTTTGAAACGTGACACCAACTCGCTAAATACACGACAAATGTCTAACAAATGTTCTTATTGGAAAAGTTTTCTCACAGGCTATCATATATAGGGGTGGCTTGGCCTTTAAAAGAAAGAAACCCCCAATCCCTTTCCTCCCCCAATACAGATAACACAATTACGAAAAGTAACCTTCTGTTTACCAAATGTTTTCTTTTTGTCCTTTTACTCCGCCACGCCCAAAACTCTCCTCCACAAATGTTATCCCGAAGTTCTCTAAAAACAACCTCTTCACGGGACCCATTGACTTCATAAAACCCATTTTTGGGAGTGCCGTGGGCCTTGGAAATTCCGGCAGGTGATTCCTCTCCTTTCTGTTCTATTCTATGGAGATCTTCAAATGGATTTCGTACTTCCGTGTGGTTTTTGATGTGTTTCCATTTCAATGTTTTCGGTTGGGTTTTTTGTCTTTGTATTACCAACACAGTATTTACACTTCTTCTATACAGTTAACAAAAAAACATAAAATGACAGCTGAAACTCGTCAAACAATTAAATGAAAAACCTATGCAGGAGCAGATAGGTCGCCTTCCTTACTGAAATATACTCAGACCATAGTTCTTAAATGAGAGGGCGGGCTTGGCTCTAAGAAATGTACCCACCACTCGACACACCATGGATTATTAGGAGAGAAGGGAAAGTTCTGAAAGGCGGAAAGATAAACGTCCAACTATTAACGGCCATTGCAAAAGATTATTTTCTTTCCTATTTTAATTAGACCTTTGAAAACTTCTCACGGCATCCAGTCGGGTGTGAAGGAGATTTTAATCGAGTGAAAAGAGAAATTTGGGGTGGGCCAAAACTTTCGATAATCGATAGCAACGTGTGTGTGGTGAACCACCAGGCTCTATATCATCAATTATTCCTGGAACCGAAGAAAGTCCTTAGAAGCTCTCTCGCACTTTTATTGAAGAAACTTCCTTTCGTTTACACTTCCCTAAAGAGTAATCTTAGAATCCCTCTTCTTCCCCTCCTACTGAAAGGAATAAATCCAAGTCAGAGACACTCTTCTTCTTCTTCTTCTTCTCTTCCTCTTCCTTCATTTTATCCCCAATAAAATCCGTTAATCCAGCGCGCAAAAACCGGCTTTAATTGAACTTCAACCCATTTTTGGACATGTAGGAACAGGTGCTCGAGACGGGTCACCTTGTTTTGGTTAATAACACTTTCAGCCTTGTAAATTATTTCAAATTTGAATTCCGGGCCAAAACAGTTTGGTCCACAGGAAACTTGTCTACTGCTGAACTATAAATTGAAAGAAATGACAGACATTTGTCCACGTTTCTGATTATTCTTCCAACCTCCTTCTCGCCTTTGTTAACAGACCAATAGGAAGATAATTATGAACGAAAAAACGACTGGTTTCTCCTTATTAGTGAGTTTTATTAACTGGCTTTCCTTCTCTTTCATCCCTTTTTCCTTCAAAAGAAAAAAAGCCCGAAAACTACATTTACAATTTCATTTATCTACTCTCATTCTTTTTCCTTTTTGCGATCCCTCAGTCTTGACATCTCAAGGGAATTTGAAGAAAAAAAGAAAGAACGAAAGAAAGAGAAAAAGGATTTGAGAAGGATGACGAGAAACGAGAGGCAGACATTAAGGAACGCCTAACAATAGACTAATGGCGACAGAATGTCGGCTCTGCACCTGCACCAGGCTCACGTGTGATCTCAGGCACTTCTTCATTACTTCATCTTATCATGTACCTTGTCTGAACTTCATTTATCTCTCAATGTTTCTGAAGAAATCGGAAGTTTTTATATTATTCCACCTCTAATATTTATTTATCTGTTTACTTGTTTATTTATTTACTTATTTTGGAGAAGCGATGAAAGTGACCGCTTGCAAGACAAGTTTTAGTTTGTTTTTCTTGTCCCACATTTACATGAACCACAGTGGTTGTATGTTATGTCAGGTCGAGGGTGTATTCGTGTAACTTTAGTGGTGGTGGTGGTTTTATTCTTTGAAGGCTTTCACTTTTCGTTGATTCTCTCTTCAGGATTTGTTTCCTATCCATTTTCTAATAGGACTCGTAGGGTAGTTTGTAATAGTTGAGTTGGAGTTGGGTTGGTAGAAACTCGTTATGGACTGATGATGCGGATGCAGACTTCTGTGGATTTCTTTCTTCTGACCCCAATGGATGGACACCGAGAGTTTGGGATAAGATTGGAGTAGGATGAATGAACCGACTCTTCGAGTTTATACAGAATTTATTAGGTTTTCTTTTATTTCACACGAGCTTAAGTTCACTAGGTATTTTGAAGAAAAAAAGGCATTTTACTGGTTCTAATGTTCCTTACATTTTAAATCCACGAGTTTCTCATTGCCCATAAAGTTGTCTTGGTCACTTTGAATAAGCATTCAACTGGTCTTCAAGAAAGAGGGAACTAAACCCTTAATAAAAGCTTGGATTTGATCAAATGAACTAAAAAAAGAAACAAGTTGAAGATGAAAATTCTGGAAAATAGCAACAAAGATGACCATATCTTTGTGTCTAGCAACAAACTAGATACAATAAATCACAGCGAGATCCACTTTTTTTGAGTACTTCAGTCTCTTGGTTCTACAGCCACGAAAACGGTCGAGGTGTGTACTGTACACGAGTGAAGACTGGCAACCAAACAGAACCAAAGTGAGAAAGATTGCTCGCCTCGGGTGCAGTTTAATAGACGGGAAACCAATTAATAGATTCGACTTGGTTAAGAAGGTTGGCTGGCCAGGGGCCCTGTTTTATCATAGAACGGTCCCAAAATAATTTTGGACAATTAAGTTATAATTTGAATGAAAAGGAAGGAATTGTCTTGATGGCAAAAGCGAAACATAGTGTTTTTAACAAATGACAGATCCAGTTAATTTTTCATTATGATCAAAAGGTGAAACGATGAAAATCATTTTTATTTAAGGTTTTAAAAAATGTGGGTGGGAATGTTCTTAAAACGAACAAAGATGAGAAAAAAGTAAAGACACCTGTGAAAACTGAAAGAGAGGAAAAAACGGTTACGGAGCGTTATGGTTAACTTGCGGCGACTCCGATTACCTTCGGAGCCACCTGCACCATGCGGCAAACCAAAGAAGTTAAATAACTTAAAAGTAACTCTTCGTCAAGTGTATGTCTTCCAACATCTCGACCTTCCAGCCCTTCGCCCTCTTCACCATTCACTGCACACCACCATCTTTCCTTTTGTTTTTACTTAGAGGTGTTCAAAAGCCAGGACCCAAGAAGTAGTGATATGTCGTAACAGATTCAAGAAAGCTCTTTGTGCGGACCTTTGATAAGGACTAAGGGATCAGTAAGAGGGAAGTTATAAGAGGTTTCCTAGGGAAGTATTTAGGAAAATTTTTCTATCCATTCACTCTTGACATTGAAAAAATTTGAAATAACAGTAGATGGAAGGAAAAGAATCGTCGAACTATGTCATGAAGGATTCATCACTACAGACGTCTCAAGAGATAGAAAAACCACAATCACGGACCAAAATGCGGGTGTCAAGGACGGGGAGGAGCTTGGAATCCGAAATAAAATTCAATTCTACAGCCATATCTCGCTTTACGGCCTAGATACGTTCCCAAGAAACTTGGTTGGCCGTAAAACGAAAAGCCGTATAACGAATTAAGTATTCTAATACAAATTCATACAAATTCAGTGAGATTGGTTCCAAATTTGTTAAAAAGGTAACATGACTTGTCATTCAAAATGCATTTTATCTCGTTTAAATCAAAAATACATACGTAACAAGTACATAGATTTATACATAAAATAATAACAGACTCCAAAAACCCAAATTAATCTACAAACAAAAATGAAGCAACTTCATTAGACATAAAATTTTTAAAAATGGCTTTGATCAGAAGACGATGAAGAAATAAAAACCTGCAGATCACTGTCGTCATCATTTTGTGCTGGTAAATCCTTACCAGCCTGGCCTGGCTTTAAAAAATTGTCCAACATTGTTGGTCTCGCCTTCTTGTCTATTTCATTCTTCGGTTGTTTCTAACAGCTAATGGCTGAGTTACTTTCTCTAGAAACTTTAGCGCTACGTTCGACATCAGGATCGGTTTCAAGGAGGCTGTGTATTCCTTTTTCAAATAGGAAAAACCTTTCGACAAATTTTTTGATGTTAACTGTTTGGATACAACAGACTTTGTCTCTTCATCGAATGTCGGTTCTGCTTGAAACTGAATAAGTTCCTCATACGGAAAAAGTTCCCTATAAGCTTCAAGTAGATGAAACACATCACGTTCATTCAAACCTTCAAAGCCGAGATGATGTGCTAAATTCGAATTATTTGGGCTAATTTCAGGAAGGAAATTAACTACTGTATTAATACTTTTTACACATTACGACCGTTAAATTGAAACGTTTTAGGCCGTAAATCGAAAACGTGCCATAATTGAAGAAGGCCGTTATAGCGAAATGCCGTATAAAGAGAGGCCGTATAGCGAGGTATGAGTGTATTATTAAAACATTTATTTTTGTTGAAGGGATGGATAACATGAGAGAGAGAGAGAGAGAGAGGGGGGGAAGAGGAAAAGGAATGGATAAGGAGAGGAGGCAGGTGCTCAAAAGGTTGAAAACAAGGAAAATACTTCGGAATTTACGAGAGTAAAATGGAATCAAAGGCCGTGAAATAAAATCCACAAATCTGAGGCGGCCTCTAATAATAGTGTTTGTGCTCAACATGCAGTTTTTGACATATTTTCCCACAATGTGTGCGCCGAGGGATTCAATAGATTACCCCAAACGAGATTCTCTTCATCGAAATTCCATTGAAATTATCATTAAATACAAGGTAAATATTGTGAAGTACCTTTCAATTTTCCTTTGAGGCCGCCTTCCTAGACTCTTCCTCTCTCTCTTCCATCTCTTTTCTCTTTTTGCCATTTTTGTATTCCCCCATTCCTGCATTCATTCCTGCATTCCTTTGTTGTACCATCAAATAATCACTTCCTGATCTTCCTTCCATCATCATTGGCTTAAGCAGTTAACTGAGTCTCTGGTCGTACCAACCACCAGTGCCCAGTGCTTGACTGTTACTCTTCAAACCCAGATTGTGAGGAAGAGAAAGGGAGGGGACAAGACAGCGGCCATTTTGCTTCTTTATTTCTTTTAAATAACCAAAACCATCTACTTCCAAAATGAACCATTACTCAGACTTTTTATTTCTTATTTATTTATTTCAATTGACAGGAAAGTGAGTTGGGGATTTGAGGGATTTAAAACAAAGAAAATAGTCTCTGGGCAAAAAATCCGGACGGATAATCAATGCATTAATTATCTATCTATTTGTTTCTCTAGAGCCAGACATCTGGCGAGTTCTCGTCCTGTTTATTTTCATTCGCTTCTTAAAGTTTACGTTAAAGACATAAACGACATAATGACAATAATTGTCATTCCTCAAAGCCACGATTGTCTGAGTGGAGTTTCTTCCTCCTCCTCTTCTCATTCCAAAAGTAAACAACCATTTTTTGCTTTATCTAGATATCTCAGGGCCTTCCAATCGTTTTATCGGACGGATATTTAAACATCACGTTCCCCCTTGGGCCCCGCTAAAATTTTCTCTCACCATTTTCTGATTTTTTCCGAAATTTTTTTAATCATTTCTTTTGAAAAGCTTTTGCCACCAAAAACATGACTCAAACACGGCTCGGGGGTTCTCATTCTAATGGATGTGAGTTCACGACATTGCCCTGGCCACCAAAACTGTTAGAAAAACAAAAAAGACGAGTAGATGGCCGAAGGGGAGTAGATAAAAGACGAATGCAGCTGAAGAAGTTTGTTTCTGTTGCTTTGGACGAGACATGATTAGGTTCGATGCGAATTTACTTTCTTTTCATCCCCAAGTTTCTTTTTTAACAATATAAGACAGCGTTCTATTTTATTTACAAAACAATCAAATTTTATATTTTTCAACACTTAAATACTGTCTAAATTGAAAAAAAATTACAGTATAGCCTATGTTTATTTATTGCAATTAACTTATAACTTTTGTTCACGACAATAGTGTTGACAATTTTTCTGCTTCTTTTTTGAAAAGTCATCCCATAATAACCACAGTATAATATTGTACATTACAGGATGAATATGGACAGGAAGTCATAGCACATTTTACCCAGTTCCCACAGACAGTTAGTGGTTTGGCTTACACCATAATATTGTCTAAGCTTTCAATGCTTCTTCATAAAAATTTGCCTTTTACATTGTACCTTAAGCTCATAAACACTATAGACTGTAATATACGATGGTCTTTCTGCTGCATGTTTTGTATTTAGGGTTGATAATTTGGGCGAAACAGTATAAAGAATCCAGTTTTTGTAATATCTAAGGATAACTTCAAAGCATTCACTGCTATTCTAGTATTCTCTGAATATCATCAACCCCACCTTCTGGGCGGTTGTTGCGTACCAACCCTACACATTATAACAGTAATTTTTATACAGGAACGAAACTTTGGTTGTAATGAAAACAAAGTCACCTGTGCTGATGGTCGTTAGTTAAAAAGGATAACATGATGATTAAGGTTCAAACTGAAACCTGAGAATTTTCTTCAAAAAACTTAACATTACTTGAATACGGGTACGACAAAGACGTATCCGCCAACTTTAGATTCCCAAAACCCAAAGCACTTGATTGTATCCAAATGGCAGTTATGTTAATGACTATGATGATTAATGGAAGTGGATTTTTCGATGAAAAATGGCGATCGTTTTGAAAGAGGAATTTTTTAATGATTTCTGATTTAATCCTTGAATGAATCTTTCAAACTGACAACGTCAGCAGTATATGGTGGGACAAAACAACCCAGCAGGAAGACTCATCGACCTTCCGGCTTCTCTCTGAACCAAGAATGTCAGTTACACGAGGAAAGATTCCGAGAAAGCAACACTGGGCAAACAAACAAAGGCGGGCATTGCATTACCGAGACTTGCACTTGATCTTCGGGACAGGCATTCACTACCTGGTAGGCGGCCAGTGGTCGAGGAATTTTTCACGGCGCCATCACGTCGTAAACCTTACCTTGATAATAATAAAAAAAAAAAGCGGTTGTATTTTATATAAACCTTGAGAAATCGGACCCATTTCCTGTTAAAAAACTGCTCTCTAAATATTTTTATTTATGTGCTGCTGATTAGGAAAAATTTTTTTTTCTAAGTGCCATCGAATTCGCTTTAAAGGTTTTTTCATTGAAATCCGAAGTGGCCTGATCTCTGTTTCTGCCGTCTTCCGGTTTAGGGTTGTGTTCTTTCACCTACCCTTAGTGGCTCTTATAGAAATGTCCTCTGTCACTAGTCTCTGTTTTTCTATCTCTTGGTTCTTACCTCAACTCTCCTCATGTGTGTGTACCGTTTCTTAGAGGCTAAAGGAGATTTCCTGTTGATTGATGTTGTCCCTAGAGGCTCTTCATTGGTTCAAACTCACGGTCTCTCTTCCTGTTTGGTGCCTGAAACTGATTGTTTTTTACGATGCCGTTTCACAGCTTACCAAAACTTCCCAAAAATCCCTCCAGCCTTATTTATAGACCACCCGCAAGTTCTCACCCAATGAAGACCTTCCACGGAACCCAGGTTTCCGTTCTATCGCCGTTGGCATAACAATAATAAAAAATAGTCCAAAGGTTCAAACCCCCCATTAAATTCAGCCAGCAGGGAGACCTTATCTAACCCTCGACGTTTCTCCTGCCACGTTGAGCTTAAAGCCACCTTTCGAGGTCAGTTTAATGACAAACCTTTCCACTGAGTGGTTAACAGCTGTCATTCGATAATGCTACTGCAACGTTTATTTTCAGGCACGACCCGGAATTAAAGAGAACTTGCCCTGAAAGCCCCTCTATCAACAAAAACGGTGTCGTTATCGTCGAGAAGGTTTTTTCAAAATGATAATTATATCATAGAGTTTTACGATGTCGTAAATCCATCCAAAATAGTTTCCAACTTAGAATTTATCGTGTTTACAATTCCTTCGGTTTGCACCTGAAATCTTTTAAAATATTTGAACTGTGCAGGGGTAAGTAAAAACACACACCCCGCAAATTTTCGGGTGTATGCTATCACGTCCTCTGATTCTATTAACGGAAGCGATCCTTGGACTCGTAATCATATGCAGGGATTTGTACGTGTGAATCCGGTATCCTTTTACACGCGACTACCTCCTTCTCATTGTTCCGAAGAATCAAAGCACGACGATGGAAATAAAGCTTCTGGATTTCTCAACTACCACCACCACCGCCTTGTACTCCTCGTCTCAGTTCAAATCATGAGAACGTTCTCAGTAACCAAGGTTCTCACGGAATCTAGGCAAAAGGTGTTTCTGTCTATTAAATGAACTTGTAAAAACGAAAACCTGAATAAATTAGTGTGAAGAATTTCAAAGACTCACACCCAAACAACAAAAAAAGGTTCATAAGAAAGGGGTTCGAAATCGGCCCTCAGGACATTTTCTTTCTCCTTTCTTGGCCAATGGAAATCATGGGCCCTTGTAGTTTAAGACGAGGTTTTGCACGGGAAACCGTTTTCCTCTCACCTTTTATTCACCACTTTTTCTCGCTTTTTTTGAAAGTTGAGGTCAATATGGAAACCAGAGACTAAAAACATTATATACTGGGTTTTTACACGGCGCCATGTTTAAAGAACCTGACGATGCCACAACTATCGAACCCAGTATATAATGTTTCTAGTATCAAGTTTGACTGCCACGGAAGCTTAACCTTAATAGTTTGGAAAAAGAGAGCAAGAAAATACAAAGAGTCCGAAGACAAATGAAGAATTGAACACATCAAAGTTGAAGAGCGCATCATCTCACCATCCATATTGTCCACCAAAATATTTGCACACCCCTGAGCTCCCAACCTAGTTTCGTACGAATTCCATGCCGCACTTACACTCGGATGGATACCTTTCAATTATGTTAAAAGGACCATAAAAATATGTTGAATTGGCGAGACTAATCTTCATGGCGCCAACTCATTTTTAAAATCATTGTTAAAAACTTTGTTTTCTCGGTTCGGAAATTTCTACTTTTGAGGTGATGTTCACCCTCCCGCTGATTATACCCATCTTAAATCACTGTCTGCACCTGTACAAAATCAATAAATCAATCTCCGTGTTTATTTTCTCACTGCAATGTTCTGCAGGTGAATTTTGAAAATCTCCTTTACTTTATGACACAACGACGACGTTAGTTTTCGGTCCCCGAGACAGTTTGTTTCAACAACCCATGGTTTACAGTAATCTACGATTACTGTAAATAAGAAGATGACACCGCAGATCACACCCTCATAAGATGCTCAACATTGATTCTAGAGCGACGGGAACTACAAGAAAAATTCCCTAACCTAAATATGACAAACATCGTGGAAGAAACAGCCAAGGAAAGAGAGCAGGATAATGTGAATTCTACTTCTCTCTTTGCAGGTGACAAACTAACCCCGAAATGACATATCATCAACAACAAAGACGAGTCAAAGCAACGCAAAGCTGGGTACTTCCAGATAGTGTTGCCTTCACTGGTAAGTCTTTGGAATCCTTAACAACCTCAATGGTAAGTCAAAAAAGTATTAAAATTAGTACTCCCTAATGGTGTGCATTATTTATGAAATCACTGCAATGGACGACTACAGCATGTAGGTTTGAGGTGCGTTTGGGTTTCGATAAAGGTCAGTATCATTGTAAAAAGCTCTCACTTTAGGATGTGCTTTAAATGGCAAAAGAGAGCAACTGTTTGCTTTTGAATCTCTAATATGTGAGGCTCAGAAGAAGACAGCTTACAATCTGACGAAAGAGTGTGTTATACAAAGCTCAGATGAGAAAATATGATAAAAACTTGGAGAATAAAGAAACAGAGAGACAGAGAGAGAGAGAGAGATAATAATGAACAAAGATGGCGGAATCTTCATCAAAGGAGAGGATGCAGAGTAAAAAGACGTATTTGACCGTCTATGGGTTGTGTTTTGAATGAGTAAGAAGAAAACTGGAAGACCTGATCTTGTTGTTTGTTGCATCTGTCTCAGCGATGAATCAAATCATTCCAGTTCAGCAGAGAAGACATGACAAACCATCCGAACACCAGCCTCCGTTAAAACAATCTCTGGACAAAGGAGACCGACACGTCAAAGGAAAGCTTTCAAATGTAAGTTGTCCTTAAAAAAAACTCGAGTACTGGGTAAAGATAAAGATAAAAAGGAAGTAATGGGCGCGCAATCACCAACAGATGTTCCGTGAATATGAACCAGGGGCAATACTGCTCTTAAGTACTTACAGGTGTTAAATTGAGTAAGAAGACTCTTAAGGTGAGTCTCTCTGACCCTACTTTCTCGGGGGGACCTAATAACTGTGATTAAAGACCTCCACCGCTAACATTTCCTTCTTCTTCATCTCCTCCATCGTTTGTCCGTTCATCTCTGTTTAATAATGTTGAGGAATTTCCCTTTTCCTGTGTCTCACCTATACTGCCTTCGACGAACCTTGGCTTCCTAAGTTCGTTGACGTCTTCAAGTTTAAATTCAGGTCTTTACGATACCATCCTGCTTTCCCACCCTGCCCCCTGCTCCCTGCCTCCTGTCTATTCCTCTTCTCTTGTTTAGGTAATTTTCCTGACGCCTAGGGGGTGATGTTTTTTGTTGAATGCGTGACAATGTGGGCGACTACAACGAGATTTTTTTTGTCTTTTTGATGAGAACCACGTGATCAACAATAGGAAAATTAATGGGTTGAGATAATCGAGACTCACTGCTTGGGTTTCTTAATTTATTGTTAAATGAATAAAACTTTTTTTGTTTCTAATGATGTCTTGTGACGTGAAAGGAGATACTTATAACCCGCGGGCGCCGAACCGTTTTTGAAGACAGGAGGGTCCAATGTTCAAAAGAAACTCGTATTTGCGACGCTATCAAACTATAAACAGGTACAGGAAATAGAGGTACTGTCCGACTGCCACAATGTTTTCACCCATTGTAGGTTTCAATAAAAGGTTAAGAAGGAACCTAATCCATTCCGATGTTTGTTTATTGTCGAGCCTTAAGTTGGCCTGCCGATGGCACAAATCTGTCGAATCAAATTTAGTTTAAATTAAAGGAAATCGTCCGGGGTTGAAATGGGTGGAACGACCGTAACGCACCTGCTGGTTGGCATTCTTTTGTGAAGAGAACTTGGTCAAAATAAAATTTGGTTGTTGCTGGGATTCAACCTTTTTTTGTGTACCAAAAAGAAGAAAAAAAGATTTCCTATGAATATCTATTTAAAGAAAATGAAAAGGTGATTTTTAAAAGACCGTCCATTAAATAAATATTTTTTGGTCGAGTGGAAAAATTTCCTCATCACCTTTCCTGTTCGTATTCACCTCCACATCTTTTCACCCATTTGAGCACAACTAGGCTCCTTTTGTTGTAATTAAATGATACAAACTCGAAACTTTTACTGAGTTTTTGGAGATCTTGCTGACTGATTTCCTTTCTACCAGCTGTTTTCACCCCTCTTAACAGTCTTCCTATTTATTTTTCAATGTCTGTTTTGTGTTTCATCAAAAGTTTCATGCCTATTAACAAGGCCATGCTTTCGGTATAAATTATGTCGACGACGTAGTCTAAATGCGAAGGTACTGCATATCAGCGCTAACGTAACCTACTTCCTCGTTCGTTATGTAATGGCCTACCAGAGAATACATTATCTACGTGATTTTCTTTATCGAGATTTCCTGAGCTTCTCGCCTAAAGTCATACAAATTTGATCGAAAAGCTGTTCCGACGAGTACCAGTATAATCTCTGCATTCATCACCTCTAAAATTATCAGCATCGACGTTTATGCCCAAAAAACTCACTAAGCACTTGTAAGCACTTGAAGGAGGCAGAGCGGGAGAGAGGAAAAGGGCGGATGTCTAAACCATTTGCTTAAATTGGGCTGTAATTTACCACACTCAATTGTCAACTATTATTGCTTTGCAGAAGAATGGTTTAAAGAAAGAAAACAATTTAGAAGACGGACTTTTGGGTCAGGTAACAACTTGTTACACCCTAAAATCGTTAAAATTTTTATTGGTTTTTTGGAAGAGGATGATGGGTGGAGGTGAGTGAAGAGTGGGAGGGAAGAAGGAGACCTGATTCTTCGGCTGAAATCATAAAATTAGGAAAAGGACATCTGGACCCTTGTATGGGCTTTACGCCTTCTGGACCACGGATTTACCACCAATTAATGCTCCTAATTTTTGTTTTGTTATTTGTTTCTTTGACTCAGACAAAACATTAAAAAAAACAGCTCAACGATAAGAGGTTTTAGTTCAGTATAACCCGAAATCGGGGAATAAAAATTGTTTGTAGTGCTTTGGCTCATGTTGAGAGATGTGTCTGGAAAAAGTATAAACAAATAAGGAGAAGTAATTTGGTCGGAGGTCGTCAATTGTAGACAACGCTTTGAGTCTGTTCTCAAAGTTTGATTGGAAAGACAAATTACGGTGGTAAGCTCTACCGTCAGAATGAATGAACCGACCATATACTAATATTTCAGATCAGCAGCACTAATAATAGCAGTCAACAGTATTTCTTCACATTACAATCAGACAACAGATGACCGTTTTGTTGTCCAACCACTACCAGGTCTTTGAACGAATATTTAACTCTCTAACTTAGGATTTCGTCTGGAATCTGTCATCAGCTTGTCAAAATATAAATATCACCAGAAGATTCTACTTGATATCTCTTTGAAGTAGAAACAAAAAACAATATGCACTAGAGGGTGGCAGAAGGGTGAAAAATGAAAATTGAGAAGGAAGGAAACTTAATTCTTTGGTCGAAATCGTGATTTTAGAAAAAGCACTTCTGGAGGCTGGAGCTTTATGCTTTTTGTACAACGAATTTACCAGTACTATTCATCATAGCTTTTTCCATATTACAGAAACAAAATCCACAAGAGCAACACTCATCCTACGGTGGCAAAAAGCAAAAATGTATCATATTCTACATAAATTCCTCGCCCTCCAAAAGGGAAAAAAATTCTCTCATACCGACTGAAAGAAAAAGAGAATTTACGTCACGTCACGGAGCAAGATGGCCATTAATTTTGTTGTCTGTTATTAGCTTCTCAAAGCCGAGAGTATTCATATTAACCTGAACCGACCCCCAAATTCAAAAAATAAATAAATAAAAACAAGTTGTTGAAGTTGACGACATAAGCTTCTAAGTGGAGAGAATATATTTTTCACTGGCCACTTAGGAAAACAAGGACGAAGGATAAAAATAAATTTCTCTTATTGATTTTATAAATATTAGTTTTAAGCAGATGTGATAATTTGACCGTGGAGTTAATGCACGATAACTTGTTAATGATTCATTTCCTTCACTTCCACGAGATCTGTTTCTCTCTCTCTTTCTTCCCTTCGGTCGTGACAACCTATTCCTGAATACTGTATTTTGAATAAGGCAAGAGGAAAAGCCCCAGAGGAAAACAAACTCTTTTCTATCAGCTTATTAAAGAGTATTTTGAGGAGGTTTGAGGTGCAGTACAGACGTGACAGAAGATCATACTTTTTTTTACAACAGGAAGATTGTGGTTCTTATGGGTCTTGTTTCTTTAATGTGTAGAAACTATGTTCATTAATATTGGTTAATTCGTGAAACAGAAAGCGTAAAGCTCATACAAGCCTCCAGATGTCCTTTTCCTAAATTAACAATTTCGACCAAAGAATTAGGTATCCTTCTCTCCCAATGTTTGTTCTTACTCCTTCTGCTATCCCCTAGTGCATATTGTATCTGTTCGAATTCCGGGTCTAGGAGTTAAGGCGCGATTTTGTAGACACCACCTGAAAAAATTGCCAAATTCTTTCTTGGTACCGAGGCGGAAAAGCCCGATCCCGTCAGTACCATGGTAACCTTTGACAAGGTCATAAGTTCTAAGAATTCGAAAATCAAAAACGGTTGACATAATGAGTGCTTTGCAATTGTGGAAAACTTTAAAACGGGCACGCGTAATGTTCAAATTCGTGGCTGGGTCGTTGAAACTTGCGAACTGTTGGGTAGATTCACAATTTTCATAAAAGCTATCCCGATTTTATGCCAAATTATCCATGATTTCCTCTCATTTCTCTGGATTGTGGAGGATTTTGGTCGAGTTTGCTACACGCAACTGCTGACGATGGATTGAAGTACAAAATTTCCAGTTTTTTAGACAATCCCGGCTTTTACAGTATTTAAGTTTTATTTCAGAGAGGTATCAAGAACATCTTCTTTTAATATTAATTATTCTGTCTGATGACAGAAGCCCGATGAAATCCTAAGTTAGGGAGTTGAGAATTCTCTATAAGACTTGGCAGCGGTCGGAAAAGAGAGTAACAAGAAAACGGCCATTTGTTGTCCGAGTCAGACAAAGAAGAAATCCATTGTAAAATTACCGAAACAAACAAGACTGTTTTCTTTCTGGCTAATGGCAAGAACCCTTTTCGTCACGTTGACCTAAACGGAAGCCTTGGAGTCGTTCCAAAAGCATCAAATAAATTCCGCTAGGACATTGTAGTGGAATTGGTAGAATGACATTCCCCAAAGGAGGGCCAATCAACCTGAGAGACACATTGCGGTAAAGGAAAATAAAACTGATATAAAAAAAAAAAATGGCGCTTAAACGACTTTCTGGTCGAATCCGAACTTGTTTTCAGCTCATTCACTCACGGATTCAGGTTCGGAGAAGGAAATCAGATGTGAATTTTGGCAAATCAGGCTGTGGACTGAAAAAATCGAACCTTCAATCGGAATGTCGACCTCTTTTGTTTTTGTTTTCGTGTTACTGAATGGCGGAACCATTGTTACGGAATCACGAACCGTAACCAGGACTTCACATACATTTTGTGGCTTTTTTCTTTTTACATACTAACTTGGGCGTAATTCATTCAGGTGATGGCTTGTGAATGAAGGAAAGAAACAATTCAATTCAAATTTAAAATGGAAATTCCGAATGTTGAGTAAAATAGCGTAAAATTCATGAACGGTTGTTGACCGCAAAAAAAATTTTTTTTAGATGAGCGGCGTAGGGTTCGGACCACGAGTTTGACTATCCAGAATTATCGTAAGTGTCACCTTACTTTTTAAGACCAGACCAGATGTCATGGGAATAGAAGAATCGCGTAAAAAATACCTTATTTTTATGTTGAATAGTTAAAGAGGCCTTCCTACTTTATTATAAATTTTGACCTTTGCTTTAAAAAAACTGGCACCGATTGTTTCTGGGTGCTTTTAGACCAGCATAGCATTTTTTAAATAAAATTATATCGACACTTTTAGATATACACTGAATACAATATGATGCTTATTACACTCAGACTAGTGTTCGTGTTTGGGTCCCATGACCCTCGTGACAAAAGTTGTAAAGCTGGTTAAGCTATGCTTATCTTTAGAATTTAGTGAAATTTGATTTAGCGAAATAGATGCTTTGGTGAAAAATTTTAGAAAGCTTCTATCAAATCCACGTTGAATGCAGCAGCCAAATGCATAAATAACTAAATAAATAGTTAAGTAAATAAAAAATTAGTTACACAAATTGATAACTTTGGTTTCGACTTATTGGAAACGATGAATCCCCACAATACTGGAGGAGTCTTTGCCTGGAAAAACGGAATCAGGTAACCATCAATAAACTCTCTCTCAAAATAAAGCATTTTGAGGCCACCTCGTGGAGAAAAAATTAATTTAAACAAATAGTGATAACATGTCGAAAGAGGAAACAAGAACTAATAATTTCATTCTAAAAAAAATTCTAACAAATAGGACATAGGAGAGAACACAAAAAATATCGAATAGTCGGCTCTTGGAGGTTCACCAAGGTATCAGAGAGTCTGGTATGGCACCAGAATCAATATTTATTTTGGGCTGGGCTATTATCTGTTTATTTTCTAAAGATAAAATTATAAACCATTTGTCTTACATAAAGGAAACGATTTGAAAACTCTTATCTCCCTTCATGTTTGCATAAAGTCTTCATTATGGTTTTAAAGTTTTTCTTTTTTCTTTTATCTAGATTTTAATAATCAATGAAAGGAGAGGATAATCGTCATTTTAAAACAAAGGAAGCTGCACAAACCGATTCTAAATAAAAGGCCGAGAGGTTGCCCATCCGCCCCCTGCCCTGCAAAAGAGGCCGGGAAACTGTAGGAAATACTGTATATACTCCTTCCATTGGGTTTATAATAATATTAATATATTTGCCTCTATTTCGACGGGGCATTAGAGGTGCATAAGCGAATTACAGTACGTATTTGATTGACATTTAAGAGTATACTCAGACTCATGCAATACATAAAAACAATGCACTAAAAAATCAAATTAAAACACAGAACGAAAACACAGATACAGATACAAGTACCGTACATACCCGCAAGGCACTTATTACTATTATTTCTTGTTAACTTGACATCTCAGGAGGACCTCAAGAAAATAGGAAAATCTAAATGCAACCCCATATACCGTTCATGGGACTGGAAGCCGACAAGGTGATATCATAAAGAAGACTTGCCTTTTGGGATGAGTAAACTGATTAGTCAGATGAGATTCGGGAGATTAAAAAGAGCCGAGTACTAAGCCAATAGATCCACATGCACATGGGTCAAAACAAAGACCCGCCAAGCCTGCATCTACCATGCACAAGAATCGCTAGTTTGATTTACATAAGGAAAGTCTTTCTGGCAAGACATACGGGAAAAAGCCAGTCCAATGTTACTGTTGAAGTCTCTTGATGCAAAAAAAATAAGAAACATATACTTGTACATGGCACAGGTCCTCACACTGAGAAGTTACCTAATCTAGGAGTAGTGCCCATTGGGCTAAATGGAAGAGAAAAACCAAAAATATTATAATTATAGGCAAGTTTCGTTGTGCCACTTTGATCTAGTAATCTTTCATTCTATCCTTCTCATAGTATTTTCCTTTTTCTTGAAGCTTTAGTGAAATCTGTTTCCGTTTTACGGTCTTGCTATCCATAACTATTGTATTTCCTCACTCAGCTCGATCTCTTAAAGATATATCTGTATCTCGCTTCCTTCACACTTTTTGTTTTGCTTTTAATATTTGCCCTTTTTTATTTTTTGTCAAAATCTAACAGAGATTTGAGAGTACCAAACAATTTTTGTCTTTTCCACGGAGAAATGCTCCATTAGAAATTAAAAAACATTAAATCCTGGGTATCAGGGTGTCACCCTGACGATGTTCACAACTATCGAAGTCGCACGAAACGTCGGATAGTTTGTTAAACATGTGTACCAACCCAGGGTCTAATGTTTCCAATATCAAGTTTGACTGTCGCGGAAGCATTTCGTCCCACTTCAAGAAAAATTCGATCTCGTAAAAAGAAGCTCAGTTTCAAAATACCGATAGAATGAGGTCGCCAATTTCCATTTGTCAGGAAAAAGAGATGATAACAAGAAAGAGAAAGAGAAACCGCAGTTTGTCATCTCCAAGTCGACGACGTAGCTGAAAATATAAAATTTCCGTTGCTAACTAACAAACTATTGAAATAAATTTTCTACTCTCTGTCAAAAGTGGATGTCACCAGTTTCTTGCCTGTTTTTTGCGGGGGCAAATGGGCGCTTGTAAAAATGTTCGACAAGGAACCAACCACGCGTTTCCTCTGCGACAACAACTTGGCGCCATTTTTAACATTTAATTAAAAGCACCGAAATACGAAAATACTGATATCTGATGAAAAATTGATTATAATCACGAGCCCTGGTTTGTATTAGGCCACCGTCTTCCTGACAATTTCCTGAGTCTAGAGAGTGGGCGACCATTGCAAGCCGCATAAAAAGAAGCAAGAGCAGTGTGGTGTCGAACTGCCTTTTCTGGTAGAAGTGGGTTAAATTGTCTTTTTGTTCTATTGAAAGGAGGTGAAGTATTGCAGACACCTGAGATCTTGGATCGTGCGATTTTCTAAAAGACTAAACTCCACCCACCTGATATTTAGAGATATGATCTGTGAGTGTGGATCCTTATCTGGATCAAACCGGCAGATGGACAGAATAAAGAGATTTTATTGATGTCTCTGAGGTGAATGCGCAATTGAGACAAAAAATTTGATAAGTCAAAATGAAATGTAAGTAAAATTGTCCTGAAGGTTGGATTCTAGAAGAAGGTAAAGATAAAAAAATGAAAGAGAGAGAGAAAAGAACAGAGGAAGAGGGATGTAACGCAGCGCTATAAAGCACTAATGGTTTTTGGATTTTGGAACGAACCATACATACTTGAAAATTTGACAGACTGTCCAATTTGGGGATTTAGGAATTTATTTATGCTAAGCTGAACTGAAGAGGACAACGTTCAAAGAGCCTGAAGAGAGAGATGATAGCACAACTTTTAGTTATCCAAATACTCTACATTGATGTGACTTAATACGTATGTAATAGCGCTTTCAGTTGTGAATAGTATATAGAGAAATATAAATTAATACCATTAATTTATAGAATGGTTAGAAACAAAATAAAATAAAAATATCTTGAATGAAATGAATATATCTTGAGATAGAACTCAAAAGAAGAACAAGATAGACCAAAGAAAAGAGAAAAGTCTGACAGTGAGAGAAAAAGTTTGGAAGCAACATGATCGTTAGTATTGAAGCAAAAACAATTCATATCAATTTCGCTCGTCTTTACACGAAAACATAATTTAAATTCCACCAACAACAAAAATTATGGCAATGTGTTTATCCAACTGAATTCCAGACATACTCTTGGCGAAAGATAAACGCAAACAAACACACGTGCTACGTAAACGTGTCCCCACACTTGGGAAGGAACAGCAGCATTCCTCCGTGGACAAAGACATAACCTGTTTCCTATCTCTTTGACAAAAAATGCATAATCCAAATATCAAAACAAGAATTGTTTTTTTGGGCATGAGGATGTTTAAACATCGCCTCTCAAATATGATAAAATTCCTTTTCCTCTCCTCAATTTTTTTTGGATTCCAAATTTGTGATATTTATTCACGTATTTACCTGTGGATTTGCGTTATCTACCATGTATTTGCATAATAGTCGAGGAATTTTAAAAATCCATTTTAAATACTACATGTAAACTTCTGTGATTTTGTCTCTCCTCTTCTGATCAAACCTTTAGGTCCAGTCAAAGACAACAACGAATATAGGAAATGGCACAATCACGAACGTATACCAAAGATAACTGACGTGATCCGAAAGATAAGAATCGTCTTCGGATACCTGGCGAGAACGGACTCAGGAAGTCTGACCAGTCAGGTCTTCAAACACTTCCTCAACAGAAAAACGAAGGCGGCATGGTTGGTGGAAACTGAAAAAGACGTGAGGGAAGGAGGGATCACAACTGAAGACGTACTAAAGCGAGACACACTGAAAAATAAAAATAAAAAACACCAGATTTCAGGATAAACCAAAGCTGAACATAGGGTCGAAATGGACAGAGAAGAGAAATCTAGAAATTATTTTGTCGTTGGTAGGATGTAGGAACGCTTAGAAAGTATAACGGTATACTTTCTTTGATGTATTGTATGCGGGTGAGGTTTTATTATAATTTTGACATTGAGGCGACATGCCTATCAATTTCTATGTAGCATCGTGCAAAGGTATAAGAACAGGACTTTGTGAATACAACCGACAGGAAGAAAGTTTTTTGTAATGAAGACAATAGTAAAATTGAATTTCGAACAAGAGAAGTTTCAATTCAAACTTATAACTTCGAAAATGAGTTGAAGTAGAGAGTCATAAGTTGCCAAGTCAAAAAAAATTCCATGTTACAAATTTAGAAAAGGAATATAAAAAAGCAAAAAGGGAAGATACCGGAAACTTTAAGACACAAGCGATAACGCGTTTTTACCTCTATCATCCCATCCGTTTTTTAAATATTTGACTTTAAAAAAAAAATTATTTTCTGAAAAATCAGGTGTAACAATCTGATTATATTGACTCCTCAAAAATAAAAATTCAACAAAGACTGCACCTTATTATTACTGCCAGGAGACATGAGGGTGTGAAAGAAGAGGTGAGAGATAAAAATGACGTGAAGGATTACTGAGAGAAGAAAAGAAGGAGGCTATGAGTCATCACCTGTTTCAAGAGATAATATTTATTGGAATTAAGTCCGATAAAATTTAAATTCTTCTTCGAGTTGTGAGCAATGTTAACCGAACATCTTTTGGATGTTATGTAAATTATTTTAAATCGGGGAGCTTTCGATGTTCAATCTGTCAGGATGTCATGACGCGTGACAGGTCTTGACCTTATTTAATTAGTCTGTTTTTATCTTTTCTAATTAATCATAAAATTTGACTAAATTCGTCTTGACCGCTGATTTGTTTGAAAGACGCACATAAAAATATAACAAGTCCAAGCCTAGTTGGTTCCAATAAAATTTTTCTAGTTAGTGGGAAAATGGTCAACACTGCATACTGGTAACAAATTCCTCGTGTATTAATACAAAACTGTCTTCGAAACCATTTGGATAGACGCGATCCAGGTATGGGGTTCGTCTGCCAAATCCAAGCTAGAAATCTCAGAAAGCTTTCAATCAAAAACTTTACGAACGATGTTCAATTCTCCTGGTTATCTGCCACTATTCTAAGGAGGAAATTAGGTCATTATCCTAACCTTACCACCACCACCCTCCTCGCTGAACGTACACCAAAGGATATAAACCGCCTAAACTCGAAATCCTAAAACCTGAACACTACTTGGTGTCTCAATTTGAAGACAGGTGGCATTTAACTTGGAGTACAAAAAAAATTCAAAGACTATAAACATTTTTCTTCAGATGAGAAGTCTGACAAATTTGAATAAGGAGAGAGGGGGTTAGGTTTTACAATAACTCAAAAAAACGAAATGAAATGTCTCCTTGGCCCAAATAAAAATTTTCTTATTTTTTAAAATAAAATTTTCTATGTAAATAATTTATTACATAAAAAAAGATTTCTCTACCAGACATGAAGGTTATCCTCATTTACAATTAAGATTTATTTTGACCAAACCTAAAGACGGTAATTAGTTTGACTGAAGTAGAATAGTTGATGAGTTTTGACATTTTGCGACTGTCACCACTGGTGTAATCTTTTGGCATGTCACAGGTGATAGAAGACAATCTGAAATATACAAGGAACAAATTGTTGTTGCTGACTGAATCAATCATGAACAAATACTTTCCCCTGAATTGTATTTAACATTTCACGCAAGGATACTCCTATAACATAATTTCTTTAATTCCAAATGAAAACAAAAAAAATGAATTCAAGGGGGTGGAGGAGAAGTTTAGGAATCGGAGAAGGAAAACTCAAATCGCAAAACAAATCCCCCTGACTCATGTATCTGACAAGCCCACGTGTTTTGAGAGAATCCATTAAAATGGACATTAAAACAAGTTACGAACACGAAATATTTTAGTCACGGGTAAGCCTGAAGGCGCCTTTGAGTCTGTGAGACACCTGCATCACCGACAAATCTTTCGGGATTTCAATAATAAATCTTACATAACGACTTAACACACACAATAATTGAATTCGTAAACAGTACGCTGGCGGAGAGTGTCCCGTTTTCGCCCCGAAACAAAATCAAATTCTCAGGTTCCTTTAATAATCTCATGTCCGTGAACCATTTTTCAACACAAACGGGTGGGAGTTGGTGAATTTCTAAACTATGAAAGACGCGGGAACATTTTCAGATGGTTGAAAATATGAAAATGACCAATTTCGCTCTTCAACATTGTTCAGGAGACAATGTATTAGACCAGAGATTAGAACTAATTAACACCTCTACTCTTACTTTTGCCAAAAGATTTTGCAAACAAATTTTAATTTGGCCAATGAAGAATAGCTGGAAGAAACTAACAACATAAAGGGCTACCTTCCAGGTACTCTCAGCATAATTGGCGATGACTGTTTAAATTGTCCTTGATGAGAAACTCTACCAATAACTAAAATTAACAGGTGCAATGATGACTGTATGAATTTTTCCAGAGATTTTTACGTACGCGTTTGTATTTATTCACCTGTGAAAACAGGCTGGTTGACGACTTCATCTTGGTTTTCTATTTCCTCGAATGCTAATTTTTCCTTTTTCCCATGATCTAAGACCTCAGACTTCGCTCATGATCACGTCCTTCACGGAAAATTTAAAAAGCAAAAAGGGAAGAAACCTTTTGTGTCCGAAATAAAGAAACTGAAAAGTGATGTTGCGTAAGATGCTCATGGTCCTATGGCACTGGGAAACCCTACCCAGAACAATTTGGAGTTAAAGCTCTGAGTTAACAGTTGACTTTGACAACCTTCGAAGTGGTAGAATAGGAAGGCAGACAGTCGTCCTTACTTTCTAAATGTCCCAACAGGCTTCCTTTTTTGAAAGTTTAACAACTTTTCTGATTCTTCACCACTGCCTTCTACTAACACATGAATATTAATTACGTTTCACTTTTCAAATGCATGCACACACGAATTGGGCACGGCCATCGAGCATTCATTCCAACAATTAAAACATTTGGTGACATCATAAAGAAGCCTTATTTAGCCTATAACTATTCCTACGCGAAGCCAAATTCGTTTAAATACCACGCCTATAATCGCTCTGAACACCTTCCAAAAAGAAAGAAGAATTACGTCCGAAAATCTCCTCCTCTGAACAGGTTTAATGAAGGGTCAAATACCTTCCGGACTGTCGTCCAGACTTGACGAACAAAAAACTCGCTCAAGTTCAGGTTTAGTTTCAGGCTTTAAACCATAAGACACGTTAATCGTGACGCCGCTCTATTCCTTTTCATTCTTCTTATGTTTTCTCATCAGGATATAATCTTCCTCAATTTTTCCAGCTTCCTGACAGCGTCTAAGGCTTTTATATAGGCAACATTCTGCAAATGATGAAACCACAACAGTGTGATTTATATTTCTGCTTTATCCGCTTCAGGTAGAATCAAAATCGAATCTGACTTAGAATTCCAGTTTCACAGTTATATGAGACGAGTTTGTTTTTGATACGCTTATAGACAATCATGGTATACAAAACATACCACAGCGACACAAGACGTTTCCAAGATATCAGGCTTGAAAGTCGGTACTGATTCTTGGGAAATGAAATCGGTCAGCTTTTTGACTTAAGCCAGCACAAGTGTTCAAATGTACGTGTGCATGTCAGTTTTATTGTAAACCTACTTGGACGGTGTTCTTGTCACGTGAGCTTTTATTTCTTTTATGTTCCATATTTTTTTGAGGATAAAAAAAAATACCGAAGAATCCAAAACTAGAGATTGTTTCCCATTCAACACTAAACTTGCTGACAATTTAGTTCAGTCAACGATAGACTTAGAGAGGAGATGATGACAGACAGTCTTTCCGTGCACACAACTATTGTAACTCCTTTTGCAGCTTCACATAAATCCTTATTTTCCGGTCACTTCGTATCTTGTCCTCTTCTCCTCCCGTTTCCAACAACAAAATCTTTTGAAAAGAAAAATTTGAGAAACGTGCAGTCGTGATTCAATAAAAAAAATAAGGAGTAGGAGAGAGAGAGAGGAAGAGAAAAATCATAATGATAATGATAAAAATTCAGTAAAAAAATTTCGTGATCTTTTCAAAGATCACCCATGATGAAAAAAAAAAGTCCTTGTTGAAACCAAGTGTTTAATGCTCGAGGTTGCACACCTGCACATTTCAGGAACAAATCAGGTACAAATTACTTAGACCTTCGTGGTTTATAGTTTCGTTCACTTCCCCTTTGTTTAACTTACGCGAGACTCCAAATTCGATGTTCAAAAGTTAGGCAAAGTACTTTTGCAATACCTGTCACATCATCTAAGGTACGTTTTCAGGTATGTTGCTTATAATAATAAAGAATAAGATTACTGGAGGTCACGTTTTGACTCTGGAATACTTCACCCGTTGCAGACATTTTTTTTAAGTAAATCTTGCAACAAAGGAAACGGTGGGAAAGCCAAAAAAGACGACTTTCAGATGCATGTGAAACTCAGGGGAAGCAATCAAAGATCACGAAATTAGAAGCCAATCAGGGTCGGTTAAGGTTCCCACCTGAACGAGATGAAATCATTAACCTTTCGACATACTTCGAAACTGTCTCATAAATATAGAGGCTTCATAACGGAGTCTGCGATTATTCGCAATCAATGAATCGATGAAGGGCTTATGGTCCCGCTGCTAATGGCACTAGCGGAAGTCAGATCGACTTCAAAGAAAAAGCGGTTCAAGAGGTCGCCGAACAAGAAGAAAAAAATCGATATTAAAACTGTTTTTAATTAAAAATTGAGATCGAAGTCGATTAATCGATTTGAACGCACAATGTTCGTCTGTGACCGAAGTCGTTAAATCGGCCAACGGGAAGTCGTTTTTGCTGTGTGTCACTTGCTCGAAGAACTTGTAGACTTGAAAGCTAAATTTATGTGCTCTCGTCAAATGGACGAACATATTCGAACCCAGCCACCTCGTCAGGCGTTTCTCACCACCTGATGGTAATTCGATCTCAGGTTCGCTAACCTGATTCCGTTTAGCCTTTCCTGCGGGAGACTTGGAATTTTCGCGGCTGGTAACATTGGTGTTAGTGATGTTTAACTTCTGGGTTTTTTAAAATTGGACCCAAATTTTTGGCCGAATAAGAGTTTTCTCCTGTCTTGTCCGGACGTTGAGTCTTCATTCACGCAATTAATTATCCAACACACTGTGCAATATTTATGAGATGGTTTCGTCTTAACACCGAGTTTCCTTTCGTTGAGGATGCCTTAACCTGAACAATGCACTCATTTGTCATGAACGACGGAAACAGAAATCGTGAAAGGAGTCTACCAGCATTTCATCATGTTTTCTATTAACGTTTATAGTCAAAAAGGTCATCCCCTCAATTGGATAGCCATCGAACCTTCCGTGGCTTCACAATCCCACTTTTTCTGTGAAGTCTTCTCAAAAGACTAGTCGACTGATTTCAGATGCATAAAGATATTTAACTTTGCAGAAAATTGCGACAGTTTCCCACCTGGTCGGTTCTCTAGTGACCGGTCTGTCTAGACCTCGCCTTTCAGATGTTTCGCAATCAGACTGTGGCTAATGCTTAAACAGACTTTTCAGACACCGGTTCTCGCTTCCATATCTACAACATCTTTTGCTCTCCTCTTCTTAAAAAGGACTTGACGACATTGTCAAAATGCTGAAATATCTCTCCTACTCTACTTCATTTTCCCATCCAAACAACCTATCATGGTTTTCTTAAGTAACTTATTCACCGCACGACTCAGTAGACGAGACGAAAATGGAGGAAGACTGAAAGCTTTTGATCTGGAAACATGGTGCGAAATAAAACTGACTTAAGAATATGCGATGACAGACGTTGATTTCCCCTTTGACGAAGTCCATCACTTTCAAATGATCATTATTAACAAAAAATATTTGGCAGCTGGTTCTGGTGTTCTTCGTCACACATTCTCCTCGGCAGAATTATACCAGTTGACAATCTTCAAAAAAGATTCGGTCGCCATTTTCGTCTCTTTTTAACGGCAATGAAAGAACGATCCGTCACGAATTTATGTGTCGAAGTCAACAAAACAAAAATGACAATTTACGCATGGAAGCAACAATCTGTCAAGAATGAGAATGAATGAGCACCCCAAGAGCAACACATAACCTCGCTGAAATGCCATCTTTGCTGCTGGCAGTTGTCTAGGAAAGATGAAGAGAAAAGTCAAAGCTCTTCGGTCATGTGCAATCTCCGAAAAAAGTCTTGACAGATATAGACATAGATACCTTAGGCGAATAGCACGTCTAACTTTATCAACCATATCATCTCAACAAACCTAAATATTTAAGTTTTATTTCAGGTATCAGGAAGAAAATCGTATGTCACGTGAAAATGTCTCAGGAGATTATTTCCCTTTGTGTGTGTCCGCGGATCGACAAACAGGGAGCTATAAAGAAAGGAAAAAAGAAAACGAAAAAAAGGTGAAGGAAGCCCTTTGAACGAAAGAGAAAAGAAAAAAAGGAATTGTGGGCCTGAATTCTGAACGACCATGCAGCACAGGTGTCAGGTGGACCTGATTAGGTACAAACAAAAATTTCATCATAATCATGAGTCGGCCTTTCGCTCCCGAGCCGCTTTGTTTTCTTCCTCTTATGTTTACCTTATGACGATTCCCATCACTCCTTTCAATTTACACCCGTAAATTTTGTGTACCATTGTTGAACCAAGTGTTCTTCTGATGCTATTACAGCTACGGGTTTCTTTGTGCTTTATGTCCTTGTCACGGACTTGAAATTCTCCGAGCAAGTCTACAAAGGGGGAAGAAACGACATTTCAACATGGCGAACCACTTTCAAAACGTTTTCGGAGGGAGTCTCACCTTTAGCTGTCTCCAAATTCCTTTTCAGTTCGTATCAGAGTAATGAAAGACCCAGAGTGGGAATTCAAGAATAGAAATGGCTGCTGTTTCTTCTTCCCTGTTCCCGTCTCCCCTTTAGCCTACGATGTCCACATGTGGTCATCAATTTTGAGAGAAATGTTCTCGGGCAATTTGTACCACATTTGCAACACACGTGATTATTAATTATCCGAATATTTATTCCTGACGCTCACCGAAAAAGAAAGCTTTTAACCCGCAAGAACATACGGTCGACAAAGCATTGGTTTTCAGCACCGATTCCCTCCTCCCCGCTCTCCCCAAATCCCCGCCCAAACGTTTATTTATTTACTTTCCTTTTTCCCCGGCCGTTCAATTAATTCCACAAATTCGTGACCATTGAATGCAAATTTGGGACTCCTGCAAATTACAAATAAAGAGAGAAAAATCAGGACCGCATTAATACTCTGAACTCAAGTAATCCTTTATTGTTTTCAGCAATTTGTCAGACTTGTTCTAGGGATCGCCATTTTCTTGTCGTGCTTTCAGTAGCCATCACCGTCCTCTCCTTCCTCACCACGCATTCTGTTCACCTTTTTTGGGTGAAGACCACCCGACAAACCACTCGACGCGATGTCATCGAGTCATGAGAACGGAACCTAGAATTCCTGATTAATCAAGTTTTTTTATGTCGGATCACGTAGGCATGCAATCCAAAATGCTCGGAAGAATGTTTTTCTGTTGTGCACCCGGCTCTCCATTAAAAAAATATTTTCACGTGATGCCCACCCAGGATTTGTTTAAGGCTTCCTCAGCCATTGTCATTGGTTGTACCTGTTTCGATGGTTTTCTTTCAACCAGGTGTCCTTTTCTCCTTTTCTTTATGATTGAAATACGCTAATTCTCGAATTCCAAATCAAATCACGGATTTTTTTTCTCAACTCTCATTTTAACTTTTCTTTTATTAATATTCCACTGTCTTGGACAACAGATATATAAAGGTCTTTGAAAATAAGTATCTGTCAAAGAGTTGAAGTTCCAGAGAACTTCTTCTTGCGTAAAAAAGACACTCTACGGCAAGAAAATTTGGTTTTAAACATATTTTCATCTTCCTCATCCCCTCTCTGCTCTCCCATTTCATTCCCTTGATTGTTCTAACAACAGTTAGTTCAGTAAGTCAGAAGGATCTTTCTCTCTCTCGAGTATACGGTCCGTTCTTGAAAAATGTTGCCATTGATGCCAACAAGATGTTTCAACAGTCCTTGAATCGTATTCTCTCTTGTTTTGACCAATTTAGTAGACTTGTTGACATAAGTGACTTATTGGATGAGGGAAAGACGACCCCAGCTTCTCAGGTCAGGCGCTTTGACCACCACATCTCAGGAAAACAACAGTCCTTCTGTCTTGCTGAAATAAATGCTGCCAGAACAACCAAGAGAATGAAATGAGATCGGAGGGAGAAAAAGATGATAATAAGTAAATAATTTAAAACTGCAAAACCAAATTTTCCTTTGAGCCAAAGGTCAAACAATTTCTTCAAAGCCATTGTTTTCAATTGACTGTATTCCAAAGAAAACAGAAGATAATGAAAAACCTTGAGAATGAAATCATGACTGAGAGATCGCGTGATGTTTCCGTTAATTTCTGATTGGAGTTAATTAAAAAGTTTCATTTCCAGTGTTCGGTTGAAGAGAAAGGAATTTCCTTTCAAATTTCCTTTTTTCTTCGAGAAATGGCTTTTTGCGAACCAACGGTTCAGTAAACCTTCCGAGACGCTTCGGAAAAAGTGGCTTTGAGACATCGGAAGCGGTAAAAGGCCGAAAAATTGTAGTCCAGGTTCAGGTTTAAGGTGAGCTAACTGAAATCTCCTAATTTGGCACAAATCACTGAGAAGAAAAGAAGAAAAAGAAAATGAGAGAAAGAGAGAGAAAAAGTCATCGCCTTTGCGAACATCGAATGAAAAACCTGAAGAAACGAACGAACCTGGAACCAGAATAAGGAATTTAACTCGGGCATCTTGGGCAGGTGTGCGTTAGACTCATTGGCGCCGGCCACTTGTTCCTACTTAAAAACAGGCTCCGATCTTAAACTTAGCATATAAGACGATAAATCTTAATCGCGCAGAAAAAATTCCGGAGAGTCATTCAAGTCTCGAATCCGACACGTTTAGCTTAGCTGAAAGCTAAACCCCCAGAGTCTTTGGGCGAACTTGTACTGGATTTCCTTGACGATGGAACCGAATGATTTTTGTAACACTTGTACCACGGTCAGAGATACCGGCTCGGGATGCTGTTTACCCTCGAAGATAAAAAGCTTTTTATAAACCACTGCTCAATGGTCGAGGTACCATCACACCCACACGTGTGCAATCCTCTTTCCGTTGTCCTTTACTAAAAACCAACAACCTGGAGGAGGACTTGAACAAAAGGCTCAAAAACAAAAAAGAAAGTCAAAAGGTTGGGCATAAAGGACATATGGGAATACTACCCCGTCCTGCTCGAGTTCCATTCAAAAGCTTGAATGATCACGTGTGTAGTCACGTGTCTTGAGCGCGCCACGGATTCCCTCATTTAGTGTTATTTTTCTAGGATTAGACTGTTAATCTGCCGACTCTTGTAAGCTAAACATGGAACCGCGAATTTCGAGGCGTCCTCAAATCTCGAGCGCGTGTTCATTTAACGCACCCAAATTTTCTTTTTTCATCCGACCTCATTAAAAGTCTGAAACTTAATGAGCTACGAATTTAATCGGCTATCGTCTGTTAAAGTCTTTTGTGAATGTTTATTTTTTGCTAGAAACGAAAATGGAATGGCGGCTGATTGATTAGTAGAATGATGAGAGCTGAAAGGTTGAGAAAATCCTCGTAATATTTTGGGAGGTTCATAAGATTTCTGTCCATGTGTTACCGCGTTACATTCTAACACGACAACAACTGGCTTCTAGAAGTCTTTTAAAACGATAATAAAACTATAGATAGAGCAATATAGTGAATGGATACTACGCCACGAGTATCTATCCGAATGGGATGAAGATCATTACTTGCAGGCAGTTGTAGTGGGCAAGACAGTTGGCTGCGATGAAATGATGATAAGTTGTGAGAGTATGAAGCAAGGCTTTACGAATAGCCGCTGAATGAGTGGTTCATTAACATGATATCATAATCACAAGATGGCTGTTCATTTGAAACCTCAGTCTTAAGCGAATTGTTAGAGAGAATATGTATGGGTATGCACCTCAGGAAGAACTCACAATGATGTGTTGTTAATAAAGGCATCGTTGAAGTGGATCTAATAACTTAACCAGGTACGCTTGGTAGTGTTTGTAAATTTATATTTTGAGAATAACAATATATATATCAGTTATTCACAATTATTAATGCTTATTTTGCGATGTATTGAGACATTGAGGGCCATAGTCTAACCCATAAAGTTCTCTGTACCATAAGCAATGATCTGAGTAGTGAATTTCTGTTACAGTGTTGCAGCTTCCTAACCTCCCCATAAAGCTCTCTTGAATGTTTTAGTCACAGCGTTTGGTCTGCTCACGTGATTCCAACTGTAGTCTTTTGGTTTCTTTTTTATTACTACCCTTCGAATCTATCTAGTACAAAGTTTTTCTTTCATCTCCTTCACTTATTCATCCTTCGTCGACACCTCACTTCACTCCTTGTCAAATTCTCCGTCCACAGAAAAGCTGTCAACGACAAATCCATCATAGAAAAATTACCAACAGCTTCAACGAAACAGATAAAAGTGTTGCCGATACGAAATCCACAACAAAGTTATCGGACAACCCTCTTTGACGTCAGTGAGAACGTAAAAGCAACTCAAGACGTCTATGCTAGAAATCCAAAAAAGAGCCGACTGCCGAGATCAGGGCTAAAAACGAATTTATGGCAAAAGAAAAATCACAAGATTTGTGATCGATCGAGATGTGTCTTGTCCGAATGGAAAGTTTTCTAGTTCTGTTATCGGCTTTTCCACGAAAGTCCAGCTTAAAGTAAGCACCAATGGTATGGTCATTGAAGGAGAATTTTTCGATTTTCATTATTTTTCTTTATCATTAAAACAAATTATTTATTTATGAATAAACGTTTAAGACGTAATTTGTTTCTTTTTGGGTTGCCCTTCACACGTGGCATCTTAGTCCATTCCTCTCCACCTCTTTCAATTATCCTTAATTGACGAAAAATTGTTAATTAATCGCTTTAATTTGACCAAGACATGTGTGATAATTACGGAGTGTAAAATCCCGCGAAAATTTCCACTTGAACCAAAGAAGGAGGAGGAGGACCAGGAGGCTTGCCCTTCCGCTTGGTTATCCAAAATGGATTTTTAATGAGTCCATTCAGGTCTATGAACTGCCAACCTGCCACCACAACCACTTTGATGTTGGAAACATTTTTACGGACTCATGGTATTGTTCTAGAGAATGGTAGCTGAAGAAAATTGGGAAAATCAGAAGAGTAAAAAGCCAAGCCTACGAGACTTCATCATTCGATTCTATAATATTAATATTTCAAAGTCCCAGAAAATTCCCACGACTTTCTGATAGAAAAATAAGTTTCACACGTGAAAGTTGTCAGCTGTCTGGTTTTTCCTGTGAGAAAGTAAAACTTTTCCCAAAGTCCCCGGTCGAATTATATTAAGTGAACAAATATACGGTTTCATTTAATTTCGTAAAAGTATAAGGGTGGAATAAGGCCTTGGGGTTGTACGGACGTCGTCCGGTTCACGTGTCCTGATAAAAACAGAATTTGTAATAATGCACGGGGAGGTTGTTCTGTCCCTCATTCTCTCTCTGTCTTCCTCATCCTCCTCTACTCCCTCCTCCTCCTTTGTTTCGCTATGATTGTTATCGTAGTTCAAATGTATTGTGATATATTTTATTCAAGTCAGACAAGAAGGAGAAATAAAAAGTCAAAAAGGTATCATGTAAGCAGAGAAAGTGAGAGTGCTCGCCAGTAACAGGCAACCAACCTCAGAAGCAGCATTTCTACGAAACTTAAGGACCCATGGTCATTAAAACCATAGGCCAGAGGTGAGGAACCTTTTCACCATTAGAGGCCACATAAGCTGATTGACCTAAGAAAGTGACTTTTGTGAAATTATTATAGTTTTTCTGTAGATTTAACGATGTACTGCATTATATAGAAAAACTAAAATATAACACTATAAAATTTTAAATATAATATACATATAAAATAATATAAAAATATTATTAAAAATACAATAAAAGAAATTTTTTTATTCACTAAGTTAGTGACTTATTTGGCTTTGTTTTTTGTTGGACAGTAATTGTATATTTGGATCAAGGTTCGTAACACACAGCTTTAATTGATCCTCTAAATGTGCATCTGTAATTTGCGTTCTAAATTTTTTTTTATTTTTGACACGAAAGAAAATGTTGTCTCACAACAGTAGGTACTTTTGAAGCAGGAAAGTAAACGGCGAGTATATTCTCGAAGGCATGGATATTCAACAGCATTTTTCCCGATTTCTATGGGATCCTTTTTAGCGTATTCTGACGTCATGTTACAATATGACTGTCTTTGGCGGGATTTTTCCCGCAACTGTCATGGCGTTGATGTACAATAGTTGTTTGAAACGAACTCTACCATTTTGTATTAGGTGGCAAAGGGCCGCACAAGAACCTCGCGGAGGCCGCAGGCTACCCACCTATGCCATAGGCTGTTGAGCAACATTTATGAGCTTACCTCACAAATGCCTATTACTCTTGGCTTAAAGTATTTGTGAAATGTTATCTGTACTAAAATACAGATTGTTTTTTTATAATGAATTCTACACTGTGGCGGCAGCGTAGTTTAGTTTCGTGGAGGCCGCGCAAGCGGAAGGAAAAGGAAGAAAGAAAAAGAAAAAAACACGTGTCGGTTTTTCGCAGCGCTCTGTACTGGTAAACAAACAAAAATATGATTTTATCTAAATTATTAATTATTCTTTCTTTAAAACTAAAATGAGCACGCCTAGTAAAACACCAAAGTGTGCACTACTTTTGAAATGAATTACTCATTGACGTTGTGCACTATTTATGAAACCCGAGATGGGTATGGAAAGAGAACTATTGTTACTAGGATTTGAGAAAGGTTTTGGATCAAGACAGCAGTCGTTCCCCAATCACAAGTAGTTGAAATGTCTTGCTGCGCTATTAAAGGGTTTTCCTTACCTACATGATTGTCTCGGGAGAAAAGCAAAACAAATCCGAACGTGGCGGGGTTTAGCCCAAATATAACCGGCGGAAAGGAAGCTGGCTCGTTGAATGAGAACCTTATGCAAACAGAAATGAATTAAAATGCGTTTTCGCCCTTTCAGCTGTCTAGTTTAGAGCAAATTAGATTGTCCTGTTATTGTGTGATTCGCGAGCAGATGTACGAGTTTCACCATGCGTTAGGTGTGAGTAACCTTTTGTCAAAAAATACGTTACACACACTACCACATGGCGAACGTCATTGTTTCTGTCGCATTAGGCCACCTTGTCATCGAAGCATATGCGTCAGACGAGAGTCTGCTAGCCTTTCGTCTAACGGATTTTTCATTTTAGTTTTGTTCTCTTCTTCTTCTTGCGGAAAGCCTCGGGGGTTTCCGTTTGACCTTGTTCTCTTATTTTAATTGTTTATTTGCTCTTCTCTTATTTTGTTGGTTGAAGATTGTCTCTGCTACCGTAGAATTTACGTTGAGCCCGTCTTTCTCGTTATGTTCTAATTTCCAGGTAACTTTTACTCTGACATTTCAAAGAAGTTTCGCTTAGGTAATCTAACACATTCTGATCAGACTAGAAGTAAACTTGGAATATCGCAGTAGAAGATGTGATATGTTTGCTTTAATAAACTGTGGGAGATTTGGATTTTAAGGTTTAATTATACCTAAACTTCAAGTTGCAATCAAGGCATCGATTATCGAGAACTCATTAAACACGGAATAAAAGCAAAGTGATTATGAAAAGAAAATGCAACGCAGTTGGTTTTGAATAGAAGAGCAAACTCGTTTCGAGGATATTTGGCAAGGGATTCCTGCTCCATGTTGTTTCCCATGAGGGTTGCTGTCTGTTCCCATGGTCCGCCAGGTGCTGACGCAGATTTTACTCACCCAATCTTTTGTTATTATTTAAACAAATGTCTTGATTTTGTCTAAATAGCCTCGCCTACGTTGAACTGATCGGCTCAAGTTAGAAGGGTTAGCGTTCATTGTATTCAAACGGGTTGCTGAAACGATATTTAGACCAGAGACAGAGTTGATCCAAGATAAAGGGAACAGGATCGTGTTAAAATGTTTTGAAAAAATGCTGACTTTTAGGAAATTAATGGGGAAGAGTGAGAAGCCTTCAGATTTTGCCTCATTCACTTCTTTCTTTCTTCGAATTCTCATTTGAGTAGACATAAATTCGACCGCATTATCATTGAACTATATTCGGCAATCAATAAAGGGAATTTTTAATGAGCAAGAAATTGCGGTTTTGAGGTGAGCTGCCGGAAGAACTTATTGGAAACAATATTAACGGATCTCAGATGACAGTGTCCTTCGACGTAGTCCTATAAGGTAAAACCCCATACACAAAGGGACAAAATACAAAGAATATCAAAGAGCTAGTTTGGTGTTTTTGAAACGAGGACCTGGGAACATGTTTTGCGCACCAAAAACTCACCTCCAACTCAAATTTCCAAAAAATACAATCTTGTGTCATTGAGACCTCGTATCCAACCTAATTTCCTTCCTTTTCATTGAGATTTAAAATGCCACGGGTGCACCTTAAAATGACGTTTGACAAATCTTACAAGAGATGGGTCCCAAGGTACGGAAAAAGGACTTGACACTGAAATAGTAGAGCCATCGATACCGATTACCGTATAAATGTATAAATCTTTTTTTTTCTTCAAAAAACTGGTGGGAAAGTCAGTTACGATCATTGCTAGTTCTGGAGAAAACTGGGAAACGACTTTAAATTGTTTCTACTTTGGAATGAGCTGTCTTCTCTAGACTTATCTAAGAACATTTTGAGAACATTTAGGCCTACACACCCTCCAAGCTCCTTAAACCTTAGAACTTATGGTACAATTCTAATTTCCAAAACCAGGTGTATGATTGTGATGTACTCGTTCGAAACCCGTGCAATAAAAGTTTTTACAATATTGTGAATATGCACGTACACGTGCAAATCAGCAAGTGCTAGGTCAGCGACACATGCAAACACAGTTGTAAGACATGAAACATACGTGCGAATACACGTGCAACACACGAGTAAACACAATTGTCAACTTGTGCTTCAGATGTACAAAAATGTGAATGTACTTGCAAATACACGTAGGTGACTCGTGAAAACACACGTAGTGGACACGTGTTTTACGTGTACGAGATTGTGAACATACTCGTACGAAAAAGGTGAGTGATTCCGGCACTGGTGAGGCCAGTTCTAATGCTTTCTTCGGAGACCAGGACCCTCATGAAGGCCAACGAAAGATACCTCGAAAAATTCTCCGACAAATCTTTGAGCAAGGAAAATGACTCCTGGAGAAGGCGAACCAACCACAAGGTGTACTGGCTCTTTACTGAGAAGGATATTGTCACTAGTACCAAGCTCAGACGCGGGCGGGCCATGTTTTAGGAGCGAACGACCGGCTGATCCTCAAAAGCCTTTACGGAAAGCCTGAGGGAACCAGACGGGCACTAGGCGGCCTCGACTTAAGATGGGAGGATGAAGTCCAGAAGACATCCGAGCGCTTCGAAACCAAAACTGCCAAATAAATTTGGCGGATTGAAGAGCACTCCTGCCAGGCCCACACCGGGTTGTAGCACTACAGGATTGATTGATTGATTGATTAATGCCTCAATGAAGTTTCTCCTACTTAAGATTAATGACGAAAGAAATGTTCATGTTATTTGGCCTTTTTCGCATGTTTTCCCATAATTTCCCCTTTTTTTCTCGATTATATGTTTCAAATCTGTTTTGTTTTTTATCTGTTTCAATAACAATGTCGTCAATAAATTACAACTGATTTTGCGTAACTCTTGTCTACTGTTACTTTATTTGCCATTTATAAGTGGAGTTCTGACATCGAAATTCGTTTGTAGAGGAATCATTAGCACGGTAAACAGTCTCAAACAAAAGAGTAAAATGACCTTTACTAACTCTTAAACGGGCCTGTGATAGGGTACAGATTGGAAACATGGGAAACAGAGTTATTCGATTTATTCTATCAATTTTCGACCATTAAAGAGGCCTCGTTTACATAACATCAGAAGAAATATGAATCACAAATTTTGTTTTCAAATGAGAAAAGAGTGAAAGTAACTTAAAATTTCAACGAACCAAAAATTCAGTGATAATGAAATTTTTGTTCGTATAATTAAAGGAATCTCGCTGTCCTTCTCGTTAATTGTCTTTACAATTAGTCTTTAGTTAACGGTCTCACGTTTACAAGTGTAAAATGAATGAATTTGATGGAGACAGCACATTCTTCTTCTTAGTCTCTACTTTCGAGTCCAAAGAAGATGGTCGGAGTAGGAGCAGACAGTAGGTACACAGTTAGACACCCCAACTATGTTTGGTATGCGAAGTAATGAGTAAATGGAAGCCGCCACCGCCTTCACCACCGAGGACTCAGCCCCAGAAACGCCATGAGCGGAACACCTGCGTGGCCACATATCTAGGTACCTATTATATGTTTAAAAACAACTTTTCCCTCGGGGCCCTGCGAGTTTTGACGATTCCGAAGAATCCCTAATTTATTTTCTAAGACGTTCCAATCTCATTTCGTAGCTGCAATGGGTTTTAGGGAAACTTTTCCACCATTTTCATCACCAATTTCCCGGCGAACCTTTTTCTTGTTTTCTTTTCCTCTGTTCCTCCTATATACTAAGAGGTTCTTTTACCAAGAACGCGTTTGACCTTTCATCCAGGTTTCCAGTTTACAATCAACTCCAGCTCTGTGCACTAACAAAACGCTTCGATTGAGTGACACACATATGACCCTAGGCAGAGGCAGGTATTACAAAAAACTGTTGCATGTTCTTTTTGTTTAAACTGGAAAAAGTAGACGGAAGGCAGGAAAACTTGGAATCTTGAAACCGAACACTTACTTTTACAATGATGCCCCGAATAATTATCAATGAATAAGAAAAGAAAATTTTATTGTTGTCAATGAATTAAAAATAAAACCAGGTTCAAAGAGTTTATCGCTTTGTAAAGTGATAACAATGTCGCCATTTTTGTCTTTGATTTGAGGTCAGGAGACAGCCGGGATCAGCATTTTTATTCTCGAGGAATGAAACTGATACGAGGATTAGATACAAGAAAATTACTTAGCTCTGCTATCATTATCATTGAGCTGACCACCGTTTTCTTCCTCAGGTGTGCCCCCATCCTTTCTTTCTTCACTCAACTACCAGAACATTCACTTCCGTCAAATAAAACAGATTCTTTGATTTCGTTCTAGGCTTTTGGGTTTTTTTGTTTTTATTTCTTCCAAACCTGCGATAAAACTAGTGGTGATGTTAAAGTTTTGGGCGTCACGGGATGTGGAAGGGCAAGCAGTAACTGGAAGGTCAGAAGTTAAACGACGCATGAATACATATTATGTAAAGAATGGACTCTCCACCTGTGGGAGACAAAAGCGATCCCATCTTACCTGAGAGAATGGATGAAAGTCGTATTCTTGGATAACTCAGATGCTGACCGGAACGACTCCAGACAACAGATCCAGCTATATGTGACTACTGCACACAAAGACATGATACGGCAAAGCACTCAATAAGAATGTGCCCTGCCCGAGCAGCACAATGCAACCCACTGTAAGAAGTTTTCCTACAGCTCGTGTTCAAAAATAGCCTAGTTGGCCTTATACAGTTAACAGATAAGTGGAGGAAATTTGGAAACTTTTTGTAAAAGAGTCGTGTATATATATAAAACCGAGACTCACATAAAGAAGATTCCTGGACCTTATATTCTACAGGGATACTTTATAGGGTCGAACTCTCAACTATAAGTTCTCTAGTCAGGAGCTTCGACTACTTCCATATCTGTTCTAGAAATAGAACCTACTAATTTGATTTGTGTTTTGACAAATCATTCGGTACACTAGGAAGGAGGAACGTCATTATCGACACTCTCCCGTGGATGCATTAGGAGATTTCTCTGTTGCAGCATCCTACTATTTCGAGATTTCTATTTCAAGAATTCATTAATTCAAGTACTAAGTGCAGCAGTTAGTAAAAGAAAATTTAAGAAAATATTCGACTTTTTTCCTCCTCCTCCTTCTCTCTCTCTTCTCTCCTTTTAAATTAACCCAACTGGATGCATAAGGTTAACCAAGTATTAAAAAACAGATTCGAAGTCATCCCGTTGAAAATTAAAAAGGAAGACACCTGCGATGATGAACTTACCGGTACCTTAACCAAGCGTGACGTATATCCGGTGAACATACACACCCTGATTGAAAAACATAGCCATTTGCTCCCATTCGTGTCCCCTTCCTTCGTGATTTCTGCTTTACTTTCTCTCCTCCTATAAGATTTTTGCCCTGGTCCCTGTTGGTCCCTTCATTCGTACAGTGACTCTATCAGATCGCTTTATCAAATCGATGAAATACCTTTCTGTGGAAGGTGTAGGATGTAAGTCGACGGCAATTGTGAGAGCAACACCAGAAGGCAAAAAGTGCAGGGAATTAAGAATTAAATTATCAAAGCAAGACCAGGGCAGGTGAAATCACTCTCCGAAGTTCCTGAAATCTGTTCATCCTTCAGGTTTCAGGTGTCTTTTTCTTTAGCCAAGTAGAAATTTGAACGGTTCAGAAAACACGATACCTTCTTCAGCTGTTCTCGGTTCTTCGAACACTGTCCAAAATTCATTCTTAAGAAACAAAAGAAAAATCCGTTGCATATCAAATAAGAAGCGTTTTCCTTGATAATATAAAACGAACAGGGGTTGACCGGACCGTTAATGACCTGTCCTGTGTCTCCTTGTAACTGTGTTGTATTGAAGGAAGTCAAACAGAACTTTCTGACTGGGATCGTTGTGGATTAGTTTCCGTTTAAGCAAAACCTAGAGAAAAAAAGACCTCTTGTAGGTTTTCAGACATTTTCCCAAATAGTTAGTACCCCTAATGTCTGGGCCACTGTTTTCCCAAAGTTTTGAAAAAGAGTTCGACCTCAAGAGCAGGTCTTTTTGCGAAACATTTTCCTACGAGAACAGAATTACGACTCAGACGGGTTAAATAAATAAAGGAGAAATATCTAGAACACGGATGAAGGGTTGGTTGTGATCATGTTCTGACACACTTTCAAAATGCTAATCTTTAGTTCACCTCACTTTAGTGACAAATTCAAAAATATGACTCTTCAAGTGATGAACGAAGACAAAAAATTCTAATCGGACAATGAAGTGTCTAAAGCAAACAATCGAGAAACAGGGAACATTTGTCAGTTTACAACATTTCATCCCCTAACAAGACAATCCATATAAGACTATCAAGTGCTTTTACTGTTATCTTCGTTCAAAGGGAAGTTCGCGTTGAAGCTGAAGAGGACACTCAACTAGTATCATTTTATCAGATATCAACAAAGTCCAGTTCTCACTAGGGTCTTTGGACAAAACATGTTAGCATATGGAACACATGTCAGGTGGGTAACACTACAGTGTATTACAGTGTAGGGCAATAAGTAGATGGCCTAGCTTTAAGGGCTAGGACGCTTTGGAACGCAGTATTTTGGTGGGTCATGGGCAAGACGTCCACCCTTCGGCTGACTACATCAAAGACTCTAGACTGATTCGAAAATGACTTATTAACAGTGAACTGTTCTATAGCAAGTCTGGGCATACTTAAAATATTAGTTTGTACTGTACATGTGTAACTAGTACACAAGATATTTCCATTTTCCACAGTCTAGGTCGGTTGAAGAGGGCGTCAGGATTTTAGAAATGCATAGACGCAGCATGGCTCAAAATAGGTTGGAAACCACTGACCTAGAACCGGTTAACCACTTTATCTACATTCTAGATAAAAGACTTAACTGGATAAAGGAATTTGGATAAATTATGTAACTGCCAAAGAAGAGCGAATAGTAAGAGGATGGTAGAAGACAAAACTAGATAGGAAAAAGAGGAGTGAAACTATAATAATACTAACGGTTGTAATAAATAAAAGAGTAAGAAACTTTTTTATACAATTACACCGTTTTCTTAGTTTTCTTTAACTAACTAAACTAATAACGTTAGCAATATACACTGGCTGCCATACCGGTTTACGACTATCTATCTAATGGCTTTTATATCGCTTCTTGAGAACAGAACCGTTTAGATAACCCAGAATTTATCCTTCTAAATTCGATTTAACAAAATAAACAAAAACAGAAAGTTGTAGGTCTTCAAAAATAAGTATTCAATCAAAAGAAAGTGATGAGCGCGAAGAAAAGACAAAGGAGGACGATTTGCTCACGTTAATGTTGGAACTTCCTGGTGTCAAAAACCACAGAATCAGCATCTTTATTTGCTTCAATTAATCATTTAATCCAAAAGCCTGCCTGAATCGGGGCCGGTAGTAATGAATTGATCACATGGCGAAATCTAATCCCTTCATCATTATTGTCTATTCTTGTGTACAGATGTTTAAACAAGGGTTGCCTGCGTTGACCCACCCGAATGAATGTGTTCACCCTTTTCTACTTTCTTTTTCTCATTTATATTGCTTTCTAAACTTGGTTTAAAGAGATCGAAAGACGCGTTTATTGGGTTGGAAGGGTTCGCTCCCGCATTTTCATCATCCCATCAATGACGAATTGTTTACTTTAGGGAGAGCCTCGTCAACGACTTCGCCTTTCTCTTCACACAGTCTGTGAAATTATGTTCTCGAGCTATATATATTAAACACTGGGTCATTCTACAGACGTCTCATCAAATTTAACGACTGTTATCATCGTCAGGATTAAAACTGAGTAAAAAACTAAGAGAAAACACCGAGAGAGAGAGATAAATGGTGTTGAAAGGTTTGGAACTAGAAAAAGAAGGAGGTTAAGGGAAACAAAGAGATAGTAAGTAGAGTTAACTCCGAGTGTTCTCGACAGAACACACCTTAGTGCGATGCCCATCCTGGGTTTTAGAATGATTAGAACTTCAGCAAACCTTTCCACTTCTCAACATGAACAGTATCATAAGGGCCTGCTGGACTCACCCAAAAAGTGGCAAATCTTTCAAAACTTCTATCGACGAGTTCTAAAAACCAAAGATGACGATGAACGTGCCCGACAAGGAAAACCAAGGAAGAAGAGAATGGAATGAGAAGCATCCCTACCTCTCCTCCTCACAAATGAAGACTGCACACACAACAGAAAGGTAGAACCACGGAAGAGTCAGAAGGACGTAAAGTAGAGGATCTCTGGGAAATATTGCCTTCACCTCTTATTTTTGCAAAAGATTTAAAATCCTTTATGTTTATTTCAGTAAAATAACAATTTTGGAGTGTTTTGTAACGTTATTGGTTCTTCAGACTCATGTTACAGTTGCAAATTAATCATCTGCCCAAAAAGTATCACCAAACCAAATAAAGAACTCTTCCTCATCTGTCAGACAGGCGGAGGCTTACTCAACCTGATTCTCATTTGGCTATTTAATTAATTAAGTTTTCATAACTCTCGTGGGGCCTTTTTCGCCAATAAATCTTTAAAAATGTCTGCAACCCTCGAAAAGAGACAAAAATGTTGCAAGAAACCCAAAGGCGAAAGAACTCCTCATTAATCTTTCTCTATGTCATCAAGATCATCAGATGACATAGACCGAAAAAATTGTTCTATATGAGACCTGTGAAAGTCGAGAAGAAGGAACCATTCCTGGAAATTTTATCTAAGGACTTGTTTTTCCATCGACGATAAGACGCATATCAACACCTGCTAGAGTTTTGAGAAAAGGTCACGGACTCAATAAGATAAATAAGGTCAAAGGTTATTCGTTCAAAAGCATCTCGTGCTTTTTATCTCCTTTTCTCTTTCTTAAGAAAAAACAAGGCCGACCTCTCTCAGATCTCAGGGATTCGATAACATCGCTGTGCGCCATTCCTCTGATTTTAAATTAATATGAATCCTAAGATCCATGTCGGGTCACGACTAGGATTCTCTGCCTTTAACATCGATACAAAGGACCATCGTGCTCTTTAAAAGTCACCACGATTGAACGGCGCTCCGCCTGCTGGATTCAGCTGGTTCTCTTGTTGGTTCTCTGTTTGAAGTTCAAATTCTGTACAGTGTACAGAAACGCGACCAATCCAGGTTCGATCCTCGACCGCGGTCATCATTTCTATCAGAATGAGTATTACGATATTTTTCATTTATTACTAATACCATTATCATTAATTTTTAAACAAAAAAATTAATTAAAAAATGATCAATCAATTAGTCAAGGGTGACTGGAGACTTTTAGGGGTGTCGGGTGGGCAGGGATCCGGGATTTGGGAAGATGAAGGCCCCTGGATGGGGCGCAGTAGTAGGCTCCAGATGATACTAAAGCGATAGCCCTGGCCTTAGTTGAAATTGTTAAAGAAGTTTGGTCCACACAATGTTTCGATAATCAATGGTGACTTAAAGATCCGTGAATGACACTCGCTTGTCCACAATTTCCTACTACTAGCTACACTCTTCTAATTCTTCTATCGTTGATTTTGTTCGGTTACCTGGAGGTCATTCCGGATATTATTCAGATATTTTGTTCTCTGTGCAAGACTGTTCTTGTCCCTCCAAAAGTGGCTAATCTACTTCATGGCTCTACTCCTGATGAAGCTTACTACGTTTGGGTGCATTAATGCCTTATTTTGTTTTTCTTTTGACCTCAGATTGTTATAAAAGCTAAAGCTGTCTCTTATTAAACCAAAGACTTGACTTCCAGCAGTATAACAACCGAAAGATTGACATTACTAATGACTAATAATAATGGTAAGAGTCGCGAAAATCTCAAAACTAGTGGTTTAATACAGACTATAAAAAAGTGGTTCGCGCCTAGGGGAAGTAAAACAAGTCAAAGCCTGATATTTTAGCAAATGAACCCAGATGACGTGGATTTGTTCTCAAAGTTGGCAGTTTGACAGATCGTTTATGCTAATTTCTGTTTTAATCACCAGCACTTAATGTCGAAATTCGTTCAATTTTTTGACTAAAAGGATCGAGTTTTCAACTAAAAACCATTAACCTTTTTTCTGCTTGTTTTTGAGATAATTTCAATCAATATCTTCATGTTATGATATTTTGAGTCAGCATAGCTCTCCTCGAGGAGAATGGAAAAGGTATAATGCAGGAAGATCTCAGAAAGGCTGTAATTCCGCTCCTGAGAATAACTAAGGGACCTACATTATCAATGATAACATGAATTATAAAGAGCAAGATGGACCGACTTGAAATTACTGGTTGAGGACAATTTTTGTGCCCTGACTAATTACTGATTGCCCGAAAGAGAGTCTTAGTTTCGTGTTCGATGTCGTTGATTGAAACAAAACCATGAGATGAGGAATCATGTACAGTTGCCTTAAGAAAAGTCTACTAGACAGAAACTTTCAGCTGGAGCCTGGAATTGAAAGCCCAGAACTGCAGTTTATTGCAAATAATAATAAATAATCTCAAGAAGCAAAGAAAACAAAACCAGGGATATTTGCCGATTGGACCATTGCTGGACCACCATTGCTGTTTTCAAGTCTAATATCAATGACCAAGAAACACGCAAAAAACTAAAAACTCAAGAGTTGTTTCAAAGGACACGGCACTTCCAAGTTCATCCAGGTATTATTTCCGGTATACTGGGCGGAGTCGTATTTCGGATTTTTTTTTCTTCATTTTTTTTTACGAATTAACTCACAGTGGGGATTTGTTCACTTATAACTTTTGGCTCAAGACTCCTGCTGTTGCCTTAGACCTGTTAAACGGTTGCTCGGATGAATCTCACTTTACTTTGTTTTTGAACTAGCCTTTGGTAGGAGTGTTCATTTTAGATTTAACAGAACGAATACTTAGGAAATTGGTTAAAATTATATTTGTTTTTTTGACTCGTACAGAATGCAGCGAAAAAATCGACATCTTGTTTTTTCTTTTTTTCTTTTTTCTTCCCGCTTACGCGGCCACCACAAGCCAAAGAAAATTCTTTGGTTAAGAGGTAGTGACGACTTTCTGTTATAAATCCATTTATTTGTTGATCAATTTATTAAAGACAAGACTTAGGAAAAATGTCTGGCGCAAAGGAATAGCACAGGATATATACGATGATAAGATCGGTCCGGACCTGAGTCTGCCCAACGTTGTTCGGCAGATGCTATCATGCCCGGAGAGATGGCAAGCAATGAAGGACTTCTGCGAAACAGTAATGTTGCAGAAGGAAGAAGCAGAGCGGTTACGGGAAAGAGAGAGGCGGGCTCGACGACACCGAGCCTGACTCTCCAAGACCCCCATCCCCAGGTGTAGTGTCGAATAATAGTGCAAAAGTAATGTGATATCAGTGCGGTGCAGTGTAGTGCAGTGCAGTGCAGTGCAGTGCAGTGCAGTGCAGTGCAGTGCAGTGATGTGAGATCTTAATGTGTTAGTGAATTGTGGTATATATTGGATATATTAAAGTATGTGATATGTGCCAAGTGACTGTTGTGTGCCCGTGTTTTATTTCTTTTTGGTGCGCCTCGGATTTCCCGAGAAATCTGGATAACTTGAACGGCATGCATTTGTACGTCACAAGTTATCATTTAAGTTTTCGCGTGTGAAGTGCAGGGAGGAGTTTTTAGTCGGTTGGAGTCCGACACTACCCAATGGTACGGGCCTTTGGGTATGCGAACGCATTTTCTCGTACCCATGCAAAAAAAAAAGGATACATACGATAGGGGACTAAAGAAAGAACTAAATCAAGTATTCAGGCGCCCAGGTAAGTTTAATCATGAAATGGATTGGACACTATCGGAGAGATAAGAGCGGCCTCGTACGGAAATTAAGATTTCTAGATACTATCAGGAAAGATCTACAGACCGCCAAACCAAACTATAAGTAATAAAAAAACACTGGTCAGAAGTCAAACTACAAACATTTAACACCTAGTTATCAAAGTTATATGAAGAACTAAATCAGGTGTTGGGGCGTGAAAAAATACTAAGCTTCATCAGGAGTAGAGCCATGGAGTGCATGAGAACATCCTCGCACAACCCTGGCCATTCTCAGGCAAGAGACCAAGAGGAGCACTGAGAACAAAATACCCAGATAATGAAAATTTTTGTTTGGACTCAAGGATGAACATTTGGATGAACTAAGAGAAAGCTTTCTCCTATTCAATCAAAATTTTGACTCCAGCAAAGACCAACATTACTGACATTAATGGTAACGCCTATAAAAGCAGTGATGAGAACACGAATTTTTGATATCCGACCAATATCAAAAGCAAAAGTTGCAAAGTGATGGAGATGAGAGACCCCTCCCCCCATCTCAACCTTGGCACACCTTCATTAACCACTTTCGAGGATTATGAAATAGAAAACAACACAGGTTAAACGATGGTAATTAACACAAAGCAAGGGACGACAGGTTGAAAATCTCTTTTTTTAAAGGGGTAGGAAAGGCTAGGAAGGGAAGAGAAACCTCTTAAACACTCCGGTAGTTCACTAGTTAAATGTTAAACTTCTCGGGAAAATGTTCCTCGGGTCAAATGTAAAAGACAAAGAAGACGAATGGATTACCAGAGTTTATAAACAACCACATATTTTCAGGGTGACACATGGGTGTCATTGTCATAAATATTAAGTCATCTGCTTGAAAATTGTACAATGGCAACGCGGCTTCTGCTTTCTTTTGCAAAGAAATTTTGAGCCTTCGAACAGCAGAAACCTCCCCAAAATGTTTTGAAACTCAAAAATGTGTTTCTATTGTTGGAGAATAGTTTTCCAGTATTTACCATTCAGGATAGTATCTAAAATGGCTGAATTTTTTACGTCGATGGCAACATATTTGGAGTTTGTCTTAGTTCGCCACCAACTTTTCTTTTTTTTTTGTACATGACCGTTTTATTACGACACTTGTTTTCAGGTTTCTTTTCGAGGAGTTGATACACAATAAATGAATGAAGTGAACCCCAACACAGATTGGGTTAACTTCTCCAGGCAATAAATCAACTTTATAATTCAATTGAAATAAATTTCAGGGGCGTAAGTGATGAAATGTCTTGAAGGCTACACCGACTGGTACACCGGCTCTGACATCTTTCTTTACATTAAGTAAAGTCAGACCATGTTACATACTCTCAGTGAGTTTTTAAGGGTGATTTGAGTTTCGAACCTTAATTTGAAGAGGCAGAAGAGAAAATCAAGTACAAATGCCTAGAGTTATTACCAATTTTGTGATTAAAGAGACACAACACGGCCCGGAAAAATCGTCAAAACATTTTTCCAAGTTTCGGCCATCTACGAACCACATGGTTTCAAAAATTCGTTTTCCTTTCCTTTTCTTTCCTCGTCCTCCAACACCTTACCAATTTCTTTCCATGGATTCTTTTTCTTTTGGTGGACCACATTCCACTTAACTTTGCCCTAACTTAGCTTTAGGTAGAGAACTTGTTGTTATGTCTTCTTCTATAACTCCCATTCTTTTTAACGAGGCCTGTGAGAAATTTGATTTCAAGTCATTGCAGTAGTTTCGTCCTTTCGAGTAGAAACTCGAATGGGTAAAGGTGCCTGTGCTAGTGAACTACTGTACATTGTACACACACAATTCTGTTCAATTCACTCGATGTTATAGGACAGTAAGTAATTTTTCAACTAACCTTATTTGACGGTGCCCTATTTCAAGTATTTCAAGTATTGATTTGGTATTTGTCATAATTTTGTAAAACAGTAGCACAAATTAATTTGACTGTAGCGTCAAAGCTTACTTCAATATAATAATCAAAAGCCACAAAACTTCTTAAATCAGCTTCAGAATCTGAATTTGAAAAAATGTCGAATTCAATGGCGGTAGGCGTAGTGATGTGGTGAAGCCACCGCCCAGTGGTTTCACACTGCAATCAGCCTCCCAACCCTAAGGTGTTAGGCGACCCGTGCTGATGGGGTGCGTGGCACAATGGAGTTGTGTCGTGAACGGAGCCTCGGGGATACCTGGCGCCTTCCCCGAGTAAGTAGCCTTGCCCAGGTACAGGGGACACTGCCTGGGTGGACCTCCATCTTCCCCTTGAACCCATACGCTATGGAGAAATACAACGATGGACTCGCCATCTGTTTTGAAGATCGCAGGGTTAAAGGCACAATGCCGGGGGCAATACAGGACGGATGACTAGACGACAACGACTTGGGACCAGAACTTCTCTCGAGGCCGGTACGTTGAGGCGCGAAGGACTTCCAAGTTGGCTGTGAAAGCAGCCAAGTAGCGGGCTTAGAGGGAGTTCGGCGAGCAGCTTGAATCCGACTACGGTACTCTCTTCTTCGAGGAGAGGGCCATCCTTGCTCGTTGGAGAGAGTACTTCTCGGAGTTGCTCAATCCGCCTCAGGGCACCGAGGGTTGCACAACCGGCTCCACACTTGGGGCGGAGAATAGTCCCCGAAGTCGCTTGAGCGATTAAATCGCTCAAGATGTTGTAGGCGTTACGGGAAGAGGAAGACCTTTGACTCACTCGCGTCATTAAGGTGGCCTGGCAGGGAGGAACAGCACCGGAGGATTGGCAGACCTGTGTGATTGCTCCGATTTTTAAGAACGGGAGCAGTAGTGACTGTTCCAATTATAGGGGCATCACCCTGCTAAGTCTCCCCGGGAAATTCTTCGCGAAGGTGCTGGAGGCCCGTTGCAGATCCGTGGTCGAGGACAGGCTGGGGGAGGGTCAATGTGGATTCCGCCCCGGAAGAAGCACGACCGACCAGCTCCTGACCCTGAAGCTCATCCTCAAGGGGTCCTGGTAGTACGCCCGACCAGTCTTTGCCTGTTTCATCGACTTGGAAAAGGCCTACGACCGGGTCCCTCGCGCGAGGCTCTGGGAGGTACTCCAGACATATGGCATCGATGGTTCCCTCTTGAGGGCCATCGGGTCATTGTACGGGGGATGCAGGAGCTGCGTTTGGGTAAATGGCGTCACGTCGGAGCCTTTCGACGTGTCCGTTGGACTCCGCCTAGGGTGCATGCTGTCGCCTCTCCTTTTCATAATTTATATGGATTGGATGCTACAGTGCAGCCGAGGAAGTGAGAGTTTCAGATTTGGGGACCTGAAGGTAGGGCATCTTGTTTACGCGGATGACCTCGTCTTTCTGGGATCTACCCAGTCTGGACACTGGAGGGGTTTGACGCCGTATGTGCCGAGGCCGGGATGAGGATTAGCGTGACCAAGCCGAAGGTTATGGTGATCTCGAGAAAGTCCGTTAAGTGTGACATCCGCCTGTGCGGAGCCGCGCTGGGGCAGGAGGAGAAGTTTAAGTACCTTGGGGTCTGGTTCACAAGTGATGGCAGAACAGACGCAGAGATCGCGTCGCGGATTGCTCAGGCTGGCGCAGTGATGCAACAGTTGGAGCGGTCCGTAGTGAGGAGTACTGGACTGAGCACCGAGGCAAAGCTCAGCATCTTCCGGTCCGTTTATGTTCCTGTCCTCACGTATGGTCATGAGGTGTGGGTGATGACCGAAAGGATCAGATCCCGGGTACAAGCGGCCGAAATGAGGTATCTCCGAGCGGTGGCCGGTGTATCGAGGCTGGATAGGTGTCGCAACACAGCCATTCGCGAGTGGCTTCAGGTCGAGCCGCTTCTTCTCCGGATCGAGGGATCCATCCTCCGATAGTTTGGGCACGTGCAGAGGCTCCCCCTAGAACTCCTGGTTTATCGGGTCCTGTCGGAGTGCCCGGGAGGAAAGCGGCCCCGTGGCCGTCCGCGGCAGGGGTGGCTCAGGGGGTGAAGACCTTGGCCGAATCCCGTACGATACCCCGGGTACTCTGACCTCGATAGCGGAGGACCAGTTGGAAGTCGTTGATTGCTTCCCTCACCTCGCGACCCTAACGGATAAGCGGGTTCATGAAAAGTAAGTAAGTAAGTATGGCGACTTTCATGAACATTCATAGTAACCTAAGACGCTGAATAATTAGGCATCGAGGTTTTCATTCAGAATATTGTAATCTCTCACTTTCTTCTTACCTCCCCTCTATCTACTGTTGTCATTATTCGCTGTATTTGGGTTTTAGTTCTCATTCATTTCGAAATCAAATTTTAAAAGAAAATTTTAAACTGGTCAAAAGTGCTGGTTGGCTGCTCTGACAGCCAATAAACATGGACTATCTGAAAGACCTGGAGTATGCAGGTGACATTGTCCTCATCTCCCTGAGGGAAAGATACGCTAAGCAAGCTCAAAGGCCTGTGTTGCTACTCTGCATCAATTGGGCTTAGAATCAACGACTCCAAACTCAAGGTCATGCGCTTGAATGTGATAAACACCCCGCAATTCGAAGTAAAGACTTCAAATCGGTTTCCAGCTAGGAATGTACAAGCTAGGATCAGAACAGTTCGAAAAGGTTTCGCGGACCTTAGGAATATCTGTTGGTCTTCACAGGTCTCGCAGAAGAAAAAAATAAAAATGTTTAACACCAGCATCAAGCCAATTCTCTAAAACACCAGCGAGACCTGACCCGCTTCACAAGATAAACAATCTTAAACCAACTACAGGGTTTTATCAACCGCTGCTTCAGGTATATAACACGTGTTTACTAGCCCCAAAATTGGCTATCAACAGAGGTTCTACTCAAGCACTGCAACCAGAAACCCGTCGTATAATAACTACACGGAAGAAAATGAAAATGGTTGGGACACACACTTCGAAAAGGACCCGCCAAGATAAGGCAATAGTACGTATATATTATTGTTAGTATAGAACAGGTTTTAACCCCTGGAATTGGATTAAGTATATAACTGAGAGAAAAAGATAAAAGGTAGAATATTAATGTCTAATGGGAGCTCGAGAAAGCAGGCAAAGATTCCAAACTTTTGACAAAGTAAAAACAGTAATCTACAAATTAAAATTAATAAAGAGCTCTCATTCAAAGTCTTAATTAAGAAAATCAAACATAAGAAGAATCAGAAGCGAGTGCTGTAAACTTGAAGTCTGATTGAGGAGGCACTTTGTTCACGGTTCGAATAATTGTAATTAAACGCATCACATGAAATTCTACTTGCGATTTTAAAACTTCATTTCTAACGTATAAATCACATGTGCGGTCAGTTGACCGGCCCTTTAGGTTTAGTCTCAAATTATTAAGCTAACATTCTCGAATGATGTAAGTGGAACCTTTAGGAAGCGTGAGACCCTTAATTTTGCCAGGGATTTGCTTCTTTTTGACACTAAAATTAGCACCCAAAGACACAATGCAGAGGTCCCGAGAATAATAGAGGAAAACGTGGCGATATTTTTGAATTCAATGGTTACGTTTTTATAGACATGCTTTGGATTGACACAACATCTGTTTAAAAGAGAGAGAGAGGCTGAATGTTTAATAGAGTACATGTGGGGTCCGAAAAAAAAATCTGGTGTGGGTCAAAGAAACCCTTATATCTTTGAAATTTCGTCTTTTCAATGTGAAAACATCTTGCAAGTTTTGCATAAAAACCATATTATGTAACCTTCGTTTCTCCTCGGATTTTTCTTCAGTCCAAAAACCTTAAGGGGTTCTATTATGTGGTTGATGGGATAACCCCTTGCCAAGTTCCTTCTTCTGGCCGAGCCACCTGGATCTCCTGTTTTCTTGCACAATTTTTCACATTTCACACACTTCTTCCGCATTGCTTTTAAATGTATTCACTTCAAAGCCGGTTCTCACGTTCCTTTCCCCTGACAGTGGTTCACTAAATCCAAAAATTTAATTGTTATTAAAGACATATGTACAGAGGGACACAAACATACAAAATTATTACTAACGTTATAGAACTGCGTGAGCCCAGGTTTCCAATTTTCTCTCAGGCCTCTAAGGTCTTACGAGAATGGATAGATAAAATTTAAACTCCTAAGTTTAAGCACAAGTCAAGACGTAATTTCCGTTTCAGGTCTCTATATAGTCATTTCAGTGGTCGTAATTGTGAAAGCTTTTGACAGATAATCAAGATAAGTGTTCTAGCGAAGGCTTTGACTGAAGGGCGTGGGTCGCTCAATATCGAAGTCAATATCTTGGACTGAGTTCTAGATGACTTTTGGTGAATAATGATGCACACCCCGTAATCCGTGCTTGCTGATGACCTCTCGCAATTGGGGTAACGTTGGGTAACGTTTTCCCTCTTTTGTGAGGTGGTGGTGTTATGAAAGGAGGAAACAGAGAGACTACACTAATACCTTCCTAAATCCTCGGTTGACCTGGACTTAGTCAATTTGTAAGAGCAATCCGGGAGAGAAGTGACTGTAGCGTGCACACACCCAACAAAAAACAAACTAATACCTCATTGATGACAGTTCAAAGCAAAACTCACCGTTTTTGCCGTAAAATTTAGAGGAATCGAAAAGAGGAACTGGTATAAATGACATTTTAATTCCATTCCAAAAACAGTACCATTCAGGTAAGTTTACAGGTTCACCAGATAACTTGTTCTAACAGACATATATGACAGGACCAGGTCTTCTTCAATTCGCTGCAAGCGTGTGGTGTCAACTGCAACAACTTCAGGGGTAACGATCGTAACAAAAAAATTTAGAAGATGGACATCCGAAAAATATTCTAAAACCTTTAACAAGCGTTGATCGTCCACTTGGTGTTCCCTTCCTTAAGACAGAGCCCCCAGATTTTTATTTTAATATTCCAAAACTAAATTTCAGTGTTCTTCACTTCCCAAAAATTAGGGGATGACATATGGATCAAGTAGTCTCATTCCTGGCATACTATTGTGATTCACACAAAGTCATACAGCTGCAAAAAACAGAGTGCAGCTGATTTGTTAAATTTTTGGGAAGCTTGTGACCGTTTTCATCGACAATAAAACATATATAGGGACTCGAAGCCGCAGATGCAGCTGTGCACCACCTTCCCGCTTTGTATCTTTCCCATTCTGTTTGTGTGAAAAACTTTCAAATGAAATTTTAATCAAGAGGAAAACCGTACAAGTTCAAAAGTAGGCATCAGTCCGGAGTTCTTATTATAAAAAAAAATGAATTGTGCCAATTTTTTTTTTAAATTGTCACTCATTCGGATTAAAATTAAATTAATCACTGGAGATCGTTTGTGTCATTGACATTTAATAGAATGATGATGATGATGATGATGATTTATATTGGTTTTGCTATTTGCTTTAGCGCCGTCTCTTGGTTACCACGAAATCATTTAGAAGCCGCCTTGTTCTTCGTCTTACGAAATGCTGCAGCCTAATCTTAAGCCTACGCTATTCTCAAAGCTTTTTATCTATTAATCTATTAATAATTACTGAGTTGATTAGCCTTTGACGTTTAAATATGGTAAAAGAACGAAACTTTTAATGCGAATGTTTTATATGGTGATTCACAAAAAGATATTTACAGTACACGAAAATTCCCTCTAAATGTACTTAATCCACTCAAAGGCTCTATCCTGAAGAAGTTTACTGTGATTGGGTGCATGTTACCTGATCTTTCTGAGCAATCTCCTTTTGTTGTTATCTGTGCTTCAGTTGCATGTTGTTGTAGATGAAGTAAGGGCAGGTATTCATTTGATACCAATCCAAAGTAAGGAAAGACTATGAGCAAGGCCTAGAGGATCACTAACACTGGAGTCTCACAACACAGAAATCTCCCGATAGGTAGCTTGCCACTGGGTACCAGGCAAGACAAGACTTTCGTTCGGTCTTCCTTTATTATTTATGGTCTGTCCATTCCAAAAATGTCTCTGTCATGTTCCACCTAAAGAAATGACAACTAAAAAACGTGATCTATAAATTAAATTCAAGTTATAAATCAGATCGGTACCTCCGACAGTGACAGGTCTTTCGCCTTGCGGTTTTTTCTTATTTTATTCAGTCTTCCTTTACGTAGAGACGTGTTGCGTGGTACTCGCGTCATGTTTTCTAATACCCAACAAAAAAAGGAATTTTAAAAGTACAAAACAGTAGTACAAGAATGGTTTGCACTGAATTCAAACCAAAAGGTTGAACCTAATTTTACTGGAAACCTGTCAATTCGGCTCCTACAAAATGCCAACACAGTCCTAAATGCGATAAGGGATTTCAGCTACTATGTCTTTAACCTGTTCATTATTTATCTTATGAAGTACACGACATCAAAAATGGTTTTCAGAATTCCACGATGGTTAAAGCTGGGCGTGGGCGTTTTCCAGTTCCCAAAATATTTAAGTCTGTAAAATTTTTTTTTTGTTTTAACAAAACCACCTGTCGAACCTGAAAACGCCTCTAGCTAGATCTATACCGAGAATATTATTTCTTTGGAAATTTTTAATTTTGGGTAAACCCTTTAAAGAACCTGAGGAGAAGATTTTTCTTTTGTCCTGGGAATATTATCCCTTTTGCAAAATCATTTCAACATGATGATTTAACCTCTATATAACTTTTGAAAACTCTTTGTTTCATTCTGCTTTTCATGAGCCTGGAATTCCGCTTGTTGGCTTTTTTAACCTAGAATTTGTGATTGATAACAGGTCAAGAGTACTGTAAACTGTGTACCTTAATGATATCCTCATTAACAGTTTTGTGGGAATATCAAAAATTTCATATCAAAGGGAAACAAATTCATTGAACTTGATTTGAACGCTAAATCCCATGTTGAATAAATACTGGATCGATGGAGTAGTGGCGGTTCCTTAAGCCGAATTGATGAGAGGGAATCAGATTTTTATTGAAGAGGAATGAATTTATTCTTAAAAGAAGGACTGGTTCCAGGAGTTTGGAGAAGAGAAGTAGGAGGCTGATAGGACTATGGAACTGGCTTGCTAGGCTTGTTGATGGGGATAATCTCTGCGAGCTTCCTCGAGGAGGAGAATTGGCCTAGGAAGAGAAAAAAGATGATGCTTTTTTTACTATCTTGTTAAAAGCATAGTACTATACGGGTGAAATATGCGACTACAACTACTGGGTCTAAAAGTACCCAGAAACAAATGGTGTGGGCTTTTCTTTTAATAAAGAATTTGTTAAACAGCTATTTTTTGGCAATGACTAAATTTTTCTTCTGATTTAAATTCAAAGAGATGAAAATTAGTAGGAGCAAGTCAAGTAGGCCTACAAGATTAGGATAATTCCTATATTGAAACATATAAAACAGTATGTAACAATTAATGGAAAAGGGAACCTGAAGTGGTAATTAAGGTTTTTAGAATCATCTCCAAAGTCAGACGAGACGCCCACAAAAACCATTAGCTTCTTTAAAGTACTAAAAAACCTTTTTATTTATTTTTTGTTGCAAATTCCATGGCTCGTCAACTCGTTTTCTCTCTTTTGAATTGCCCCGACGTCAAATTTATCAATTAATCATTTAACAGAAAAAAAATCTCAATTAATGCATTTAAGTGACACAATAATTCCTGTCATTCTCGTTTATTGATCAATGCAGCTGCTATATCATGAGGGCTACTAACTAGTGCAGCCTCCTTTTTTTACGCTGTGGCTTCTTTAATCACTGATTTATCTCAAATTAGGGGACAAATATCGTGAGAATTTTTTCAACAACTCTTTCTCTTGCCCACTCTCCTGAGATTTTTTGCATCCTCCTTTCCCTCCCCATCCTGGTTTCACTGCCAGACGTCCACTCCATTAACTTTGTTGCCAGCCAGTTTCCTCCAAACTCAAAACTCCATCACTGCCCAGTTTCCCACAGGGTCACTTGACATTCATCTGTATAGGAGATCTAAGAGTCAAATGAAAGCGTATTTTAAGCAGTTCTTGAACCCGCACCAGGCCTCATGCACTCGGGTTTTTTGTCAAAAGGCAAATATTTAACCAATGAAGTGGAATTTTAAGATATGTTTTTAGTACACAGTCAAATCTGAAATAAGCAGGCTTCTTAAAATTTCTTATCTTGTGAAATGAAAGAAACTGAATTCGTGTCCCTGGGTTCTTCATCCTAAAATAAAGACAACAAAGGGAAACGAGAAAAAATAAACAATTTTTAATCTTTCTCATGAATAAAATTAAACTGATTTAAAAAAATTTTTAGTTTTGGGGGAAAACTCAAGGAGGAAATGTTAGTCCTAAAATTATATACATTATACACTTGGTTGTCACAAATATTCCCAATGTAACCACGGCAAAGAACATAGTATTTATGCTGTACTCAGGCTCAATTCGGTGCCAAAAACATCTGTCACCGAATTAAGTCGGCTTGGCTGAAATGGAGAACACTGTCAGGCGTTTTATGTGACAAGAGTATGCCCATTAGAACTAACGGTAAAGTATATAAAACGGCCATAAGACCAGCCCTAATGTATCGGAGTGCTCGGCGATGACCAAAAAACGTGAAAAGCAAATGAGCATCACCGGAATGAAAATGTTGCAATGAGCTGCACTTTCCTGGATAAGGTACGCAACCAGTACATACGGGGTTCAACGAAGGTGACCTTCATAGCCGAGAAACAACAAGAAGGAGGGCAGAGGTTGTATGGTCGTATTATGCGACGAGGAGAGGACTATTCTGCCAAGATGAACCTCAACCTCCGAACGAGAATTTGTGGCCAAGGAAGGCCACCAACAACGTGGTGGTCAAAGGTGCAGCAGCATATAAAAATCCTCCCAAATAGTGTCGATCAAATATTGAGAAAAACAAACTTACAAAAAACAGAGAAAGAAGTAAAGGTACAATAGGACAAAGGGAAAGATAAAAGTAAAGTAACGAAGTGCACACGTACTGTATTATTACCATAATTACTTTACAGCCTTAAATTCATGACCACACGAAAATAATCTGCCAATTCTCGTGACTTTTTTTTGGGAATCAATCTTTCTGTAGAATCTAATGTTAAGTTTGTAATGTAAAGACAGTGATGCTGAGCCATTATAGCGTCAAGTGTATGCTAGGTGAAGTAATAAGAAGTATAAATATAATTAGTTTGAAAAATCCAAAGTCTCTAAATAAATAAAATTCCTAACCGAGTCTGGTCACTTACCTCTAACTCCACTCCCTAACCATGAACTACAGCATATTTAGGTCGTCATAAACGGAAGTTTTGAAGGAATTTCGTTGATAACGTACAAATTCAACGAATTATTTTATCCATCGAAGTATACATGTTTGCTTCTGTGTTGTCTATACATTTTTGCTAACAGTCCATGAATTTCTGAAAAGTCAGTTATACATCATTTCCCTTTCCTATTAAAAGTTCTTTCAAATTGAGGAAAAGGTGCTACTGAATCCTACGTTTGGTTGTTACTGTTATATTGGCAACATCAAACTTTAACAACACTACTATGGCGAACTCATTCAGCAGTTTGTGGCGTAGTAATAGCAGAGCTAAATAAAATGATTTCATTTTTTCATGCAAGAACTCAAACTTGAAAATACTGCGAATTTCCAATCGTTTCAATTTCAACAAAACGAATTCTAAAAAGCTCTCAGAACTTTTCAAAGCTAACATTGACTTCTAGAAACAGGCGAGATATGTGCCATTCTAATAACAAAAACAGAACGGCTAAACATTAAGTGAAAGTCATATACTAAGCTGTTATTATTAATGTTTGCATTATTATTCACCAAAAATTTCATCCTTGTCGACCTGAAATCCTGGGAAAAAGGCTTTTAATTTTCAAAAAAACCTTTCGCATTTGTTAACCTCAAAATTTATAAAGAAACCTTAGTTCGTATAAATAAAAAGCGAAAAACAAGGTTTTCTTACGTTACAGACAACACAATTCACTATGCGGAAAGGGTAGAAATATGTGGAGTTAGCATCTTATGAAATGAAACTCCACTCCGTTAATGTGATTGGTGGGCGGAGTTAAATTTTTCAAGCGAAGTTTACCAATTGTAAAAAGCGCGGCTTTTAACATTGCTTTTAAAGGAATATTTGAGTCTTTTTAAATTGACAAATTTTACGTCGTCGCCTGTGCGTTTTTAGCAGGTATCAGTTCAAACGAGAGTCAATAGAGTTCTGCTTTTCGACTACTCGAGACGTTCCGTTCGGAAGTTCGTGCGAACGCCACGACCAATTTTTTTCTCCATTAGTTATCGATTTTTCCAAGTGATTTCAATTCTTTTGTAGTGTAAAGTGCAAACTTAGTGCTATCACTTATTTTTGTTATAAATAGAGTACAATCAACTTGAAACGAGTTTTGGTTTTTGGTGTTTTAATGTTAAAGCCAAAAAGTTTGAGAAAAATGAAAGCCGTTGTCGATGTTGGTGCTTCCTCCGGAGCTGGAAGCAATTTATCCGGAGTGCAAAGTGGACGAGTCAATCGACGAAGGGACGTAGAAAATGAAGAAATTCAAATGTACCTTAGTAAATTAAAAGATTTAGTGCCATTCATGCCAAAAAATAAGAAATTAACAAAATTAGAAGTTATTCAATATGTTATCGATTACATATGTGATTTGCAATACGCTTTGGAAACACATCCAAACGTGAACAATTTGAACGCTGTGGAATTGACAGCGAGGCTTCAGGGAGAAAATGGCACCCCCGTGACGACGGTACCACCAACAGTACCCAACGGAGTTCAGAGGCAGCCTCTAGGTGTCCTGGCGCCTAGCCCCAACACCATCATATCGAATGTCAATTCCAGTTCCGTGTCGCCGATTCCTCTGGAGCCCAGTTCACTCCGATCGGTAAGTTTTCCCACCTTCCTTGTTTTCGTTTTCTGGCCATGGGAACTTTTCTTCATGCGCGGAACTCGTTTCAAGGTACCGGCCATGGTTGAGGAGAACTGAGGACGATGGGTGTCTTCGGGTGGGGGTGGGAGGAGAGTATGATGTACCAAAACACTTCCTTTCTGTTATTGTTAAGCATGGTAAAGTGTGGATGAAAACCTAGATGACAGCGGGCTTTTGAATGTTTTCTTGGCCAAACTTACAACTCCCAATTAGCATTGTGATCAAGACCAATGTGCGCTTCCGGATTTATATTATCATCGACATATAATCGCCATTTTTTTAATCCGATGGTTGAACATAAATTAAAGTCACAAATTGAAGTTTGATTTTTCTTCAGAGACCATTTGCCAAGACAAAAGGGGGAGGTGTTAGGGTTGGTTTTCGTTTTGAAACGATTCATTCCCTTGGGAAAACGAGGATGATTCGGTTGTGAAAGAATTTCAGAGGTATAAATCCGTTTGTCACCATTAGGGAAATACCCAAGGTCGACGAATATTGTCGAACACCTGGACTGCAATGCCCTTCTTTTGCATTCGGGCACCATTGAGCAACATTCTTAAAAACTTTTGATTAAATCCGGAACGACTCCCACAATTATTGTTGGACACCTGGACGAACGAAGTCGAGTAATCAAAAGAGAAAGTTCTTTTAGTTGTTGTAAAAACAGTTCATGATTCGCCATCTTTTTTCACGGATGACGAATGGTATGAGGCCGTTTCCTCAGGTTTTCCAGAAATACACGTTCTCACAAAAGGATAGATGGGTGTGAGGACTTGGAGTCAAATGCTTGGTGGTAGCTACTACCCTCGTTTGTTTTCCCTGATTACGCATTCAGATGAGATGCCTCCTTCTCCTTTGATGTTGACCCTTTTTTTATTTTTAGGAACCATGTTTCCATGATTTTTGAACTTTTTTCCCACGGAAGTTGCGTTAAAAAGATTCTCATCCCCTATAAAAAGGGAGGCGATTGTTGTACTTTCAACAGCTGAGATTTTTTTGAAAAGAGAAACTGGGGTGGTGGGGTTCACTTGGCACCTGGTGTTTGGTTGATAACGATGATGGGAATGACCTCCGGGGGTTGTTTTTTACCATGTGGCAGAGCTGCCTAACGGGGTGGCTCTTTCTCCTTTCAATTTGTCATTTGACTTATTGTTTTATTTGGAGTCGTGTCTCACCGCTTTGTTGTCTTTTTTTTCTACGAAGGACTTTCTCCCTGATTGCTTTCCCAGGCCTTTCCCTTTGATTTTTCTATTTTTTTTAACATAATACCATCATTCTGTAAAGCTTTTTTGCATTTTCTTCTCATGCAATCCTCAGTCTTCAATTTTCAACTTGCTTCATATCTTTGGACTTTTGAAACCAGGGTAATTTATGGTAGGATTGTAAAGTAACCTATCTGGAGAGTAGCAAACCTGTATATAGGAGACATGAAAAGTAGGGTTGAGTCACTCTTATTGTCTGTGTAGCTGCTGTTTTTAAAACTTCTACCATCTTCTGGAGTTTGTTTGTCCTTAAATGTCGTTGGATTCTCCTTTAAATCTTGAACTATTGTTTCGCATACCTGGCGTTTTGTGAACCAGGTCTGGAGAGGTTCTGCTTTATGCCAATCTGAAACAACAAACTCGAACGAAATCAGTTTTCTCCGATTTGTTTTTTTCGCGTTCGGTAAACTTTCTCCTTTCTTCCACACCCACACTCGATGATACCTTCAAGCGCAATGAACTCGATTTTTGTGTCTTGTGCAACCTTGAGTGAATCGTCGTCTTGATTAAAAGACATTTAATCCGAGGCGATGCTTTTTAAAGACTTATAAAGAAAGAAAAAATAATTTTTTTCTTTCAATGAATAATTTTCTTCAGCTGCATTCGTGCACGTGTTTTATACGAATCGTCACTTTTCAACTGTTCACTTATATTTCTCTTTTGAAATAGTTACATAATGGGGCCTCCAACTTGAAATTGGGGAATATGATCGGCGGATGCTTTGCTTACGGCAGAGCCCGACGATAAAACATGAAGAAAAAGAGCGTTTATGTTTTTAATGCGGTGCATGTGCCTCGTATTGTGTGTGGTTTGTGCTGTTCTTTGCACTGCTGTGTACTCCTTGGGCCCGTCTCTTATCCGAATAATGTGAGTTCTAGTCAAAAGCTTAATGTAGATCAAACTTCCTCTCCCAGAACGATCGGTTTCATTTCGTTTTGGCTCGTCTTTTTACTTCCTAATAATAAACCCACATAAATTGAAAATTGTCAAGCGTGTTTCATGAAATTTACAGATGTTTTTGTTTGATATTTATTTTCGGATGATGTGAAAGTATAAATTTAAGTACAAACGGTTCTGCGGTTTGGAAAGTTTCTCAAATCGCCTGCGAAATTAGTGTAAATGTGGTAAGACCAGGTTGAGTTAAAACGAACCTAAATATCACTCACGATGTGAACACGTGTTTCGAATACTTTTGCCATTTTGCTAGCCGCCTCGGGAGAAAGAGGTCTGCAAGAAGTTTGGGCGTTTAACAGTGCCTGACTAACAACCCGTTATGGTCGGTACCTGGAAGGAACGGTTTATAATTGTCTCTCTGCTTGTATCTTCACTCCATACCTCCCAAATTTTTTGAGTTGCTTTGCTGTTTGTGGGCATGAGGTTGCTGTCCTCTTTTCCAAGATTGATAAGTCATTAACCTGTTCCACCCCAAATAGGGGCTCTCGTAAGGCACTAATGTTCATTTTTTGCATGGTAGCAGGATGAAATTTGGCCCACAGACAGTTGGATGTATGGTATGCATGATTGGAGTATCTTATTTGCTGAGAAGCACCATAACAGGTCTAAACTTGCAACCAGACGTAAAGAACGCAAAAAAATTGCTCTTGATTCAAAAAAACCAATGTACCTTCCAGGTATAACAAGGTACCTGGTTCTTTTCCCTCACAGATTGTAGTCATCACATAATCAGTGTTATGACTGCGAATTCGATAACTTGATTGCATCTTCTATGGGTAAAAATGGAGGAGAGAAGCTGTTGTACCCAAAAGAGAGTTAATAGCGGAAACCCAGATATAAGCTATCATAAGTTAGATTGTGTTCCTTATTTATTAAAATGGTGGGTTGAGGGGCCCCGCAGAATTTTTCAAATAGGTCACTGATATCTGCACGAGTGAAGTTGATTTTCAGGAAGGAGTTTGTCTATTGTCGGCTTAAATAACCACCAAGGAAATCCTTTCCGAGGGGAGAGAAAACTTAGAAACCCACTTGAAAACTTTAGGTTTGAGTGGCGCCGTGAAATATTTTTTATCTTTTGCCTTTTTGTGTTACGGGTTACCAATTTGCGTGATCGTTACACTACGATTAAAATGAAATACGCAATATTTGCGATTTTATAGCACGCGATAATATGCGATTACCTTTCACATAGTTAAATGTTTTGTCCATTAGAGGCGTTACTGAAACAATAAACCTGCATTTAGACTTGACCGCTTTCGTAACTGTCTTGGAACAGTCGCGAACGTGGGAAGGGATCGCTACCAAGGAGATAAACAGTTTTTTGAGTTTTTGAATTGCATATCCGAGATTGAAATGAATTTTACAGTATCCCAAAACAGACGCTAATACCAAATTAACAATAAAAATGAGGCCCGTTATATCGAAAAACGATTACCGTCTGTTAATAAACAGGAAACTTTCATTGAAGAATGAGACTGTACTAAAATGGCGGGAAGAGACTTCCGTGAAAGAAAAGCTTTTTTGAAGGAGATGTTGGGGAGGGGGGGCTTCTCTCATTCGGAAATTATTGGTTTTCGGTTGTTTCCTTGAAGTCATGCTTCGAAGCAAACAAACTAAAATCTCAAAAGAGTTGTTTGATTGAGTCAACCTCAGCTATATAAGCACGAAGCTAATGAGTAATTAAAAAATCAGGTGTTTGATTAATTACCGGTTAGCCGTTGGCTGTCCTCAAGCATGAATGCAGCCATTTATTTCTTTGTACGAACGTGGACAACTTGGGTTGGTTTGAGATGGAGAGGTAAGGGGAAGAGGGCAAAAGGAATTAAATCCCTGAAAATCACTGACGACAGTGACTTAACACCTGTGTACCCTAATCTTAGAGGTTGGTGGCTGTGGCGACTTTTTAAAGGAAATGTGTAACGGTGACCCGGAAGTTACATCGTCATTATTAAATCGTTCATGCGATAGGCGTAGAACTCATACAGAAGGAGATTGCAGAAATTGAATCGTATGAATGGAATGAATGACAGTAGTAGGATACATGGTTCCTTCATGCCATGGCCAAATAGAAGGTTTTTCGTGTTGTCCAGCTTGTTTTGAATCCTTTCATGCATGTGGCAACATCCATTCCAACCAGCAAAGTACCAGCAAACGGAAACTCATTCAAATCTTTCTTTTTTTATTGTTACAGATGTCACCTGTACACTTGGAAAAAATTCAAGAGACTGATAGTCGGCCAATTTCATGTTAAAAATGTCGCCGTGACATCTCGATGGTGAGGAATCGTGTGTCTTTCGTCATGAAGTCATCATTATCATCATTCGACGTTGAAACTTCATGAGTCCGCGGAATGTGTTTGGAGGAGGAGGCGGAGGAATGGTGCTTTTGGACCTTCAAGCCTCCAATTCGTCAGACTTTGGTCGATTTATGATCGTGTGTGTTTGTGTGCTTGTTAAAGCTTTTGTCCCTTTTTTTGTAAACATAAATCTACATATTTTCACATTTCGTGGCATTAGTAGCCTGATTATCGCCGAAAATATTTCGGTGCGACATTTCGTAAGCACTACCAGTAAATGACGTGATAGATTTTGTTTGTGTTCAAGTTTTGGGTCTAGTGTTATCGTTTTCACGTCGGAAACCGGGATAAAAAAAATTTCTAAGAAGGACAAAATGGCCACGGAGAGGGTTAATGGGCTCGACTATCCTTGGAAGTCGTTTCTTTGCTCCTAGTAAACACTCACCGAACAAATATAAATGAACAAAAAATCCGATAATCAGTACGTGTGCAATAGTACAAGGTAACAGCTTTCTTTCTATTTCCTTTCTTGCGTAGTGCACCAACGCACAAACGCCATTTTCGCATTTCCCAACACCAGCCCAAGAAACTACAGTAAATAACCTGAAAGTGATTTTTGGAGTTTTACAAAAAGTTTAGTGAGTCATGCTGTACGTTTTTTGAATAAGTTTATTGTACATTGCAACGTATATCACAATGCTGTCTTCAATTCTGTATCATAAATTACAATACTGTACCTCATCTACTTGGCATTGTCTTACGTAGGAGATACAATCTGAGCTGAACAAAATAGAGCCAGTTAAGTGTCTTCAAACAAAATTTAAGCTCTCCCACTAGAGAGCAAACATGCTAGGGCTAAAATAGTATCAGAGGATACGCAAAAGTTTTTGACTTGAAAAGAGAAGGAAAAAGAGATGGAAGTTGAGAGGAAGAAGATAGAATGGGAGTAAGAGTCAAGGATCCAAAAACAAGTAAAAGGATACAGATAATACCTAAAAGAACTAAAAGTGCCGACAAAGCTGTCATGAATGATGCATAGATATTTAAAAAATAGCTGATACATCAGCAGCTCCTTCTCAAGCAGATGAAGATGGATTTGTGAAACTTCATCTCAATTGAATAACAAACTTTTTCCAAAAACGCATAGAACAACGACTTTGACAAAGTTTTTTATCAGCGACTTCCTACTGCCACGACCTCATACTAGCAAAACTCGGTGGTTTTTGTTTTGAAGAAAGCTCAATCGTTAAATCAAGGAGGCGGTGGAAAGTGGAAAGGTGGGAAGGGGGTACTCGATGATAAAATTTGTTTCTTTTAATGCGTTTTCACAATTACATTTTTTTATTTAAAATATTTTTATTTGAATCGCTTGGCTCGGAAAAATATACTTTGAGTAAAGAAGTGACGTCACGGAATAACTCGAGGCCCACTAACAGAAAAGTGCTAATGACGAGTTGTTTGTTTACGAATACCAAATCGAATCGTGTTTTCAGTTACAGCGATAATACAACAATAACTTTTGTGCGTTTGCCTCGGGTTTACGTGGCTCGTTTTTAATGTCCTTCCTCAATTTTTTTCGTCCTGGTCGTCCAAATATTAGCCTAACCGATTCCTTGCTGCAGTCTCTTGGTGCTTTTCTATTAGTTTCGTCTGTAGATGACTTTCTGTATTTTTCTCATGGATTATAATTAGAAATGGGTCATGATTACTACAAAGAAAGAGAGTTATTGAACACTAGCTTGTGTTTCGTACCAAGTAAACCAAAGTGCGGCCGGGCAAAACTGTTCCGGAATCACAACGAAAGATTAGACAGAATACTAATCGTGGCGATAATCTGGTTAAACATTTATAAGCAACCACCCCTTGAAAAGCTTCAAATTTTTATACATTCCGCCCCTATTTTGAACAGTGAAGTGAGGGCGGATCGATATATCGACTTTTAGAGCTCCACTCAGACGGATCTGATAAGTTCGAGTCCGGCAAAGGTACAAAAGTCGTTTCGAACTAATTATCAAAAACAATTTTATTTGTTCAATAATTAGGGACAGAACGATTTCCTTTTTCGTTCGTTTGATACCGATAAGGAAAAACCGTCGAATGAAATTATTGTATTTGTTAATAACGTAATCCTTAGATAATGCGATGAAAAAGTCATTCGACGGAATTATCGATATCGATGTAAAGGAAAATGGCCGAAATTGTCGGAATCCGTTTTAGAAATAATTTATGGCTTACAAGGGGGTTGTTTCTGTAATGTAAAATTCAGTTTTGCAATTCAATTATGACGTCAAAACCCAAATTTCATGAAGAAGAAGAAAAAAAAAGAGGACAAGTATGATTACAACAGATTGTAGTTTCCAATTAAGAGTGGCAACAAACAAACCAAAATTTTTGCACAATTTAAAATTGTATGGGAAAGTAATTAAAGTCGTGAAAGATAATTTTTTTAAGTAAAATTAGTTATAATGCCACCAGAGTTCTCTTGAGAATTTCCACTTGAATGATTGCGATTTCTCTTTTTCTTTTCTTTTTTTTGGTCTTTAAAAACTTCCGCATTGTATTATTTGTAATGTTATATAATTTTTTTTTTGTTCATACTGTGTATACTTGTAAAATACAATAAAACAGATTAATATAAATTTCAATTTCGATTTTATTTCATGTCGATCTTTTTCCAAGTTTCCTGAGTAAATTTCTACAACAGGGGTCTCTATGCCCGCAAGTACCATGACGGCTACACACCGTTTTATTTGTGCCTCGATAAAAAATTTTTAAAATCGATTAAAAATTATTGTGATACACCTAACCAGTTGTAACTTGCTGCACTTTAATACCATACGCAAATACTTCATATACACAAGTAATATAATACTCAATGCCCAAACCTAAATACTAAGTAATTGTCTTATTAAAAAATAGATATTTTTACTTATAGATACTTTATTTATGCGAGTTCTATTTATTGTTAACAAGAAAAAATTTTGTGACTGTTCAAAAACTTTGAAATTTTCTCAATTTTAATTTTTGAGTCATCCAACTCAAAAGGTTGTCGACTCCTGACGCCGACCCCTATTAACGGGTTATTGGGTAAACTGGCCAAGAAAGTTGTAGAAATGAATCAGTAAAGCATGACTCAAATCGGGCTAGTGATACTGGTAGGAAGTGATGACCGTAGATGGGTCCGGAAAGTGTCCGCTATGCCCAGAGTAAGACGGGGTAAGTCATATTATGTTTAGTTGTCCTGCAGTAGAAGAGCCCATTAGAAAGGCGAACTGGATCACTCCAAAGCAGCTGGGAGGAGAATATACAACGAAGTTGGGGGTGATTTCTGAACTAAGTGAGGAAACTAAGACCCGCGAAACTTTACCAACGCTACCTGTTTTAATTTCCTATACGTATTTTTGTATGTAAGTTTATATACATTAATAAAAATTATTGTGTTATACCGTATAGTTGTTATGGTTTAGTTATAATCCCGTTTTTCACCCTTTTTTGGGTACAACAGGATATGGGCGGAGGTTTTGAACTCGCGACTATAGCTTCTTAGTCTGGCACTTAACCACTTCACCAAGACCTCCCGTTATGATGTTATATTATATTATAATAATAATAATGATTTCTGTCATTTTTCCGACAAATGCCAAACAAGCAAAGAAGTGGTGCGCTTCAGTAACAGTATATAAGCCTCCGAAGCCTCCCTCATTAAACTTCCCATTACAAGCTGGACATTTTATAAACTAGTCGGTGAATGTAATAAATTATAATAGGCCTAATATGTCACTTTCACCAAGCTTAGTTGGCGATTATTTATAATAGCCAGAAATTATAGATCCACCCGATTTAATGTTATTACTTTTACTGTAACATATACAATGATTATTAAGAGGAATGTGGATTCAGCCAATAACTCACAAACATGAAGGAACCAACAAGGAAAAATTGAGAGCCATCTCAAAGAGGTGTTGCAATTGATGCCGATTATCACTTCTAAAGGATTTCCTTGAATCTCATGTGAAGTGGTTCCCTGATCCGAAAATAAGAACTCGAGTACAAATTCAAAGTTCATAGACGAGGTTTGTTTCGAACTCTAAGTGAGTACACTTGCACTTTGTCAGTACTCACTGCACTCATTCCTAACAAAAAACTTCTTATTAAACAGATTCGAAACCTTTTTTTTGTTCAAACTCTTTTGTGCTTTTGTAAGTAACTTAAACACAGAGATGTGTTTAAGTTAGCAAGCACATTTTATGAATTGAATATCGAAAATTTTTCAAAGCTCAGAACAATTTTCTGTTCTTTAATTAGAAAATATATTCAAATGGTTTTATATTGGTATAACTTTAGTCAAGACAGAAAATGAGGAATGAAAGGCGAGCACAAAGACAAACTGTTTGTGGAGAGCAAACAAATGAAATTGCCCAATGAAAATTAACAAATAAAAAAGGAAATCATCACTTTCAATCCACAAAGGCCTCTGATATCACTGTCTCTTAAACCACTCCACATTTCCTGTATAACATCAAACTGAAGAGTTCCAATTTCTAGAGGATATTCTGCAAAAATGTAGATGTCTTTAGTGAATGACAAACAAACCACCTGAGGGGGAGGAAGGATTCTCTCGAGTAATGTGAGCAGTGGCGCTGTTTAGAACCTAAAACTCCTGTAGTTCAACCTCGTTTCTGCGCACGTTTCAAAAACAAATTTGTTATTGCTGTCGAGAACGACAAAAACTTAGGCTGTCAACAATGTTATTGTTTAAAAATAAGTCGTGCAATAAACGATAAAGCCAGCAAGTCACAATACTGAAAGGGTATCGCTGAACGAAGAAACACCTGTCACCTGAACATATCGAATTTACAGTGAAGACTGTAATCAAATAAACATCGTCACTTTGCCACACTTTTTAGTATTACAAGGAATGTGTACAAGGCAAAACAACATTTTTAATTTGATTTATTCGAGGAAAAAGAAAACAAAACAAAACCACGAAAAATGATAAAAATGACGATGTTGTCTCGTGACTGTTTGTGGTCTTGGTTCCTTTTAGAAGAGGTTAGGCTATAATGTCATCTTTTGCTATTGATGGGAGAGAGAACCTAAACGTTACTTGAGATAATAAAATAAAATATAGATTGATTAATTAAAAACAGTGATTTTACCATAACCAAAACACTACAGCTTTTTACTGCTTCTCTATTATTCTACAACGCCTATACTGGCGCTCTCTGTCGTTTAACTAACGAATGCTAACACTGGGCCATTTTGCACTGCAATAATACTCGATTGTACGGATCGGGAGTACACAAAATGGATCTAATTGTTCGTTTAAATCTTACTGTCGTGGAGTGTCGGGGGTATAGGTCACGTTGTCTCCTGTGGTGTCCCTTGTATCAGGCGGATGGTCACGGTCACTGTCGTTGGCGTCTTATGTGACTCTCTGATGCTTTAATCTGCTTACGTGAGCTGTAATAGCGACAACCTTTCTATGTTTCTTTGTCAGGTTGATAGGTTCAGTTCGTCGTTCCCTTTATAAACGCTCCTGCATTTTTTTTAGCTTATGCTTTGTGGACTTTGCCCCTCTTCCTTACTTTTCGGTCAGAGTAGTCACCATTGTTTCCAGTGTTTAAACTTGATGCTGAACTTTTTAAATCAAATTAGAAAGGAAGAACAGTAGCGGCGGAGTGAAAGAACAGTTGCTTTTACAGTTATAGTTAGAAAGCATGAACTACGAAAGGATTGACTGTATGGAAAGAGAATACTAAAGTAGGTTTCGGGAATTCTGGAATCATCAGTGAACAGTGATGGGTGTGAATATTTTTATCAAAAGTCCAATACAAACGATTTAGCAGCCCGTCAAACGGATTTTCTACCCACCTACATAACCTCGAGCTCTCTTTCCTTCGAACATTAGCTTGCAAGACGATCTGCTGTATTTTATGAATTCTCAGGACTCTAAAGTTAGACGAGATTCCAGTTTCGAAAATTTTATCTTCCCTTCCTGTTTTGCCTTTTCCCACCTTTTCTAAAGTCATAATTAACTTTGAAACCATAAGGGTCCAGCTTCTCAATCATAAAGCAGCATCTTCTCGGTTTTTTTTGCTTTTACCGAAGAAAGCCACGTGTTCCCTAATTAAGTGAACTCCAAAATAGGGTTCCTAGGTGATGAAACTTACCGAAGAGCTCATAAAGATCACCGCCAGGAGAATCGGTAAAAATTTAGTAAATAAGAAAACCTGGTTGCCTTGGGTTGAAAGACGGTCTTGAATATACCAAAGCCATTCAGAAACCCATCGTGGCAGCTATTCCTCCACATTTAAAAAGATGGATGGAACGTAGCCATAGAAATCTAATATTTCACAGGGAAATAATAATAATAACAAAGACGATACGACAGAATACATTCTTAGTAAACTTCAGGAAACTTTTCCGATCCTAATATAGATAACATCATAGACAGATCTCTAAACTCATGTGAGAAGTAGCAGTCCTTCCATAACTTCTGTTAGGAAGATTCTAGAAAAAGAGGACAACGAAAGAGAACCTCAGGGCGACCAAGGACGAAGAAAAGAAGATTAGACCTTCCTTTCTTTACACATGAAACTCTCATACGAACTCTCACTTCTCAAACTCTCACTTAAAAAAGCAAAATGGCGAAATAAAAAACGACATATAGCTGATAACATCAGAAGGTTACGGCAAACTGGCGGGGCTTCTGACTCTTCAACAGCCGGCCTACGACGAAGAAAATTAGCTTTTCAAAGGTCTTAGCAAATCCATCATCATGGGTGTGATGGGAAAATCAAGAAGGAAACAGAAAGCTATTGGATCACCAAAACATAAATCGTATATGAGACCAAGCTCCACTTTCTCAGAGGTAGGAACAAATGTCAGCTATCATTTAACGAGAAGAACAAGTCATAAAAAAAAGACAGGAAGTAAATACCGCACTTTAACCGGATGGTTTAAATTTAGGGAGCTTTACTATTATTAGTTTCGTACTGGGAACTACAGACGGGAAACAGAGGTCACGCACCTACCATTGTTAATTTATTATTATACTGGAATTATATAAAAGCTATAAAATGATTTTATAAGAGTAAGAATACTATCAAAATTCTCTTCTCCAAATTTTCTGCAGGAATTGGTACCATTTCTTGTTAACACAGCCAACATGGATCCAACCTCATTTATCATTTAAAAATGTCTTAGCATTCGAATTTTCAAATTCGTAAAAACAATATGGCTTCCTTTAAATAACTTTAAAATCCTTACAAAACAAAAACAAAAAATAAAATTTAAAAAAAAGTTAATTTTGGAAAAGTTTAGTGGGAAATCAAATGTGTGACCAAAAAAACGAAACAAATTATCAAAAGCTAGTCGATCCGTACCCACCATGTCCCTATGACATCTTCCTAGGCTACGAGAGATGGGACCAAGACGCAAAACCGAAGCCTGCTGAAACGAAGAACACAGGTTTGGTCCGACAGATCACAGTACCCAGTCAGCCTACGATGAAGGGAAATGATCCGGGTCAATGCCCACAAGGACAAATTGTTAATGTGTATATTCATTTGGTGCCCAACAAACCCCCTAAATGAAAGTGTCTTACATGTCCCGAAAACTTTGACCCTGAATGTTTAGACCCTTACTGCTTGATAATAAAAATATTTTAATAAAACTTGGGAAAATGCCTCACAGCAGTTTGATCTACATTTTCTTTGTTTACCACCTGAGCCCATTTTCATGGACTTTTTATATTTAGTAGCTTGAGTGCCATGGGTACGAACCTGTCTTCTGCTTGGAAAATAGCAATGTAGCTATATTGTCAATTATTAATTTATTGGGAATTCAATTTTTCATCTAGAATGAGCAATATGTTTGCCAAATGTTTCGTCAACGCCAGCCAAAAATAAAATAGCAATCACAACGCTATAAAAAAGTACCAAACTTGAAAATTTTGTTCGACAGTAGACAAACATTCTTAGTCATCCAATTATTCTTGTTTGTATCTTATCGGGTATTGTTCCAGCTACCGTGGAACCGTTCTACCGGGTATTGTTCTAGAAATGAGTCAAAAAATAAAGCTTGAAGCACTCTGGTCCAAGCAATTTGCCCTTGGCCTTCAAGGGCCGGGAACGCCTTACTAGAGAGGAAGAAATGGTCACGCCTTCTGGAAAAACCTGAAAACACTCAGCCTGATAAGTTGCTAATGTCTAATGCCAAAGAGGAACCTCCTCCAGAACGATTGAGGAAGATCTTAAATTTTTTTTAAATTAGGCAAACTTTAAGCAAAACCAAAATCTTGATCACATAATACAATCTAAGAGTTTAACAAGCCAAAAGAGTTCAATGTAATGAAAATTTGTAGGAGAGTTTAATCTATATTGAGATTGTACTATATTTGATTTCGTATATGAAGAGATCACCCGCGTAACTTAGGGTAAGATTAGAGTCGATGATGTCTTTAGGCATTAGGAAATAAACGAATCCCCACGGAGACAGTTCCAGTTTCTCAAGTTGAGCTTTGTAGTCTGAGATAGCTAATTCATTTTCACATATGTATATACTGTCGTTTACCGAAATGACCAGAAGTAGACACATGGGCTACGTTGGCCATATTTGGAAAGATAAGGATGGTCTAGCACAATTAGTAACCTTAAACAACCCTCCGCGTAAGAGACAAAGAAGAGCACTGAATCAAAGATTATCAATCAAGAGAACAAGATAATGTCAGGAAATACTTACAGATAGTCGAACTAATCTCAACAATAGAAGAAGCAGAAGTGGAAGTAAACCTGGTGGTAGAAAACAATTGTAAAAAGACGAAGGTACTTGACGGACCATTGAGCCATACTTTATTGAATGATTGAAATGATCAAGAAGTTACCGAAAAGAGATTTTTGCCATTCTTGGTTCTGATTCCAGTACCCAAAGGTCACCAAAGAAATAGTTTAGATATAGCAAGTAAACAAAAAAGCCAAACACCTGTCTTGTGAAAAATCTGTTACAATCATTAGTTTAGTTAACTCTTAGTAAAAATTGTGTCAGTGAGTCTTGACGGTGACGAAAGGTTTCCACGCACTAGCGATGAACCGTGTCCGCGAGGAATTTTCCCAAAAAGTTTTAATAATAGCGTAAATAGACATCAAACCGATAAAACCTGGGAGGCCGATGCTTCCAAAAAGACTTTGTTTTCAGTGTCTTCTGCTTAAAAATGTAAACACATTAAAAATATCCAATGAACCCAAATCCGTCAAAATCTGAAGAAAACGAAAAACCAGATGAAAAATGTCCGAAAATGATTCCGTTGGTCTTTTATTTAAAAAACGAAGAAGATGATTGTGAAAACGAATGTTCCAAGACCCAAGATGAACCTCTACCTAACAACTCTTTGTTTTTCAAGCCCAAGATCAACATAACCATCGATTTTTCTCCTCCTCCCAATCACGGCGAAGATGATAAAGACAATCAAGATGAACACGGTAGATAAAGAGCGAAGAGAACGTGAGTTGCAAAAATTTCGTTGGCGAAAACTGATAGAACGACCACCTGAGATTTTTTCCTTCTTCTTCTGCTTCTTTCCACTCAATTTAGTTTTAGTCAAGCACTCGAAATGCCAAAATAATAACAGAATTAAAAAGAAAATTAGTTTAGCTACCGCGATATTGAATAAGGTAAAAGGAGAACCTGGTTTCAGGTTTTGCGAGTTGTGACCACTCGACAGGCTGCAAAGAGCTGTCGGCCATACTCTGCAATTTGTGATTTCTGAAAATAGGAAGGAAAACGAGAGAGAGTGTAGTCTGACATTATTATTATTATAACCTTTCACGCAGAATCTACCTTTTGCCAAACTTCCTTTTTTCCTCTTTAATTTATAGCTTTTGGTATTTGCTTCTCAGAAGCTTCAAGTAAGCTACCAGTACCTATAATCTAACCCCAAATTTTGTATTTAAAAACAGACTTCAAACTATTAACTTCAAATAAAATTTTTCTTCCAGATTAATGTAGCATTAACACACACAGAGACAAAAATTAATTGCTAAATAATTCGGCTGATTACTGAGGACTAAGGAAAAAAGAAACCATCCTCTTTCCTTTACGTTTTATCTAAATGTCAGATAAAATTTTCCAATAAAACTTTTTTTTCAACGTGTTTTGACTTTGTCTCCTTTTTTCTGAAGCCAATTATCTGGTTGGGTGAAAACTGAAAGAGCTTTATGGTCGCTATCGATTCTTTTATCACTTTTGATGCCAGATTCTGTTTTTAGTTCAAGAATGGGCGAATGCTGGTGAAGTTGAGACATGCTCATTTTAAGCATAATTAGCAATACATTTAGTTTAGTTTAATTTAAGTTTAAATACCGTTATTTAGCCTTGGATATAACAGGGTGCGGAAGAGGATTTGTACTCTATAGATCGGCGCCTATCTATAGAACTCGATGTTCTACAGATAGGCGCTTTGACCAGTAAATCAAGCATGTCTCACTCCTACACTATTTTCGATTTAGAAAGACTTCATAGCACTCCGTGGAGGGATTTTAGTTTTCGGTTCTCTATGGTTACCTAACACACCGCCATCTTAAAACAGTTTATCCAAAAAAATTTTACCATTCTAAATCATTTTTGTTTACTAGATTTAACTATTTATATTGTTATCTACTATTAGTCTGATCAAAATGAGTGAGAGAAGGTGGCAAGCACAAAATGCTGCTGCAAGATCGGTTTTACCCGCTCCCGACGAGATTCCAACTCAAATGTCTCCTTTTAGTAACGATAGATGGGACCTGGACCTTGCCGAAAACATAAGAAGGAAGGAAATTCAACGAAGTTACGTTTACGACCGTCGATATTTTCAACAACCCCATCGAGCTCCAGAGGAATCCATTTCCGCAAACCCACCTCAAGAGCCCGAAACTACAGCAACACCGAACCAGGAGCTACAAGACATTCCTCAAGTTACCATAAACACTTTAACAGACGGCAGTAACAAAGATTATTTTAAAGTGGAGGTTCCACAAGTTTTAAAACCGAAATCCGTTCATGAAATCAAATTCGAAACTCCGGCTCCTCCGAATTTATACCCGGTTCTGAAATTCCCGGAAAGGAGAATCAAGCCTGAGACTGTGTACCATCTTCCGACGAAGGAGGCTTTCATACCTCGTCCTAATGGCTTGCCGCCAGAAGAACCGCTACCAATGGAACATCCTCCAAAGCCTCAATTTTTTGTTTTTAAAGATTACCAACCGGAGAGACCGAAACCTATGCATTATGGAGTTCATGTTCCTCTTTGGCAGTTTTCCAGTTAGAAAAACATTTTAAAGGAATTTTATTTTTTATTACAACTAGACTTTCGGCAATGGCCTAAGCCTTTTCTGGTCCGATGACAACCAAAAGTGTTAGGTCTTGGCTCATTGCTCATTTTTCTTTTTAATTCCTCTTGAACATTAAGTAGCGTGCACTTGCCTTGTCAGCCCTTCTTTTTCATTAAATCTTCTTTCATCAATGCTTCCGTTGTTTCGTGACTTCCTACTGAATTCGAGTGAACAGGTACCAACACGTATCAGGTCATCTTCGTTCTCCTTCTAAGTACGAACCTAAACGAAGTCATTAAATTATCACATCCAGCTAAATTGGATTCAAACCCATTAATTTGATGAAATAAGATTTTGCTTTTAAAGGAAATCAAAGGCGAAGAAGAGTAAGAAAAACATGATTAACGGTTTTTTAATTCGAACGACCAATTTTGGACATTTCTAAGCACTTTTCTTTGCACTAGTTTGTCTTTACGCGGCATAGTTATAGAACTTCTCGGACAACCCCAACCCGGAAAGAGGGCTAAGCGTCTGCGAAAACTAAGAGAGAGCTTTTCCCTATTGAACCAAAGATTTGACTGTAGCGTCATATTAGTCATAAGATTAATATATATTAGGTATACCGAGAATTCTGTCTGATCATGTTACATCAAGTTTGACACACGTTTGTGTATATTCATTTGACGCTTTTTTGGTTCTCTCGTTGTTGGAAATACTTTAAGTTTTGGTCACATTTACAACGCGGAGAAGCGGTTGCAGGGAGCAGGTTTCCACAGGAAAAAATCAGGTGGAGTTTTTTTATGGTGGAGATCACGTTTTTCGTTAATTTTACTTAGGTTTTTCTCGTGCACTGTATGCATAGTAGTGACTACGGTTTTTCTCGGGCTTACCTTTTCGCTCAAAATTGTGCTAAGTGTCAACGTTGGAGCTCCAAGCTTCAAGGAATTCTGAACAGGAATTCGGAACATCAGGAGCATCATTCGAAAAGGTAAGCTCAATAAACCCCAATCGTAGTTCGTATTTTTTCTCTAACACTCGTTTTGTCACCGACTGTATTCATACTGACCTAGTAAATGAACCAAAATGAATATGATTCATGCTGTATTAACCAAGAACGGATTGACTGATTTGAAGTTCATTTAAGCCACTATATTTTGTATTAATTTTAATCAGGAAGAAATGATACAGAAGGAGTGGATAATTTGTCCAAGGTGTTGGATGATGGTGCAGTTTCTGGCAGACTTTCCGGTAGACCTAATACTGACACGTGAGAAAAATTGACTCTATAGATATCAAGGTTTTAAATTTTAAGGGAGTCGAAAAAGGTCTGAGAACGTAAATTCGACATGCGAGTCAAATCCTCTTCTATAGACCCTATCATTCCAGGAGGCTTTGCCCAGATTTTTTTCAAAATGGTTGAAGGAACCTAAGATCCTTCCACACACAAACAATGGGTACTGATTTGTTTATAACTTAAAAAGTAATAAAAAATTTTTTTCTTTTAAAAACTATTTTAAATTATAAGTGGAAAATATTTTGAAGCAATGAAAGATGAGCGGAAGGAGCGAAAAGAAAAAGACACTGACAATTATAAACCCTAACAGTAAGAGTTTTAAACATGTATTAATCATTTAAACTAAATATTGGGCGTTGATCGAAAAGTTGAACCATAGCACTATCGTGTGGCACAAATCAAAAATTTTCCGGACTCATTTAAAAATTTCAAGCCTCCAAAATAAATTGGTTGAACTGACGTCCTTACAGTCTTATGAAGCACCCGGATAAAACAAGTCTGAACTAATCGATGTCCTTGATCATCAAGACATAAATTTCTGTCAAGCTATTGCTGTTCCAACAATGGAGCGGTAGGCATACTTAGTTTTATAATAGCGAAAACAGTCACTCAGCTTCACTCCAGTCGGAGTTAGTTGAAATACATGTAATTACCACACCGTAAGGAACTCACCCCGTCAACTTCACACCCTTCACTCATACAATTTGGAAAGTATGAAAATATAGTTGAGTTTTAATTCCACTTTTAACCCTGGAGTATACCAGAAGGAAACTGAGATTCCCAACCATTATTTCGGTGGTCAGGTTGCCCCTACTACTCAAACACAGCACTACCTTAGCACTCGGAAAAGGACAAGAACCTGCTTACTGGCCCTAATAGTCCTGGATGTTGCACTTAGGAAATCACTATACGTAAAATTAGTTACGTGCCTACTTTCATCTCTTCGCTTTTTGTTAAAATAAAATTTAAATTTTGGTAAATATTTTGCAGGTAACGAAAGAGATTTGACTAAAAAGAATAAGCTGGGAAGATCCCTAGAACTCAAAATCAACAAGAAAAATTCAAACGTTGGCGGTGCTTCGACAAAAAGCGATATCTCAAAACCGGTTTTTACCCAATCAAGTCACGAAGACATAGCCAAAGTTCTAAAAACATTAGGAGGCATTAGCAAAAGTCTTGGCTATAAGATTCCAAAAGAAGATTCCGCTAAAAATTTCAGAGACAAGAAAAAGAATATCAAAATGGTGGCGATGAAAGCTCCGGACTTGAAAGGATTCGACTCTAAACTACCAACACCAGTACAGAATCTACAATCGAAAGCTTCCGCAACCGATTTATCCCAATCCCAATCCCAATCCACGCTGACCCGGAAGGTGGCAGAAGTTCTTAGTTGTGTCACAAGCAAGAAACCACTTTCTGAGTTGAATCTGTTAAAAATTGGAACGAATCTTTCGTCTTTTAAGAACGGAAACGTTTCAGTGCCTAACTTTCCGTTTGCCGGCAGCACCAACACATTTCCACCGAACAATTTCAACTCTCATGAAAATAATAAAATACCGACATACCTGGTAAGCAACAAAGTATCCATTGGAGAAAAAAGTCGGAGTTCGGAGTATTTCAAATACTTAAACCTTATACAACAACCCAGCAAGAGCTTAAGTTTTGATAACGACCAAAGCCTAAAAGCAGAAAGGAAAGACTCGAAACCCAAAGGTTCCCACAGCATATCGCGAAACACTTCAGAAACTTTAATCAGAAAAGTCGATTTGACAAAATCGAAGGATTCTAGTCATTTTCGAAATTCACCACCGTCTTTTATGAATTCGTTTGAAAGCATAGACTGGAGAAGACTCGGACATAGTGAACCCGATTCTACCCAACAGCTACGTTCCGATACGATTTCGGTATATTCCTATCCAAGACACTCCACCCAAAATCGAGTTTGTCCGCATCGATCGCAGTCGGGCTCAGCAAAGTTGAACTTAAATACCGGGACCCCTTCGTGCTTCTCGAGCCTTTTGCCCCCGATGAATACCAACAGTAAATTCTGCTGCTGTAATGTTAAAAAACCAAAACGTGAAAGTTTGAAAGCAGAATCAAAACACCTCTTGACGTGCACAAATCCTGTCGAAAATGATAGCAAAAAACTATCAAAAATGAGCGTGAGGGTATGTCACTGTCCTCATCTTCACACCGAAAGCGCTATTAAAAAAATTTGTTTCCACAATTGCGTACCATCTCAAAATTTTTATAGCTCCAAGATTTTTAGGGTTAATTACCTTTCAAAAGATGAACGACAGAAGAGAAAGCAAAGCTGTGAAAGTGACATGAAACAGGGTGAAGAACCGGTAATGGAAGGTTCCAAAACAGCCACTTCAGAAGTTTTAGAAAAAAAAGAGAGCCAGATGAGAAGCGTTAACAGAGTTCTTTCCTCCGATTTGGTGAACAGAGACCTAAAGAAATCCACACTGAGCTTTAAAACGTCAGAACATAACAAAGTCATTTCCAAAACCAGTTTGAAAGCAAGGAAAAGCCTAAGTAACAGTAAAACGGAAAAGAAAGAAAAGCTGAAGAAGACGAGAACATTTCCAGAATACACCAGACCGAACGTCCTGCTATGGAATAATGAAAATCACGTTCGGATTTTAGGGCAATCAAATATGCACGGGAAAAAGGGAACGAGTGAGAAGAAATCATTCGAAGGAACACGGAAACCTATGGTCGAGTCCAAACCAATGAAAATAGTCCCGCAGGTCAAAGAAAGCGTTCGGAGAGTGGTTCGCCCATCGAGTAGATTGCGAAGCAGGGACTCGAAAAAGCTTTCGAATGACGAAAAGGCTTTGGAAGAGTTGGCCGTTTTGGAAAAATTGTTCGCCAAATTGAACACAGTGGAGCGTTCTCTGAGAAAGCAGAAGTTGGCGGACAGTCATCATCAGTGTCGTAGTCTTTCGAAAATGGCTCTGAAGAAGAACAAAGGAGAAGAAGAATCTCGCTTGAGTTTTAGTCAAATGAAGTCTTTGCTCATGTTGGACAGTCCGACGGAAGAAGAATGTCAGCGACGTAGAAAGAAGTTGAGGAGCGCTATTATACGTCATGTTCAGAATTGGTTAAAGTTAGATTTTGATGAATTTTAAATTATTTTACTGTTTTTCAAATAATACAAACAATTTTTAAAAAATTTTTTTAATACAATCAGAGATGAGTGAGAGTGATCATGTGACCATGACGTCAAAACTGAAGGCGATTTTTCGCCAGTGTCATCCACTATTTTTCATAGATAACTCTTAGGAAGATCAGCAAAACTTTTACTATATAAGCTAACCAGCATACAACACCACACTTTTATTAACAGACTGAGAGTATTTTTCCAGTAGTGGCTCACGTTCAGTCTAGGAATCTGGGAGGCGGAAGTGGTCACAATTTTTGTATAGTTTCAACGTAAGGGGTAAGTAGAGGGTCCCATGGGAACGTACATGTCTCCGGTCAACCTAACTTCGCCAAAAGGTCCAAGCGGTGAGTAAGAGTTAGAGAAATTCCGATCAATCATTTCCAGACTCGAACAAGGTATTGTAGAATAGAAAGAAGGTGCTGGAACCTTCATACGAAAACCCGCGTAATGAGATGGTCCTAAGTAGGTGTAAATCTTTGGCGGGTTGACGAACGGTCTGCTGTACGACAGCGTAGACACCACCTGAGGTCCATAAGGTTGATACATATACTCCGACGTACATCTGACATTCGGTCGGAAAGAATGTTGTGACCGTTTTTCGGCTTCTTCTCGCTCTTTGCATTTGGGACATGGAGGAGACGAAGGAGATGAAGATGACTGTTCACCCTTAGCAGCAGCCAATCGTTGCTTAACTGCCTCCAGTTCGTGTCTTCCTTTGAAACCTTTTTTCTCGGCTCTTTGAATTTCGTCTAAATCGTATCTTTCGTTTCCAAACGGTGACATTTGCCAATCTCGAACGCTTGGCACGTTCGAGTAGTCCGGTGGGTATGTCTTCTTTGGCTCGAAGTCCATTCCGTTCCTCCACAATCTTGTTGGTTTTTCGGTTTCACCGGAGGTGTCGCACATCCTCCTTTTGATTTTTTTTTTTATTTTTCGACATTCAATACTAGTAGATTTTGGATGTTTATCAAAACAATTGAGTCAGAGCCTCGGAGATTTGGCTGGAATCGAAAATAAAATCTCTGAGGTCTTGGATGGGATGTTCGTCATCCCCAACTTCCCGTCTTAGTCCGGTTCGTTAAAGTATATAAATAAACGGAGTCGATCCAAATTCGTGTCCCTCGGCCAAAACGATTCAAGTGTGAACACATAAACAACTTGTTGATGTAAATTTTGGCCAATTTATAATGCATTGGCAGCAGGTGTTGATTTTATTAAGAGCTAATAAAAATTCAGTCGGAGCCAAATCCTCTCAAAATGATACTGATTTAGGTCAATGGTGATTGACTTTTCGTAGGATCTGAGACTTTTTTAGCCCACCTCATGGCATCCCAGCAAACACATGAGCCGATTTCGAGTTCGTTAATCTAAGGCACTAAATATTGTTCCGTGGCCGTGGTGTTCTCTGTGGTCATTGATTCTTCAAGAAAGTTTTATTTGGCGCTGGTTTTAATGTCATTAGCTTGTCATGGCCGTCACAAAGGCAATAGATGTTGGTGTCATAACATCAAATTATTTTACAGAAGACCACAGGACAGCAGTTCGATATACTGCATATGAGTCCGATCTTCTCGAAGTAAAAAAAAAAATCCCTATGACATTTGAACGCGGTTTTTGCGACAAAGCTATAAAGTACGAAACTGTTTTCTTTGTAAGTTTAAGCGGTATTATTAAGGACAACACTGAACACAATCACTATCTGGGCGAAGAAATCGAAAAGGATGGCAAATGACTTGGAAGAATCTAAGACTAAGGAACTAGAACTAAGGAATCGACATGACATCACGAAAAGCAAGTCAGACGTAAGGTCGTAAGGCAAACTATACAATAATGACAGGTAACCATCATGTTTAGGTACAGATGGTCGAACTGAATGTTCTCCCCTATTCTAGTTGTGGCAAGGACCCAAAAAGACAATACAAAAAATTTTCTTTAAAACAATGGTAAAAACTTACAAAGCAAGTGACTCTGTCATTATTCTTATCATTTGTCTCCGACCAAAAACAAAACAGGAGTTGCTTTGAGAACTGACAAACGTCCAAGTCATTCTACAGCACAACTATTCTTATTTATTTTTTTAACTTTAGAGTTGTGAATGAAAACGTCACCTCCATTGTCTAGGGGTACCTTTCGAACTAGTATTTATCCAAAACTTAAAGAATACAGCCTTTCATCATTCTCAACATTGTTCTTGCGAAGGTACTTTGAGATTTTAACATGAAGGAAGGATATTGGACAAGTTGGAAAGCCTCCAGGTTAGTACAGGGCTTCCAACCGGATCTTCATAAATGGTACAAGACGAGTACACTTGCACGTATGAGTCTTTTCAAGAAAAGATGAGATCACTTGTTTGCCGAGATACCCGTTATCGTTATCTTAGAGTGTTTTGACGATAACCTGGGTGCACACCTCACTAACCCACCTGCATCCTAAAAAAAAATGCCAGTCGGTGTTTTTAAAGCCTTACGTCAGTTCTCGAGAGCCATAAATGTATTTAAAAAGAAACAAAACAAAACTAATGGCATAACGTAGGCGTTACGAAGTGCGATGCAGGAAACCCCTTCGAGATAAACACGAAATTTTTCCAAAACACTAATGTTTGTTTATGTCCGACAATCGCCTAGTATCGCAATTGGACTAAAAAAAAATTTTCTCTATTCTTTGGCTCATTTGCATAGTCCACATGCAGTCTCGATTCATTCGTAGTAGTAAAAGCTACATCAGCCACATCGCAAGGGACAGGAACTTCAGGCTAGTGCTTGTGCTTGAGTGACAAAACTCTGTGAAAACAAAAACTGAAAAACAGCTTCAGGTAATTCCATCCTCGTGAAAAATATGTAAAAATGTTTAGTCTGTCTTGTGCTGTATTCTGAGGTGTTGATCGACTATAGTAAGATTACTACTGAGGCCCTTGTAGGTATCTACCAAAAGAAATCTTCTCAGATACCCTGCAAAGTTCCCATGTGTGGCAACCCGATAACTATGTTCTTGTTCTTAATTATTTCTTCCATTGAAGGAAAGAACTTAAAAGTTGATCGGTCTTTATGTCCGCTCCTCCAGCCATTTTCTATAAATGTGGATTTGTAAGTCCGGACCTTGTAGCACAGGTAGTCAAGACGGGGTGTTATGTCACACCATGGACATATCTTCTGGAAGGAGGCAAAGCTACCAAAGAGATGTCACACAGCCGAAAACCCCACGGCAGCAACAAGTCATTGCCTTATTTCGCGTCCATCAGTCTCAGCAGAGGTACATAGGTACTGTTCTTAAATGGCGAATTTTGGCTCATCCTCAAGGCCAATGACAACAAATTTTGGGTTGTACAAATCGAAACTTAAGAACTGTTAAATGTAAACATGTCGACATAATCAAGAAATGTCGAAAGAAAAAGGAAATTTAAGTACAGGAAAGTTGCCAGTCGATCAAGAGCATCATTAACCGTTAAACGAATCATGTCCTCCGACATTTTTTCACCTTTCCCATCGAAAATTTAAAAAAAAGCAAATTATTTAATTAACAAAGCAAATATTTGTTGGCATTGGAAACTTCATCTTTTTCCTCTTGATTTACTACGTTCTCAGTGAAAAATGTAGCAGATCGCTCAACGTGAGTAATTTTCGTTAAGTAAAAAAAAAAATCTAAAATTAAAAGAAAAAAATTTTCGTCAACGAAGCAGCAATCTTTTTGTGACGTCGATGATTGACTCACTTGACTTCTGTGTCCAGACGAAGGAGCTTTAATTTCTGGCCCTCGAAATTTACTTTCTACCTCTAGGTTCGTTTGGATATTTTGTTTCCAGTATTTTCCAGATTTTTTTTTGACTTTAAATAAAACAGTGCATCCAATAGATTTGAATATTTCTCCAATTGTAGTCAACAACAAAACGTCCTGTTTGTGTGTTGGTACAACGGAGGTAATCTGTTTTTGAAGTTAAGAATCTGCGACAGTCAAACTTGAACCTAAAAACATTATACGTGGTGTAAAAACCCAGGCTATGATGTCTTTAGGTTCAAGAGGCAATATACTGTATGTCTTGTATTTAGTAAACAGTGTGCTCTGTATTTCATCTAAAAGTATTTCGTTCCTTTTTCGGTTATCATATCTGTACTAAAAGCATAAGAGACACAAAAGGTGTGCTTTCCGTTCCGAACAATAAATTCGGTTACACAAGACGAGGTTTCAAAAAACCTCAAATTATTATCACCATGTTCGTTACAATTCGTACATCATCTTCTAAAAACTCGATTAAACACAGTCCTCACCGATATTCTCGTACTGAAAGGATGTCAAATACTCAAACATATACTGACATAAACTTTAAGAAATTGACGAGTTCAAAATCAAACCGATTAACCGAAAACATTCGTCAACCAAATTTTTTGGCACATCATTCATTCGGCAACCACCAAAACAGATGATAATTAATGTAATATGTACAGTGTTTGTTCACAATTTTAGTTGAAAAAAAAAATGGACCACCCATTACTTAAATAAGGTCACATGCACAAACACTCCATACACAAAAGAAGTATAATCGATTAAAAATTGAAACACGGTGTTACAGAAAAAAAATGTCCATTCCATGGTACATTTATTGCGAGAACAATGATTTTGTTATTAAAAATTTAATTTTTGAGGAAGGAAAAGGAGTGGAGGAGGCTGTAATAAAAATGGCACCTTTAACTCAGAAAGCGAAACACGAGTTCTCCTAAAAATTAATTTGGCATTCTTCACCTTTTGTCTTGTTCCCGACTTTCCTCAGCCGTGACTTATTCCTTTGTGTGTCGTTCTTTTCTTATGAAATTTAAATTCTCAGCTGTTCTCTCTTTGTCTTTTTCCTTGCTTTTAATTTTTCGATTCTATTCCTCCTTTTATTATTATACAATTGAACTGTCTGTGTCGTCGTTCAAGTTTGACTATCGTAATGTAACAATAATTATAAATATGAGTACACTGCTCTCGTTGTCTTCTCACGTGCCCAAGGAATTTCCAAACTTTTGTCTGCCGTGGCCAAAGTGTCACTCACGTATTCAGAATTTGTGTTTTTATAATGTATTGAATGATATCCTTGATGGCAGTCTTCTCTTAAAATTATGTATGTTCTCTCGCCGTTCTGCCCGGTCCATGTTCTAGTTGACATTATACAGTAGTACGTTTGTTTTCGTTCTAGGGTTTCAAATTTAATTTCAAGACACTGCCGTCTTTTAAGCAATAAACCAAATCATAAACACAGCAAAAAATATTGCAAAAATGTAAATACTAAGGTAAATTTTCCAGTAAGATCTGTTTCAAATTAAAAGAAAAAAAATGTGCGACAAAAAAGAGCCAAATTACCAAAAATTAGTAGACCCCCCATACGTACCTTATGGGACAATTTTAGGGGATCCACCAAAAAATAAAGGAAATGCCAATAAAAACGCAAAAGGGAAAGGGTGTGTGCAGATTGTGTTGTGCCCTCCACCTCCAGGAAGCAGTTCAAGTGCTGACAAAGAAGAACAGGGCAAAAAGAAACAATGAAAACTCAATTTGGAGGAAAATCCTTCCGCAATGAAACAATTTAAATTTGGTGTACCAACATAGGCCAGGCATGTCAAACACACGCTCCGCCGAGTATCTGTTGCTTAAATCACATATCAGCATTTACAGAATATGCTCAGCAAATTAAATGATCACAAATTGAATTCATTCGAAGATTTTCTCATTTCAAAAGATGTCTATCAATACTGAAATTGTTGAAGAAATGTAGAAATGGATTTGATTCATGGCCAGTGTGGTTCTTTACTCAAGAAAGAAAAATGATGGAAGTATAAATCACAGAATTTCATACATGTCATGCACAAGGTTTCCGATTCTAAGCAAAATATTTCAGGGTGGAAGTCACTGAACTGGCCGGAATGACCTGATCTCAAAGGAGCAATTTTTAGAATGGATAGCAATCGGTAACCCAAGAAAAAGCAAGTGCCAAAGATGTTTCGTCTCTGACTAACAAATACATCATCAAAACTCATTGTTAGCTGCAAGCAAACGAATACACGGGGTGTCAAAAAATACAGTTATCCAGCATCCATATTTGACGGTAACTGGGATTTGAGAAGCGACTAAAAGTCACCTATGTGGGACATCTCGAAAAAGGGCCGGGCTAGGTTACCTAGGTTACCGTTGTGTCCAATTTTTTCTGAAGAAGTGAATTCCATTTCTATAGGAGACCAAAGCTTATAGGGGTAAAAAAGTTTTGAGATTACGTTATCACGGCGCCAAAATCTTCACAGGCTCAGCAACACTCCAATATAGAATATTATAGTTCGCATATTGCGGTTTAAAAAGGAACACGAAACATGAAACACCTATATGTGCAATAACACTAAACAGTCTGCACGTCTGTTCTAAATTTTTTTGTGTTCGTAGGACGGACTTACATCATCTTGCTCGCCCAATAGACTTGCGTCGGCGGAGGTTTTCCAATTATTTGCGTATGGCACCAACGTAGAGCCACCAAACGCAAAAATGATAATAAACAATAATATACTTTACTTTTCATGGACCCGCTCATCCGTTAGGGTCGCGGAGTGAGGGTATCAACCAAAGACTTCCAACTAGAACGGTCCTCCGCTATCGAGGTCAGAGTACCCGGGGTATCGTACGGGATTCGGCCAAGGTCTTCACCCCCCTGAGCCACCCCTGCCGCGGACGGCCACGGGGTCGCTTTCCTCCCGGGCACTTCGACAGGACCCGATGAACCAGGAGTTCTAGGGGGAGCCTCAGCACGTGCCCAAACTATCGGAGGATGGATCTCTCGATCCGGAGAAGAAGCAGCTCGACCTGAAGCCCCTCGCGAATGACTGTGTTACGACACCTATCTAACCTCGACACACCGGCCACCGCTCGGAGATACCTCATTTCGGCCGCTTGTACCCGGGATCTGATCATTTCGGTCATCACCCACACCTCATGACCATACGTGAGGACAGGAACAAAAACGGACCGGAAAATGCTGAACTTTGATAAACAATAATATATAAAATATTTTTAGTTTAGTTAAAAACCCATCAACAGAGGTCAACCTATCAAGCTCTGCACCCAGAAACCCGTTGCGTAATAACTACACAGAAGAAAATAGAAATGGGTGGGACGCACTCTGGGCCCGACCAAAAACTTCATGAAGAAGGAACTTGGCAACCGAGATCTCAATTGCGCACCTTTCCTGGACACAAGTCAAGGTGCTTGCGAAGACAGAAATTCGTGGCTCTCGTTCACAGCAGCCTTACGCTCCAAATAGAATTTGGATTATATTATTATTGTTAAAAGACCTTGGAGAGTAATAAATACATAATATAATTATTCTAACAATCGTATTTTGTATAATTTTACGAGGAGTAAAAACATCCCGTCCAAACTCAGTACAAAATCTAAAATTTGACCTGCAACATCGTATAAGTATGACATGATAGACGATAAAGGGGTTTATGTGACAAACCAAAGAGCGAAATTGACGACAGCTCGATAAAAGACATCGGCAGACGAGATAAGTACTCTTATACTCTGTCTGCACTTGATAACTTTTTCAAAGTTCGCCTGTACTCAGTTTCATATGATTCATTTCGTTTTCTCAGGTGCAAAATCATTCAAACAATTTTTTTCTCTTCTTCTACTTCTAATCTCGAAAAATCTATTGAAACATCCAGTGACGTTTGGTTTGGATACAAACAAGATAATTAAAGACAGAAGTGGTTTTTGTTTTCTTTTCCACTCCTCGCAAGTCTTATCATTTCATTTATTATTTGACTTTTCATATAAAATTTTTTTCTCTATTTAGCCCGCTGTCTGGTTTCTAAATCACATAGTCTATCGACCTATCACTTTTGCCTTGTCTACCGGGACCTCTGAGTTGACCACTCTTTCCATTTATTTGTGCTTGTGATAGAAAACTCCTAAACAGTCAATTATGAAATTAGGAAATCGTAACAGTTTACTTATTTCTACCATTTTTATCGACGCGTGTGTTCTGACGTCAATTACCTAGCATCTGGACACGATTCATAGCCGTCAAAGATCGATGTAGTCTTGAAATCGGGACAAAGAACTTGGTCCAAAAGTATCCAAAAAGAAAATGTATGTCTATTTTCTCGATTAAAAAAAATTTATCTTAAGGCTGTGAAGGACAATTTGATTAAATGAACGCAACTCACGATATGATGAAGCCAAAATTTGTAAATATCAATAGTAAGGGAGGTGATAAGAAACTAGCTACTGGCCTCAAAAAAATCCAGAAATAACGTAAAAGTTAAGAGGTTGCAGAATCATTCACAAAGTAATCAAAAATATTAAGAATTAATGAGAGCGATTTCGGTCGGTGTCTGAGAAATGACTTTCAAGAATCTGGTACCAAAATTGATTTTTTTTCTTTCCAAAGACCTGAAGGCAAAAATGAAAAGGAAGTAGAAAGAGAGAGAGAGAGAGAGAAGAGGTTGGATGGATGAGAAGAAGGCTGAATAAGAAAAAATGGTTTTGGTCGAGTGATTTTTAATCAGACCAACCCTTCCTGCTCCACCTCAAAACAATAACAGCCAATTATACTATTTTTTGTATAAATGTTCATCATTATTTTCTGTTTTTATACATAATTAACTTTTTCTCTCTCAAAAAAAAATCTTTTGCGGTTCATCAGTTTTTAATGTGACATGTCCGTTTAGTCTGCAGATACGTTTTATGATTTTTTTGGTAAATTAGAGGAGAATGAATGAAGGGTTGGTAATGTAAAGGAGTTTGTTTCTTCATCTCAACAATTCTGACATATTTTGGAGGCGAAGAATGCATACTATAAGGCATCAGCAAAAGAAGGATACAAAAAAACTAAAAAGATATACCAACAAAACTAGCACAGTTCTACTCATCGTTAATATAGGAATGTTATTGCTGTTAAATTGGTTATTAACCCATGCCAACTGCTCCATTATTGGACCAACAGGCTCATGACAGATATTTATGTCCTGATCCTTGAGGACGTCTGACTTGTTACACCCAAATGCTTCGTGAGAGTATATGTCATCGCGTGGTACATTAAGTTTGTGGTCCAGTTAGCTGGGAGACTGTGCTCGAAGTCCATAATATTTACTAGATTCGTCCTAAATTCCCAACATGAATATCTTAATAGCACTTTCTCAATTTCATTCTCTTTTTAAGATGAAGCTATCATCACAGAATCGACTTAATGTAGATTTCAACTGAGTGTTAAAAAAATTCATTTGGATACAGAAATCAAGAAGTGGGGGTAATAAGGAGATTAAAAATAAATGCCGTAAATTTTGCAGGGAAAAGAAAAACCCAGTTGGTGATAGCTGCAGGTCAGGTGATCAACAGTTAAGAATATCCCACTTTTACGATTTAAGGTTGCTACAAGAAGCCAAAGTTCACAACAAACTTGCAAAGTTGCGTCGAAAACCTAGACGATTGCAGCTGAATAGAGATTTCTATATGCATCCCACGACCAAAAACAAAAAACCTCTTTTTATAAATGGGCAGTGTAAAATTTCGATCTGGATTCCCCCAAACAACAATCATGATCCACTCAAATCTGATTAGAATGCGAGATTCTGCTTTTGAATAATTTACGACTCAACTCTCTTGCAAACACTATTTTTCTGTAGAATTTTTTTTGCTTACCATTGAGGCTGTCGAGGATCCCAGAAGACTCGCCAGTGAAGGCAACACTTCCAGGAGTCCTCAGTTTTGCGTTGCGTTGACATGTTGTCATTTCGGGGAAGTTGGTCACTTGCAAAGAAGAGAGAAGTATTATAGAATTCACATTATCCTCTTCTATTTTCCCTAGGTTGTTCTTGCCGAGCGCGTTCATCCTATTTCTTGATCTTCCAGACTCTTTGGCAGAATTTCTGAAAGCTCTGCCACTTTCCTTAGTGTTAAAAAGTCCTGCTACGATGTTTTTTCCCGCAGTTTTCGTCGTTCTAGTTGGGCATCTCATGAGGGTGTGATCTGCGTTGTCATCTTCTTATTTACAGTAGTCGCAGATCGGCGTTTCTTCTGTGCATGAATGCGTTGAAGCAGCCTTGCCCATGTGCTTCTGTAAACTGGTCTCCCTTTAGTAAGACAGAAGAAACACTCCTAACAGGCTACTTTTGTAATATTATATTATTCAGGCGTCAGTGATCTTCCTCAGGCTGTTCGGAGAAATGAAATCTTGAGTTCACGCTTAAGAATATTAGATGAAACCGTTCGAAAGTCTAAGGTGCAATTCAACCATAAAAATGAACTCAATTGGACTGGTCATGGGTGGTCCGGTAAAAATGTCGGCGATTTCAAGTAAGACTCTTAGCGGTTATTAGCAAAAAAAATTAAGAGCCAAATACTCTAAAGAAATCATAAAAAGTATCCCAAAACTGTTTCGAACTTACACATCAAGTTAGTCTTCTAATGAATAACACCTCATCTGATTATTTAGATTCTATGTACAGCCAAAGTTTTCATTGCATTTTAGTGTTAGTAATGTCAATATATAATAAAACTTATGGACAAAATTAAGGAGGCAGGGATCTAAAGCAGAACTGGATGCAGCGACGCGACACAGGCTTTGAAGTCATTAAAAATGAAAATGGGCGGGATGCCTGATACGAACGCAGGACACCATAAGTACGAAAACAGTTACAATGTGAGGCTCAGAGCCTGGAACAAAGGGAAAAAGGAAAACGACATTTACAATGGGAAGACGAAATTAGGAATTAAGCAGGCCGTTGGCAGGCACAAAACTGCTACGGATAAAGAAATTGGAAGAGGCTTTTGCCAAACTGGGCCGGATTAAATTTGAATTGTGTCTTTTGTTTTATGCTTTTTCTAATTATTAACAATAGTTTTTGTGAAAATTTAATCAATATAGCTTTTAATATAAATGTTTTTAACTTAATATTGTATTTTGGCTATTACCCTCCTGAATTCAAATTTATGGTTATAGTTAACAGTTGTGTTTTAGTCCCGTTTTCTCACCCTTTTGTTGGGATGTCAACAGCAGCTTTCTTCCGTTAAAGGAACTTTAAAATCGTGACGACAGTGAGGAAAACCTATTCTTGAGTAGACGGTAGAGAACTTATAACAAAAAGATTTAGAACATCTTTTCCTTTATTCGTTAATTAGTTATTTTATTGTCCATTAAGAGGTATAAAAAAAAGAAAATTAATATAAATTATAGTTTTGGTTCTCTTTTTATGAGTGCCACACCCAGAGGAATCGTTTAATGCTTGGAAAGTTAATAGACGTTGTTTTTTTCTATTATAAGACAATTAAAATCAGTTAATTGGTTACACGAGGATGGGGACCAAAGGGAGTAGAAAGGGTTTAACTTTCGCAAAATCCATATTACAAAACACAGCTAGTCGATTAAGTCTGTAAGTCTTTTTTAGTGAAGTTTTCATTACATTACTTTAAATTTCATTATCTCATTATCAAATATTTTATAACTAACCAAGCCTTCAGGCTTCGAACTCTTTTTATCTCAAGACCTGAATTAGTTTTTACAATAATTGGATATTTGAAGGTGATGAAGATTTATGGCAATAATACCAAGAGGGAAGAAGACAGTAGTGGCGAACAGTCCTACTTATAAAAGATGCTGATGACTGGAGTCAGTTGGCTGTTACCTATTAGCGGGATAGCGGTTAATAATTTTAATTCTAAACATACACACAGAAAGAGAGAAATATGATTTGACTATTCACTGCATCAATAAATTACTACTTATAATGAAAAAACTTCAAAGGCAGGACATCGGAACTGGTTAAACAAATAGTCTACGCAATTACAATATAAAATCTTACGATGAGCACTCAGGTCGTCGTTTCTGTTATCCGCAGCAAGAACCAAGGCAAGTTATAATAACAACGCTGCTTACTTCGAACTTGTAACTGAAACAGAGATATTTGCTTGGAATCATTGTGTGTTTCGTGTCGAAGCAAATTTTTGACTCATACAATTGTAGCTATGCGCAGTGATGAATTTTAATCTTTAATTTGCCTCTAAAAACTGTTTCAGTGTTCCTTCCCGGCAATTTTCTTCCTTATATCGTCGTCCTTTTTCCTATTTGACTCACAGACTGACAGGAGATTAAGAAGGACACTCACGATGCACAGACTAACCGTAATGGATAGGGCGGAATGGAGGACACTCCTCCAGAAGGCCAAGTCCTACACAGGGCTGTAGCGATAATGAATGATGGTGAAAATGATGATATCCATTCGATATCAAAAGTTCCAGAATTAAAAACGGACATAATTTTTTAGTTTCCCTAAAACTGCAATTTTCTAATTATTGTTTAGGTTTATGTAATATTGATAAGGCGATAAGTTTAGCAAAAAAAAAGAATAAACTATAACAATTGAAAATAATGGTATTAGTTAGCGCAAAATTTAAATTCCCAGAATAATCGTAACACAGCACTAGACTCCGAATTTGATGGACAAACTACATGACAGTCACATTGTCACATTTATAAGCAACAGAATAAAATCTATAAACCACTATTCCTTATTGTACATTATACACCGATACAGGTACAGAAGTTGAATGCCAAGGCACAAATAAAATTTAACCGCTCATTGTAAAAAATATGGTTTTCCAGATATTGATTCTCCACAAGATTTACGTGATGCAATGTCATTGTCAACATCAAGATTTGTGAATGAAACTTTAATGAATTAAACAACCTAAAAGAAAAAAAGTGTTGCAGGTCGAAGCCGATATTTAAATGGGAAAACAGGCACAAGAATAAAGTTTCCCATTCACAAAAGTGTGACGGCCGAGTGATTGCAAGCAAGCGCATCCAACCTAAACTTCCGGTGATTATCTCTGGTTTAATAGTTGTATTGTAATTGCTAAACAGTAAATCCATGTACCTGGTACCGTTTTGACATTACCTACTATTTTTCATTGATTTTTCCATAATTTTTGGCGAAGAAAAATGTTTAAGGGCTGTTTCGTTTCCTTTAAAGAATGATAATAAGAGTGTCAAAGGCATTGTGAGTTACTCTAGGATCATATTTTGTTACCTTTCTCGTCAAAGCACACACGCACAAACATTATTTCTCTTTCATTCTGCCTTTTCCAGTTTCACGAGTTTTTCTGAACATGCTGGCTCCTTTTATTCATTCCAAGTTTCTCAAGTTACCAAAGAAAAAAGACTGTGGGTTAGCAAGCGAGGCCTTAAGAGGAAACTTCGACACAAAAGAACGACTTTCTAAATGTAAAATTCATTCGAAATTAATGGCGAAGAAAATGGCAGCGTCATTACGAAGCTTATTAGCACAATAACTCCGAAATAATACATTTTTTGGCAGGCAAATAACCTAGAAACACACAGCCTTGTTACTTTTGACGTTCTTTGAATAATAATTAAAATTTTCACCTTTTGCCACGCATACACAATCCGATTGAAATATTTAGCTTTGTGGTCGTAGCAACAAAGAGAAAAAGAAAACTTGGCTAATCTGCCATATGCTCACACATCAGCCGATAATTACTGTAATATTTTGTCAATCATCTGTTCTTGATCCTTCGGGTTAATCATATTTTGCACCCTTTATTGATTGCGATATTTAATGGATAATTGGTTTCCGAAAGCAAATTATGTCTTTGATGCCGATTCAATTTGAATAATAATAATAAAAAAAAGGAAAAGAAAAGAAAAGAAAACTTGGATTTTTATTCTTTTGCGTCACCCAAACTGTTCAGTTCAGCCTACGTCCTTGGGATAATAATGATATATAATGAGATTCTCATCCTGCACGTGACGTCGTATGCCATTTCTAGACGGACGAGTGAGCTTACAAATGCTAGTGCTTACCAATGTGTATTTGAAAGAGTTGGTGGGTTCGGTGAACTGTACAGTGGGCTCAGTATATGCAAGTGGAAAAGGAAGGCTTTGTCAGTTTTTCTTCTTCCATGGTTACTCCTGAAGTTCCCTTTCATCGTCTCCTTTACTTTCTAGAACCGACGCTTCTGATATTATCTATATCACTCCGTTGACTGCGCGGGACATCTTACGATGAGTTCTGCCGTGTCGTTTCACTGTGGCAGTCTTCTGCCATTGTTGCAACAGCTGATTTAGTTTTGCACGACCTTCAGACTCGCTGGCCATTCGTCGTTGTAAGAATAGGATTTGTCCTTCTTTACATTTTCCATCCTTATAAGAGCTCAGTAAGCCTCTATACCAGTTATTATGTTTGCGTATAGTAACTGACCTCTGGTGCCAGGCCCTCCTATGTTTGACAGTAGCTGACTTAATATTCTGGTGGTGTCGATTTAGTTTTGCAGTGACCTTGTCAACGATATGTTCCTCGATACTTCATACTGATTTCTCGTATTTGCGTTGCTACAGTGAGGCCAAGATTTCGGATCAGATCCATGAGGACGTTGGTAGAGTTTATGAATCCTGTGAAAGTTCGAGGATGTTAAAGCAAAGGTAGAGTCTGATAGAGATTTTTCTCATTAATCACCATCTACTGAATCTTAGAAAATATTATAGAATGAAACAAACTAAATGTTTAACGAAAAACTTTTCAAAGCAAATACCTCTATATGTACACCCTTGAAATATATTCATCTTCAACAGATGTTCACCAAACCATTTTTGTATTTTTATCCACTACACCCCCTCACGGATTTAAGACCTTCTCATTTTTTGGCGGGAGTGTGTTTGAAAGAAGGAAAAAAAGATTTACACAAACTCATTTGTAATTTCCTTGACAAAGGAAATATAATGTTGACATTTTCGAACGCGTTCACTGCTATGAATGTATCATCAACTCTAAATGTTTTAATGAGAGGCACTAAGTTTGCAATTCTATCTCTGTCTTTGTTTTGTCTTTGACGTCTTAGATGGTCTTATCTTGTTGAAGAGTAGAAATCTTCAGATTCATTAATAAATTATAATTTATGCATTTAACTGTGGCAGGCGTTATGCGCACATATTAAATTAATCGAGTTGTTGCAATAACATTTGACATTTAAGAAATCGGTAACGTCAGAAGTGGCCCATGTGATTATAGGGAGTCTAAAATTCCTCTAGAGCACTGGAATAATTCCCAATTGTTAAGGGACTTACAGAACTCGTAATTCGCTGACATCGAAGTTTAAACTATTTCATGACATGAGTTCTCTTCCTGCCTGAGCATCCACACTGATGATTATTCACAATATTTGAACAGTCGATGATAATCGTCCAAGAAAATCATTTTGTGAAAACCAAATCTGATCATTGTATTATAATATGTATGATATATGTGGGTGTAAGGTGGCTTTTTGTTTTCTAATACAGTAGGTAAAATCTCAAATAGTGTAGGGGAAAACCTTTGCAAAAAACGATAAAAACGACTTCACCAAAAAACGTTCAGACCCGATAACACACTGATAGCATTTCCATAAAAATAGCAAATCCCATTCTCACCCCTCGGAGGAATTTTTTTTTTTTAACGAAAGGATTCATTTGTTGAAGTAACGATGCACCTGCTGAACTCGTACAGCTTCCAGTCGATGTAACATTATAAATGAAGTCCAGGTTTTGAACTGATAATAAAAAGCGAGTTGATTTTTTTGCTGAAGTTAATTACTCAGTCATAAATAGAAGGAGCAAACAGGCGCAAAATCTGTGAGTTGCTACATGTTTCGGATATTAAGTTACCTGTCTACGTTTTTATGCAGAGAGAAATAATCACCGTGATTGTGTTCGATGAACGATTTTCCTATTTTATAATTAACCATAAACAAAAATAATTTTTTCTTTGCCGATTCTTCTTTTCTGAGCACGACGACTGCTTACGGTTATTCTTATTTGTGATGGAATTTTAATCAGTGCTTGGTATTTGGCTTTCTTTTTCTCTTTTTTACTTTTGTTTTCTTAAAGTCTGTAATTTATCTCAAAATTACAAAGTAGCCAAGGTTGAAAAACTTTTCTTTTAATTTCTTTTTCCTAAATTTACAATGTTTCTGCTTTGTAAAAACCTTCATCGGATTTGACCATTGCCCTTGTGATGCTTACTTTCAACTTTAATTATTTTAACTTTCCTTGCGTGTTTTTAAGGAAAAAGAATTTTGGTATAGGGGAGCTTCCAAATAAAACTTGTGTTATTAAGAAAACCGTTTTGGACCCAATAACATAGGATTCAAAGTTGAGCTTTTTGTAGAGCTTCGTTCTGGGCAACCGTCTTTAGTCCACGACTTCTATCCTCGCAAGAACACGTTAAAGCAAAATCCTTTTTCCTAGCATTGGACATTTTCGATAAAAATAAGTCATAAATAATGATGGAAACTATAATATACAATAAAGATTATTTAAAGAGTGATGAAGTTATACTTTGGTATTATTCTAAAAACGGACAGAACTTTCCGGTAGACCTAAAATATTGTAATAAAAATATTTGCTCTACTACTATTATTCTTCGCGCGATCGTTCCATAATTGTTTGAATTGTTACCGGGTGTTGGTCGAACTGAAAAACGTAATCGATTCCAACTTCTATTTACATTGTTGCTCTTTCTAGAAAATTCGATGGACCAATTACAGGATTTCTTGGTCTCACAGCCTGTCGGATACAAGTTGAATCGTGTTTAAACTTGTCCGATTCCGAATCCTCGTTTCGTACGAAACGTTTTAATTGGTCACCGCTAACAATATATTGTACTTTAAGATTATATAAAACATATCTTTAGATTTTAAATAATATTAAGATATAGAATTTTAAACCATGACTTATTGTAAAACTATATTTACAAATAAATTAATCTGAAACGAAACTTTGAGGAAATATTTTTACATGTTTATAATACACAGTGTTTCACCTGAAACCCGTTTGAATGTGAATTCAACACTTTTCTTAATTCCTATATACTGTAAACTTGACTCGGACTATCATTCTTTTACCAAAATATAGCTTTGCAATGTGTGTACACACAAAACTATTAAGTGAAATTTTCCATAAAACTGGAGTGAACCGAGCCGAGACTACAAACAGAATCATGGAAACAACCCTGACTCTTGTTCTAATACGTATTTCATAAATAAAAATTTTCTTCTCATTATAGTTGAGGGTTGTAAGATACCAGTAGTTGGATTTGTAGAAGTAGAAGCTGTGCTTAATTTTTTTAAGCTCTTTGAGTTGTTTTCCATACCCAATTTCATTCCCAAATTTCATCTAATGGAAATTAAAGCTTCAAATAAAGGTCCTCTCGATTCGACGCTTTGAATTTGAGTTTTTTTGCTTATCGACTTTGATTCCTCTAAGCAACCACAAACCGAAGACTCCTTTTCCAAAGTCGGCCTCTTAAGGAAATAAATCTTTTTGTATAATTTTATCGTTATTAGTAAAATGGACGACATTATTATACAGCGTGTATCAGAAATTTATCCTTATTAACATTAATGAAACTTTCAACCATGAATTATTTAAATTTGGGTTGAGGGAACCATTTAGGATTTGGGCCCTGCACACTTCTATTTATTTTATTACTGTATTACTTTGAGCCACCACCCTGACAAGATTTTCAAGCGAAAATACTTAAATTTGGCTTTTAGAGGGCGCGAGGGTTTATTTTTGGGTTCAATCTGCTTTGCCGGTGTTACACCTGGCCCTAAAGCCTGAAAATATGTTGAACATTCTCCCTTCGAGGCAACGTCTTCCCTTTCTCTTGGCCAGCCAACAGAATGGAATCACATGGCTCTCTTCCATCGTTCCCAATTGGTGTTGTGTTAACTGTTATTCCAGAAGTTGATATCTGTCTCTGCGCATTCTTTTTCATAGCATGTCCCTACTATTTTCGCCCTCTTTTCTCTTCCGCGGGACTCTACGGGTAACAAAATAATTCGGAATTTATTGTCCAATATTTTTTGTATACATTTTTTACAATACAGGCGATCGAAATGAGTATCTCCGATCGGTGACCGGTGTGTCGAGGTTGGATAGGTGTCGCAACACGGCCATTCGCGAAGGGCTTCAGGTCGAGCTGCTTCTTCTCCGGATCGAGAGATCCATCCTCCGATAGTTTGGGCACGTGCTGAGACTCCCCCTAGAACTCCTGGTTCATCGGGTCCTGTCGAAGTGCCCGGGAGGAAAGCGACCCCGTGGCCGTCCGCGGCAGGGGTGGCTCAGGGGGGTGAAGGCCTTGACCGAATCCCGTATGATGACCCCGAGTACTCTGACCTCGATAGCGGAGGACCGTTCTAGTTGGAAGTCTTTGGTTGATACCCTCACTCCGCGACCCTAACGGATAAGCGGGTTCATGAAAAGAAAGAAAAAAAAATTTGTTACAATTTCCTTCCAATGCTCCTCTCGACTGGTGGTCCATCCGGATCCATCTGCCTCATCTCTTCTTGACGAACCACACGACCAAAGACACCTTAAGAGAGACAAACCACTAGACTCCACAACACGCTTTCCATTTCGTCTACACTTTTTTCTACCTTTCTTCCTTTCCTCCTCCTCCTCCTCCTCCTCCTCTTTTTCTTCTCATTGTCTTATCTTATTTCTATCACTTCTACTTGTTATATCATTTTTACTTCTTTCTAAGAAGTATTATAATATTATTATTATTGTCTCTTCTTTACTTCCCTTCTATTGTCTCTGTTCTCCTTCTGATTCATTCTGTTTCTTATTATTCTATTATTATTATATTAATAATTACTCTTTTACTCTTGACTATCTCTTATTCCATCCGGTAGGCTGTACCTTCAGTTATACACGACTATCCTATCCTAACCATAAAATTTAGAAGTATTACATTTAAATATATAGTATCAAATAAATAGCCTACGATTTCAACGGCGAATTCTTTCTTAAATAAATAGTGGGTCCAAAAATACGTGTAAATAATTGGCCTGCGTTGTTTTTCTATAAGCCAGAGGTTAAACATTATTAATATCTTTTCTTACTTATTATTATTGTTATTATGGTTTCCAAATGTATGATAAATATCATCACTGAAGGATTCTCGTAAGCAATCCCGATGTTCAAGTCTTTATGCGGTTACGTCAGGATTTGGCAGAATGAATCAGCGGTTGGTCTGCCCCATTTCAAGACCTTCAAGTCTTTCCATCTTAATTTTTTGTTATTATCAATTTGTGATGGTCAGGATTTTTTATACTATTGTGTAAGGTAGTTACATACAAAATGTCCGTTTTTTCTTTGTAGTCCGATACTTACGAATGCTAGTGCTTGCTCCAAAGATAATAAAAGATCAGAAACATATGCGAATTTGCATTCTCTAATCGTATGGTGTAATCCGTTTCTTTTTTTCTATATGAAACTACTCGCCTCACGAGTCCTTGAGATTGAAACTTCAAATTCACATGATCTGAGATTTGTAAAAGTCAAAAAGTGGATCATTCAGTGTTTGAGTGGTAACCGTTGCCTTTTGGCTAATGTAAAAGTTCAAGTTTCGTTATTAGTTTCAAAGAACTGGGTGTAGTCACTCTGATTACGTACAACGTGGTTTACTTGCTAGAAATTTCCTCACAGAAAGGAAGGATCATGCCTAGTTCAAGGAATCCTTTCATTTCAAAAGTTAACCTCACAAAGAGAAGCAATCGGTGCCCCAAGAGAAGTTTACTTTCATTTTAGGAGAACTAAATATTAGGCCTTTAGACTTTATTTGAAAAGATTTAGTGTAACAAGCAGGTAAAAAACAAGACGAATAGTTATGCTTGGGAAACATTTGAAAGATAATAATGTCATTTTTTGTTAAATGCAATGCACAGAAACAACATTACCTTGAAGAGATCGACTTAGAGTTGAGATTCAAGTTCCGTTCTGTATCCAGGCTGTGAAAAAAAGGCAAAACGGTTGGATAAGGTGACAGAAAATTCTCTTATTCGCCCAAAACTTTGACTCCAGAGGTGAAACAGCCAACAGATTAACCCTTTTGTCCCGGAACTTTTTTACGCAATGACAATGTCCAAAATGTAGTCCAAAACTGCAGGCTATTTAGAACCGACTCCAGTACCGTTCTGGCAGACTGTTAAATCTATATTTTCTTAATCCTTCAAACACAAGACAAACTACACTCGAACTGTGTATTATTTTTAGCTGCCTCCTGTGTCACACATCTTACCATCTTCACTTCACTGTATAGCGTCTGTTCCTTGTAGCCACGATTACGATGCAAAAACTTGAAAAACTCAAATTTAAGGTTCAAACGTTCACTTCGTGGATCTCAGTTCTGGGAGCCCAGATAAAATGCAAATATTCCGATAAGCCAAAAGAAAACTTCACAGTGTACTTGTTCTTGCCATAGCCCTCAGGGTAGTGCAACAAACTTGCCAGTAATATCCGCTACTGCAACCGGAAGGACTTAAAACCTCCCCCCTTCTCTGAGTTTATTTTGTGGGTTTGAGAGTCAATAAAATGTCGATTTCCACATGTTCAATGAGAGAAACAACCGATCAATCTTATTTTAAATATCTATGTTGGTTATATTCTGGTTTGTTACCTTTGGCATTCAATTACCGATTTCATGTGAGCATAAAAATAAAACTTTGGATAAAACACTCATAAAATTATAAAACCAACCACTTTCTTACTTTTAAGCCTTCCATTACCTTCTCGATAGGAAAACACCCGCCGATTTTTTTTTTTCATGTCTCCTGACCTTCGGTTGAAAGTTCCTTCACCCTTATGACGAAAACGATTCGCGGTAACTGAAAAAAAAAAATTGAAAACCACTCAGGGAAAACGTGAATGGACCAATTCAAAGTGATTAACTTCGAAAACTTGTTGGTCAGTCGTTTTGTAATTGGTGTATTTGTGGCTACATAGACATTCACAAACTCATTCAAGAGCCTCACTAGCTCACCGCTATCATACCTATTTTAGTTTTTTGATTACTCCATGGCTATTTATTTGTATCTCTTCCCGGGTCAGAATGAGTCAAAATGAGTCAAGACTCCAAACTCCATTCAATAAGTCTAACTACAACTGACCAATTCGTGGAAAGAAAGAGATTGTTGCCGTGAGCAAGAATGCCAGATTTCATTTTATTTTACGGAATTAAATATACGTTTAAATTTGAATAAACATATATATATTGAGCTGATGAGCTACAGGAATCCCTGGGAACATGCATTAGAGACAGCAGGGCTAAGAATCAGCAGACAAAAGACGAAGTACATATGCAGCGGTATTTTGAATCCAATCAACACCTTGTAGGTACGGGTTAAAATAAGGTACGAATTTAAATATCCGGGTTCCATTGTTGTCAACGATGCCGGTACGCGTGAAAGGATGGGCATATAAAACAGAAGTGGGGCCTGCGCTTATGAATAGTCCCAAACAAGGCCAAATTTAAAAACTGCATACAACAGAGATGAGAATGGTGAGGTGGGCGGGTGGAATCACTCTGCTCGACAAAATAAAAAACCAGTTTATTCGTGAGAGCTTTAAAATCTGCCTCTTCGAGTGAAAATGAGGGAAACCCACCTGAGATAGTATGGAGACGTCATAAGAAGACCAGAGGCAGAACATGCTGAACAACTGTAGGAGACTGAGGAAGCGAGGGAGACCTCCTCAAACTTGGTTGTCCGTAATGAGGAAAGACGTAAAGGAAATTCAAGCTGAAGAGACGACGATCCTGGACAGAAGCGCCTAAAGAAGAGTGACCAGGAGAGTTGACCTCAAACAAATGAAGGCCATAAGGCTATACCAAGAAAGAGAAAGAGAAAGAAAGAGTTATTGAGACGGTATATAACAATGACAGAACGAACTCTAACTCATTGTAAAACAATAATCACAAATTAATTAATCTGAAACAATGTTTCAGTTTACGACACATACAGTGTTTGAAATTTTTAGCGATTAGTACGGTGTAAGATTCGGATTTTGTGGCCTCTCTGGCTTTGATCATGACCGTATAAAACTAGCAATAAAAAGGAGAAGTCGGGAGACATAATTTTAATGTAGTACATAAGGTCAAAAAAAATTTTTTTCACATAAATTTAGGGAAAGCGTGGAATATTTTATTGAACCATGACGTACTTGGGCGGTTATACAAAAAACCTTTTCTTTACAATCGATACATTGTATCATTGTCTTTGAATAAAGGCTGTTGAACAGTAAAAATCTCCAGTAATAGAGTAGTAAAGAAATTTTGAGGATGCGTGAAATGACAATCATCTTAATGAAAGTTTAATCTCAGATGAGAGTATCTCAAGAATATGAACAAAAAATTAAAGGCTAAATCAAGAACCGAATCTCAGTTTTATATTTTAATTAAATTCAAGGCATTTTATTAAATTGATTTTACTTGGTAGCCAGAAAGTCTCAGTCAATAAATTTCCTTAATTATCTTAACAGGTGTGTTTAAGTGGAGGAACTTAAGTTTCCGCAAAAACTTCTAAGGTTGGAATTGTTTTCAAATGTTCCCTGTTTAACAAATTCACTTGACTTAAGAAAACAGTTTGAAATGCTAATTTCCCTCTTAAATGCCCCTCAAATTGACAGTGTATTAACAGCACACACATGCAACAACAATTGTTCGACTATTAACTCGAAAAAAAGTTCAAATTACTTGAAGAAAATAATAATAACAATGATAAAACCGCGAAGACTCGTGTTATTTTTTAAATGTTCCTCCTCCTCCCTTCTCATCCTTCCGTCCTTGTCTCACTGGTTCAACTGAGACACTAATCTCTTTCAAGACCTGCCCACTAAAACAATAAAACGAAATGCGCCCTTTAATTCACTCTTAATTCCTGGATATTTTCTAAAACACCTCTTTGAGATAACTCGTTTACTACATCAAGACTCCATTAAGTCAAGTCGATTTCCACCCTAAACAAAATCGCTTCTCATGTGTTTAATAACTGTAATTAATAGACAGGAATTCGGCGACAGATGGGCTTCGCGAATGGCATGTGCATATAAAAGATCGTAGTGATTTGTTTCGATAATTTTTTCTAGGTGCTGTTGAGAAGTACTCCTTCTGAAGAATTAGTACAATTGAAGACCATTTTTTAGGCCAATGACATCCAAAGTCGTCCCTACCAAGCCCCAGGTGCCCGTGTATTACGTCGGCCTGACGACGTCCACATTTTCTGAGAACCCTTGTGCAGAGACTCCTGTCGCACAAAGGATCCCAACAGCTCCCTTCGCTATGGGAAGGGCTGGCTTGAGGCGGGCTGGGCACTAGTCAGGATGGAACCGAAGAGAGAAGTATTCACCAAAAAACCTTGGGGTAAACGACAAGTCAGCAGACCGAAAATGAGATGTCTCAGAGGTGGGGTGAAAGAGGACCTGAAAGCAGTGATAACCCGTAGCTGGACGACCGTTGCAATGGATCGGGCTCGGTAGGCAACCGTGATTGCGAAGGCCAAGGCTCTGGGTGAAATTTTGTGCCAAATAATATAAATGCATTCGAGACAACCAAGATTTGTAGGACGCACAGGAAGCCCAGTACAGTTGTCATATGTATTAATAGAAAAGAGTCAAGTTCATGATCTGGGTTGCTTCTGTAAACACCATAACTATTATTTAAAATTTTTACAATAATTTGGCTACTGGATCCAAAAGTACCCAGAATCAAAGAGGAGGTTGTAACTTGTAAACAGTTCTCTCCCTCTCCTGTTACCTTTATTTCATCCCATGTAGTATCTAACTTGCCTTAAATAAGTGTAAATTTATTTTTGGAAAGTAACAACAGAAGTCTTTAAATGAAATGTCTCCAGGAAATTTTGAAGCGTGAGACTGTAACAGGAAAATACACGCAGAAGAAGAAAGTCCACTAAGAACATAGTCTACATAAGGATAATTTGTTGAAAAGTATCTATTTTGAAATTGTACTTATAATTAAAATAGCTTCTCTCCCAAATTCAGTTTATGTTTGAGGAACTCCCGTCTCAAATTGAGAATCACAACCACGGCCTAAATACCTATAAAGTAAGGATTTTCGAACCGATACAAACATAACAGTTTTTAATTACTATTTTGGGCGGTTCTTAAACAGATAATCCTTCTTGTAATCAATGAAAGTAAGAATTTAAATTCTTTTTGAAAATAAATTCTGCAACAGTTATTAAACAGGCATTATTTTCATTCTTTTCATTTTCCTCATCAGCATTTGCGCGCCTAAAATCGAGCAAACAATTTCTTATAAAATATTTTCATGCGTGCACACGCACACCAAGTCAGAGAAAAAATTCTCGTTCGCACGCAATACTCATTGTTTGCTTATTTGTTTTCACTATTACCAAAGAAAACGATAAATAAATATGGAATGTTTGTGTATACGACATTTTAATTGGCTACAATTTTCAACCTTGGCTTCCATCGGGGTGGTCCAGAAGTTCTTTTAACCTGTCACCATTCATGATGTTGTGTGCCAGCGTCATGCTTGCAAAAAAACGCACGAAGCGGATGTAGAGATGATTGATTCCTCAACGGTCATTCTGAGGAAAAAAAAGAAAAGCTTTTCTTTACCTTAGGCTTAGTACTCTACGACGACGTACCATCCGATCCAGCTGTGAAGCAGCTGTGTGGACCGTATAGTGCATCTTAGTTTACTATGCATAATATGTACATAGAAAGAGAAAAACCCAAACGTGTGGCAGTGGTTTGACGGGACACGTTCATTCTGAAACCGTAGACCCCATGTAGACCATAACGACCCCATGACAACTACATACATTTGAGGAACTCACTCGTAACAGCGACGTAGAGAAGGTGAAAACTCTGTTTTAAGTCAGTTATTACTTGTTTTATTAAAGTTAAACTTCTGCACCAGTAGAACTTGAAACTAAAAACATTACACACTGGGTTCTTACACCGCGTCATGTTTGAAGATCTCAATCAACGTTTCGTCCACTTGGATAGCTGTGGACAAGCAGGGTGTCATCCTGACGATGTCCAAAGCTATCCGAGTGGACGAAACGTTGATTGAGATCTTCAAACATGACGCGGTGTAAGAACCCAGTGTGTAATGTTTTTAGTTTCACAATTTGAAATCCTTCGATACCGATAAAGAGAAGGGTAAGCCAAATTAAAACGTATGATACTGATATAATATAAGTAACTTTTAACTTCTTCGTTGTTGATAATTATGTCACTCCATGAAACGGAGAAAAAATCGGCTTTTAAAGATTACGACCACGTTTGAACACGTTTTAGCAGCTTTACGACCTCCTGACATCTTTGACGGGAAAACAGATTTGAATTATCTTGCTCTAGACGGAATCCTAAATTTCCTAATCATTCTTAATTCGATGGAAGGATATTTTTATTCTACAGAGAGTACACTCGTCTTACAAAAACAGGTTTTAATCATATATGGCTAGAAGGCTAAGCGCTTCCTGGTTTTGATTAACCAAATCTCTGTTTTGAGATCAATCTTCCCATTTTAGTGATTTTATAATTAATATTGATTGACGTGGTTTAGGGCCTTGGTTTTCACCGAAATTCATCAAATTTAAAGTTTTTCTTGTAATAGATTTTAAAATATGGCTTGTGACACTCGAAAGACTTGTCTTTTCTATTATAAAACCTTGTTAGATTTAAATTTCGCATGTCGAATGTTTTGGTTGACGTTACTCTCTAATTTATGTAAAATAAACTTCCACTATAACTTTACTTTGTCGAATTGTTTTACATGACGACCAAACTTCTAAACAAATGGTTTTCCTCAGTTCCCGTTCTGGCAGACCTTAAAAAAGACATTAATAATAAATGACTGAGATAAAAGCCTTAGAAACGAAAGCGTTTTGAACCTGAAACCAATCAGATACAAGAAAAGAGAAATGTAAAAGTCGTAAAAATGAAAAATTACTTCAAAATTACAGTCTAATAGCCTGAAATGTACCTTCTGAATTATACTTCGTGATACCTGGCTAAAAAATTTTTTCTGCAATACTTCGATGTTGACAAATGGTTTTATAATTAATAATTGGCGTTTTAACGTAAAATTTGGGAGTTGATGCCATAATGAATGGTTTTGCAAAATCTGATGAATATGAATGAACAAGAATAATTTGTTCAGATTAAACGCTGTTGTCACAATTTACATTTTTTAAAGTGTAAATTTGTTTTAAATCATAATGAGGCGGAGATGAAATAAAAATGTTACGGCCATTTGGAGTGAATGTTGTTGGACGAAGTTTCTTGGCTCGAACATTTCCCTAAAAGAAAATAAAAGTTGAGGCCAAAGACAATGAACACAATACACTGAAGTGAATTGATTCTTTTGTGTTTGTGTAGACCTATCCGTGAAACAGAATAGCATGAGTGAGAGCAATGAACTTCAAGAAACAACCTTTCAAATCTAAAGGTTATAAATAACTCTAACAATAGAACATTGCTCTTAACCTTTCCGTTATTTCTGGGTGTTTTTGAACCCAGTAGCCAACCTCAAAGACATCCCATGCCGTTGCCCCTGTTATCAATATCCCCGAATTTCAGAGAGATGATGTTCTCAAGGGCGTTTTTTTTTCCTTTTCTTTTCTTTTTCTTTTCATGGACCCGCTTTTCCGTTAGGGTCGCGGGGTGAGGGAAGCAATCAAGGACTTCCAACTGGCACGATCTTCCGCTATTGAAGTCAGAGAACGGGTTATCGGCGATTCGGCTAAGGCCTTCACCCCTGAGCCACCTGGACGGCCACGGGGTCGCTTTCCTCCCGGCACTCCGACAGGACCCGACGAACCAGACGTTCTGGGGAGCCTCTGAACGTGCCCAAACCATCGGAGGATGGATCTCTCGATCCGGAGAAGAAGCGGCTCGACACCCCTCGCGAATGGCTGTGTTGCGACACCTATCCAGCCTCGACACACCAGCCACCGCTCGGAGATACCTCATTTCGGCCGCTTGTACCCGGATCTGATCCTTTCGGTCATCACCCACACCTCATGACCATAAGTGAGGACAGGAACATAAACGGATCGGAAGATGCTGAGCTTCGCCTGGATGCTCAGCCCAGCCTCCTCACTACGGACCCCCCCAACTGTTGCATCACTGCGCCAGCCTGGGCGATCCGCGACGCGATCTCTGCGTCCGTCCTGCCATCACTTGTGAACCAGACCCCAAGGTACTTGAACTTCTCCACCTGCCCCAGCGCGGCTCCGCGAAGGCGGATGTCGCACTTAACGGGCTTCCTCGAGATCACCATCACCTCCGACTTGGTCACACTGATCCTCATCCCGGCCTCGGCATGCAGCATCGAAACCGTCGAGTGCCGCTGGAGTTCAGACTGGGTGGATCCCAGAAGGACGAGGTCATCCGCATAAGCAAGATGCCCCTTCCAGGTCCCCATATCTGAAACTCTCACTTCCTCGGCTGCACTGTAGCATCCAATCCATATAAATTATGAAAAGGAGAGGCGACAGCATGCACCCTTGGCGGAGTCCAACGGACACGTCGAAAGGCTCCGACGTGACGCCATTTACCCTGACGCATCCTGCATCTCCGTACAATGACCCGATGGCCTCAAGAGGAACCACCGATGCCATATGTCTGGAGGACCTCCCAGAGTCTCCCGCGAGGAACCCGGTCGTAGGCCTTTTCCAAGTCGATGAAACACGCAAAGACTGGTCGTACTCCCAGGACCCCTCAAGGATGAGCTTCAGGGTCAGGAGCTGGTCGGTCGTGCTTCTTCCGGGACGGAATCCATTGACCCTCCCCAGCCTGTCCTCGACCACGGATCTGCAACGGCCTCCAGCACCTTCGCAAAGACTTTCCTGGGAGACTTAGCAGGGTGATGCCCCTATAATTGGAACAATCACTCCTGCTCCCTTTCAAAGATTGGGACAATCACCCCGGTCTGCCAATCCTCCGGTGCTGTTCCTCCTGCCAGGCCACCTTAATGACGCGAGTGAGCCAAAGGACTCCTCTTCCCTAGCGCCTTCAACATCTCGGGCCGGATTTCATCCACACCAGCAGCTTTGCCTCTCTTGAGCGATTTAATCGCTCGAGCGACTTCAGCCACGGTGGGACTATTCTCCGCCCCAAGTGTGGCGCCGGTTCTGCCACCCTCGGTGCCCTGAGTTGGATTGAGCAACTCCGAGAAGTACTCTCTCCAACGAGCAAGGATGGCCCTCCTCAAAGAGGAGAGTGCCGTCTTGGATTTACCTCCAACGGCACCCGGATTCCTCCCTCTGAGGCGGCGGATGGTCTGCCAAAACTTTTCCTGGCAGATCCGTAGTCGGATTCAAGCTGCTCGCCGAACTCCTCCAAGCCCGCTCCTTGGCTGCTTTCACAGCCAACTTGGAGTCCTTCGCGCCTCAACGTACCGGCCTCGAGAGTTCGTCCTTCCGGTGTAACCACACCTTGAAGGCTTCCTTCTTCTCTTTAATGGCCCGCCGGACCTCCGGGTCTCCCCACGGAGTCCGCCTGCAGCCACCGGCCGCCACGCCAAGCCGCTTCACCGCTGCCTCCGCGGATTCGGTGACGGCTGTCTTAAACAGACGCCATTCCTCCTCCACTTCGGCCACGAGCGGTGGAAGTTGCTCGAATCTATCCCTTATGTGGTGCGCAAAAGATTCCCGAACCTCTTCGTTCTGGAGCTTCTCCCACATCACACGAGTCGGTGCTCCGACCGCGCGCTTCTGTGGTTTCGGCCCCGTCCCGTCCAGGTTGAGCTCGCACACCACCAGATGATGGTCGGTTGACAGCTCAGCCCCTCTCATAACCCTCACGTCGCACACGATCCGCCTCGCACAAATTGGCACCATGACGAAGTCTATAATAGACTTCTGCCCAAGCGTGTCACGGTACCAAGTGTACTTGTGGACGTCCCTGTGCTGGAAGAAGGTGTTCATGATCGCCAGGCCATGGCACAGCCGAAATCCAACAACCTCTCCCGTTCGGGTTACAGTCGGGGTCGTTCCTCCCCACCACTCCCCTCCACGTCTCAGAGTCGTTCCCCACGTTGAAGTCCCCATCAGGATATAATTGTCCGCTTTAGCCGCTACTTTCATAGCGGCTTCCACGTCCAACAGGAAGGCGGTATACTCTGACTGGTCGTTAGGTGCGTACACCTGCAGAACAGCCAGAGTTGACGTCTTCAACTGAAGCGTCAGTACCGCCATCCTTCCCCAACGGGGTCCATTCAATCACCCGGTCCGACAGCCGGGGGCTCGTGAATCCCCACACCGCCTGCGGCACCATTGCAGGGTCGACTCCGGAGCAGAAGAGCTTCCATCCGTCGGGAAGATCCACGGTTTCGGAGCCTTTCTTGGTGGAGGAGACACAGGATATCCAAACGATACCTTTGGCCTCCTCCACCAGTTCCAGGCGCTTCTCCACCGTCAGCGAGAAAACATTCCAGGTTCAGGGCGTTTTTGCACAAATTGCCTTTTTCAAAGTCCAAACAAAGTTTTTTATAATGAAGACAATTGACCCAGACATATGCAGTATACTGTTTCCTTTTGACCAAAAACTCACTTTCAGCTTCCACGGAAGTTCTGGACTGAGTCCCCTGGTAAACAACGTGGATTCCAAGACTTAGGTACGTTATGAATTAACCATCAAATTTCATTTCAGTCAATTAATGATCTACTATAAAAATTGATTTTGAATCCCGTTTTTCATACTTTTTGGCCATAACAGGAAACTGGGGGAGAATTTGAACTCGCAACTATACCTTCTTGGTTTGGCATTCAAGCACTATACCACAGACCTCCGCGCATTTCGACAAATCACCCTAACTATACTTTTAACAAAACTAAGAATTTACAAATTTTACAAAAATCACAAATTTTTCTTTCTGTTGATGTCACGAAGCTTCGAGTTCCTAATAATTAAAAATAATTTTTTCCTTCGCTTCTGTTTGATTGCCACGCTACCTATATGGTGGCATCAGTGGAAGGAAGTTTCGATTGAAAGTCGAGACGTTTGGTGAGAGAAAGAGAAAAATTCTCTAATCCAGGGATGGCGAACCTTCATTCAAAATATTAGCTTGGTAAAAACTATTCGCAAGTATAATTAAATAAACAAATACAGTAGAAGCAATTCTTCTTTAAACAATTTTATCTAATTCGTACCTTTATCTACTTCGAGAGAATCCACGCAATATTTTAATAATAAAATGTATAATTTGAGGGTTGTAGTTAACGTACTTTAGATAAGTATTCAGTACTGAAAATTTATATCATAAGTTATAAATTAAGTGTAAATCAATAAATTTTAATTAATTTCTATTGAAAAAGATAACTTATTTAACTTATTAAAAAATAACCATTTTGTTTTGGTGCGTGCCATCAAAATTTTCAAACGTGCCAGTTTTGGCACGCGTGCCATGGGTTCGCCATCCCTGCTCTAATCTAACCAAAAATTTGACTAGTAAAAAAATAACATTACTAACATCAAATTATATAAGTTTTTAAATAATCATCTCAATGTTGCTTGAGGTTCTCGAAGACTCGCCGGAGAAGGCAATACTTTCCAAAGATTCTCGACTTGGTGTCCTTCTGTCCCTTCCGTGGTTCTGTCTTTCTATAGTGTTTATGTATGGTCTTCATTTGTGAGGAGGAGGGGTAGAGATGCTTCTCATTCCATTTTCTTCTTACTTGGTTGTCCCTGTCGAGCGCGTTCGTAGATCTGCAACTTTTTTGATGAGTCCAGCAGGCCCTGTGTTATATTATTCATGTTGAGAAGTAAAGTACATAGTTTAATTCAGCTCAAAAAGCTCAATAGCATTTTCTACGTTACATCTGAACAACAACTAAATATGTAAAAACGTTGAGCAAATTTTTTTACAAGAATTGATACACTCTTGATTTTACTTTGATAGACAAAACTTTGTATAATAGTTATATTATGGCATAACTAATAAAACTTAATTCTCACCCATACATATTATTACACAGACTCTGTATTTCTGTAAAATAAATGGATGAGAACCCGAACTAGGAGTGGGATGAAGTTTCAGAAAATCGAACCTCATAAGTAAGGTAATTATAATTTATTTTTTGTTATGGTCTCCAATTTTTAGGGTCCTCTTAATTGCATACAATCATATATAATTTAAAGAGGTTGTCGTAACTCAGCAGCTTTTTTTTTAATGAAGAAATTATAGACAGAGACAAAGAACAAACGATAAAAGCAGAGAAAGAGAAAAAAAAGTTTATTTAGCTGTAATCCACCCTCAGAAGTAATATAATCGCCCCTCACCATGTGAGCGTATAATATTGGCTATGTATTCATAAGAGTCAAGTAGATTGAAGTTGGGGTTGATTCGGGGGATGAGTCTGAACTTTTCCCCTTATTACATGGAACGTTCATCTGGGAAATAAATCCTGCGTGAAGCCCGTTTGTCTATGAATGAAAGATGGAACAAGTGCAAGAACCCCACAACATTCTCATGCACATCTTGAAGAAAGGCGTGGACCATTGTATCATTTGCACGAATACAAAAATATCTGTCGTGTGTTTTAAGTTGGTGTAACAGACAACAGTATAACTTAGTTTTATTAAGAAAGCTTAAATATATATAAAGGGCAAGCGGTCTTCTGGTGAATTTTCATACAAAGAGCAAGTATTCATCATGAAGACATCATTAATGCTTCATCCTCATTTCGGTATTGCCATCCCGTTTTTGGTATCAAAAAGAATCGGGCTGATTGCTTTGGACTGATCCCCTTGCTGCTTGAACCCACTTACTGAGTAGCTGTTTACCAAGTACAATACCACGTGGTTGGCCCCATACTGTCCCCTTCTAAGCACACATTTCAGAACTGCTTAACCTGAGATCGATAACGTTCATATCTTACTCTGGCACCTAAAGTTTAAAAAACCATTATGCTTGCTATCTTTCTGAATTCAAGAACACGATAAATGGTCAAAGACCGTGAAAACTGAGTCTACAAACAAAAGTTTCTATCTATACCGTATATACAAAAAGTTAAATTTTCCCTTCCAATATAACCTTGTCTGACAAGTTAATCCTCTGACTTTTTTCATCACCAAGAAAGAAAGGGAACAAGAGACAAACTCGGAGAGAGAGAGTGAGAAGGGGTAATTCTCTGCATACGAACAGCTTATCTTGTCAACCAAACGAAAGCAGTCCCACTCTTTCCATCAAGGCACAGTTCTTCTATAATTATTTCTGTCCAAAATGCTATACTTATTATAGCATAATTAACTACGAACTAAGAATTGCGATCGATTTGAATTAGGCAAGAACAAAGAATGTAGTGGCAAATTTGACATACGGTTACCGCATGTGCCAATGATTTAATTCTATTGATTATCTAGTTACCAATTAGATTGAAAGATGTGATGAGCTCCACACAAATTGCCTTGTTGTTGTTGTTATTATTATTATCAATCATAATTTTTGTTTATAATCAAACTTCAAACTAGTTGTCACGTTTTTAGACGCAAATAAACTCTGATTATCCCAAAAATTAAGACAACCTTCCTGAGATCTAGCAAGATCTTTATAAAAGTGATGCTTTTGAATAAATTTTAGCATAATCGGAGCAGCGATTGGTTTCCTTTCTTCAAATCCGCAAATCATTATTCGAAAGTTAGCACTTTGCAATCAAAAGATGATCCTCGGGTGTACCACACCATTTGCCATCTACGAAAAACCAAAACACAAGGCCATCAAATAACTGACCAAAGAGATTATTTATCATAAATGGGTGGCCCAGATCAAAAACACCGATGTCACGGCAGCAAGATTGGTCTTTATAACCACTTTGATTACCCTTACAGTATGGGCCTCTTTGGTTTTGTCCCAAACGCTACGCTACGATGTCTTATATACACCCCTGAACGGAGTCTGATACATGATAAATGTCGGTGTCGAGTTGAAAGCCATGAATCTGGAAATTTATTACACTAAAAAATATCAAAAGAAGTGAGTAAATTTTATACCAATGAAACAAATCACTTTTTCGTCTTTTACGCCAGGGTTTTCTTTTCTTTTTTATCCCAGTTGGAAATTCTATACCAATTACGTTAATTAAAATCGAAGGAAGAGAATGACACAAAGGGAGAGAATCCGGATGCTGATTAACGAAAAGCTCTGTACATATCCGCTCGTGATTGCTCATAAGTAAAAGGTTTCGGTTGCGAAGCGACGCTAATGATGACGAGGGAGAACCAGAGAAGGGCGTCTCCAAGCATTTTATATGCTTCATGAAGATTCAGATTCACTACACTTGATTGAAGTTTTATATGTTTTTTCTCTCGAGTCGGAAATGTCTTCGTGAGTCATGGAAAGGAAAAAAGGGAGAAAAGGATGAAAGCATCCTTTGAATGAGCTTGCAACCACCCCTTAAGCTGTCTTAGCTCATTCTTAGAACGTTAAAAGCGATTATCCATTTGGATTATAATGACTTTTGAACCAAGTGGTCGTGCCAAACAAATGCCATTTTCAAACATTTCGAAATAAGTATACTGTATACTATAAGCATACTGTATAGGCCTATATTGTGGATAGCAAAGGATGAGAAACTATTCGGATTCTTCCTAGATTTCAGCGAAAACTTTGTTTTAGTTATTGGTGAAGGGCAACATTTATCAAAGGTGAGACTGAGCAACCTCTACCAATACAGGATTCTTTACTGTTAACGGTACTAACAGCGACTGTGAAAAGTCTAATCATTATTTGAAATTAGCCTTGAATTGGATTGTCACCGTAGCGCCAGCTTTCAAAAATAAATGCAAACTAGTTAATATTAATATAAATAATGAAAGAACTGACAAAAAACCTGGGAAGAGCAGAACATTTCCATCATTCGACGGTTAACAAAGTCATTGTCGGCCCTTAAATAGTCTTCTAGGGAAGTTTAACATCCATTTATGGCACAAAATCCAAAATAACTAAGCGCCGACTGCATCGTAATTTATAATGAAAATTTATTTATTGCTTTCGTTTTATTTATCTACACATTTGTACTTCTTGAATAATAAGCGCGACTTTTCCTATCGTTTAATATTTGAGAAAAATTTTAATGTCGTCATTAATACGAAGACCGGTCAGTTAACCAGATTTACACGTGCTTGTCACAGAAAACTATCGAAAAGTCAATTCGGGGATTTAAAAAATGTCACAATTGTCATTTACACCGACATGCCGCTTCGATGTCAATCACTCAATCGGCTAGACATGATTCACAGTTGTAAACGTTCGGTATGGTCTTGAACCTGGAATAAAGACTATATTGAGAAGAGGCCATATTAATAAAAGAAGAAGCAGAAGTGGAACCGAATCCGGTAGTAGAAAATTGTTGTGAACTAGGCGAGACTGTGAGGCCACCCTTAAACAATTGGTTGACCTTCATTCTGAAATAAGATTCATAAATAAATGCGAGAAGCGTTAAATTGTGAAATGCCGGTATGTTATTGTAAATATTAATACACCTTCCAGTTTCAATCGAGGACTAGGTAGCTGAAATGGGTTGGAATAAAAATCAGTGACTATGGGTATAATCTCAAACGAGGCTCTCCTAAAAAAATGCTGCCAGAGATGTTTGACTTTGGAAGTGAATGGGACACACTTTGAAGAAAGGCGTAAACGAGATTTGTCGTCAAAGCTGGAATAGAACTCCTTCAGCCAACGTCGTAGAGGAAGACCCAGGGGTTCAACAACGATAGCTGCTGAACTCTCTAGACATGGTTCCAAGCAAAGTGCCTGGCATATAACAGAGACAAATGAAAATCCTTTGTTTCATAATAATTGTGAAAACGTGAGGCCTCAAGATAAAAATTCTAAACAAAGTACAAGCAACAAATAAAATTAATGTATTAAAAGGTCATTTCAGCAGCCCCAACAAGAGAGAGACATTTATTAAAAGCAAACAAAAATTTATGTGTAACATTACGTCGGATTAACTTATTAAAGCCCGGATAAAAACAATTCATCCCTTATTCTCAAGATTCGAATCTCTTTCTCTCCCTGACAATTTCCTCGCTGACACAACGCTCAAATGAATCAGCCTTTTCTCAAAGCCATGTCTACATCAAAATCTTGTTTACTTCCAATCATTTCACGTACAGGTTTTGATCAGGTTTGAGATGAGATGAAGACTTTAAAAAATTGACCTTTTACCTCCTCTTGTTAAGATTTCATTACAAACCTGGTTCGCGAAATATTCCTCGTCTACCCCTATTAAGGCTTTATTTCTGAATAAAAAATCAAACGTTTTAGACGTTTTAGACCTTTAGTTGCCGATAATCACGTAGTTCGCTTCGCATCTTTCATCCTCCTTCTTTACTTTATAAAGAATTCAAGTCACGAAAAAAATGTGAGGTCATATGAAACAAGTAAAAATTTTGCTACTGTATACTGTATTAAAAAGAATGATATGGAAGGGAATGGAAACGGCTCGGCACGTGAACTTTAAAGGATACCTGGATCGTTGAACTTTTACTTCGAAAACACCTGAATGCCAACTGGCAAATATTTTATCCGACCTCCTTCTATTTTCGCCTTTCCCATCGGCTCTGACTTTCTGGATTACAGGACTGCTCAGAAAATTTGGAAATATAACAAAATGTACACTGGTCCGTACGTTGAGCTCAGGCTCAGACATTCCCATCGGGGAGTCAGAAGACCCGCTGGTTTCCAATGTCCTCAGCTGATTGTCTCATTTTTCTTGGGAGTGTTTCATTTGTAAAATGGGAAGGTCAAAACATTTTCTCTTCTTCCGTGGTTACCCTGACGTTTCCTTTCAATGTCCCCTTTCCAGAACTCAAAGGGGAAAGTCTTGGAATGGGTTTATGAATTTATAATATCTACATTTAGGCTCTAAAAAGTTTATGCGCCTCCTATAGCTTCTTTTTTGTCGCTTTCTCGTGCTCTGGTGAGGATGGTGAGTGTTGGGTTTCAGAAAAGATCACTGCTGCAACTGCTGAGGTTTTGAACGCATTCACACCATATCTTCCTTAGGGGCTCCCAACCCTAGGCCCACAGACACGAATACTTCCCACAAACACTTGGATTGTCCTAGAACTAGTTTTATACTTATATCTTTTATGTTAACTTTTTAGCGCAGGATTTGTCTAATAAATATGTAACAAAAGTGTTTTAATCTCAAATCGATAGACTAAATATAAAGTAAGCTATAAACTTCTCCTCAAGTCAAATATTTTAAGAAGACGATCTCCACTACTATTGATCCCTATTGGGATTTTGTTTTTGTGGATTTGTGGATTTGTTTGGGAAGCAAGTGCAGGAGCATGGATGATTACCAAATGTAAAAAAAAATCCCGTCTATTCGAAAAGTATATTCGCCTTGTAAAAGAGAACAGGGATATCGAGACACTAAATGAACAGACATGAAGGTATGTCAAAGGTTGAAAACCATAATTCTTAAAAATTACGAACGACAGTCAATCAAAGTACTGTGTATACACGAAAAGGGAATGATTATCTGGTTTTGAATGAAGCTAAATTACTTTTTTCTCATCACGACTTAATGTCGATTTTTTTCATATAAATCACAGCAAAACTTGTTTTCAAAACTATTTTAATGTTACAGAAATAAGATGTTAAAACCACCTTATTGAGCATAGAAATCATTGAACGAAGGCAAAAGAAAAGAATTATAGTTCTTAAGTAAATACTATTTGAGACTCAATAAATATCTAAATAGGGCTATCAATTGTGAGCCACTTAGAGGTTGATACTGAACTTGAAAAAATCTGTCTAAAAGGAAAGATTTTAAAAATTGTTTCACAGAAGTTCATAAAACTTATCACTTGCCATCGACATGTATGCCAGGGTACGTTTTCTCCCCTTCTGTTGAGCCCTTTTGGTCCTGCGCAGAGGATTTCCGGTTTTTTTGAATCATTTCGAAATAATGCCCTCAGAAAAACCAAAAACAAGCGAATCCATAAAAACCTTCGCATTCAACATTTACTTGAAAGTTTTCTTTTTTAGATTTCTAGTCACCTTTTTTCTGTTTATTTAAAATTTGGCAAAATCTCTCAACTTTCCGCAAACCTGTGCGTTATATAATAAGTCACACCAATTTTTTTTCTGGGCACTTTTGAACCCGTCATATTGCTTAAGTACATACTTCTATACCAGTGATTCTCAGGCTTTTTTTCGGAACGCCACACTTTTAATAATTTAAAAAATTGGCGACACACCAACCATTAGATGAATGTAGACAAGCTTTATCTAAAGTTCTGTTTTCTATATTTCTTCTCAATGTATAGCTAGGCAGCAAAATGTATTATTCAAAATCTCTTCTACTGTTTTGCTGTATTCATCCGTAAAATTTAGAGGTACACTTCAAGAATCTTGCGGCACAGTGATTGAGAATCACTGCTCTAGACATTATACATTATCGTGTGAAGTGACAAAATACGAAGGAACAATAGAATCGCATGTAGCTATATCATAGGTAGCGTGTTAAAAAATTTCCTCTCCAATAATGACCAATCTGTTTGACATTTACCACTCTCAGCTACTTTTATCGACTTTCCTCAACCTTACAGACGTTTGTAGTCTTTAAATGAACATTAAACGCTCACTAAGTTTTCAATGATCCAATTTTTCGTGGTTCCTCGTCGATCCCAATCGCCACCAATTTGAGAACCAAATGGCGCCTAATCGAGTTGTTTCTTTTAATAGTTTGAACGCTAATTTCCATTCAGCCTGGAGGCAGGCTATTGGAATTCATCTAACCCGAGGGCGAGTTTTTGCAATTCGCAAGAAAACTTTTTAAAATTATGCCCACGAGAGACCATTAGACATGAGAAATCTACGTTTTAATTGCACAACGAAATGGCGAATCGCGCCTACAAACAGAAAAAATGCAATTCGTAAACGTAATAATGAATTGTATACTTAGCAATAAAACGGGTCGATTTAATTACTTTTTTGTTTGTTCATCAATTAATTTATTATTTGACAGGTAAGTGGTAAATGAAAAGCCTGAAATTTTTTTTGATTAATGCGTCATTGGATAAGGAAGATGAAAATGGGTAATAAAAAGGAAAAAAAAGGTCACTGGCATAACCACCCAAATCAAAGAGAAAGTTCCAAGGAGGTGGCAAAAGGCAATGAGAACGAAATGGCAGTGGAAATTGGAAGTGACAGTTGACGTGCACCATTAAAACTCACAAGATATTTGCCAGTGAATAAATTTTACAATTGTTAATAATATATTATATAAACCATCTTCCTAAAGACGGACATAAAAAATGAAAGGAATGAGTAGTGCGCCTAAAAGTCCTACAGCTGAACTAATTTTTCAAAAACTTTATAAAGAGTAGGAATTGATTGGAATTTTTTTATTGTTTACTCTTTCATTCGTGACAAGTGGAAGAAAGAAATATCGGGAATGAAAATGGGAAAAGTAAAAAATTCAAGAGTTCAAATGTCATCCATCGGTCTTGAGGAAATTAAATTCTTTATTCTTTTGCTGCGCTCTAGGGTGAAACTTACCCTTTTCCGTTAGCTAACATTCTCGAAATAGTCCTTTGGAGGATAGAATTTAAACCATCTTATCAAAAAATTTATCGCCGCTACAACCGGGAAACTTTTTTTTATTATTCAATTGATGCATTTGAAGAAAAAAGGGAAAAAAGAAAAAGAACGAGTATAAATATTAGGTGTGACGGAAAGTTGTGTCCGATAATGTCAGATTCCGTATTTTCATCCGATGCTTTTTTTGGTTTCTCGTTTTACCTCCTATACAATATATATACTGATCTAGCAAATGAACTAAAATCGGAGATGACTCATGTTGGTATAAACTAAGAACGGATTGACTGATTGACAGATTTGAAGTCAATTTAAGCCACTATATTTTGTATGAATTCCAAGAAGAAATAAATGTTACAGGAGGAGTGGTTGATTTGACCAAGGTGTTAGATGAGGGTACACTTTATGATGGAACTTACAGAAAAAGGCTCGAGAAATTTCAAATAGGTGATTTTGACTTTTCTGAGCCTTTTCATTTTTATCCAACGACGATATTCTCAAGATCACGTTAGAACAAAAGCCTTTTTCGACAACGTCGGACATTGCCGATACAAATAAGTCATAAATAGAGATTGCAATTATATTATTCGAACAGCCGTGATTGCGAAGTCCAAGGCTCTGAATGAGCTATAGTGTAAAAAAATAGTAATGGACATGCCTTCTGAGTAATTTACGAATTAATGTCAATTCCTGTTCTAGAGTCTAAATCAAATCCATAAAAAAGTAAATCCTTATAGGTAACAATGTAAATGGTTTATTAATAATAATTGTATAGTAATATATATTATATAACTAATATATTGTAGTATACTTCACATCGTATTGAAAAACACCAAACGACCAGACCAAGACTTCGATGTACACCGATTCCAACTGCATATCATCATCTGACACCATGACTTGTATGATAAATAAATTCCAATTAAAATCTTCATGCAGTAACATGATTTAGGCACAATGAAAGCCCCTTAAATTTATCACTAGGAAGACATTTAAAAAATATTCAAACGGACCTCCGATTTGCGAGAAGAAAAGCAAAAACAGAAAAACAAAAAAATTTTTTCTTTTTATTCCCTTTAAATCTATTTAATGTCAGTTGAAAGAGAATACTTGCGTTGAAGTTATTGTAAATGGGACATCTGCGTCGTCGACAGATAAAAATTAACCATATCCTGTGACGAAATGTCAAGTCTGACCTACTCTCTTGTCATAGTAATTATCATTTAGTCCAGTTAACGTCCTTCTGTGGCTTTTGTAGCTTTCAAATGCTGACAATTTTCTAATTTGTAGCCATCTTAATATAGTTGCATGTACCTCTCTCTCTCTCTCTCTCTCCTCAAGAACATATTGGACAATTTTCCCTTGAAATTGTTTACACTGTCGGTCATACTGAACGTCCATTTTACAATACGACTTTTAAATCTTTTACTAAATTGTGAGATAACCCGACAGTTACGGCTATTAACAGTTTTGAAGAGGATCGAGCCGAGAGTAATCTATAGGAAATATGCCGTCCAAATGGAAAACGTCTGGGATCTAAAGGAAAACAGGTGGCAAGAGGTGGCATGATCACGACAAAACTTTACACACACGTGTAAAAGACTCGGAAGGTACGAGTATATGCCATACTGATTACCGTCAATGATGACTCGACACAGATTGCGAAGACACAAGAAGTAGTCAGCCGAGGAATCAAATTCCGATTTGATGTGAGTGTTTCACGCAATCGATTATTAATAGCGCTAGGGAATGTAAATAATTATATTCTGCTGCCTCATAAAATATATTGTGTATTATACCTTATCGAAATTAGTATGCCGATAGACGCAATAGTAAAACTTTGTATAGAGGAGAGAGGCAAAGAGAAGAGAAGAGGGACAAGTCTTGTGGAAGACTCTTTCAACTTGTTTACAAGTTCAAAGTATGATATTAGCTCGGGGAAAAAAATATAAACAGAGTAATAACAGAAAAGTAGTTAAATATTGTCACATTTACCGGCTAGTTTATAAAATCTCCAACTCGTATTGGGGAAATTAGTAAAAGTTTGTTTTGGTGCATGGCTTCTGTCACTTTTCTGATAAAAAAGAAGGTCAAGCAGCCGTGCTTGCCAGTAACAACTTCCGAAGCTCTGAATTAAAAGCGGCGGATATCAGAGAAAAGAAAAAGAAGAAGTGACAGAAGTTAAGCATCTGAGCAGACTTTTACCAATTTCCCCAATATGATTTGGAGATTTTATAAACTGGCCGCTAAATGTAATAAGTATTCAGTAACTGGTCACTTTTACAAAGCTTAGTGGTGATTATGAATAATCGCTCGATTTATTACTTATACCGGAGCAAATATATAACTTATTAGCACAAAATCAAACGAAACTTCCGCTTTTAACGTCTAAAAGTGAAAAAATGGTCGGACTTGTAACAAACAGAAAAATCTTTTTTGTTTCTTCAAGACTTCAACCACCCTCGTTCCCCCGTTTTCGTAAAAGCCATTGATTGAATTACGGGGGGGAAAAATTCAAAATCAGTTCAATTTACGGTCGAATCACTGTACAAATTTGCACGTGTGTACAGAAAAGAAAATGAAGAAAGGAAAAGGGGGCGCTAATTAATGAAAACTAAGGGAAACACCACCCCAAGTAAAAAGGGACCCAAAATCGACTTAACCAGATTACGGACAACTAAATGAAAACAAATGACAGAGGAACACTAACGAAATTATTTCCAAGCTCGAGCTTTTTTCATTTTTTTTTGTTAGTCCTAAATATCCTAGGATTTGCTAAAAACGTCATTGCAAAATCTGAATCGCAATAAATTACCATAATTAATCAGTTGGTTTGGAAATTGTTTCGAAAGTATAATTTTCTTTTTGAGTGTAGATCGAGGTTAAGCTTCATAGCAGAAACGAGTTCACGATGAGAGGGCTCTTGCAAAAGGAAGCCTCGGATTCATTATCTTCGTTAACAATCACGATAATAACCAAATTAGACAGAAAAATAAAATGGCCGGTGGACGTGAAAACGTGACGTAAACAATAGATGAATGGAAAACACCCCTTGAATTTTTAGATTTGGGCATGATTTAAAATGAAGACGAGTGATTAATCTAACATCTGAATTATGCGAGGCAACAGAAGGCGCCATATGTCCTCGATACGTCTCTGAGGATCTTCTCTTTTGTTGTCTTTGTCAGCGAATATCAACATTCTCAGAAACTACTGTCGAGAAAATAACCCAAACGAGCTTTTTGTGTTGGCTTTTTTGTTAACTCTAATTTGGGCTTTTTTATTTGTAATCTCCTTACCGTCTTCATAATCTAGCCTTGTGAATTATTGTCTGTTATTTTATTAAATGTACCCCTTCATAGCACGATTTTGTTTCTTGTTTTTGGTTTATTTTTTCCTTTATTGTCATGCCTTGCACCATGTCAGTGATGGCCTAAGTGGTGATGGTACAAAATGACATCGACTCGAATCGTTCAGCCTACAGATTTAGAAGAGGGAAAGATAGGAAAGAATAACAAGAAAATAGTGAAAGGAAGACAGTTGTAAAGAGGAAGGAGAACCGTTATATCCACTCCGTGTCTATTTAGAAAGTGTGAATTAAGAGAGGAAATATAGTGAAAGAAAAAGAAGAGAAAAATAATACAGAAGAAGAAGAAAGTATACTTAATGTGAAAACAGATGAATGCTTTTGGCCTACCTGAAATCGCTAACCTCAAAGTACAATGTTATATCTTCGTTTCAGATCACATGCCAGTTCAGTTAACCTTATACTCCCAAGAAAAAAACCAATGAGTTGCCGGGAAAAGACAACATCTAAGAACAGGGTGAATTGATTAACAAAAACGCATCAAAGTTTCCAGAATAATATGTAAATTGTTCCTTTCTTGACTTTATCAATGAACCTCCGTTTGATATCGTCCTTCTTCAGGAAGTAGCCAAAAAAGTCGGAACGGTTATAAAAATAAATCAAAAAATCAGAAAAATTCATGATTCAACACAAATTGCAATCAATCAAAGCACAAAATAAGAGAAAAATTCCAAAATGTAAAAAGAAACAACGACTATAAATCTTGGTGTGACAAATTCGCTAAGGCCAGTAGAGAGTATACAAAAGAGGTAAAAGAAAAGATCAAATGCAAACATTTCACAAATTTTTGGACTATAATCAATAAATTTAAAATAAAATCAAAACGACTTTGAGCGAAAATGGTTTAAATATTTTGGAAACTTACTTCAGCTTCTCTTCAGATATTCCAACATCATTTCTGCCTCACATAGACCTCACCTTGTAAGAATTAATCGAGAATGCGAGAAACAATCAAATTTCCAGTCCTAACGATCTGTTTTATGAAACATTTTGTGCAAAAATGTTTCTGTGAAAGAACGTCGACTTTTTCTGGAAAATGTATGTATAAAGCAAAAAGGTTGGTAGAAAATTTTAAAACTGTATGCTCCATATACCTCTAAAAACTTTCCTTTGTTAACGTTTAGTTAGGCCAGAACGAAAGAGGAAGAAGAAGAAACAGCAGGTTTGAAAGAAGGTGTGGTGATATCACTAGAATGCCAACAAAGTAGGAAAGGTGGGTGACTAGACAGGAAAAGTGGCATGTCCTCCTCTGGCTCATCAACTGATTCTTAATATTACCTAATCGTCTCTGAACATTTAATGCTAATAATTAACATGAGGGATTGTTGTAAAAGGTGTCAGCGTTAGAATGAGTTACACGTCGAAACGGAACTCCCTATATAGTTCACAGAAGGTAAAAAACTGAGAGTGTAGTATGATTTTACTAATAATAAGGTCTGTTAGGAGGTATTAGAAAAGAAAAGAAAAAAAAACAAATTGTAGTATCTTCCACTATTCTCTTCTCCTGCTCATGACTAGGTCGAGTGTAAATCCTTTTTTTAGCACTTAAATTTTAAATAACTTATGCCGACAGGTGAAGCAAACCGCACATCCGCATTTGATAACGAAAGTTCAAAAAACTGTTCTGTATTTGAATATGTGTGCTAATTAACGGTTAAGTGCTCAAATGAAACGGAGAAGGTCCTAAAAGTATTCGCCTGAATTTTTTTCACGTCACAGTACTTGAAATTAGAGCTGTGAACCTTACCAGAAGGTTTGGATTATGTCAAACCAACCATGGGATGGTGAAAGGGCCCAAAGCGAGGAACGAAGCGAATGTTTCAAACGGAAAAATCCCAAAGTTCGAGCTGGGTTTTCCAGTGCGAAAAACTCGTCGTCAGTTCAGGAGAAAAATTCAGACAAGTTGCAAGCGAACATCTGGCAAGCAGGCGCAGATTTCAACGAACATAGATCAATAAGTCAAGAGGCCCCGCGGCACTTTACGGATGAAGGGCAGGGAGTGTCTCTTGGGGTAAGAAAGTAATGTGGCTTCACGGGCTCTTCAATGGGGAGGTTCTATGAAAAAGGGGAAAAGCAGGGAAGTAAATGAAAATTGGGAAGCCATGTTTTCATTACAAGCTTTCCCTTTCATAAAGGTTTCCTTAAAAAATATCGAGCGGAAAGGAAATTACTTTTGGTGAAAGTATTCAAAGTGGGAAATTTTTACTTCCACGGGACCTCCACTTTTCCTTATTTTTCTTAGTTAACAATAATTTAAACTTAGTGCGTCTAACAAAAATTTATTTCCAAAATCTTTAGTTAATTCAATTTAATTTCATTTTTTGTCATTATTGTTAGTTAAATGCAAATTAAATTAATTTACTGCCTTAAAACTATTCGCAAAAACTCAAACTTAATTTTAGTATAAGCAACATGGAAGCAAAACATTTTCGAAATATTCGTAGCTCTAGTTTTATTCGAAATTTTATTTGATTTAGGAGAGCTTAACAACGATGTGGTCAGTCAAAAGATTTAGGTAAGCTTCAAAGCTTCTTTCTTTTGTCTTTCAAAGTTAAAAAAATTACTTCTGAGATTCCTGCATACCAATCGAGTTAGCTCTTGAGTGAAATCACAAGTTTGTCGCCAACATAATAAAAATGTTTTCAGTGAATGACACAGAAAGTAGACAAACAAGTGCACTCAATGGAAAACGTTGAAACTTTAATTGGTTTAAATTGCGAGGGTTGTGGAGAATTTGCCTTTAAAACTACTGAAGAACTGTACAGAAAAAAAGGAAGGTTGTGGTGGGCAGGGTTCTGTATAAGTTTAAAAGCCCCTTGTGAGTCAACCTACGGAAAGCGAGAGATTGTCATTGTCGCCACGCGAATCAATTAAAAGACAGAAAGCGAATTTTTCAATCAACTGAAGGCCGATTTATTACTTCTACTTTCCTTTTATCCTTGTATACATAAAGATGTATGTTTGAGGGTATATGTTTAGAGAAGTTCAAAACATATAACCGCATTTCGATTGAACCTGATCAAGATCTGGTCTACAAAAATGACCGATTAAAGAGCTCGAGTGGTTTTTCTGTTTTGACTAGTCTGAAACCCTACTGATCGTATTAGTATAAAAAAGAATGAGTGTCAAGGTGAAAAGGACCGTGGCCAAGTCAAAGGTCAATAAATATGATGATACACGGGATACGCAATGGTTAAAACAGTTGCCGAACTACTGTGACCACATCTCGTTACATATATGGCAAGCTGGAAGCCTTGTAGGAGTAAGCACTTCAAAGAGTAAGCTCTTCCGTAGGATATAAGGGATTTGCTGATCCGATTGAGAAGAGACAGAAGAGGAAGAGGAAAACGGTCAATTGAAATTGGATTTCGAAATTTCAAGTTTTGGGATAGCACGTCAACGCCTAATGCATTCAGGCACGTTCGTTCTCGTTTTAGTTTGTATTTTATATGAAAGAAAGAAGTTCCGATGTAGTATCAGTGGGTAGTTTCTGAATGTAACAATTTAGGATGTTGATAATGAGTCTTACTATTTACGTCATGAATTAATCGCTTTATTGCAGGGCTTTCTCTTGTTTCTACAAAATAAACAAACAAAAAAAAGCTCGAAGCCTTTATGATTAACGGTGATAGCAACCTCCTCTTGGCTCAACATTGAAAGCAAGTAATAATTTAGATATCGAACCGTGAAACTTAAGTTGAAGTCGCGCAAATGTCGGCTCGACATTTCTTTAGTTTGTGTTAAGCCACCTTTGGCATTTGCCTCAAACACCTGGCATTTCACTAATGTAGGAAGAAGAGCAATATCATCAGCAATTAACCAACCATCTCTCTAAATGTTTACGTGAATCAACACCTCCCCATCTCCCTCTCTCTTTCGATTTGTACGTTGACAAACAGAAAGTGACTTTCTGTTGTTCATACCTGCTGTCAGATATTTCTCAACACAACTTCGGTTTTTTTTTTGATCAATCAAGAAAGAAGACGTAAAATTACTCCTCTCACCTATTATTATTCGGGGGTGGAAAGGAGAGAATAGAAGTTCATCCCCCTCCCTATCAAAATGAGTCAACCATTATCAGCATACGCTTTGACCAACGTTCGGGCAACCTCCCTCGGCTTTGGTTAACTCCCTTGCGACTCCATTAGTCACCGGAACTTTATTCACGAAAGGCAGTCAATGCATTAGAGAAAGACATGCACATCCGACTAGTTCCGGCCACGTGTACCACGTGTACTCAACTTTTCCAACTAAATGTAATGATGCCTATTTTCTTTCGGTAGCCATGGTTTTAGTTTAGTTTAGTTTTAGAAAAATAGACCCTTGAATCGGTATTATTCTCAAGAGGCGGCCGTTAATGCATATTTAATCCATGAGTCAGATTCCTGGATTAGCGGACTGAAGAAAAGTGAGACTTTGTAATTCGAGCTGAGGAAAATTCATATCAAAAAGAGGGAGAAGAAGAAGACTGGCGACGGAAACTGATTCTCGTTCGGGAATACGACATTCCGAAGCTCTAAAATAATGAATCCATCTTTAGAAAAACCTCGTTCCCTAAAACATAACACTATATTGGGAATTGAGCTGTGAGCATACATTCGTACCAAATTTTCGGAGCAGACGAATATTCCAGAAACAGCTCGTTGTTTCCAATTTTTTATTTATATATTTGAACATTGAATGATCTAATATTTGCATAACACATCGTTTTTCTCTCTTCCTCGTCGTATTACATAACATACATTTCACACTGAATCATAAATTTGAGTTTTGAAAGCTCACTCACAATTGGACATGCAGCAAATTTAATTGCATTGTCGCGATTATAAGTGACAAGCGTTTTGCGGTTAGCAACATATCTTAAGTTTGTTGAGCCTTGATATGAAGAAAACAGACTTTATACCTAACATGGTCAAAGGAATGTCATTGACCAGCGTTTTTCTCTCATTTAATAGACCATATACTGTATATTATGAAGGATAAATTAACACGTCACAGACGGTTTGAAAAATTATAAAACATAAAGAACCCGAATGGTGGCAAAAATAAGTTCTGCCAGCTGGAGACTTCGCTTCCTATCTTTGATGGTGAACTTAATACGATACAAATCACTTTAATGGCTATTTTATGGTAAAAGTGATAAATCGGGCGTATTATTCATAATCACCAGCTAAGTTTGGTAAATGTGACAAATTATTGAATATTTGTTACATTTATCAGCAACTGGTAACAAGGAATTTAAGAAAAGTTTGCTCAAACACTTGGCTCCTGTCACTTTTCTGACAAAAGCCTCCGAACTAGAAGCGACGAAACTAGGAGATGAAAAGTAACAGAAGCCAAGCATCTGAACAAACTTTTATTTGGGAGACGGTCGACAACGAAATTTAATAAAACGTGAAGACGGATGGAAACTGAAAACTGAAAATAAAATGACTATACTATAAAGAAAAGTGAGACAAATTAATACTAGGGTGAGCTATACTGTATACTTTTATACTCAAAACAGGATTTTGGAAATTTTTTTGTAGAACAAATTCCTCCTTGAGTCACGTTACAGAGGAAAATGACTCTTGATTCGTTTTGAGTGACATGAAGAAATTCATTTGTTTGAGCCTTACGTCCCCGTTCCCCCGTTCTAAGGGACTGTAAATTGCATTAAACTGGGAAATATGTGTTCGGAAGGGGCTCAGTCCGTCCTATTTGGGTAAACGTTCACTTCAAGTTTTTCCGATGCCTTATCTGAACTTTTGATGCTTTCACTTTACATGATTTTAATCCGTATTTCCGGTCATTTTATTCATAAATTTGTTAAGCATACTTCTTACTTTTTACCGGCTTTAACTTTGTAATAGATTTGTCTAATCAAAATTTTGGACAGGCACAAAAGTTGAGTTATAATCTTGCTCGTCTTTGCCCTAATTCCTATGATTTTATGATTTTACGACAAAGAACAGTAAGGAAAAAGAACAATGATGCTTTCTATACTAAAACCGCATCAAACGGAAGATCTGTGGTGTAGTGGTTAAGTGCCAAACTAAGAAGTTACAGTCGCGAGTTCAAATCCTCCCCCGTATCCTGTTATATCCAAAAAAGGTTGAAGAACGGGATTACAACTCAACAATAACTATAACTATGTACTAAAATCGCATTCCCCACCTTGTTTGGTGTTGTGAATGCTTAAATTAACGATACTTGTGATAAACTCAAAACCGTTTTTGTGTATATGTTAAGGTAAAATTGATAAATTGGGTTGATGTTGAGTCACCAACTAAGCTTGGTAAATTTGACAAATCACTGACTATTTGTTAAGGCGACTGGCTAGTTTATACAATCTTCAACTCGCCATGGAGAATTTTAAAAGTTGACGATGAATACCTGATAAAAGACCAGATGCTTTACTCGCCAGTACCAGTCTACGAACTTCCGAATTAGAAGTCAAGCATCTGAACAAACTTTTATTAAATTTCCCTTTACAAGTAGGAAATTTTAGAAATTAGCCAATACATGTGATAAATATCCAGTAGTTTGACACATTTAATGGTGATTGTGAATAATCGACGGGAATCTTACATATATTCGACCGATTTGTCACTTTTACCTATTTCATATATTCAAAATGATGTGGGAGGAGTAGTGTCGACGTCGTGAGTTCGAATCTTCTTCCCGCATCCTCTTACACCCAAAAATTAAGGGTCAAAACGGGATTAAAACCACCACCTAAAAAAATATTCAAAATGATGTATAAACGCGGCGAAATTTAGCAATAATATTAAAATAAAAAAGTTATACTCGTTCCCAAGGTGGTTTCATACTAACAAAAAACTAAATTCTTTGGCATTTACCACCAGATCGCTTTATTCGGACTTCCGACGGAAGTTGACAGAAGGAAAAGCTCTGTAGCATCAATGTGTTTGAATCCTGAAAATAAATTTTGAATCCTCAAATCGGAATCCTCCATTTAAAAAGTTGGAAAAATCTTATTGGAAGGCCAGCTGATCTAACACCCCAACCCGTACGCAGCTTTTGACTCTAAATTTAGTCCGCGTCGTCTGAATCTTTAAAATAAATCTTATATAATTTCGAAAATTCCACTCGTTTTGTCCTAATTTTAGTTAACATCTGTCTTTCTGTCTGTCAACTGGTTTGCTTTTGAAAGAAAAGAATTAATTTAGTGAACTGGTTGGTAGCTCATTAAACGTTTGCTCTTCTCACAATATTTTGGGGCCCACGACTAATGGCTGAGAAATTTGAATCACTTTTGTGGTAAGGGAAGTGGAGGGGGTGATAAAGAATTCCAAAGGTTAAAGGTAGTCTTAAAAGTATTTCATGAGGCTATGGTGAAAAAGGAGGAACCAAGCCGTATCACAATGACGTGTGATCAAATAACTTATGGAGTATCTATAAAGTTCCGAGCTAAATCTCCAGAAATTTGAGAATATACAGGAAAGAGTTATTGGCTCAAAAATTATACAAACGGCCCTGTTTACCATGATAAAAAATTTTTTTCTAAGGTTTGAAAAATAGAATTTTAATGACTAGATAGCATCATTCCATTTGCGTTTGCTTTACCATCTGACAAGTACATTTCCTCTAAATGGAGATATGATTGTCTTATCTCCCAACTTCTTTTTATACCAGTAGAGAGAGATTCCAAATTTAAAATTCAAAAGGAGTTTTTCAATGGATGAAGGATACTCTCATTGTCAGAGTAAATTCCCGAAAATGGCGTTAAAATTGAAGGAAACCGCGGAAATCCATTCTGATAGTGTAATACGCAGGGCGCCATTTAGACGTAACCATAGTTACGTAAGAGCTTTTACGAAGATCGTTTAGTGAACTCGAGGAAGGACCTCGGAGGTGTCTTCTTACACCCGTTTGCATGGATTGTACGGGTATGTCACGTACACTCTTGCATCTTGCATGACCAACCCATGTTTCGTTTACGGAAATGAATATCAGCCGCCTCTCGCATTCTCAATCCATGGGAACAATGGATCCATAAAAACGTGACGTCACGGGTGGTCCAAAGCCATGCAAAATGGTCGTATTTATCAATCCATTGCCAAACATTTGGAGTAAACTTGAGATAGAGAGAGTGAGGTTTGCTAAGAAAATATTTTTTTAAGGAGTTTCGTTTGTTTGTGATGTAACTGCTTTAGGCACACAACCTCACATTTTAAAAACTGATGAAAAGTTCATTTATCAACTAATCAACAAAACAATATCACAAACATGTAAGGTAGACAATGTATAACAAAATGAAAGAGTTTTGAAATTCATCTATCTACTGTCTACTTGGTTGTTAAAGTAATGAAAGCACAAATATTAGTGACTTCAAAAATTCAGTTTCAAGAATTTTTTTTGTTACTTGGCTAAAACGCTTTATAGATTTATACACTTTTTTCAATCCCTGTTAACACAATGGTTTACTCTCCAAGCGGAGACACCAAGTAGTTGGTATGTTGATATGTGAGGGTTTGGTAGGCGTGTTCATTTTCAGTTATACGAGTGAATAAGAGAGCAAATACTTTATAGATTGATAAAAATTATATTTGTTTTTGACCTGAACAGAATGCAGCGGAAAAAATCGACATATTGTTTTTCTTTTTCTTTTTTCCTTTTTTTCTTCCGCTTGCGCGGCCTCCACGAAACTAAGTTACGCGGCCACCACAGGGGTTTATCTGAGGTAAGGACCAACGTCGTAACCTCAGGAGCGGATTGTAGACAGAAAGATAGGAAGTTGGTAGGGTTGGTAGGGTTGGTAGGGAGACGGGATAGATTAGGTTCATTTAGGAGAAGTGTGTTGCTACGTTGAGCGGTTTGTACTGCTTTAGGCGTGGTTGGTCCAGAGGCTCGTCTAGGAGAGATACAGCGGTGGGATTTGGATGGTCCATCAGCGGGGAAGAGTATTTGAGGGAGAATCTGGCGATTTCCTCTTTTACAGCAGGAACCGCCAGTCCTTTCGCATAATGTGATTAAGATTGGGAACCATGGAGTATTTACCGTGATTCGTAGGGTTTTAGCCTGGAACAGTTCGAGGATCTCCAGGTTGAAGTTGGCGGAGGAACCTCATAATTGGATCTCGTAATCCAAATGGATTTTACGACAGCTTTGTAAACCAGGGTTTTATTACTAGTATGGCGTTCAGACCATCTTCCCATTAACCAGAGAAGTTTGTTCAGAACCAGCGGGCCTGGATACGTTTTGCTCTGATGTGTGACTTCCATGTTAATCTGTGGTCGAGATGTATACCGAGATATTTCACTTCAGTTGTCTGAGGGAAAATTTATAAACCTAGTTACTAAAAGTTGAAATTCTGATTGGTTAAGGTTTTGAGAGCCTTCTAAATCTCAACCAGACGAATTTTTCAAAACATACTTCTCACATTCATACAACTAATCCTTTAGTATGATTTGAAGGCACACAATAGGCCAATTAATAATAGATGTCAAGTTGTTTAAGATTTCAAAGTCGCCATTTAATAAAAAAGGGAAACTGATAGATTTTTGAAGAAAGGTATAAATAAGTACCCTCATTGCTCTAAAATTTTTTGACCTATCAGCAGTAACGTTGGAAACAGTAAATTTCAGAAGACCCTTCACTAAACTTTTTGGTTTTTCTTTGAAAACAGAGTTTCGTTCATCTTTATTCTTTTTCTAATACCCTCAACTCTTTCGCAACTAACAGGTTTTGTAGGATGTTCCACCCGGTTTTCATTTTTTCATTTGTTCCCAAAGTTTTGTAACATTCCTTTATTCACCCTTCTTCTTCACTTAATTCTTTTATAAGACCATCAATACTTCCAGCTCGCCTTCCTCTCCATCACTTTTCTGTATTTTCTTTAGTGTTTAGTTTCTGCTCAGCTCAAATCAGTGAAACTTCCTTACTTTACGTCTCAATCATACCGATTATTCGCATTGAGGCTCTGAGCAAAGAATTAACTGTGTTTATCATGACTTGCTGATTTGATTTTCTTGCATTGTATGGTAACCAAATAAAACACGTGCAACCCCAACGAAACAAGTCATCGCAGGATGATGAATCGGACAAGTTGAAACACGATTCAACTTGTTTCCGACAGGCTGTAAGACTGCGGAATCCTACGAGTGGTCAATCGAATTTTCTAGGAAGAGCGACAACTAGACAATTCTTAATTAGAACTCGAAACCAATTGCGTCAGTCAGTTTGGTACCAACACTCGGTAACAGCTCAAACATATACGAAACTATCGCGAGAATTTTAATACTATTGTAAATATTCACATGTCTTCGTGCGTGAGTATAGTCAAATCAAACTCAACAATAGAAGAAACAAAAATGGAACTAAATCCGGTGGTCGAAAACTGTGAACAAGGCGAGAGACGTGAGCAACGGACCACTAAGTCATCCTTGGTTGATTGATGTATTATCAGAAAATGAGTTGACTAACAACGAAAAATTTCGATAATTCTGGGAAGACTTCCACTATTGTATTATCTATCCAAGTGTTCATAGGTTTAACTTTAAAGAAAGCACACACAGTGAAATGAAAAATTGCAAACAATAGCGAGTGATTGGGAGAGGGGGTGAGGGTAGTTTAATATAACGGAAAAGAATCTTTGGAATTTTTAATTAAACTTCAAAAATATATCCTTAAGCATTTCCAATTACTCTCGATAGGGTAAATAAAGGAGGGTGAAGAGACAATCAATCTAAGTGGAAATCTTTTCTAAAAAGTAAAGAATTCAAAAAACGACCATGACAGATATCATTTCCCTTCAGAAAAGAATTTCTACTTTCAAAGCAAAACGTTCAACCAACTGCAACATGTAATGTATTTGGCCGCATTAATAGATAATGATAAGTCGTGTTTCATGAACCGTTGACACACGTGCATGAACACGTGTCCAATTCATATTATTTCAAACTACCCTGCAGAGTTAATCCCGTTGTCATACTATCAATACACGTGGTTTCATTTTGACGGGAGAAAGGAAAGAAAGGAGAGGGACGAGGGAAAGGAGTTTTCATTATACTTCATATTAAAACTGCATGGGGACACCGAAATCGTTTTCCATTCCTTTAGACCGCCTTCATAATAGGTTATTTCCATTTATTCATTCTTCGAGATAATTTTTATGTCATATTTAGAGTGTCCTATTTAATGTATTCGGTTCTCATTAAATAGACTGATTAGATTTTATATGATTAAAAAATAAAATATTCCTGCGTGTCTTTCAAATTTAAGTTAAAAGAAATTTTAAATGTCCCTGGATAACTGTAAATTCAAATTTAAATTTAAGCATCAAAATTTTTTATTTCTTCAAAATTTCGCTAGATTTCGTCGAGAATATAACTGAGAGTTGGTTTGGGGGTACAATGCAGAGCAGAAAAGTTAGAAAACAGTATTTAAAAAATTTACAGGGGAGGGAGAAGAGAGTAATAATAATTATTATTATTATCATGAAGCGATATAGTTATATCGTAAAAACAGAGTTCTTCAAAGTCCAAACAAAATTTTTTTTTATTCAGAAAATCAACATAGGCACATACTGTACATTGTTTCTGGGTACTTGTCCAACCTAAACAGCCAACTCAATCTCAAAATCAGAATTTAATCCTTTTAAAATCAAACTTATTCCCAAGCAGAGGAAACACCTTCTGGACTCTGGGGAAAGAAAAGTCTTGAGGAAAATCTACGGCCTAGTCTGCATCAATGGAGTAGTACCAGAAGTACAACCAAGCGCTATAAGACCAATGCAAAGCCATTGCCATTGTCAACTGAGGTCAGAAGAGCTCGCCTGCAGTGGGCTGGTCACCTCTTCAGGATGGACTCCAACCGACTATCAACACAAGTTCTCAGCAACCACCCTAAAAGCAAATTACAGTCCGGCAGGCCTCGAAAGGATGGTTAGAGGAAGTGGGAGAAGATTTAAAACTGCTGGGAGTTCGGGGCTGGAGACGCGTCGCCAAGGACCGGGACAAATGGAGACGAGTAACTGGAGGTCAAGCCTCTCACAGAGCTGTAATAAAAATGGATAGATAGATATTTTTATATATTGTATATTATAATTTGTGGGAGGTCTGTGATGTAATGGTTAAGTGCCAGACCAAGAAGTTATAGTCACCAGTTAAAATCCTCCTCCTGCATCCTGTTATACCAACAAGGAGGTAAAAAATGGGATCAAAACTCAACTATACAACTACAGTCCTATACAACTATATAGCTATATATAATATAATACAATGATTAGACTTTGTTCTAGTTGTTTAGTTTTAGTTGCTCTAGAAGAACTTAGTCAGAGTGATTTTCTCGTGTGGTGGTATTGATGAATGGAGGAATGCAAAATTCTATTAATGTATGTGTAATGGTATATTTTCTTTGGATATACTGTATGGGATAAGGTATTAGAATAATTTATGATGAAGCTCGTTCTCGTTTGTGGTAAATTACTCGAGATGCGAATCCATATCTATATAGAATGGAGAACAGCTTGAATAATAGGAATGTACTGGTACGACCAATAGGAAGTTTTTATTAATTAGTACAAATAAACACACTTTTCTTTCCTCTATTTTTTCTTGACCTACTCTTCTTCTCAGTTCCTCTCTTCTACTATTAGTATATTCTCTTTTTCAGACAGAATTGTCATCGAATTGTAAAAACTATGCTTTCTACTTCACGACAGGCGTCCGTTAACACCAAACTAAGCGATGAGAAGAATTTAAAAAACAAAATTTGAAAAGAGGCGGGATTCCAAATAACGCGCCAAACTTTGATGCAGTGTCTCTAGCGTCAGAAACTTGAACTAATTTATACAGAAAACATTGATTGAAGTTAAGGTTAATTTCACTTCGAGGTGTTTTGGGTTTTTTCAAAATAATAGACATAAATTGAGTTTCACGACCAGTTTGACATTTTCCCATTGCCTCAGTACCTTTATGCAGTGATAAAGATTACTGAGAAAGTTTTTTTTATTTTAAATAAGAACAATTTTTTATTTTTTTTGCTGTTGTATAGTTCCTGGTAAGTTGTTTGTGGTTAACTTCACAACCCCTAAGACAAAATAAAGTCATTAAATTTCTTTAATATTCCTTTTCGTGGCTCTAATGCTTTATAACCTCGTAAATTATAAAGGCTTGGGCTATTTGTAGTTTATAGTTTTCTTTGGATAGAATAATCTGTTAGCAGTTGACTTGGTTAATTCGTGTGTTTCGTTTGAATCAATGTGTTGTGAAAAATGCCGTATTAAGAGGTTAGTTTCTTTTAGTGGTAATAATGGGCTTTGGTTTTCTTTTTTCAGATCATTGTTAAAATGGCAAAATCCAAAACAGGCCCCGATTGGAAAAAAAGGGTTAAATCCGAATACATGAAATTACGCCAACAGAAGCGTTACAAAAGAGCAGACGAAGTAAAAGTCGCTTGGAATGCTAACAGAACTGCTTTGAATGAGGACTTAGTTGATGAGGAAAAGAGATGGTTTGATAGTAAATGCCAATGGCTTTGTACAAGGAATCCTCCTTCTCATGCTGATTCTATGAAAAGAGCAGAAATTCAAATTTCTGATGGTGAAACAAGCAGTTGTCCCATCAAAATAATTCATGCTGTGACTCCGATCCCTACAATGTACACCTGGGCTCCAATCCAACAGAATTTTATGGTTGAAGATGAGACTGTTCTTCATAATATACCTTATATGGGGGATGAAGTTCTTGAACATGATGGATCATTCATTGAAGAACTTATAAAAAATTATGATGGTAAAGTTCATGGTGATAGGGAAACAGGATTTCTTGATGATCAGATATTTTTAGAATTAGTTAACTGTCTGATGCAGTATCAGGATAAGGATGTGGAGAAGGAAAAAGACAAGGACAAAGAAAAGGACAAGGAAATAGAAATTTATAAAGAGAAAAACAATTGGAAAAAACCTTTTCCTGTTTTTGATATATTTCAAGCGATTTCAGTGATGTTTCCGGATAAAGGAAGCCCTGAGGAACTTAGGGATAAATTCATAGAATTGTCAGAAAGGTTGGATCCAAATGCAATTCCTCCTGAATGCACACCCAACATTGATGGCATTATGGCTGAAAGTGTGCCAAGAGAGCAAACGATGCATTCATTTCATACATTATTCTGCAGGAGATGTTTTAAATATGACTGCTTTCTTCATCGTAAGTTTGACTGTTATTTTTTTTTTAGCATTTATTCGGTTGAATCCTCATAAAATTTGGATATACAGGGAACAGTAAACACTTTGGAGGGGATTTTGGTTACACTTATATAATGTAAAGTTTTCTTAATTCTTTTCTTTTCAAAAGAAAAGTTAGTTGGATAGCATATAATGTGATAAAAACAAATATTTTTAGGTCTTCAAGCTTGTCATCCTGGTCCAAACTTGCAGAAAAGGAAACCGCCTGATTTGCCTGGTTTCGAACAACCCTGTAGCACTGATTGTTACATGCTGATGGAAGGAATGAAAGAGAAATTAGCAGCAGCAGCCGTGTCGAAGGAGAAGGAAGCTGGGAATGGCGAGGAAAACGATTCTGGAAACAGACCGAGAAAGGTGAGAAAGCAAACTTCGGTGGATTCCGGAAACGAAGCCAGTTCCGAAGACAGCAACGACAGCAACAAATTTCTTAAAGCGAACGGTAAAACGTCTCCACACATCGCGAGTATGAATCAAGAGGGTAACAGTACAGGTCCCCTCAGTCTTCTAGGAGATATATCAATTGAAGAAACAGTGGAATGGACGAAATCTGATCAGTCCTTGTTTAGGGCGTTACATAAAATATTTTTAAATAATTATTGCGCTATTAAAGACTGCATGTTGACAAAAACTTGCAAACAAGTTTACGACTTTGCGCAGAAAGAAGCGGCTGAATTGCTTCCTGCAGAAAGTATGAATGATTACACGCCACCAAGAAAGAAGAAGAAGAAGCACAGGCTGTGGTCGATGCATTGCAGGTTTGTAACTGTCTTCCTTTCACCTTAAACTCTCAAATTTTTGAAGCTGTCATGTCAACTTGTGGTTGTCCGTACCGAATTGATTTTTCTTCTTTTTTTAAACAGGAAAATCCAGTTGAAGAAAGACTCGAGCAGCAATCACGTGTACAATTTCACGCCGTGCGATCATCCCAACCTTCCTTGCGATCAAATGTGTCCTTGCATAATAGCTCAAAATTTCTGCGAAAAGTTTTGCCAATGCAGTTCGGATTGCCAAAATCGGTTCCCCGGGTGTCGATGTAAAGCTCAGTGTAATACAAAGCAGTGCCCTTGTTACTTGGCTGTACGTGAATGCGACCCCGACCTTTGTCAAACTTGTGGCGCTGATCAATTTCAAATCTCCAATATATCATGCAAGAACGTCTCCGTTCAAAGAGGACTTCGTAAGTTTTTAGATTTAGTCAGTCAAATGTGTCGTGAGAGATGTGAGCGATGAGACTAAGCACAATTGGATCATCTATCAATACATCTGTTTCCTTAGCGTGTTGTATTTCTCTTAAGACTCCAAGTTAATTTCGTTACTAAGACAACTAATTGTTATTTTATGTAACAAAGATAAAACTATGTACAAGTAAGTTGTATGTTCATTTTGTTGCATGCCCATAACATTTTTGGATACATGATTGCTAATCACTTAATGTATAAACTTAAGGGCCATTACATTGCAAATGAAAGCTGTTTTAGTTGTCTCATTCACAGAAAGTATTCAGAGGCAAATAGAAAAACGTCCCGAAAGTCCCGTTTCTTCAAAAAGTAAGGGATTAACAGTGGAGAGATCAAACGTCTGGCCATCATCAAATTTTATACTGTAATCCTGATTGATACTTCTAACCTTTTCTTTAATAAAAAGTCAACAGTTAGAAATGTAATTCTGATTTGCAGAAAAAGAGTTTGGTGGATAAAATATGTGCTACAATATCAAAAAGTTCCAACAATAGGTTGAAAAAACTCCCTTTGGCGACCTTTGAGCTTTTGTTTACTTATAACACTTAAAGAATGAGGATACCAACTGTTGCACTTGTATGTACAGGAGCATAGAACACAGAATGGGGCTTTAACATTTTAGATTTTGAGCCTTAGTGCAATGGGTACTGTTATTATCGACGTGATATATTGAATATTATTTGAAGTGATTAATTTTATTGCAAATACTATTCCCCTTGTATAATGAAGTGTTGTGCTCTTCGTCTCATCAAATCTGAAGCCATTTCAGTGGGTGATTGTAACAACTTTTATTGAAATTAAGCTTCCGCGGTAGTCAAACTTGGTACTAAAAACAACTTTTGTTTAATTTGGCAGATAAACACTTACTTATGGCTCCATCGGATGTTGCGGGCTGGGGAATTTTCCTCAAGGATAGCGCTCAGAAAAACGAGTTCATCTCTGAGTATTGCGGTGAAATCATCTCTCAGGACGAAGCAGACAGAAGGGGAAAAGTCTACGATAAATATATGTGCAGTTTCCTTTTCAATTTGAACAATGGTAGGTTCGATCGACTTGTCTCGGTTCCTGATAATGGTTGCTATCGAGCATGACATTCAATGACCCTGTTAAAATTGACAATAAAAATACTTTTTCCAGATTTCGTCGTGGATGCGACTCGCAAGGGTAACAAAATCCGTTTCGCCAATCACTCAATCAACCCCAATTGCTATGCCAAAGTTATGATGGTCAACGGAGATCATCGAATCGGAATATTCGCGAAGAGAGCCATTCAACCGGGCGAAGAATTGTTCTTCGACTATCGTTATGGACCCACTGAACAATTGAAATTTGTAGGAATCGAAAGGGAGATGGAGTTTTTGTGATATCAGCCTTCCCCTTTCCCTCCGCCTCCTCCGCCGCCACCTCCTCCCCCTCTCCCACCCCCGTAATAAGTTTTGATTTGGAGGGAAATTGAAGGACATTGTTCAGGGACGTGTCGAAAAGGTTATTTTACCTCGATAAGCGACTGAATTTACGAGACTGAATATCACCGATTACTATTCTCTTCACTCTTTCGCTGTGTTGTACACTTTCATTGGTTTTTTCCTTTTTACTCTTTATTTTTCATTATTTTTAAAATTGTAATTTATAAGATAAATAATTTTAGGAAGGTGGTTTTTGGTTGGAAAAAAAATTATTTTCTCTGGGACGACGAGCCCGAAAACACTTGTGATTTTGTGTTAGAAAGTTTTTACTATAAGTAAAGTGATGACTGAGATATATATGATAGATTAGGAGAATCAACACGTGGTGAATTTGTGTAAAAGAATTTTCCAAGAGCCAAATTTGCTCAGTATAAGGTGTTAATAATGTTCCTGTATTAACTAAAAAACAATCTGAGCTTTTGTTTTTGGGCTGGTTTGTGGGAGGCCGGTTGAACGGTCAAAGCTTCTGATTAGCGAAGTAATGGTTGACCGTTTGGCCCTCCTTCACATCCTCTTATATCCAAAAATGGAACCAAAACTCCTTGGGGAGGTTTGGTACTGCCAAAATGCTCAAAAGTTATTCAGTTGAAGCTGGCTGGGTGTCTGTTGGCCGAACAAATAGTGATTAACAGCAGCATTTTTGCAACAAGTGATCAGTGAAACTACTTTGATACAAGGAAGATTGCCTGAGCTAGATTAATCATCGTTTCGTAGTTTTAAATAAGTTCTGAGAACATCAAACGCTCACTTACTTCAACGTGGTGCATTACCCATTGGGTTAATTATCTATTCTGTCACAAATGAAGATTACCATCGACAAGACTTATAATCAAAGCCTTTTCCAGCCAAACACGACCCATTTATTCTAGTAATAATTATAGCGTTTGTAATATTTTTATTTATTAAAACAACCGATTAGAATCCACGTTCTCAAAGAGAAATGATGGAAAAAACATGAGTTCGAATTATAAATAGACTGGATTCAGGTCGGTCTGGACTCGACTTTAAAGGTTCATTTTGCTTTTCCGAATTAAATTTTCGATACCTGCTTTTCTATGTGTATTTTATAACGTGTGTATTAAAGTGCACCGAAGTAAACGGTTTTTATAATCACGATATATACAAATGACAAAAAGTTAGCTAGTAATAAAAAAATAGCAAATATGGGATTTCTTTTTTTGTGTTATGTGAAAAGGATTTTCATTTCGTTTAACCACTTGCGCTATAAAAACATACCAAGCATGTCGAGATACTTTTCGTCCAAATACCGCGTCGACAGGTATTTGTTGCAAATACAAAAACGACGTGTCTGCCATATCGGCTGACTGTTTATCAGGGATCGGATAAAAAACTCAACGATATTGAATAGCCTGATATATAAATGTATTGAGTAAGACCCTACCAACGCGCTAAGGCACTGCTTAAATCGTAGCGCAAGTGGCTAATACCCTAATTTTGGATTTGACTCAGGTTTCTAATTTTTTGTCAGTAATTTTATGGTGTCAGCAAATGCCGAACGGTGGCTCTATTCCCAAAGCCTTCATTCCCAACATTTTGCTGGATCGTGCCAGGACGTGCACCCTTCGGTGAATATAATAAATACTATGGGGTTATTCGAGAAAGAGTTATTAACTATGAACTGTTTTCGACTGAATCTGTGGATGTGAATGTTCGTGTTAATCCACACAAAAAAATACTTGTCGATACATGTGTAACTGGTACACAAGATATTTTCGGTTTCGAGGGGGAGGGAGGGAGGAGCATTAGAATTTTAGAAATGCCTAGGTGGGGCATGGCCCAAAATCAGTTGGAAACCACTACTCTAGAGCATAAACCATGCACTCGTTTCAAAAATGTATCAATTCACATCAGCCTTTTGTTGTTGTCCATGTTTCCACCGGTCGAAGATAGGCCAAGTGTATGGGTCTGTCGTCTAGTGGTTAAATTCCAGACTAAGAAGTTACATTCGCGAGTTCGAATCCTCCTCCCGTATCTTGTCATACGGGAAAAAGGTTGAAAAACGGAATCAAAACTCAATTATAACTATAAATTTAACTGATGTAGTCTTGGAAAGTCTCTGACAGCGCGCAAGATTATAAAAATTTGAAAAAATATTTAAGAAAGACACCAACAATTCTAATGACGCCAATCTAATAGGAACAAAAAATAAAAAGCTGAGACATGAAGGAAATTATATGAAGAAAAATGAATTTGACTTAACACCCAATTACTTCTTTAATATAAGCATTATATATCACTGTGAACAAAGAATCCTGATTAAAACTATTCAATTATTAATGTCGAAAATTCTTTTTGCAAAAAAAATAAGAAAAAGAAGCAGTTTTGACCAAATTCAAAACTAAAAGAAACACTTTTTGTTAATACTTCTTTGGCGGTAGGCAAAATCATACTTAATTGGTACCCACTAAAACAATTTTGCCTATAGAAACAATTTTCAAAATTAAAACAAAAATCTAAATTATCTTCATTCTATGAATAATCACTAAATTTTTTCTTTTTTTAATTAGATTGTTCCTGGAAAAACTCCTTCTTCTCTTTGAGTATCCCACTTCTCAACCCAAGCCACGGGACAGAGTGACTTGTAAGCATCATGAAAGTATTTACAGATTTCGGCACCTTGTCCTCGTTTCTTCTCGCACCTATGGAAATCTAAGTAACTCTGATAGCAATGCCTAGAAAGAAACAGAAACAGAGTCAAGTTTGAAAATACAAATTTATGTATCTCTATCTCGCATGTTCACTCTCAGACACCGAAACTTTTCTATAAATTTAAATTGTAATATAATTGTAATAAATTGTAATTTATTAATATAATGCCAACTAGTAAGAAACTTAGGTATAAATTTAATACGACCGCAAAGGGTTAATTTTCATTGAAATCCAACAACTTAGCCATAGAATCTGTTTTTATAACATTTCATTATTCATGTTCACGTTAGTCGGCCCGTTTCGGCTATTTTTGTGGTGTTGCCACATTTTTTCTCGAATGACATGATCAGGATTTGTGCTTAAATCCATTAGTCCTATAAATAGATTCAAAATTTATGAATTGGTTCGGAAAATTTTAGGGGTAAATTTTGGCACAGCCGCCTAACCAACTGAAACACTAACTGGATGCCCCACATGGTACACATGTCCTGGGTGTTAAAACATAAATAGCTATCACGCTATTCGAATAATGGCACAATAGCAATAAATGGGTTAAGATATTCAATAAAAATAAGAAGGATAATAGAAATAAGATAGAGATTAAAATTTTTTGATATCCTCTTCACAACAACAATAAAAATTTTGTAGTTAGTTTGACATTGGGTTACAATACCGCGTCGCTTTTACACTAACAACCTACATTTCGCCAACTTTAATGGATGTTGACATCGTCAGGACAAAAACGAAACGGACTAGGAAACTAGAGAGAAAAAAGTTTGACTGAAGAAAAAAAAGGCAAATAAAAGAAGGAAGGCAGTTGGTACGTGAAACAAATGGAAGGCTAGAAGCTATTCTGTGTAAATTAGCAGTGAAAACTTGTAGAGGTGTCGGATGGGCAGGAATCCGGGATTTTGGAAGACGAGGTGGTCATGGTGGTAGTGGGCGCCAGATGATACTAAAGCGGTAGCCCTGGTCTCTGTTGAAATTGCTATATATGTTGGTGTAACCCAGTGTTTCACCCAATCAAGGTGACAACGGTTCGTCGAGGACTTTCGCCTTGTCCACTATAGTTTTCTATCACCGGGTTCGATTTCACTTCTGCTCCTCCTATTGTTGACTTTTGTTCGACTATCAGGATGTCTTTCCCGACATTTTCCATATATCTTGTTCTCGATATGAGTCTGTTCTTTTTCCTAGAAATGTGGCCAGTCCACTCCATGCCTCTACTCCTGTTGAAGGTTTACTAGTTTGTGCGCCTGATTTAGTTCTACGTTTAATTTTGATAACCCAGCGTTTAAAGTTCGAAAAGTGTCGCGGAAAATCTACTATAAATACATAATCTACTAAAATAAGTTCAGTAATTACTTGGTTTGATTAACGTTCGGAAATCTCGGATCATAAGGAACCGTCTTGAATTTTATTTCTTCGGCTTTTCCCGACACCATGACTAGCTCTTCTCACAGTTTCACCTAAAAGAAAAAGAAAAGGCCGTCAGATTTCATGTATAGCAGATTAACTTGTAGAAAAATGATGTGAAATAAACGAATTTATTTCATGTCTGTGCTTTTTGGAAGAAGTAACGTCATTCTAGGCGCTCTTCCCACCCAACACAAATCACCACTGTTGTGACAAGGTTCAAACCGTTTCAAGATCTTCAGAAATTGCGAGAAAACGCAAAGGTGTTTATCATTCTCGTTTTGCACTAACTCCTCACTTACTTGTCTCTCACTACTTTCACCTACCATTCATCGACCCGAGGAAACATTCAAGCACAAACATGAAAAATGAATGTTTCTAACGCCGGAAATGAGGACAGGAGTCGGAATCATTAAAATTCGTTACAATAAATCAGGTTTATAACAAAAAAAACTTTATAAGAAAATTATAGACAATAAAATATTAAACATCGTACATGACAGACATACAAATTCATCAATCAAATGTGAAAATACACTTATACCCGTTTATGAAGGCCGTTCAAAAGTTCCTACTCGGTCGTTGTAAATAGTTAGCTTAAACGAAACACCGGATTTCTATACGAGGAATGTCAAAGACAATTTTGCCAACATTCCGTTTTCTCAGGACCCATATGAACGCCCTAATCAACAAGTATGAAATTAGATTTAAGATCTGAATTGACAAAACCACGACACGCCACTAAGTCAAAGATTTGAAACACTAAAGTATGGAGAATTACTAGTACCCTAGACCATGGATTCTACAGTTTAGGAAGATGTCAAGAAATTGAAAAATTTTGGAGTATGACGAACATTGAGCGTTTAAATCGTTCCAAATCTTTGAAGAGACGTCACAGTTCACAAACTTACACCAATAAAATCCAAATGAAAGTTACAAAATAACCCGGGAATTAGTGAGATGATGTAAGATTTACAGGAAACTTACAAAATTTACAGTAATATATCTTTTGCACAAAAATTAATACTTTAGGTAATTAATTTCATGTTAACACTATGACGTCCGCAAGCCTCATGTAAATTTTTTCATCTCGGTGCCGGTGCATCTGACTCGTGCTGCCTGAGCACCAATATTTTAAATTCACAACGTATGAACATCAGTGATTATCGTCCACACGTGTAAATAACCATAAGATCGCCAGCGACGAATGCGCAATAATTTCCGAATGTGACGTCACCGGCGCTCAGCCAATGGTGTTTGTGAATATTTCATGGCACCACTGTGGGGTCGTCGGCGGTCAACGGTTGGCGTTTTTATGGCCCCACAGTCGGGCCAGCGGACGGCATAGTGTTAAAGTTTGCTTTAATGCGAGATAAACTCCCGTGTCACTAACACGAAGTTATCTTTTTGTTGTATACCTTTAACCCACACGTGAAATTTTCAAACATAACCTCTTTCCAACTTAAAATAAAAGCAAACTCAACAACAAAATTACAAAATATATTGCTACGTTCTGCCTAAAGCTAACATACAAACTCAAACTCCACTTTGGAAAAAACAAAATAAAAATTCAGTTTTGGTTTGTGGAAAAAACATTAAGTCAAGTTGAATCAAAGTTTTTAAAGTTTCATGCTCAACTCCCACGAAATTTTGCTTTGAATCTGTCAAATGTAAAGAGATTTGGTGCAAGACATTTATGATTTAAGACCCTAATTAAAAAAAGTAAAGAAAGAAGTATAACAGAAATTACAGTTGCCAACCCTGATAGCATTCACGTTACTCAAATTTGAAAATTTTTGCGTTATACACAACACTCCAAATATTTCTTACAAACAGTGTATTGTACTCTGCTCATGGCTGTACTACATAAGTTTGTTTTACAAACGACCACACAAGTAGTGTGACACATTTACTCTGAATACTTTAACAAAATTTATTGAAAGAATTGGAACATATCTTTATGGTTTTATGATAATAAAACCCCTGTGCTTCTCATTTTAAATAAAACAAAACCAATTCTTTGTTAATATCGAATTCAAAATTAACAGAATGGTTAGTTGTTAGAACTATACGAGAATTTGATCATATGATCAATATTATTCCTTCATGAGATCCACAACACAACAAGAATAGTACAAAACATATTACTGAAGGTAATCTTCCGTGGTAATCAAACTTGATACTAAAAACATTAAACGCTGGGTTTTTAGTTTCATAGTACAAGACTTTACAAAAGGAAAACCACGAAAATTAACAATTCAAACATCAAATGACCAATACTCCCACCTCGTGACGGTCGTTCAAACTTACTTTGACCACAAATTCTCATTTGACAAATTCAATTTGAAATTACGATTACTCAAATTTTCTTAATTTACAATCAAGCACGAGAACTTTTTAAATTCAGTTCAACTTGACATTTACAAGATGGCAAGAATTGACGGCAATTATAAAAATTACAAATTAATCACAATTAAACAGAAAAGGGCACGAACTGCATGACAGTGATTTACTCAGGACATCTCAATTTTAAAGTTTGAATTTAATGAATAAGTAGCATCGATTTATAATAATAATAATAATAATAATAATAGGAATAATTTAAACGTCCTTATCATCGTAATGTTACACATTTCCGATCACTGAATTAATAAACACTTTTCAAATTTCAAACCGTCAATAATCAGAGATGACCTAATCATTCCGAAACAAATGTAAGTAATGATTACAGAACTTCCTTTATCAATATCCTAACATTTAAATTAAACTCGATTGTAAAACGGTAATTTATTACCTTTTGTAATGAGTGATTTAAATGGACCATACTTAAAACTTACGGTTTTAGGAATATTTTATAGCCCAGTCAAACAGTCACAGAAAGCTTACGAAGCTTTCAATGGAAACAAAACTTAAAAAAACTCAAAAAACCAGTTCCAGTTCGAATTTTTTTACTTTGTTTTTATTGAACAGTGACTGAGCTTTTGTGACTTTTTTTAAGCGGGCTACAAAATATTCATAAAACCGTAAGAATTTCTTAACAATAGATAACGGCCGCAGAAGTTATGTAAGTAAAGTGAACTCACTCTAAAATTTCCATATTTTCTTTAGAACTAAAGTTATACTTCAAGAGTACAGTAATCCAGCAGAGGAAGTAAACTCTTGGCTCTTATAAACTCGCGTTTGAGATTTTTTAATTTCTGTATCAAGCACTACTCGAACATCTCTTAATCTGTGAACAGTCGACGATTTAAAACTGAATACTAAGCATCGTAAGGTCGATCCCAATTTAAACATTAAAAATTTTAAAACATTTTTATTACCCAGATTCACATTTATTAAAGTGACAAACTAAACAATTCCAAATCATCATGAACTCTAAGCTTTAACTATTGTGTACCAAAATCATCAATGTAAAATTTTTGCTTCTTTGTGCCAGACGTCAGTTTTCTATTTTTCAACTGTTCATTTGAAACTTTTTAAACAAGGCACTATAACTAGAATACTGTTTTTACAACTGCGTAAATCTAAAAGAAACCAACCAAAACTTAAAAAAAAATTTTTTCTGAGTTATAAAACAACGCATCACCTATTGATCACTTCATCTTCACTACTTCAGATGAGTCAAAGAGACCCGACATCTTTTTGATAGTTTAAAAGCTTCATATGGTCACTACGTAAAAAGATACGCTGTTCCAAAGACACTTGATGTAGTATGATTACCTAATAAGTTAAACAACGAATATTTTAATTTCCTTAAATTACCAAACTAGTTTAATTAAGTTTAGTATGATTTGTATGCAATGGATTCGCTACTTAAATTGTCCTTTCAGCTTTCAAAGACTGTCAAAATTTTTTTTACAAAAGAATTTCATCAGGCAAAAGATGATTGACTAACACATAACACTAATATTTATTTCGACTTGACTAAAATTGTTATTTATGAAATTCAGTATTAATATTTGATTAACAATGAATAGAATCGACTCATTAAAGAGATCAATCAAGTGGCAAATAATTTAAAACGAATGCCTTATTGACGCACATCTGATTAAGTCGACCGAGTTTATTACTCTACAACAACCTCCCTCACTTTCTACATAATCTGTGAAATGTGTTGGTTTTCGTCCGTGGAATTCAAATAATTCGTTCTCCACCTCGAAGTACTAAAAGACATATTTAGTGTATATAGAGTCCTAAAGTGAATTCTACCATGCAGCTCGTTACCCTAAAGCAATTTCCTTTTTTATTTTCTATTTAAGTTATATTATCCACCGTTCACTTCACTAAAGGCCTCGTTTTTCCTTCTTCTTCACAACTTGCTTCTCTATATTTTTTAACTTCGGCCATGTACATAGACCAAGCGTCTTTCGGATTTTTTTCTTCGTCCGCCTCACTTTCCTTTTTCACTTTCTTAACAAGTCCAGTTTTTAAAACTCTTCCACCTCGTCTCTTGCCAACTATACCCGACAACATCACCGGAGGTTTTTTAACTGAGGATGAATCACCCGCGTCTGAACTTTTTCCACTTTTATCGCCACCTAAAAGTAAGTCACAATCTTAAGTGTGATAATATGTTTAGGTGAAAACATAAATCACTAAAATTTACAGTAAAATGGTGCTTTAAACGAAGTAAATTTTAAAAAATGATCATCAAGAGGTGATGGGTGGGTAAAGTTCTTTCATTTTCAACAAACTGCTAAAATTGATAGTGCACTTACTTGTGTCTTTTTCCAGATTACTTCCCTTCCTCATTTTCTTAAAAATTTCCATAAAAGATCCGTCATTTTTAAAGCTGTTGGGCAACTCCCTGGCAGAAGACTGAGATTCGTTAGTTTCTAAGTTGGAAGAATGATCCGATAATTTGTCCTTGTCGTCTCTAGAGAGCTCATCTCCGTCATCATCCTTACCCTCTATGTCGGTGGGACTGGTCGAAGGAGATTTTGTTCCAGTTGGAGAATCAGCTTTTGGCGGATTGCTTTGTGATATTGGATTTGTTTGCCACCTAAAATTTCCCGGTGCAGGAGGTCTGCCCCTAACATTTATGAGAGGCGAGGGGATTCCTCTTAATGGTGAGGGTGAGTTCCCTTGAGCGTAAGGTTTATTCATCAAGTTAGTTTGACTTGCACCGACCACATTGGGATTTCCCACGTTCCCTACCAGGCTACCCGAATTACCCATCACACCGGCCATAACCATCAAATTTCCGGGACTTCCCATCAATGAATTGTTTATAACGTTGCTGGGGTTAACTACCATTCCACCAGAATTTCCTATCATTCCTGTGGTTGGGGGTTGCACCCCCATTAAATTCCCAGAAGCACCTGCAATACTAACAGGTCTTGCAGCACCTATAATGTTACTACCGGGTCTAGAAATTCCCAACATGTTATTGGGCGATTGCATTCCCATAATACTTCCACCAGGCCCCTGCATCCTTAGCATACTATTGCCAGCTCCTGCCATCCTCAACATGTTTCCTGGGGCCGCCATGTTGATCCCACTCATTGGTGTCAAATTAATCATACCACCTTGTAGACTCATAGCTTGAGCTCCACTTCCTGGTACCCCTACAAAATTTCCCTGTATTCCCACCACTCCAGCCATTTGATTTGGCACAGAATTTATTCCCATCATGTTGGTAGGTAAAGGATTGCTTGGACTAGTAATCAATCCTCCTATAGGATTAGGACCTCTCAACATACCCCCAGCTACGCCCATCATATTTTGGGGTGGAATTAGATTCATGGCACCAGGCATGATATTTTGACCCGCCATTCCTACAGCAGAAGGAACAATCATAGAACCCATGCTCATTACTGGGCTCTGTGAAACAACCATTGAAGGAGGCATGACAACCATTGAAGGAACGACTCCAATTTGAGGTCTGGGAACATTAACTGTTGATTGCATTGAAGATGTCATGTTACTCTGACTTGCAGATAAATTTTCTACTACATCAGGTAGTGCTTTATCACCACTATTTCTCTTGTTATATGATTCTTCATTTATCTTATCCTTAAAGGTAATTTGAGGAAGTTTATTATTTTCTTCAATAGACTTTTCCTTTTTCTCATTTTCATTGTCATTATCTCCTAAAAACTTTTGGACCAACTCTTTTTTATTCCTCTCACTACTCAAATTTTGGGATTCTTCATCTGAACTAGACTCAAACTTATAATCATATTTAACTTTTGTTCTTGGAGGACTGTAAGCCTTTTTCAAATTGGACTTCCCATAAGGTTTAACACCAGCAACTCCTGAATCATATGGAACCTTTACATTATAAAACTCATCATCACTATCCCCTGAACCCATTTCCCCTTCATTATTTTTCTTATTTCTAGCCATTACAGTAATCCTGAAAACAGTAAATATTACATTAATACAAGTTATCTTTAAAAAAAAAATATTTCATTTTATAATTAAAAACAACATTAAATTTATTTCTAGAAAAATTCAGTTTACTTAGTCTCAAGAACAAGTTAGTTGAAGTCTTCAATTCCAATTAAAAAATAAAATTAATGTTAGTTCTTTAAAAAAAATATATATAACTGATAATGATTAAGTGTCCAAGTATTCTTGAAAGTCAATGTTATTAATGTTTCATAAATGAAGAGATAAAAATTAATATTTATTGTGTCTTTCACTGAGATGCACTTCATCATATTATTAGATAAATCTTTAGCAAAATGAGAGGGGGGCCAAAATTGTTTGTAATTAATCATTAAAACATGGGCCTGAGATGAAAAGTTTTTATAACAAGATAGCATCAATTTTGGAAAGAAAAAATGTTTAAGAACAAATGTGTAATAAACTTTGAATACCTTCACAAAATATAAAATTAAGTAACATCAGCTAAGATGAAATTTTGTTAAAGTTAAAAGAAAAGAAGAACCTTGAAAAACCATAAGAGGTTATATTTTTAAGAAAACATTCAGTCCTATTATATATCTATTTAAAAAAACTACTTACATTCAAAACTCTTTATTGAAAATTACAAGACGATATGTAAAGATACATTTCAAGAATGATTTCATTTCAGGTATCACTATTTCAAGAGGTGATAATCCAACCTTCTCACAATATATCAACCTGGAAAAAAAACTCCCTGAATAATTTCTAATTCAACAATAGTACAAAACTAACATTTAAATAATATTTGGTTTGAAACCCAATCTGAAATCAAAAATAAAAGCACTTAATACTAATAATGAAAAAATCTTCAATTTCAACTACTTTCTAATACACAATGATCTTAAAAATTATATACATACACAGTCTAGATAAGATAATTAGGTTAATCATTCAACAGAACAATTGAAGATACCTGATCTTTTTATAATTATAATAAACTAAAAATTTCATTGAAAACAAAAATATACATTAATTTAAAAACAAAACAAAATATTTCTTAAATGTTAAAATTATTTAAGAAATGTATTGTATTACCTGTATTGATTTTATATTGCACTTGTAACCACCCACGAAAAAGCCCTTTAAAACCTTATCATACAAATAAAACAACACACAAGTTTATTAGGTTTTCCCAGGTTATGTTTTAACAAGAACGGTTCCGGAATAAGTAATAACTTCATGGGAGATGGTTAAAAGGAGCAAGGTATCCCCCCTGAAACTTCGAAAAAGAGGCACCGATTTAATGATAACCACGTTAATTATTATACACGATATACATATCTAACATGATCCTGATGACAATGAAAATCGAAAACACTGTCTCGCATTAATTGATCTTTCGCGAAATTATTTCGGAAAAAACAAGAACACAACTCTTTTAATATAAACCGAAAAAAATAGCCTTTAAGACGAGAAAAAAATTAATTTTTTAATATTAATAAAGATAACTAATTTAACATTAGGTATCGAGAATTAAACAAGAGCTCTTACTATAAGCAATGAGAAAGTGTAAAAAACGCCAATTATTAATACTAATTATGTAATTTAGAAATTATGAATGTATTTAAAATACCTTTTCGAAGAAAGAAAAAATGGATGCTCCTGTAAGATCAACTGCAAGAATATGGCAGAAATTCTTGCTTTTTTTTCGTCTGATTTTTGGTTTGCCGCCACTTTGCCGCTACTAACTACTCATTGTTCTCTAAAATTATTTCTTTTATTAATTCATGTTATTTACTTAAATAAGCCATTAGAATTATGATTTAAATAATTAAAATCTTAATTTCGATTTAATTCTATGAAATCGTCAAGAGAATATTCTCTGACAAATCCGACCTGATTAGTGGTCGAGGGGGTGCGTTCAGTTAACCAATCGGATTATTTAAGTTACAGATTCTTAGATCCAGGTGAGTTTTTTAAGCTTTTATACTAGTTACGAGGTGTAAGTGGAACTGTTTTTGTTGAAAATTGATGCTAAACTTCAGTAAGATTTATACTTTTGAGCTTTTTGCGCTTTTCACTTAGAACTATCAGCTCATTTGTGTTGAGAGTAGCAACCTTGCCCTTGATCAATGATGGCGAGGCTTGGGTTGTATTTCAAGTTGCGACGTTTATGGATTGAAAAACTTTGGCGACGCTTGTTTGTTTTTGGGGGTCGGCTCTTGTTGCACCTCAGATAAATAAAATAACAACTCGTTTCTTGTAAAAACTCGTGAAAAGGGAGATTTTTCTTTTTGTTATCAAGAAATTTCGTAACGAACTAGAGCCGACTAAGTTTTAGTTTGTTATTTCATTTAGAGGAAATGTCTGAAATGTTAATAGTGTAGTAGTGTGTGTCAGTAATATAATTTCAGTGCTTACTACATTTCTTGCTTAATGTTGTCTAACTATGTTCTTTTTAATTGAAAAAAACTGACATGGAAGTAAGTAGTACAAACTTTCAAGAGAAAGAATTCAAATTCATACTTGGAATAAGTGATACTAGAGTGTCAAGTTGCAGTGAAGTGGTTTGTGTGGGGCTTTTCTGAGATCTGTGGGGTTAAATTTTAAACAGAAATTTGTGCAAAATGCTGGTCCTTTTAGTTCTTTTTAATTTGTTTAGTTTTAAAGTTCTTATACCTGAAGTTTTATATTTTAGAGCCCAGTAAAGATGAAAAAGCGACCAACTAATGATGATTCTGATGAATTTGATGTTGATGAACCAGAAGAGTTTGAAGAGTCTGGTTCGGACTGGGATCCAGAAGAGGAAGTAAGTTGTGTTAAATTTGATTTCAGCTATATTGACTTGCTGTATTGAATTTAACAGCTATATTGAATTTAAAAAAACCAATAGTGGGCAGTAAATTTATTGTAATGACAATTACTAATATATAACTAACAGGAGGGTAACAGTAAAAAACGTAAAGGAAGAGGAAGACCTGGGAAAAAAGTCACTGAACCCAAAAGAAAAAAATTGGAAAAAACCACCATCAGAAGAGGATGAGGATGAGGAAGACAATGAAGATGATGAAGAAGGAGAAGGAGAAGAAGAAGAAGATGATTCAGATGATGAACATGCAGAGGTGTGTATCATGAAAGCATTAAAGAGTAATATGTACTGAATTTTACAGTAGTACTGTTAGATGAGTGTGTGAACATGTGTGCATATATATATATATATATATATATGTATAAAATTTAAATTTATAAAGTATCTTATTTTCTGAGAGTTTTATTAAATTTTTTCAAATTACAAGGTTATTAAAAAACTTTTTCAGCCATTTCAAAATAAGTCTGTAGATTCTAGGTTTTGCATATTTTAATACATCTGACCCTTATGCAAAATAATTTTGTCTCTAAATCAATGATCATTCTGTTAAACTTTAAAGCTTTTTTTATGGTCAGAGTTTTATTCAAAGTCTTTTTAATTTTATATTCAAAGTCTAAACTGTAGATATGTTCTGATGTGAGGGAATATGTTTTATGAAGCCTCTAATGAATTAATCTTAAGAAATCATCACTGGGTTCCAACAGTTTCAAATATGAAAAATAAAGCCTACTTTAATGTTTCAAAGTCAAATAATAAGTATTAGCACATGGCGAGTAATAGAGACAAATAACAAAGATTGCAAGTATAGGTATATGTGCTGATAGACACAATGAGTAGTTTGAAGCTGATCAGTAAAAGGTTTTCTCCTTCAATATAATTATGAACTTTTACTATTAAGGTAAACAAGTTGGGTTAGTTTAGTTTAGAAGTTGAGGTAAATTCTTGTGAGATTGTACCAGTTGTTGATTACTAATAGTCTAATGGTTTGATAAACAATTTGAGTTTATAGAGTATAATTTATGTACAGTTTATTTGTATAAGTGTAGTTTAGAATAAAAATATTAGAAACTTTGCTATTTAGCCAAATATTTTTCTTATGTAAGATTTAATATGAATGTATCACGTTAAAGGAGGGATGAAATATACGTAAGACAGAAAATAAGAGTAGATAAGCTTAAATATTATCTCATCTATTTTCAGCCCCGACAGGCAGGTGCAAATGGAACCACCACTCCTAATATTTCAATAAAGGCCTTCACAGTAAGTCCTATTAAAAAAATTTTTTAATATGGCTTAATTTTGGTGATAAAGTTCTTCCAGTGTTTCTATTAATTTTATTTTTTTTAACCTAAAACAATAAAGATTGAAATCACTTGGCCAAAAAAGTTTGTTTTTTTTTCCTTTTATTCATCATTGATTCTAATATGTATGAGTGCAAAGGGTTTTGCTTTTTCTCTGGTCTTTTATTGACAAATGTTGATTTCTTTTCAAAGGGTGGTGGTTGTCATATTCTTGTCTTTTAAACTGTTCTACGTTAACTTTTTAATGTGCCATGTAAGGGCACGAGAGCTGAAGTTGGTAAGTCATGGAATAATCAGCTCTTATTTATAATACTCCTGTTAATTGATTCATTTCCGACTGCAGCCCTCAAACTCTTCATTTGGCCCTATTTAAACACTACTAACGCCATTTTTTGATGTTTTTCTTTCAGATTTTCAGATAGAAGGTTGTCATGATTTATGTAGCTTAAAAATTTAACTTGGATCTGCTTATCTCGTGGCTTGTTTTTAACGATATGTCGGCAAACTTTTAGCACAAAATAGCTATCCTTGCTTCTCTGAGTAATCTCTAAATTACTCTTCAGGTCTAAATTTATACGCATTCAAAGAATGGGATTGAAAAAAGTAATAATATTAATTTCAGTTTATATCATTTGTTTTGCAAGTTCTTGTAAATCAAATGAAGGTTCTTATTGTTTTGATCAAAACACTACGGCCAATAAATAACTACCATTCAGGGAACTATCTAAAAGTTTTTGGGTATATAAATAAACCTTCTAACTTGTTGCTTATGTATTTAATTAGAGACAGTATTCATGGTTAATTAGATCAGAAATGAAATTTGACTTTTTAAATTTCTGTTAACGCTTTTCATATTTATCCTTGAAGAAGGAGTTGCAAACAAAAAGTCTTTGGAACGCATTGTGTGTATGAATAATGAGGATGTTATTTCCTTTGTAGATCTGTATGGTTCCTGGTTTATGGTTTGCTGACCACTTGTAGAAACTAACATAACTGCTTTTGAAATTAGGTTTTGATTTAATGGCTCACAATCTCTGATCATTTGATCATCTTTACATTTTCAATAATAAATTTATTATATATAATATAATAGTTATAACATATATTATAAATTATATAATATATTTATTATAATTTTCTATATATAGTATTATATATATAGAAGTATATATATGTTATGAAAATCGGGTAAATATACATAATCCTCGGCGATTATTTATAACCAACTAGTTTAACTAGGATTTGAGGCTGGTATAATGACTAGCTATACATTCGCCGGATTGATCCCTTTTACCGTACTTATATAAAATTGTTTTGTCTAGACCAGGGCTTCTTAAACTATGGGTCGCGACCCCAAATGGGGTCGTGTAGCAAGCATTCTGGGGTCGCGAGAGATTTTAATGTCAAATATTTAAATATAATTTTATACCATCTAGACCCGTATTTGTGCGGAGTCACGCTGACACACACAAACAAAGCTTGCAAAAAGCTTTCGAGTGACTCAAACTTTTTTCCCCTTGCTGACTACCACCTGTCTCCAAGCATGAGACACCAAGTAGTTGATCAGGCGAGATATGGGGGGTCATGTCTGGTTAGCAAACCAGTGTCTTACCCCAGGAATGGTTTGAAGGGAGCCAAAGGAGGGCTGGAGTTATCTCAGAACTCAAACTTAAAACTAAAATTTCTAAAAAAGCTTTTGACTGAATTCTGTATCGGAACTAGAACTGAATTTCCCACAATCGCCGATAAGGCGTTAAATATTAAAGGCCATTCAACAAATGCATTCAAAAAGTGCAATTTTGATGAAAAATATGCCATTTGTGCACCTATAAATACAATTTTACAACTTTTTGTGTAGTTTTTAATTTTAGATTTTTGTATGTTTCTAAACGAATTCTGTAACAATAAATTTTCATATGTATATGTATATTGTTACCTAATTAATAAATCACCAAAAAGCATTCATTTATCTTTCTTTTATATTTATATGGGGTCGCCAGGAAACTCGCAATCATAAATTGGGGTCGTGAATGAAAAAAGTTTAAGAAACCCTGGTCTAGGCCAAACTAAAAGGAAACATCATCGTAGAATCATCTCGTTAGATGCAAAAAAGAACTTGGTGGATGAGATTTTATTAATGTCACTTTTCCAAATGCTTTTTAGCTGAAATTGGATTGACACGACTATTATCATTCCTTCAATAATGGTGTCGAATTTCCATTAAAGTATAGTTTATCAATTTTTGTTACGCAGAATGGATCGTTTGTGGTTTTAAAGTCAGACTTCCGGTCGAAGAAAAATCCTCCTTTGTGGAGAATCGACGGGAAAGCGCTTCTGCAGAAATATGTACCTTTCGAACAGGATGGAGATACACTGTACAAAAATACTTCAACTTATTCGGGTTGGACGCCAAGCAATCAGGATCAATACATACCGGCACCAGTCACTTATGTACATCAAGGAAAGAAAGAGATCATAATTGAATTTAACAGGGAAAAAGTGACGCTGTGAGTATATTTCATATTCTCTTGCTAAAGGTTTAAAAGAGCATTGTGTAGCTTTTGATTTTTTTTCAGAGATGAAGAAGGCGGTGGAAAAAGCGAAGGTTCTGTCGATAGTAATCGTAAAACGGCGGAAGAAGTGACAACCCAGACGAAGTAAATGATAACGAAAAACTGAGAAATTCGATTTCAAAGTTAAAAGTGAAAACTATTTTCGATTAAATAGTTTTAATTAGAGGTAAACAACTCGTGGATTTGTAGCAGATGGAAGAGTGGAACAGTTTTTTAAAAGAGAAAACATTTTTTGTTTGTGAAAAAAATATTTGTGTCGTCTTGATGTGTATCTGTCCTTCTGTTCTCAATGCATTAGATGTGTAAAAAATTAAATTCGTTTCGAATGGTTCGTGACTGGTACAAACGCTGCAGTGGCCACTCTTTTAGACATTTTTTAGTTTAGTCGAAACCGAACAACTGAGAGTTGCTTATGTTTTAAAGAAAGTGTCAGAGTCGTGAAGGTTTTAGTTGAGTGTGAGAGTGGAAGAGCGGTCATTACGGGACGGCAGCCTTGGATGTGTAGAAGAGCTTTCAAAGTTGACGAATACTATTCTATAAAATGACGAGTGGCGGAAATTTTAATAGAAAATAATGAGCGGGAGTATTTGGGGAGATGAACTGATTCAGTTTTAAAGAATTTTGTTATTACATCGATCATTAGACTTGGGAGGGGGTTGTTGAGGGTTTTGTGACTTGGGTGTTATATTCTTCAGTATAAGATACTGTCGCCGACAGTATCTTTCACTTAGAGTCGAGTAATTGTTGGGTTTTAACGAACAGTCTTCTCTCTGTCTGAAATCCATCTTGCTGACCGAAAAACCTTGGACGTTTGAAATACCGCTACCGTCAAATTGAAAACAATCATACAATTTGCAAATAAAGCTGTCGTTAAATTGAAGAAAGAAACAAAAACGAATTCATTTCATACCTGTATGAGTTGCCGTGTGACGGAATTGGGAAAATACAAATTGTAATCAATCCTTACAAAAAACGATATTTAGTCATCGAAACATGCCAACAGTAGACGAGCCAAAAGCCAGGTTGTCGTGAGTGTTTTAGGGCGGTCAACATGATTCTTTGTGATATTTTATGAGCAATAAACACAGAGATGGTAGCATGTGTCTCCTTAAAACGTTTGCAGCAGTTTATTGTGGCAAAAGGCGTGTAATTGATTGTTGAAACTTCTCTATCTCGATCTCTCCCCTTCCTCCTCTCTTCGGGGAGACTCCAGCCTTGGTTTTATGTTAACTTTGTGTATTTATTATACAATTAACTGGCGCTTTTTTGGCCTCTCAATCATTCCTATCGAAAATTCGATTAAGTATTTTATTTTAAATTAAATGGACAGTTTTATATTTTAATCAAACCTGTCATTTATATTATATATAATATATATTTGGTCTCAATAGAGATTACGTTTATTGAAACCCCCACCATTCTTGCTACTTCCTATAATTTATGATTTTAATAATGAGGTTATCTGTGCTTTCATTCAAGGGACAGGCATTAACTTGTCCGAGTTTTGATAAAGCCGACTCTGTAAAACCTTCCTTTGTTTTTTCCTTTGTCTATGGTAGTGGTCGTTCATTCATTTCTGTATATTGAAGGATTCAACTTACTAAAAGTATTCCGCTATTTAGTCTTATTGTTAGATGTAGGAGATGTCCTTTGGAATGATTTTATCTCCGACTCAGATTAAAATATGCGCATATAGTAATCTTCTTTTGACATTTCACTGAGTGCAACCAGCAGAGATTTTAAAACTCCATGTTTTGTCATGAAAACCGTCATCTATTCCAGTTTTTATTTTGCTACGCGTACTGTGGTGTGGTACCTATCGAACATCTGTTACTCAGGAGAAAAGAGCTGATGTGCAAGGTTAAGTCAACATTTTTTTCAGGATTCTGGATTTATCAAACCGAAATAAACAAGGACTTTTGTCGACTGCGAAAAGTATAATAATAAAAATAGTTTATTTTATATAAAATTTCAATAGCAAAACTAAATTTACAAAAAGAATAATATACAAATTACAAAAGAACATTTGAAAAATGTATTTACTACCCCTACTCGACACACTCCAGAAATTTCGTAAGATTTCTTCTAATATAACATTGCTTTATGCCTCCTGGGATTTTTTCATTCCTCCTTCGGCTGACACCCCTTTCCTTCCCCTCCGAAACTGTAAGGTTCAACGTCCTAGCAAATGAAACCTTATATGTTCCCACGTCTTTTGTTTACGAATCTGTTGTTTGAGGGTGAATTGGTAATTTGATTTTTTTTATTGGTGTCTATGATCGAGGCTTTCATATCAACCCCTGGTGTTAATTTCCGACCCTTCGCTCTTTGTTTATTTATTCACAGTCAACACTTTTCAGTTGTTTCGGCGTCTCGGCCTCTTCATTCATGGTGTAAACAAATTCACGTTCTCATGTAGGACACCCCATTTGAACTGGGAAATAATCTCTGTACATACAAAAAACTAATAAGGACAGAAAAAAATATGATGATTTCACTAAACTGAATGTAAATTTATTAAGTAAAATGGTTACGTATTATGTTGTGCATATCACACATAATATAATATATGTTAGGTCTACTGGAAAGTTCCGGCCTATGTTACAGCAAATTTGAACACGTTTTCGTCAATTCATTTGACCCTTTTTGGTTCTCATGTTTTGTCACTGAATACATACTGGCCTTGAAAATGAACTAAAATATTGAAGATGATTCTTGTTAATATTAACTGAGAATCGATTGGGTTATCGATGGTGGGTGTTTTGAAGTTCATTTAAGCTGCTGTATTTTGTATGAATTCCAATAAGAAAAAAATGATACCGGGTTGAGTAATTTGACCAAGGTGTTGGATGAAGGCACAGTTTATGATGGAACTTACAGAAAATGGCTCGAGAAATTTCAAATAGTTGATTTTGAATTTTCTGGTGAACCTACCTCTGGGTGGCCATCTTTAGTCAACGACGATGTTCTCAAGATCACGTTAGAACAAAAGCCTTTTTCGACAACATCGCACATTGCCGGTACAAATAAGTAATAAATGGCAATTATATTATTCTACAAAGATTATTTAAGATATGATACATATGCTTTAGTATTATTCTATTATAAATAATATAAACGGAAGAATTAAACACGTAACAAAGATATCTGACGTCATAAGAAAAAGAAGGATCGCCTTCTACGGACACCTGGCGAGGATGGACCCAGAGAGACTGACCAACCAGATCTTCAGACACTTCCTCGAGAGGAAAACAAAGCCGGCATGGTTTATGGAAACTGAGAAAGACCTGAAAGAGACGGGGATAACAGCGGAAGACCTGCACATGAGAGATACCCTGAGGAAAAAAGTACAAGAAGCCAGTTTCCAGGAAAAGCCAAAGCTAAAAACAGGAAAGAAGTGGACAGAAGAGAGGAAGAAAGAACACAGCGAGAGAATGAAGGAGTACTGGCGGAGGCGAAAAGAAGATGAGAAAAAGAAAAAAAGGTTGAAATAGCGTGGTCCTGAGATGGCCGAATCGAAGAAAGAAAAACGGAAGAATTTTTCCAGTAGACCTAATACTTAATTCTTTCGAGGTTTATGATACAATACAATGCAATAGCTCCAAATGCTTGGTTCTTTCCTGAAACACTTCAAATTCACCAACTTTTGTAAAGGATCCCTAGTTGCCATACTCCTATAGCTCTGAAGAGGTCGATTGCTGGGAGGCTTGGTAATGTTTGTTGTATAACTTTGCTACTGAATACAGAAGGGAAAAGAAAAGAAACCTCCTTTTCAGCCAGAGCACTCGGGCCTAATGACATCCAAGGGACCTCAAATTCTTCCTGATCAGTGAGATGAAAGGAAGGTTTTTTTGAAGACGTACTCCGGATACTTTGAAGTAATCAGCATTAGATGGATCACTCTCACACAAGATTTTGTTGGGTACTTGCATATGGGACTCTTCGACCTACACTGAAGAATGATAACCAGCACATAATGTTCTCGGCCGACTTTCTTTTCTGAAGAGTAGAAAACAGCGCTTCAACTACAAATAGAAGTGACGCGTCTTACCTATAATCTTAGAAATTAAAAACGCCTACTTTGAAAAAGGTCTAGTCTAGGGACAAGTATAAGAAGGATAGAGGAGAGAATCACATTTAATTTTTGGTAGGTCCTAGGAGGTGCATGAAATCAAAGGTTTGTGAACCAGAGTATTTCTCTAAGGGATGTCCAGTCAATACCTTCTAGATTCAAAGTTGTGGGAAATTCATTACATTACCAATGCGATGAGTTAAATGAAATGAAAAACATTCGACGAAATTCGAGAAGACGACGAACTTTATGAAAGATACAAAAGAGCGATTAAATTGAAAGAGTTAACGGATGAATGACTGGTTTTCATCCGTTGAAGATGTTCACGTCGTCAAACATACATGCACATATGAGCAACATACCTCCGATCTCTGTTTAGAAATTAAAAAAAATTGCTAAATTAAATTGTTACATGTTAGTTTTAATTGTATCATGTGTAATACACGTGATTTCAGACCCATCGAACGTCTCTCAGCAACGGTCGCCTTCCATGTGAACAAATACTTTTTAAAAGTTTTTGTATCTTCTCTTTGCAGTGTTCTCTTCAGGCAAAAGGAAAAGGAAGATGAAAACAAAACACCTTTTCATTTTGTATAGTTATTTGGTTTTAAATTAATTAACTGTGTACAATTTTAATTAAGGAAATTATAAATTAGTTCAATACCGATTATACAGTATATTTAACTAAAATCCATTTTTATACACATGACAACGTTTTCGTTTAGGTTTGTTATTATATAATACTGCTGAAATCCATCACATCTTTCTATATCCATTCTATTTCTAAAAAATTTCCATTAAAAATTAATACTATTGGTACGAGAGTAAATAGTAATGTAACAACAACCAAGATATCACGGAAGATGAGTGGAGTAGCAATTAAGGACCAAAATGTTCTTCCTGATGAGATAAAAAGAGTGTCGCATTCTGGATTTGTTTCACCACAATGAAGTTAGTAATTTTAATTTTTTGTCTACTAAGTCGCTCAAATCAAATTTTTGGTTGAGTAAAAGAGAGCTTTCTCTTAGTTTGTTGAGACATTTTGCCCTCTTTCGGAGCATCCTCGGTGTCGACTCCAAGAATTTACTTATGAAATGAATCCTGTGTCAAAATGTGAAATATTTATGGCGTAAATTATTCATACCAGCGTCAGTATTTATGAAATGGTTTCAACTTGAGTTCAAACTTTTTTCCACTGAGGATGTCTTTAGCTGAAAAAGAAAGCTCAACGTCTGAGTGAGTTAAGCGAAAATTCTTCCTCATGTGATATTGAAGGCGCAATAGCCAGAGCATTAACATCACTAACATTAATGGTAACAACAGTGAAAATCTCGAAAAATGGTATTGATTCAAAGAAGCGTAAAATGATCTCTGTGATAAGTATTGTCCGAAATACTAAAGGGTGGTCAAGCACTCACAGGGAATTGTCAACTCCCCGCTTAGCCACTGCCTAACTGACTACAGAACATTCTCTTAGTCATAGTTGGCATGCTTGATTGCACCCCCAATGCGAAATGGAAATAACAATTTCGAGAAAGCAATGAAAACTGTCTTATCTACATGAAAAAGGAACAATACAGAGTTCTTCTTGAAACAGAACCAATTTATGTGTTAGGAACAGTCTGCCAAAGTGGGAAGATCCTACTTCGAGTTCTTTTGACAGTCTTATGAGTCTACAATTTAGTGAGTCCATTTTGTTGTTAACATCAACGTCAAACCGATTCATTTAGATGTGCAAACACATATGAGTTTGTTGGAACTTCAATCATCCGATATTTAGCAAAGAGTCAGAATAATGATGCCTGTGGTCTGAAAAGTGGTGATTCCTGGAGCCGTAATGCCTGGAGGAGTCATCCAAATCAGGTTCCGAACACGGTGTCGAGTTTCCCGTGCATCCAGGAATTAGGCCCATGTGAATGGATCCTCTCCCACTGCTCTGATGTTCTTCCGAAGACCATTCATCCGGACTTCTCGACGGGTGCTCCGACGACTGCTGTTGGATGGTGAATGGCCAAGTCTGCTCAACAAACGAGAAACCTTGTGTCAGTTATGTCTCATCACCCCTCTCCCTTGCACACCTCCAAAACCTCTCCTTGTAAATTCCCCTGCGGCCCGGCTAATCCCATCTGACTTCCTGTCCCAATAGAAAGATTCCACCCGAGAAACCGAGCTCGTGCTATATTCGAAGTCCAGGTGGATGCAGTCCTCTTGGCCAAGTTTACATCTCGGGAGCTTTAATGACGTCGTAATCAAACGCTCATCGCGCGTTCGAGAAAACCGGTTTTTGTTTATTTAACGGTTTTCTCTCTTTGTTCCTTCTGGCTGTGCGCCATATTTAAGAGAGCGAAAAACGACTCTTTTTTTTGTTTCGTCTCTCCTCTCTCCTCTCTGCCTATTCTGAAAGCGAAAGAGACCAAGAGCTCTGATGCGCTCTTCTCATCCAGACCCTCCTTTCACTTCCTCAGCCCCTCCCATATGGTCTTTTTCAACACCGACAGCTTTCACCAAAAAACTTTCTTTTTCTCCTTCTTTTGTTTTTTTTCCGGGCATCTCGACGTCCTCACCAAATTCATGGCTACTCACATGAATTTTTTCAAAATCAGAAGAAAAAAATACGAAAAATGGGTAAGTACGAAAGTATTTTGATATTTTCGTTGACGGAGTTGAAAAATAAACAAAGGTTAAAGAGGGTTTATTTTTTTAACAAAATCTCTTCTTATTTTGTTTTTGTTTATGCTGCTCCCATTTTCACAAAAACTTCAAAACCTTTCGAAGGTTTTATGCTTAACCATCAATATCAATTTCGAATTTGTATGAGGAGTAGAACTAAACTATTGAAATCCATCCCCAAGTTTTTTTTTGTTATTATCTATAATAAATACCTGGAGTAAGTACGAGTTAATACTGTCGTGAGAAAACGACAGTATATACAATAATTACTTAACTTCTATTTCTAGATGATAACAAACGACCTAAAAATTAGCGAAATTTTTAAGAATGGCCGAAAAGTAATTCAGTAGCTTTAAAGAAATTGATAAAGCAGCTTCTTCGGACTGGTGATGTCATCGGTTCTTTAGACTCGAGATAAGGATCTTCGATTAATGATTCTAATAAGGTGTTATATGATTTAAAAGACACATGTTAGTTCTTGCTGTTTTTATTTTTTTTTTTTTAAGCGCGTTTGCAGCCCTGTGTTTGGTTAGAGAGATGAGTTGTTAGAGACACAATAAATATAGTGAGCTATGATATGTTCCACTCAATCAATCAAAGTTGACTTAACAGTCCTCCAAACGACCCTCTCCTAGTTCTAATATGTTCGCTATTCTGCCTCATATATTGCTGAGTTCAAAAGTAGACCGCAAGAAGCTACCAACATTGGAAGAAAACATTTGAGCAAAGCAAATAGCACAGGGAAAGATAACTTCTTTATCAGGGGTGGTCAACTAGGCCGTTATAAATATATGTTATAAACTATAAACTACTATATTGTAGTAAGATGTAGATATTACAATCATATACAAAACTTTCATTTTTATGTAAAAGAACTCTTCATGTGATGGTGCGAAGTGAGTAACAAACAGAGTTAGAAGTAGCCTATTTCACCTGGATAACAAGCTTGCATACCCAGGCACCTACAATCTGTCCTAGAAAGTTCTAAAACTTAGTGAAAACTGAGTGAAAGAACAATTTAGGGAACGCTTTCCTCCATCACTGATTTTCTTTCAGAACATTATTCTTTTGAAGTTAATGATTTTGATTAGTTATAGTTAAAACGAAAATTTCCTGAATTTGTGAGATTGGGAACTACGGTACTATTACCTATGTATCGTTTTAAGTCATTGGTTAAGCGGTTCAGTAGATTAGCAGTTAATACTGCTACTGTTTTGAAAATTTAATTCCTCTTTCACCAGAGCGCAAAACCATGATCTAAAATTTCATTCAAACAAAAACTCCAATTCTAACAGATAAAGAAGAACTCACCAGATTCAATGGATGAACTATAGGAGGAGGACTTCCGTCGTCTGTCAAAATCGTCCTCAAATGTGCTATGTAGCTAGTAGCTAGTCTCAACGTGTCTAGTTTTGACAACTTGGTGTCCGGTGGAACCCAGGGCAAAGTCGTCTTCAACCTGGAAAATGCTTTGCTCAGGATTCGCATTCTGGCTCTTTCTCTCGCGTTGGCCGCGTTCCTCTGTCCGGGTTTATCTCCGTGTCTGCTGCCCTCGTCTTCGTCCTCAAAGTCTACAGCTTGATTGCTTGTCCTCCTGTGCCGCGGCATATCTGTATGTCAAATTCGTTCCCAATTACTTTTACTGTTTTATTAATGTGTAAAGAACGAAGGAAACTGAGCGGGTCTTCGTCGCTCGGGTGCTTAACACGTTCAACTTATCATTTATTTATCCAAAGAACCTTTTCAAATATTCGCCAATTTGCTTAAGTAAAATCAAACTCATACGAAGCTATCATTTTCAAAATTTATAAAAAATCTTTCCTGATCCTTTTTAAGTTTTAACAAAAGATTCCAAATTCTCCGTTTCTAAATGAATTTGCCTAATTCATTAAAACTTATAATTGTCGTATAACTGATACAGTATATTATGATCTCATTGGTCTGCACACCAGAATAGACAAAGCACTATATTTCTCAAAGCTTTCGAGAATAAAAGTATAATAAAGAAGAAGAAATTTGGGCCACAAACGTTTGCTCTTCTTCCGTCAGTATCTTTCTACCTGTTGGGATCTTAATTAAAAATTTTCCTAAAAAACTTAATGAACACTAGCACTCACTAAATTTATTAAAGTTCTGGTGAGTTTTTCTTGGAGATCCACAAATTGAATAGCCTTCATTCACAATTATTCGCTTAATTTCATCCAAGAGAACAATTTGCAAATGGTAAAATCTCCCACTCCTATTAAGTTTTATTAAATGTAACGTTATAGGATTGATTATTTTTTATCTATAGTTAGAGTTGAATTTTAATTCCGTTTTGCACCCTTTTTGGAGTATAAGAGGATACGGGAAGAGGATTAAAACTTCTTAATCTGGCACTTAACCACTATGGCACCCATCTCCCGACTCTTCTTTATTTATATATTAAAAAAAAGAAAGTTTGGCATGGCAGCCCAGTCACACATTCCACTAAACTTACTCCCTGTAGAGTTGTGCACAACAAATAGTCTGGGCGTTTTAACTGTTGCGTTATTTCTCGGTACCTTTGGACTCGGTGGCCAACTTTAAAGTCGTCTTATTACTTACCTTTTTTCATTTTTGGCTATCTATAGACCTCGATGTTTTCAACTCATTTTCACTCCTTTATGCCTATATGTAGGAGAAAGTTATTTCGTGAGTTGAAGTTGTGATTATGAGGCAGCTACCTTTCGTTGAAGGATTACTTGAATTGATATACAATTTTTGGTTTTGCAAGATGTAATGTACAAACTAATAAAACTGAAGCAGGGTTGAATATTTTGTCATCTGCGAAATGTGCCGTTGGGTGAAAGTAGGTGACGGGAAATGATCAAATGTTGGTAGACCAAATTTATGGTTTTTTAATAGACTTTTATTATGGAAAGCTTTGAAAAATACGGTGTTTCGTCTATTGAAAAACATACCAACAACCACTAGGTTGATAAAATTGTGATTAAGACAAAAACAAAGCGACAATATTTGTTTTCAATATTTTTTTGTATCATCTTGACTCCCTTACACTTTCTCTTCTTCTTTTTTTTTGTATAAGGGAAGAAGTCGTTCGGCAATTATAAAATACTGTACATGGTAATTATAATGTTTGTGAATTACCGAACTAATGAAAAAAACGCCAAGAAATCAGAAAAGACGCAAAGCCGCTGCAAAAGTTCAGTATCATGAAGTCAAAGAAGAAGCTGAAGAAGGAGAAGATCCCTACTCCCCCGATCTTCTTATTTTATTGTGAGAGAATATGAAGGAAAATTTGTAACTTTATATTAACGCCGAATAAAAATAAATACATTATTATCAATATAAAATAAATATATTACTATATTACTAAAGTCGTAAGTTATCATGTTTATTAGTATCATGGGTGCTAAGCGTTTTTGAAACAGCTGACCCAGTTTGTGATAAGTCCAAAATAGTTTTTTGAATATGTACTAAAATGATAGATAACAGCCGCGAAAATTTTAATATTACAATTTGTAGTTTTTTATACTATATTATTATAATTGTTGTTATAACTAAATTAGTAATAAAAATCCTGGAAAAGTAGGGAAAAATTATTGACAGATTTCAAAGGAAAATCCGAACAATTTTCCTAACAGTCTGTTACAAGAAAATTCCTCAGAAAAACTGGAAATTTTTTTGAAAGTTCAGTAATTAACTAAACTCAAATAGCGTTCCTAGCCACAGATTTTTTTTTTGTTTTTTTACAAACTGGAAAATTTAAAGGAAAAACCTAAAAAATTGGCGAAAAAATTTCTATAGAATTTAGACCAAGGATAAATGAGTCAAACAAATTTGGAAATTGGTAAAAAAACACGGGACTATAATTCTTGGTTTAGACAACATTAAGATGCTTTACATATGTTCCGGTAAAATTGATAAATGGGGCAAACATACAGTAAATTTCCCGGCAATTATTCATTATCATCAACTAAGCCTATAAATTGGCAAAATTTGGATTTAAAAACTGAGAATTTAAGAAGACAAGAGGCTATAAAAATTTATAAAAATTTTCAATGTTCTAGAGCCTTTCGTGAAGGGTAAAGATACCAAAAATATAAAAAATATAGTAACAATTCATTTAATTAATTATATTTCAATAATTAATTAATAGTTTCTCGATTTGAAGTTGAAACAAAACTGAGAGGAAAAATATTGAAAATGTCCGATTTATCAAAAAATAGAAATTTTCACACATGAATCTTAATAGTATTTCATTAACAAATAATTAAATAAACTTCACTCACCAAATTAAAAAAAAACGGAAATATCCGAATTTAGCACCAGAAATTACACAAATTCGGGAAAAAATTCAAATTTTTGGAAACTGATTCACCGTGACAAAATTCATTTGCGTGAAATTGTTAATTTGTCGAGACAAACCGTGGCTCCATCAAATCGTGAAGCATAATTTTTGGGGGGAGAAAGGAGGAGCCTAAATATCCCAAATCTCCTCTCCCTTCTTTCGATGTCTTTCTCTCTTTCAAGATTCGTCTACATAAGAGGCGTCAGTTTTCTGTAATCTCATCTTAATTTTGAGAGGAGGGCCAAGCCACACTTTAAAACTCCTCTTCACATAACAACACCTTCGCGATTTCGCTGACTTTGCTTTCTAGTTTTCACAGCTGAGATCAACCATTTCGCACTATTTCCTCACTCTAGACCTTTTTTTTGAGTATCCGTCCCTTTTTTGGAGACCAGAAATGGAGTATGTCGGACTCGTAAACCCCTGAATGGACATCCTAAGGGCTTACAAAGAAGATCCGGGAGCGCGTTAAAAATCATCCGCGATCTTCTCGACCCTGCGACTTCACAAGTCAGACAAGTTTCTTCCCTTCGACCCTGCCATCCACTAGCTTACGGACCCTGGTCCGGAGTCAGCCGATCACACCATCTCCTAATCAGAATTCTCCGAGCCTGACGTTCTGACCTGATGGCCTGAGCCTGAGCCTCACTCTGGACCTAGGTTCGGCGCCCACTCATCCTAGAATTTTTTGTCACTATCTCATAAAGTTGTCTTGCTTTAATATCCTCTGAGCAGTAGATACACTTAAGGGGCTAAATGAACCACTGAAAAGAAGAAATCTGGTCGATACCAGGAAAGACCTCCAGATAGTCGAACAAAACTAAAAAATAGAAGAAGTAGAAGTGGAATCAACCCGGTGGTAGAAAATTATTGCGAACAAGATATAAAATTTTAAGATGTTAGCAAGCAAGGTATGACTCAATTTAGAGCTGATAAGGTGAGTCATAATTTCCTAGCATCTTAAAATTTTATATTTCGTTATCGACTCCAAAAAGTTTTAAAAAAGATAAGTGAAGCTTTACAAAAATTTTTTAATTTTTAAGGTAAGGGGCGGAGTTGTCAAAATCTCCTTTCTTTCATTGGTTAATTTGTATTTATTTATTTATATTTCTTTCTGACGTTTTTTTATTCCGCCTCAATAAAAAAAACTGTTAAAAATTGATTTGAATGGATTTCATTTGATATCTCTATTTTGTAAACAATTAGACAAATAATTATTTTGTAGGCAATAGTATCGTGTGTTGTTATCATATGTGCACCACTTTCATTTATTTTCTAATCTTATTTTTAACCCAACGTAATTTTTCCAGTATTAGAAAAAATTTATTCCTGTTTTAAAACCACCACCAAGAAAAAGGTAGAAGTTGTAGATAAAATTTGAATTTTTGCCCGAAGCAAACCATACTACTTAGATTTTGAATGATATCTCGGCTAATTTATCGTTAATGTTCACCAACATCGCCATGAATTATTGTAATATCTCACTTAATGAAATATAATAATAAAAAGTCCTTTTACGTCTCTGGAACACAGGGCGTCTACAAGTTTCCATCATCGGACTCGGTTGAGAGTTGTTTTCTTTGCTGCAGCCACCATGCCAGCTCCTCTTTGATTGTTCGCTTTCACGTCTTCCTTGGTCTTCTTCTACTTCGACTTCCTTGGGGATCCCACTCGAAAGCTCCCAACACGCTCTATTATTTTTCCGAGGAGGCGAACGGTTTGTTCACCTTGGCACGCAGCTCCTTGGTCTTTTTGGTGTTGATGTTTAGACCAAATCTTCCGACTTCACGGCTCAACGTTGCCAGCTTCTCCTCCATATCGGCGTGCTTTGTGTCAAGAGACAGATGTCGTCAGTAAAGTCTTGGTCCGCAAGCCTTTGTGACAATCCCTACTGGATTTCTTTAGACTACTGGGTGGTTCATGGTTAGATCCAGTTTTAAGGACTAAATATGTGTATATCAACGCCCTTGAGAATATGATGACGTCGAAATTATTCAAATAATGGTACAAAAGAGACAGATGGCTTCGAAGTTAGCTAATCCGTCCAAACGTACTCAGAAATAACGCAAATGTTAAATCAGTTTTCCTTCTTTCTCTGCTACAGCATTTTAAGTGTTCTAGTTACCTGAATTACTCACAATATTTTGGTTTACTCTCCAAAATTTACAAAATTGAACTGAAATTGAAATATCTGGGAAGAAAAAAGTATGAACTCTGATTACTTTTCAAAATAAACGGTCCTAAAGTAAATGAAAACCAAAGCACAATGATTTGGAAAAGTCTCAAAGAAATCTAATGTGAATCTAATGTGAACAACAGAAATGTTTATTTAAAGGAAGGATGCTCAAGTGCGGAACGCGTTCCCGACACGGTCCTGACACTACTGACAAGAGTCTTTTTATTGTGAAACGACCCACCTGGAGAAGAAGCGGAAGAGAGAATTATAAATGCGGAAGAATCATATTGAAATACAAAAATAATAATTCGAAAACTTTCGGGACCTAAGTCACTTTTAATTTTTTTTCATTCAAAAACTTAAGGTTTGTAAATTTATTTTAAAGTCCGTGTGACTGGCTTATCGGCTTTTATTCCATTAAAAAAAATGTGAAAAACATATTTTAATGACCTTCCGACGTGTCACCAGCGTTCATCTCTAAATGAAGCGTGGTGAATTCTAATCGAGTCGTTTCGATGCAGTCGGTTACCAAATAGAATAATTAAAAAGTTGATCCTATTTCCTTTCTAACCTAAATAAATAAATTAATTAATTTTTAGTGTAATTATTGCCACATAATTTTCTTTCCTTGTCCTGCAGGGTTGTGGATGAAGGAAGGAAATCCAAAAAGGGTGTTTACTTCTGATCGTAAATTTTCAAACTCATAATTGAGTTAATTTGATCTCGCTCTCTCCGTTTGTCATTTATATATTAATCATCTGAGGGACGCTGATTTTCGTTTCGCTCAGTGATCTCTCAGTGATGTTAAGAAGAAACCATATTAAAGTTGTTTAACAAATCTTTTTTTGTTCCTTAAGGCCAAAATAAATCTCTCAAATTTTTTAGCGTCAGCTCCAATTTCTTTTTAACTTATTTTTCACAATGATAATTACAATAATTGCAATAAACAAAGACAGTATATCCCAATCCAGATTAAGGAGGGTTCATTTTGTTAATTATCAGTGAACAAAATTGTAAAAGTCTAGAATTAATATTTTGTGCCTAAAAAGAGCGATCGCGATTTTTATTAATATTTATTGAAAGAATGCAACAAAAAGAGCGCGGAAACGCACTAAAATCGTGTACCATCTGAGCGACTTCTATATTGTGCGTGTAAAAGTGTAAAGCCGACTAACACGTTCAACTTGTAGTTTATACGTGTAAAACGTATGGAAATGCACGTGCTATGCACGTGAAAGACACGTCGTTTGACGTGCATTGCACGTGCGGAACATGACAACGAGTTCAATACGTGTGTCCCGTGTAGAACACATGATTTACACATCTATCGGAAGTAAAAACACTTAGCTGACACGAGTATCAATTAAATTTAAAGAAAAGAAATATAAAATTTTTTCTTTGTCCTATTTTATTATTTTTCTATTAATCTATTTATCTATTTTATTATACTTAAGTTTATTAAAAGACTTATGCATTATAGGTTACATGTCTTTGAATGACAACTTATAGTGACATATATACTCGCGTCGGTTTCACGAACGATATTAAATAAGTGACACCCGTTTTCAGCACCTCAGCTTCCCCTTCCCCAAACCTAAGTGAACAAATACAGAAATTACTGAAGATCGCACGGTCACAGTTTTGACATTTTTCGGTTTGTCGAATTTTGGTTTGATGGCTTGAATGACCCACACGCAAGGTTACGAAGGTTAATTAATATATTTCGTAAAAGTAATTAATTAAAACTTAAGCATCAATCATTGTGTGGTGTTTAATGTATTCGTTATGAATTTCCAAACGGTAGTGTTAACTGCCAAGTATGATTTTTAAAATTTGTTGTTTAATCTCTAACACTCCCAGGATACGATTTAAAATATACGGTTTGTTGGGGCAGGGCGCAACGGTGCGGTTGCCGGTTTTCGATCCAGCAGCGAGGGTGGAGAGATACGAAAATTTTCGAGAAATTATGAAATAAGTTCGCTTACCTGCGTTCGTCCACTGTATATGTTTGGCAGGTGAAAGGGGGAAAGGATCCCCTGAGCAGCTTACCCTTATCAGGACTTCGTTAGTAGGGATGATCGCTATGATGACGCGATTGCGTACTTTCCCTGAAGTTCGAGAAAAAGCTACGAGAGACTGTGAAATACTGCGAGAGAATCACAATGACTATTTGAGACTGGGAATGACTTAGTAAGACTGTGAAAAGACTCATTTGCAAAAAATTGAGAATCAACTGCCAATAATTGAGACTGAACTGTGAGATAAACTGTGAATTGACTGAGAAAGTCTTGATTGCGAGGAAAACTCTGAACTGTTAGATAGCGGCGAACCTTTCAGCATTCCGCGAATGTTTTCGCGTATTTACTCGGCACCGCCTCTTTCTGGCGCCTATTTCCGAAATTGGAGCCAACCCGGTTGGCGTATGATAATTTATCGTTCATTTTTCAGATTACTTACAAAAAATCTCATTGTGTTTCAGTTTAAAAGAGAAAAAAGTTAAATTAAAAGTTTTAACAAAAAGTTGTTACCGGCCTTTTTTAATTTTTCATTGATTTTACCATTTTACAATTTATTTTTCTCCTACCACGTCAGAAACTGAATTCTAAGTTGGCAGTGAACTTTTCACACCATTTTGCTAACTGTTACTTGTTATTTTAGGAAAATTTGAAAAAGGATTCATTTCTATTATTAACAGTCTTCGTTTGAAATGAAATTTGACTCCTAGTGAGCAGTAGTTTAAAAATTAGTTATCTACACGTTAATTTTTTCTTCAAAATTTTTCTTAACTTTCGGAGTATATCTAAGCACGTTTAACCACGTTGCCCAATATTGAAAACTTTTTAAAATTTCCATCTACTGAAAGTGAAGTTATCCGCGATTTAGGCAGGTAAATAAGCGAATACAAAAACCGATGAGTGTCATACTAAAGCTGTGTATTAATTTCTTGTTAATTTGAAATTCTCTTATCAATCAATAAGCCGCTACGGCATGTTCTTCATTAAGGCAGTAAAAAATTGTATCAAGGGAAATCTCAACTACGAACACTTAATTTGTGCCCTTTGTAACTTTCAACTGAAAAATTTACTTAGGATTGTTAAGGGAAAATCGCACCTAACGGTCATCAAAATGAACACAGATTTACTTGAGCCACCAAAAAATTTGAATGGCATGAGAATTTTAGATAAAGATCTATTTAAAAAAACCATAACTGTGTCTGCTTTAGAGATAGAAAAAGAAAACACAGTGACTGTTACAAAACTCTTGAAAAAGTATTTTTTAAAATTGATGGGTGTAAAACCAGTTCAAAGTATAAATGAAAGGAAGCAAATTATTTTATTCAATCCAAACCTTGTACAAACATGGAATGATCTGAATGAAGCCACACAAACAGAGTTAATGAAATTGAAAATAAGTGAAATAGATTTTTCTAACATGTCTCTTGATTTAGGCTATGAAAATTGGAATGCATCAACTTTATTAAAAGCAGTTTTACCAAAAGATGAACCACCCTTGACAAGTTATTCTCTAATTGGGCATATAATTCACCTTAATATAAAAGAACATTTATTAGATTACAAACATGTGATAGCTCAAATTTTGTTGGATAAAGTTCCTAATGCTGAGACAGTGGTTTACAAAAAAAATATAATAGACAACACTTACAGAAATTTTGAAATGGAAGTTTTATGTGGCAAGGCAGATTTTATAGCTTGTGTCAAGGAAAACAAATGTACATTTAAATTTGACTTCTCAAAGGTTTATTGGAATCCTAGACTATCGACAGAACACAGCAGAATTGTAGAAATCTTACAACCTGGAGACGCATTGTTTGATGTGTTTGCTGGGGTTGGTCCTTTTTCGATACCAGCTTCCTGCAAGGGATGCTTAGTTTTTGCTAATGACTTGAATCCAGAGTCATTTAAGTGGCTTAATATTAATATTGCACTTAATAAAAAGGTGAAAAATCTTGTAACATTTAACAAAGATGGCTCAGATTTTATCATAAATGTTGCCAGAGGAAAATTATTAAAATTATGGCAGGATGAACATTTTTCTGGTAAAATCCACTTTGTTATGAATTTACCAGCATCTGCATTGACATTTATAAAAACTTTCAAAGGGCTTATAAGTAGTAAAGATTTGACTGATGTGAAAGTGGAACAAATAGGAAAATATCTTCCAATTATACACTGCCATTTTTTTGTAAAACATCCACAAACAGAACAACAAGTCTTTGAACAGGAATCTGGTATTGTTTTAAATAATTACGATGAGTGCTTTCATTTTGTCAGAACTGTTTCCAATGGAAAAACTATGCAAAGGGCCACATTTGTAATGCCAAAAAGTTATTTATTGAATGTTAATTCAGACAAAGATACAGAAAGTGATCAACCTTTGCAGAAAAAACATTGCAAAGGAGCTAATGTAAGTTATGGTCATCAAGAAAAAATGACAAAGTCTAATTTATCAAAAGAAAAAATGACCATTGGTCAGAATGACCATTGGTGTTATTTGTTTAAACTTAAACACTTAAAGGGAAAAATTTCATTTTGCAGATAAATACTTAAGGGAAAAGGAATTTAGGATATATTAATTTAAAATGGGAAAAAATAAGAAGGCAGGAGGAAAAAAGAAAAATGTTTTTAAAATGGCTGGAGCAAAAAGCTTGAAAGCTAAAACGAAGGCAAAGCCATTTACTAGTAATTTGAAAAAAGTAGGTTTTCATTTTGCACATAATCAATTATTGTCTCTACTTTTTATCTACTTGGACACATTAAAATAACAAATATCAAGCATGCTGTTTTCAATTCTTAATAGATGAAAAATGTTGAAAAACAGTTTCTTGCCACTTACTGAAGAAACTCCATCTTTGTACTTTATTTCTATTTTTCTTGGAATTAAAATACTACTAGTCATAACTATTTTTTTTATAAGTTTTAAAATTAGTTATTGTGTCAATAATGTTTTTAAAAAAATGTGTTATATCTTTCAAATCATTTCTAGAAAGAAATTAAGGTTTGGTTAAATAATCTCTCATAATTGAATAGGGGTTATACTCCAAGTTTCATTTTTTCATGAAACTCATTTTGATTACTAAGAATGGTCACGTCATTCAGTTTTAACTGGTTTAACGGTTCCAGTGTATTGTTTATGAAAAACTGAGCAAGGTTTTTAAGAAAATAAACGCACATCATAGTTACAGAGTGTGTGTAATTTAAATGTATTAAAACTTAAAGAAGTTAATTTGGATGAAAACCTGTATGATTTTCTTGTTGGTGTTAACTGTGGGGGGGAAAACCTAAGGGGTTTCTTACGGGCCTTTTTTAGATTTAGCCTTTCATTAGCCAGTTTTTTTGTTTTACTTTTGCAAATTTTTTTAATTTTTTTAATTTTTATTATTTTTTATTTGACGTATCTCCTACAGGCTAATGAAAACTGACACTTAAACTATGTTTACACAAACACACAGAGAGAAAAAAAGGAGATAGTGATGGTGGAGTTTGGCGGATCTTAGTTTCTGAACTCTTAAGAACCATCCATGGCCTCTTCGAATGCTGCGAGCATGCCCCCTTCCCCTCCTCGAGTTTTTCCGGCTATATTCTTCACTATTGGGAGTAAAGCTTTTCCGTCCTTACCCAGTCGGACTACTTAATTGCTCTATAATTACTTTTCAGATTAATGAGATCGTTCGTAAAGACGTAAACAAAATAGACAGAGAATTGGTAAATGTAGAAAGTTATATGAGAAAAAAGGGAGAAGGAAAAGCTAAATCAACCTCAAAACCAGTGACACATGATTCAAATAAACCAGCCGAGTTGGAACAGGAAAAACAAAACACGTTGAAAAAATTTGAGGAAATGCAATTTTGAATATTTTCAAGACTCGAAAGGCACTTTTATTGAATTTGAGAAGATAATTGGAGTTTTAATAAATAGATTTTAACACAAATTTTATGTTATTATTTTTGATTGGAAATTTTATATGAAAAGTAGGTAATAAATTTTTGATGGGTTGCACATGAGAAATGAGACCGACAAAATGATAAATTTTTGATTTACTGTCAACTAACTTCGTTCTGTTCTCACAATCCGTCTGTAAGACTTTCATCAAAAGCAGAATAATGGAAGAAAAATTTAAAAAGGCTGGACTCATCGTAATCGGCAACGAAATACTCAATGGACAGGTAAAAGACATCAATTCTGTTTTTATTTGCAAAAGGTTACAGGCCATCGGTGTCAGAGTTTGTAGAATATCGATCGTGCCTGACAATGTCGGAGAAATCGCAGAAGAAGTGGCCAGATTTAGTACGAAGTACGATTTCGTTCTCACAACAGGAGGCATCGGTCCCACTCACGACGACATAACCTACGAAGGTATAGCAACCGCCTTCGGAGACAAAATCGTTCTTCACTCGGAAATGGCGGAAGTGATAAAAAATTATTTTCACGGGAGCGGTGACATAAAAAGTAACCCCGTTCTTAAAATGGCGCTCATACCCCAAAGCTCTAAACTGATATACGTGCCTCCGAAGAAAGAACAGGATTTTTCCACTTTTGACAAGCATAATGGACTTCAGTTGGAAAAAGCCCAAACTTCGAAAACGGCTTTTCCAGTCGTCCAGGTTAGAAACGTTTATGTCCTGCCGGGCTTGATGGAATGGCTGGAGCACGCCATGAATCACCTGGAAAAAATTTTTGAAAATCCTGACGTCAACATATACATGATGACCATGTTCATTAATTTACCTGAAGTAGGGATATTAAACGAATTGAACAAGGCAGTCAGCAAGTTTGAGCATAAAGTTATTTTTGGATCGTACTCATCCAATTCCAGCCAAGAAGACTTCCAGACCAAGATAACGCTGGAGGGAACCACCCTTGATGAGGTCACTTCCGCTTATTCGTATCTTAAGTCGATTATGCCTCCCCAGAGCATTAATGACGTTTTTCAGTGCAAGGACATGGACCTCGTTTACGACTTGACAAATGGAAAGAAGACTCTGTCCAAGGTCGTGAAAAAGTCGCTTCAGGTTAGTTACCTTTTTTTACCTGACCTAGTAACCTTTTTTTTCACTCTTCTGCTTTTGCCTTTCCGTAATGTCTGTCGATATTATCACAGCGATTATTTCTTTGATTGTTACAAGGGAGGAATGTCTCTTGAATGTCCATTTGTTATCGATGCTAACCCCTAGGCAATACATTTTTTCCCTACTCCCAATTGCACTCTAGTCTGGATCAAGAGAAGTCTATTAAAAAACAGTCCTTGAAAAAATGATAGCCTCTTTTTTTGAGGGGCTATTACCAATCCTAATTGCCCTATAGGGTTAATGATGGGGGCTCCACCAAGCTCCGTTCTGTCATTGGCATCTTCCAGATTAACCTCAGTCGTGATGATAGCCGTATCGTTCGCAAAGTGTAACAACCGATATATATAGTATACCTGTCCCTGCGGGATCCCTCTAGTCAGGTCAGCGGTGTACCGCATTTCACCGCATTTATGCTTTTATATTTTGTTCAATTTTATTTCCAGTCGATCGAAACAGCTTTCAAAAAGTACAAGTCAAACGAAATATACGTTAGTTTCAACGGAGGAAAAGACTGCACTGTCTTACTTCACTTAGTTTGGGCTGTGAACAAAATGGTGGGCAATCCAGAGGAGTTAAACGGAATTTACGTTAAATCAGACGTAAGCTTTCCAGAAGTGGATGTATTCGTCGTGGAAACAATAAAAAGGTATAAGTTAAACATTGTGACGGTTTGTGGAGCCATGAAATCAGCTCTGAATGAATTGCACAGAAAGGTTCCAGAGATTAAAGCCATATTCATGGGAACGAGGCGAACAGATCCACGGACGGAAAATTTGGAAGAATTTCAGGTTGAAAATAAACCCTCTCTTTCCTTTCTTTGTTTTTGAAGGAGCTTGTACCGCTTACTTTGCTTTTCTTTTTTTAAGATGTGCGACAAAGATTGGCCGCCATTTATGAGAGTAAATCCGATTCTCGAATGGTCTTACCAAGACATCTGGGATTTCTTGCGGATTTTAGCCGTACCCTATTGCAGTCTGTATGACGAAGGTTATACCTCGATAGGGAATCCAAAAAATTCTCAACCTAATCCGGCATTAAAGATTTCGGGAACGGGTGGGAGAATCAAGTACGAGCCCGCATATAAATTAAAAGATGGCTCGTTGGAAAGACAAGGAAGGCAATAGATGATTTGAACATTTTCATACACATCAATGAACAGTTCCTCATGAAGTCTTCCGTCTTTTCTAAACATTATAAATTTAACTTTCACTTAATTATTTTCTTTTAATCTAGTCTCTTGCCTAGTAAATCTATAAACCGGTGAAACAATCAGCAGACAATCGAAATACATGGTAATGATGTTAAATGATACATGTCGTTCTCAAATTTATGTAAAATTCTGACAAACGACCTGTTTTTTGTTTAGCAGTCGAGAAGTGCTTTATTAATAAATTTAATTTTACTTAAACAGGAGCAGTTTTAGAATTTGATATTATCACAATGAAATTACTACTTAATTTTTTTAAATATTGTAATTATTAAAATAATTTTTATTTTAATAGGGTTTTATTATCTATAGATGTTAGGTAAAAGTGATAAACCGGACGAATATTTATTTAGTTTATAAAAATTCAGCTCGTAATGCAGAGTTTAATAAAAATTTGCTGAGATTCTTGGCCTCTATTACTTTTCTGACTGAAGCCAAACATCTGTGTTAGTCAGTGACAGCAGATGACGGTCCGAATTAAAAGCGGCGAGTACATGAAACGAAGTGGCAATAACTTATATTTGATTAAATATTAATTAAATAATTGATGATGACAGTGTTGAGTTCATTAAAAGGCTTAAAACCTAACTTGAGCATTGTTTAGAAATCTTCTTGCCGGCTAATCCGGTTCGAAGGACCAAAAAAATGATTAAGAATTTTGGAAAAAGAAAAACAAAAAAACTCCGGCAACGAAGGTTGGAGGTTCTCTTCCTGTTTAATAAAAACCAATATTCCCAAACCCCAAATGTTTATGGAATGAGGAAAAGGTAAGGGAATCAAAGGAAAGGACCCCTTACCCAAATAGTCATAGAACTCCAACGCCGAATGTAACCAAGGCGAATTATGACTTTAAGCAATAGTAAAACTAAAGGCGAGCGACAAAACAAAAGCGACTAAAAACTCAAAGTGCTCAAAACACTAAAGCGAAAATTAAGACTCAAGCGAACATCAAAACCAAAGCGAACAATTAAAAACTGAAGGAAAGTCCAAGGAATCCTCGATTCTCCCCGGATTCCCTGGCTTGTGAAAACATGCTTCCTTTTGCGACTCACACAAAACCTTCTATGTGTGAATTTATTTTACAAGCATAAATAAAAGAAATTTGACTTGCATTTATGTAAAATCGGTTATGGATTATTATTGAATCAAAAAAGGCAAAAGAAATAAAATTAAACTTCACGTGTACACTATTTATTTAAAACGAAATTAGTTAAGTCCATCATCTTTAAAATATTCTTTGACAATTTCTTCTGCTTTGGTGAAATTTGTCAGCTTTGTAACTTTTGCTTGAAATTTGTTTCCATTCGCAGCTCCCTTTCCACACAGTAATTCGGCAATCCTAAAAAAAAACATTATTTTGTTTGCTCTCACACTAATAGGCATTTTAATAAGCCAATACAACCTAGTTCCAGTTATCTTGCCCAAAGCATTTTTAACTAAAAATTAAACCATCCCTTTCACTCTCAATGTATTATAAGAAAAAATCAAACAGATAAAATTTTCAATTTCTTGACTGCATTCTACAATCTTTGATTCCTGGGTTTATGACAAAGGTTGTTGCAGAGATAAGAATCCCTCCTAAGCCAGACCAACTACTTATTGCTTACATGCTGACAGGTGGCAGTTAGGCAATGGTACAAAAAACTAATTCAATGAGTGAATACTGAAGTCAAAAAGAGCTCAGTGTGTCTGTTGATTTTCATATTAAAAATGAACATTTTTGGATAAATTAACCACTTCATACCAAAGTTATTTTTTTAAAGAAAAGGTCTTTTAACATACCTGGGAGCTAGAACCTTAATTTGATCTGCCTTGCCTAGTATCACTAAATTTCCATTCCCTCGTTCATCTCCTGCTGCCAGCACAAAAAATGTGTCTTCAGCATTGGCAAATTTTTTTAAAATTCTCATAAAACATGCCAAATAATCAGGGTCACCTTCTTTACTAAGGTGACAGTAAAACTTTGGTTGGGGTTTTGTTTCAGTAAACTTATGGACTTCCCATTCAGCAACTTCTTTAAGGGCTGTTTTAAGTTTTTTGTTGACAGATTTTAAATTGTGTTGAAGCTTTTCAACTAAATCTGCATGTGATTCCGGCATACTACTAAGTAACTGAGTTAATTTCTGCTCTCTACTTATACATTCTGATAAATACTGTAAAACTCTATTGCCGGCTAAAAAAAATAAATTTGTCTTGTTTTTTTTTCCCTTTTCTGCATATAATAATTTTATGCATTGCAACTGACTAAGATTGGTTACATGTGTTCCGCAACACAAATCATCCTCAAGCCCAACTATTTCAACAATTCTAATGGGCCAAGTCACATCTTCAGGCAAACCTCTTGTTCTAGCCTGACTTATAGCTTCATCACCAGGTTCACATAATTTGACTTTCACTGGAATTTGCTCTGAAATCTTTTTGTTGACTAATGTCTCAATATGAGAAATTTGTTCAGCTGTAAGCTGGTTTGTATGTAATTCAATATGAGATACTTTTTCTCCCAGCCACCAAGAGGTTGTATCTATTTTATATTCTGCATTAATGACAGCTGTTATCAAATGCTGACCTGAAAATGAATTTGTCATTTGAAAACAATTGTTAATAACAAACTACAAGAATTACAAACATTGTGTTTTAACCTGATTAAAACTAATTTTCATTTTTGTTCACCATCCTCACATTTGACATGTTCTTTGGGAAACACAAATCTCTTAGAATAACAGCAATGTTTTATAAATTCCAATCAATTTTTTGACTCACCTGAATGCTGTTGCATGTGATCAAATCTCCTCTCCCAATTTACGGCTTGTGTAACTTCTTTTCCTATTTCAAAAGGTTCCTTAACATATATTATGGCTTCTTCACCTTTCCTAAGAACCTTATGAACCGGAACATCATTTAGAAATCCTGTGTCTGAAGGCTGGCCACCACCCTCAGGGAACAAAATTGAATCCTCACAGACAATTTCATAGAAATCGCTGTGATCTCCAGTCCCCTGGTTACACTTTTTCACAGTCGAGTTAAGCTGAAATTAAATACCTTGGTTAAGTAATAAGTTATGTTTGTAACGGGCAGAAGTGAAGTCAAAGTTGAAACGTTAAATAATTAAGACGTACAGTTAGCCGAAAGCTATCGCGCTGGCAGGCAAATACCATATTTATAAAAAGGAAATTTTACACTTTTATCGTAAATCAAAGAAGTGAAGTTCCCATGGCGCGATTAACCTTCATACAATTCTCTGAAAACAGCCGTGAAACAAAATGCAGTTCAGTTAGCCAACCTAAAATTGAGTAAAAAATAAAGTCCCTAAAAATTGATTTCCGCTTTGTTGGCGGTTCCAAAGGACGTTTGCATCACTTCCGGTACCATCCACGTACTCTCCCATAATTCTGAGCGAATGCCGGATAGTAAGTGCAAACGTTTTGTACATGGGAAAACACATATGTCGAAAGTACTGAGTTTTTTGTTATTGTAAAGTTTAAAGTTAGATATTTAGAATGAAGAACCTTTTCCTTGCTCTGCTTATTGCTTTCCCTGTCATCACTCTAGTTTTTAATGGAGGTATGTGATATTATTTGTAGTTTATAAATGAAATTTAAAACATTCGGTCATTATACGTGGCGCCCCATTTAGGAACTTAAAACGTAAGAATTATAAGAGAAACCTTAAATTAATTTGAAATTTTCTGTAGTACCCACATGCAACCAGTATTCATTCTCATAATTTGCTTGCAACCATGCCAAAAAATAGTAGAGTTATAACGATTTGTTTTTGTCTGTGACCCGTCTTAAAAATTTCTCATTTTATACTTTGTCATTAATAATGATTAGAAATTAATAATTCCTAATATTCTTCTAAATAATAATTAATAATGAATAGAAATTTAGCATTGATAGCATTGATAAAAGAAAAACTGTTACTTAAGGTTGTGATTCTTCTGAAGAGTAATTTCCATTTGTATTTAGAGCATTTGGATAGCTAAATCTTGGGCACTTAACTAAGGAGGAAACCTAAGTAAAATAAATATACATAAAGGGCAGGATGTAAAATTGAATGGCTCCTTGTCTTGAAAAAAAATGTAAATGGAAATATATTGTATTTCAAATTGTAGGTTCCCAATCTTTTGCTGCAGCTGCTGCAGCTGATGAAGATTTAGATGATGATGTTGATGTAGAAGGAGAAGACACTGCCATGACTGATGAGGGAAGTGATGAGGATGAAGGAGTGCAAACTGGTGCTTCACCTGATGCATCAACGACAATTTTGTTCACTAAACCTGTGTCAACTTCCAGCAGTATAGGTATATGCTTACATTAAAAAATGCATAATAACTTAAGACTGGTCCTTGATGCTGTGGGTGAATTTATAATATTTGATGTAAAATGTTTTTTTTTTGTAGAACTTCCTGCTGGTAGAGTCGTTGAATTCCTTGTTGGATTCCAAAATAAGGGAAAACAAGATTTTATTTTAGAAACAATGGAAGCATCATTTAGATATCCAATGGACTTTAATTTCTATATTCAGAATTTTTCAATGATTGCATACAATAGGGTGGTTAAGCCTACACATGAAGCAACTTTGGCTTATTCATTCATGACTCCTGAATCATTTGCAGGAAGACCATTTGGGTTAAATGTTCACCTTAGCTACAGAGATTTTGTAAGTTTAATTACTTTCTTTACCTTATTCTGACTTTTTCTATGAGCTGAGTTTAGTTTTAATCCTTTTTTTTACACTTGAATGTATTAGAACATGTGAGGCAATTTGAACTTACAACAATACCTTAGTGGTCAGGCATGCCAACCACTCAACTCTCCTATACCTGATCATTTTATACAAAATCACAGCATTTTCTTTTAAATATAAATATAATTGGTCTCAAAAGGTGTAAGTAATTATGTTAGTTGGATTTCAGAAATCTATAGTGATCTTTTCAAATCCTAAAGCATTATTTTGGTTTAATTTTTCTGAACTTAACAACATTGTCTTTTGAAAACCTTGATTGTATAGGAATTTGTCATTTTGAAATGACAATATGTCAGTTTCTAATGTTATTGAGTAGGAGTCTGGTTATAATTATGGTAAAATGTACAGCTCTCAGACTCTTATAATGTGTTATGAAAGCTTTAGTTTCTTTCCCCAATTTTAGGCCCATAATTCAGTTCCATACAAGATGATATTTTGTTACTTGAGGTGCTTGTAAAGTAATTTGCCTTGTTTCTTTTACAGGAGGGAAATTTATTCAGTGAATCTGTTTTCAATGAAACAGTTAATGTCATTGAATTGGAAGAAGGATTAGATGGAGAAACATTTTTCTTATATGTGTTTTTGGCAGGTTTTGTAATTTTGTTGTTGGTCATTGGTCAGCAGTTCTTAGTTTCTGTTGGAAAGAAAAAAATGGGAAAAAAACCTGTGGTTGAGACTGGTACCTCTAATCCTAATGATGTTGATTATGATTGGCTTCCAAATCAAATGCTCAGCTCTATAAGTAAGTTATTGATTACCTTTATTTAGTTGTAGATAACCAGTTTCTGCTTGATTTTGATAAATCTGGGAAAGGGATAAAGTTGAGTGCATAAAAGAGCACAAGCTTTGGTCTGGCATGTAGCACTACAAGGCAAGTTCTTTGTAAATAATTAACTAGTTAGTCTGCTTGGTTTTATTGAAGGTTGTATTCTATATACAATCAATAGGCTTACAGTGATTCAATGCCATGACCTTTTAATTGTAGTCTCAAGTGTCTTTGTGGCTCTTGTCAGAATTAAACAATAAATGGGGGCAGGTCCAAAAGACAATCTTCAATAATGAAAAGGGGCAGAAATCTGGAAATTAGAGTTCCAATTTTATAACTTCTTTCGCGTGATAAATTTTCTTGCTTGGATGGCACTGTGTTTAATAAAATCATTTAACCTAAACGTTGTGCTCAAACCAAGAGTTTAAACTAACATAGAAAAAAAAGCTAACACAGAAAAAAATCGAGGTGGTTCTATGTTTACTGTTTTCTGCTTAACATTTACACACAACATATGTATTTGCAGAAAAAATGTCCCCAAAATCATCGCCTCAAGGTCATCGCGGAGGTAAAAACCACATGAGTCCCAAGGCGTCAAAGCAACATCAAAGTCCTAAACAAAGAAAAGCCAAACGATCAGCGGGACGGGATGACTGACCCTGCCATCGCAAGTTACATTAAGATTCCTTCGCAGAGCACCTACCTTGAAGTGATGATCATTGTCATCTCCCATTGTCACACGTCATCCCTTCGTAACTTTAGTTTGACTTCGTTTTCTAAAATAATATAGTTTTTTTGTTGCCTTTGTTTGATCTGCGCTTTCCTTTTTTATATACACCATTGGTAATGGCTTCTCTCATGGGGGTTTTCGTTTAATTTAGTGAAGCCTACTGTCCAGGCGCAGGGATGACAAAGTCAGCAGAAAATGTAAAATCTAGAATCAGTTTTTTTGATTCAAATGTGAATAATTCAACTTTTAATAAGTTTCTTAAGTGTGAATGTGGTTAATAGAGGGAGAGAGCGAAAGAGAGTGAGGGTGAGGGAAGAAGAAAGTTTAACAGATGATATTAGGTTTGGCTTCAGGTCATAACTCACAAATTTTTTTTCATTAATTTTTGAAGAATTTATTATTTTGTTCAAATTGTTTCCCACATTTTTTATTATTTTTATATCAACAGAAAATTGTTTTCGGTTTTGGTACTCATTTCAAAAACAAACCAATTTCCCAAAGGTTTTTAAAAAGTTTTCAGTTAAAGATGTCAGTGCATCATAAGTTTCAGTCCAAGTTATCGAATCAAATATAGAGTAAACTTTAACTATATATTGACGTCGATCAACGTTTAAAGGCTCGATTTTACGAATGCTTTCTCTTTTCCCTGGTCCATCAAAAATATTTCGACACTGGCATATATAGATTTTTAAGACTTGTCAAGAGCTTTAGGGAAAAGAATCAAAGCATGGATTTTACAACCCAGATGGCGTTTACTAAATGACTTGTAGTGAATTCGATGCACAACAGGCAAAGAAAGGTTGAGTGGACTTCGATCCATCGAACATGTTAATCATACAATCAAAATAATTTTTAATAGCTTTTTGTGTAGTTCATGTGTTATATGGCTTTGTGTGTATTAATCTATGAAATCTTTTTTTTAATATTTATTAATAAAAATGTTTAAAAAAATGTAAAAAATTCGAAAACTCCCTCTATAGATGTTGTGATGTTTTTTTTTGCTGTTAGTTAAAATATAATTTATATGTTGATGTAATTTTTTATTTAAAAATAATTTTTTTTAATTAAAAAAAACTTATAACTTATAGAAACTTGGAATGAAATGTTTTAAGGACATTGGAAAAACAATTCAGTTGGGTGTTGACTAGTATAAGTTACAAATCGAAGTCAAAAATGATCAGGATGACTTTGTTTAAGTCTGATTATTTGGAAAAAATATATATTTTTTTAAAATGATTTGGAAATTTGATATTTTATGTTATGTTGTGTACTGATAGTGCGAGGATGTTCTTGTCCCTGTAAATGTGGCCAATTCACCGGATGGCTCTACTTCTGATGAACCTTGCTTACTATTGAAATTAAGCTTTCGCGACTCTCAGACTTGAAATTAAATACGTTATATCCTGAGTTTTTACACCGCGTCATGTTAGAAGAAGAAACCAACGTTTCGTCTACTTCGAAAGCTGTGGACATGGTGAGGGTGACAATATCAAAAACTCAGGAAATTTCATGGGCCTCACTTACGTTTGGGTTCTTAAATGTTTGATTTGGATCTTTTTGGTTTCTGAAAATGTGCCTTGACGAATAGAAGATCTCAAGATTAATATTAATTTATTGATACGAAAGGCAAATAAGGAGGTCTAAGTCCTGGATTAATGCTGCTTTTTATAGCTTAAAAGGTTGTGCTATGCTATCTTACGTCACGGAACTCATGGCTATGAAATCTGACACGTAAAAGCACTAAATCAGCTTTGAAATATTTATATGGGATAATGGACAAGTACAGTAAGATTCGTAGCTATTCAGTTATCCGGGTTCAGGAGACAAAGCCCAAGCAAATAATTTTCTTGTTAAAGTAATCCTTTCTCATACCTGACTCTTTCCCCCTTTCAAATTTTTTCTCAAATAAACCTTTAAAATGTTATTTAAGTGTAATCAAGTAAGACAATAACTAATAGCTGCCAAATCCAAATTATTGCAAAAGAGCAAACGAACCATCTACTTTATATTTTTCCTAGAATTTATAGCTGCTGGACGGGACGGGGCCGAAACCACGGAAGCGCGCGGTCGGAGTACTGACTCGTGTGATGTGGGAGAAGCTCCAGGACGAAGAGGTTCGGGAATCTTTTGCGCACCACATAAGGGATAGATTCGAGCAACTTCCACCGCTCGTGGCCGAAGTGGAGGAGGAATGGCGTCTGTTTAAAACAGCCGTCACCGAATCCGCGGAGGCAGCTTGTGGGGTGAAGCGGCTTGGCGTGGCGGCCGGTGGCTGCCGGCGGACTCCGTGGTGGGGAGACCCGGAGGTCCGGCGGGCCATTAAAGAGAAGAGGCCGGTACGTTGAGGCGCGAAGGACTTCCAAGTTGGCTGTGAAAGCAGCCAAGGAGCGGACTTGGAGGGAGTTGGGCGAGTAGCTTGAATCAGGAAAAAGTTTTGGGAGACCATCCGCCGCCTCAGAGAGAGGAATCAGGATGCCGTTGGAGGGGTAAAATCCAAAGACGGCACTCTCCTCTTTGAGGAGAGGGCCATCCTTGCTCGTTGGAGAGAGTACTTCTCGGAGTTGCTCAATCCAACTCAGGGCACCGAAGGTGGCAGAACCGGCGCCACACTTGGGGCGGAGAATAGTCCCACCGTGTCTGAAGTCGCTCGGGCGATTACATCGCTCAAGAGCGGCAAAGCTGCTGGTGTGGATGAAATCCGGCCCGAGATGTTGAAGGCGCTAGGGGAAGAGGGAGTCATTTGGCTCACTCGCGTCATTAAGGTGGCCTGGCAGGAAGGAACAGCACCGGAGGATTAGCAGACCGGGGTGATTGTTCCAATTATAGGGGCATCACCCTGCTTAGTCTCCCCGGGAAAGTCTTTGCGAAGGTGCTGGAGGCCCGTTGCAGATCCGTGGTCGAGGACAGGCTGGGGGAGGGTCAATGTGGATTCCGCCCCGGAAGAAGCACGACCGACCAGCTCCTGACCCTGAAGCTCATCCTCAAGGGGTCCTGGTAGTACGCCCGACCAGTCTTTGCCTGTTTCATCGACTTGGAAAAGGCCTACGACCGGGTCCCTCGCGCGAGGCTCTGGGAGGTACTCCAGACATATGGCATCGGTGGTTCCCTCTTGAGGGCCATCGGGTCATTGTACGGGGGATGCAAGAGTTGCGTTAGGATAAATGGCGTCATGTCGGAGCCTTTCGACGTGTCCGTTGGACTCCGCCAAGGGTGCATGCAGTCGCCTCTCCTTTTCATAATTTATATGGATTGGATGCTACAGTGCAGGAAGTGAGAGTTAGATATGGGGACCTGGAGGTGGGGCATCTTGCTTATGCGGATGATCTCGTCCTTCTGGGATCCACCTAGTCTGAACTCCAGCGGGCACTGGACTGTTTCGACGCCGCATGTGCCAAGGCCGGGATGAGGATCAAGTCGGAGGTAATGGTGATCTCGAGGAAGCCCGTTAAGCGGGAGGAAGCTCCACCTTCGCGGAGCCGCGCTGGGGCAGGTGGAGAAGTTCAAGTACCTTGGGGTCTGGTTCACAAGTGATGGCAGGACAGACGCAGAGATCGCGTCGCGGATCGCTCAGGCTGGCGCAGTAATGCAACAGTTGGGGCGGTCCGTAGTGAGGAGGGCTGGGCTGAGCATCCAGGCGAAGTCATGAGGTGTGGGTGATGACCGAAAGGATCAGATCCCGGGTACAAGCGGCCGAAATGAGGTATCTCCGAGCGGTGGCTGGTGTGTCGAGGCTGGATAGGTGTCGTAACACAGCCATTTGCGAGGGGCTCCAGGTCGAGCCGCTTCTTCTCCGGATCGAGAGATCCATCCTCCGATGGTTTGGGCACGTGCAGAGGCTCCTCCCAGAACGTCTGGTTCGCCGGGTCCTGTCGGAGTACCCGGGAGGAAAGCGACCTCGTGGCCGTCCGCGGCAGGGGTGGCTCAGGGGGGGTGAAGGCCTTGGCCGAATCCCGTCTGATAACCCCGGGTTCTCTGACGTCAATAGCGGAAGATCGTGCCAGCTGGAAGTCTTTGATTGCTTCCCTCACCCCTCGACCCTCGACCCTAACGGATAAGCGGGTCCATGAAAAGTAAAGTAATAAGTAAGTATTTATAGCTGCTGCTTTGTCATTGGCGTTCACCTCATCTTTGATATTATTATACTCTACAATCTGGCAAACATCTCTGGTGTCACTATGTCGTTCTGTTTTATATACAGTATTTATCAGTCTAATTTACCATCAACTACAGCCAATGCCCTCAGAAATTATTCTAACACTATCCTATAAACTAGATCTATATTGTCCTATAAACTAGGAAATACATTGTACACTTTTTTATGGCGTGTACATTCGTCAAGTTACATAATCATTGGTATTTATCAACACCACTATAACCAGAAAAATGCACTGACTAAGTGAGTCTAAAATCCCTCTGAATCACACTTTCTTACGAAAACCAAGTCTTAATCATTGCATTACAATAAATATTAATAAATAATAGTACCTACGTCTGATTTTAGTGGTAAAAATGATTTCTTTTTCAGCAAACACTGACTTCATCGTTGGAAATTTGAAAACATGGGTTAAAATTTAAGTTGAAGTTCATTTGAAAATCACAAGTAAATTATTTAATATGTAGCAAGCTCCCCAAGAAGTTTTACCAAACCGCGGCGGTCTAAACACCGAAGTTGAGGCTGCCTAAAGCCTATGCTTCCGGTAAAATCATTTTCTAAAAGGAATATTTCAAAGACACTCAACCCATTTCTTTTGCCTCTGTTCCTCTCCCTTTTGGTCCTTTCCGAGGATTAACTAAATCCCTCGCATAAGGCAAACAATTTTCCGATTATTGTATGTTTTCATTTTTCTCTTGACGTTTGGTCTTGTCGAGATAAAAAAAAAATGAAATTCTTTAGAACGGTCACCTTTTATTTATTTATTTAGATTTTTCTGTGTAGCTGTTGTGTAACCAGAAGATCCGCTGGTCTGCCATAACCTTTCCATGTCGTCAGCAATGTGTCAGTTTTGTTTGAGTCTTCGCGTGAGTGTTTCAACTGTGAGGGAAGGAGAATTTAATCATTTTTTTGTTCTTCCTTGGTTCTCCCTGACTTTTTTTCTTTCGAGAACTTGCCGACAGATGTTTTAGAAGTTTTGTCACTTCTTCGGCAATTTTAAAGTCCATCTACGATGTTTTTTGTGTTCAAGCTCTGTGGTTTTCCTGTATTTTCTGTGTTGCCTTCTTTTGTATCTCCATTGCTGTGTTCCTCCATCGAATCTAATGGAAGAAAGCGTTGAAAGTTTATCGATCAATGTCCGATTAAACTTTGAACTGACTAGCTAGTTCTGGCATAGAAAGGCTATGGAAGTATCAACCAAAGTCTGAGGAAAAAAATTATGTTAGTGTCAAAGTCAACAAATTCGAAGTGTGCAAAACTTATGAAATAAATGTTGGTGCAATTAATTTGAATCCTTGAATCAACGCATCGTGTTTTGGCCCGGGAATTGTGGCCAAAGTAAAATACACACTGGTCGTTTCAAGTACATCGAACTCTGGCTTTGCTCGTAACATATATACTTTCCACTTTAATTTCCTTTGTCATTATTATAATTTTTTGACTATATACAAACTCCAAAATGGTTTGACATATCCTGTTGCAAGACGAAGACCGAGATCAAAGACAAACGACTCACGAAAGTGCCACGTTTCCGACCACTTTTCCTGTTGGAGGCATGGCCACTGAAGAGCCAAAATGGCTGTTTAATAATGTAACCCTCATTAGATTTTAAAGATGGACTCTTGCGCCCAAGTATTTTCCTTTTCGTCGTAAAAAGGAAAAGAAAAAAGGCATAAAAAGAGAAGTGAATGAGTGGGGATTTCTCTTCGTCGAACAATTTGAAAGCAGACAAGTGCCTCGAACGATATAAATTTGCTAACTTACACAGAATGACCACTTAATAAAAGGCAATAAGGACTTCATAATGAACTTTTAAGCGTAAACGACCTTCAAGGTAGAGGTCAAGGTCGCTCTCGATGGTTGCAATGCCAGATTCCACCCGTACAACCGTCACTGTGCACTTTTTTTTTATTACGTTCATTCCGATACCGGACCGGTTTACAACCATAACTCTGGAAAGGTAAAATTAATGGACTGAAAAAACATTTGTTTTGAGCACAACTACCGTGCAAAATCATTTTTTTGTTCGCGGAATGCGACGAGTTTCTTCTGGCTCCCCGATAATGTTCTCGTCGTCCTGGCGACCGTTTCCCAACTCTCCTTTTGTGAAATTCATTCTTCCTCTTTTAAGTTTATTTTTATGTTGCTAACCCAAAACCTTTCCTCGTGTACTTGTCACGGATTTTCGATTGCTTAACGACTTTTACAGCGTCCCTTAAGAACGTCTCCTCTACAAAGAGCCATTTGCATTGTAGTCGGTAAGATGAGTCAGAAGAGTTGTTATACTTTCAGGGTTGAAGCCTTTCAAACTATAAAATGAAGATGATAACCATTTTCATTTGAGGCCTTTTTTTAAGCGATAACATTTAACATCCTGAAATTATCATCCCTCGATCGTCGTTTTATAGTTGTTAAGAGACAGATTTGGAACGATCACCAGTGATTAGTTTACATCAGCGCAAATTTCAAGGGCTATTAGCCATCGATTTTGCTTATTTAAGTCCTGCTTGGACGTGGTTTCTATCGGCCTTACAGACAGTGGATTATTCTGATTTCCGCCGGTGTCTTGCGTCTTATTTTAACTGAGTGGGAGTCACTCGCTCAGATTTGTCCTCAGTGTAAAGTATAACGATGGCAAACCTTGTTTCAACCTCAATTTCCTGCTTTTTTAAAGACAACTAATAAACTTATACACAGATTTGGCCGCAAAACAATACGTTTGGAACTTGGGCAAAACAGTAAATCTTAATATGAAATTACTTGACTTGAATCCGCTCAAAACCAAAGATGTTAGTAAAAGCAAAAGAGCAGTGAAATTGAAGTCACCACCTCAGAGATCTCGGTCATTCCTAAAATATTTGGGAACACTGCCATTTTTGAACCTTATTTTAATAATTAAACAAAGGAATTTGTTCCTAAGACGTTATCTAAAAACTGTAGAAAAGTAGAGTGCTATGGGTTAAGCTTATATACTGTAGTAATAAAAATTGATGAGATTTTGGTTCAACGAGTTGTTGTTGGCCACAGATTGAGAAGTATCGGACTCAAAGTCCGAATCTCTCAGTCATTTTGCCAGCTTGGTTTCCGTGTCGTGTTACTTCTGGCAAAATTAGGCAAAAGCCGACCGTCGGTTTTGTTTTTCCACGGAAATAAATTTGACCCGTCATAAAATCGAACCTTCTTGATTTTCGCATATGAGGAGAATGGAATTTCATATGACTCAGGTGGTTTCATTACGAAGTGGTCTGTGTTGACAAATGAGAACTTGATCCGCTTTGTTTTCTTTTTTTTTTGTTTTCCGCGTTGGTTAATCGCGGCTCTCGTAATTTGAATCCGTAAAACGAAATTCTGTCGTTTTCAAATTTGCCGTTCAATGATAAAGAAGGAAAGCCATGGCGTGGAAAGGGGGGCAGGCAGGGCCAGGGGAAGGAAAACGGTCTCTTGGAGTATTTCTTTCGCTTCTCGTGCGTTCTGCGACCTGATTTTTTCCTGCTCTTCCTAATATGAGAGGAAAACTTTTTTCCATGAGTTACAGTACTTGAATGAAGACAGTAAAAACGACTTTTAATCACGAAAGGGAAGTGACGCTCGTATTTTTCCTCCTTTGATTTTGCCCAAGTTAAACTCTGCCACGCTAATTTGGATTCGCTCAAATCAATTTCTGACTCACATTTTAATTTTAACCAAGAGAGAACGGGAATTTCGTCAAAAGCTAATGAGTGGAAGGAGTATGTGAGAGTGTGGCTTAACTAAATTCTTGTATTATAGTTTGTATTTTCCCTTTCCAACTGTTATTCATAACTTGCACTTTTCAGAACCAACTATTATATATTTGTAAGCCTTGCTAATAATATATCTTATTTAATGGACATCAAGCTGCTTTTATACACTGCCCTCTATACATACTACTTTAGCTTCTAAGATACTACATAAATGTATACAACTATAGGCTACTAATTTTACTAGTTCAACAACATTCTCAACGGCTTCTGGTGCGTATATGGTGGTTAATGGACTGAAATTTGTTTATCTGTAAGTTAGATTTTTGGGTAATTCTTATACATTTAATTTTTCTGAGTTTCTTATTTACACTATGACGTCCGGCGACACCACTGACCGGGGACCCTTGTCTTGTTCAAAATAGTTTTCTAACAAAGGGTTCGGTTCCACTTCTTCTATTGTTGAGTTCGATTCGACTATCTGGAGGTCTTTTCTGCTATGCGGATATCTTGTTCTCGCTGCCGCCAATTCACTCCATAGCTTTACTTCTGACGGGCGTCTGAATAGCGTGATCTTCTTGTACACACTCGCCACTCGTTTTTGCCCCAAAAATTTTTCTTTCAAATATCTTTCAAGTATCTTCTTGCGATTTTCTATTGTCGTTGATTATGTTTCGATCATTTTACATGAGAAAAATTCTCGAAAGGAAACTAGTATCTTTCCCGATCGCTTTATTTATTGGTGTTGAATTAACTCAACTGTAACTTGAACGCCTCTTCCCCCATTATCATTCTCTCTTTCTCCTACCAAGTCCTGTTGATACAAGAAAATAAAAACGAAAAATTCGGCTTATTATCCTGCTGGTTTACAAAACAAATTCCAGACGTTTTTTTCGACTGGTCAAAGAAATAATAGGGAAAAGTATTCCTATTAATTTCAACACTCCGTCAAACTCTTGGTCATCGAGTATTTGGTACAAACTTCTTTGTCAGTGTTTGAAGAATCCTTGGATTTTTAGATTTTTGGGTTTCTTTTTTGCGCAAGAGGATCAAACCGAGATTATCATAGAGAAGTGAAGTACACTTGAAAGATGACTATTTCAAGTAGGAAACCATTTTTTTCTTTCTAACTTTATTTATTTCTTTATTATTTACACTCTCGTGAACAAAAAATACGATGGAGTTTAATAAGCGCTGAATCATTATTTTTTACTCTGCTGGAAATGAAACAAGAAGAAGAAGCGGAGGAGGAAAGAGGGGAAAAAGAAAACAATTGGAGAGAACCTGAGACTCCAAAACATACAAAATCAATTAATTCTGAAGGAATGGAAAAGTCCGTGCGTTTCAATGGAATTGTGTGATTCACGGATGGATGGACGAACGGACGGGGAACATGGTGGATGACTCTAACCTAGGTTTATAGCTTCTTTCGAAAGATGTTTCATCTTGACTTCAATTTTTGTGTGTGTGGGTGTGTGTCCAGTCCATTCGAACCATTCCAGTCCGTCGAACTAGTCCAGGACGATTTGAACGGTCACGACTGAGAGTTAGAAATATGAGCGCAAATTTCAATACAGCGATGAAACACTAAGTTTTCAATTGGATTAGAATAAAAATATAAAATTTTGATTAAAGCGTTTGAGGAAAGAAGTTGAGAGCCTTTGACTCAGTGGTTAGATGCTTGGGAAGTATGACTGTTTTCAATAGAAAACACTGAGACGATATGGTATATTTGGTGTTTTATGAAAACCCCAAATTATAGGCGGAACGGGTTAACAAAGGAAATTATAAGGACCTTAGCCTTCCTCAAAAACTCAAAATTTTTATTTTTAATTTTTGAATGTGCACACAATGTCACACAATGGTGGCTTAGACAGAGAGACAGAGAAAAGCGCAGGTTTGCATATCGTGAACATTTTTTGCAGATTACTTTTAATTATGAAACGAAAATCTTTGGAATTAGGCTCAGATTGGAGATAAACCGCAAACACCTGGGCAACTCGACCCATATACTTATACAGTAGAAAAAGCTCTAGTCGAAGCTAAAAAGGCTTTAGTCTAGCCTAGTCTCAACTTTGTCAGAAAATGTCAACACAGGATTGTCTTCCCAAAGGTTAAGACAGTACACTCGTTCGGAATCATACAAGGAAATCGTATTCAAGAGAAAAACCCACGTAGCTGAACAGACCGAACAACAATAATGCGTTCTTTTCGTTGCATAACACATGAACCGAGTTTCCGGTCTTAGTTTATTTGTGCCGTGCGTAATCACTACACCAGCCAAAAATAACAAAAAAAAATTTAAATATTGTTTAAATTATCATGAGTCATACTCACGAGAGGGAGACGACATATTATAATGAAACCAGTTTTTTATCCGATCTCTTTAAATGTGGAAACATTATCGTGACCGTGTACGTGTGGGGAATGGAAACGGAAACGTGAAGAGTGGAGACAGAGGGTATTGGTGATTCGTATTCTCATCATTTCAATGTATAAAACTAATTTTTTTTAGCATCGTCATCGAAAATCTCTCTGGAGGCTGTTTTCCTTTGGTTACTGTATACAGTAACTTTTCCGATTACCTCAGCCATGTCAGAGTGGCCAAACTTCATGTGTTAGATTTTATATGCCTTACTAGAGTGTCGTAAACCTCTTTATTGGGATGTAAGCTTCTACTCACAGCTGAATGAAGAATCCAAAGCGTAAATTTCTGGAGTGTGAACGTTTCTGTTAGTTGTGGAAGAGCTTTTAGTGGTGCTTTCCGCTCTTTTGTCAGGGCTAGGCATCTTTGTGTTCTGCAGTGGCCATTTAGCATCTAAAAAATTATGAACCGATGACTCCAAAGCTCTTTACTCTTTAAATACTCTTACACTGAAAAACCTAGAGAAATACTGTCAAACATTCTGGATACTTGACATCTTAGGAAAACTCATAATAAAGAAAATAACTTAACAAAGAACAGCGGAGGAAGACTAGATGTACGATTCAAGAGTTGATCTGAGACCAGCAGATGAGCAATAGGGAGATTTGGCTAATTTGAACACTAAGTTAACTAAGTAAGATAACTATAAGCTATGCTAATGTAATGAAGTCAACCAAAAACACTTTTGACAGTATAATATGCAATATGATATAGACCATATAGACAAGAAAATTTCTTGGCATGATAATAAAATCAGTAGGCCTAGTGATGAAAGCCTTTCGTTCAAGCATTAACACAAAAAATTAGACCTGGCACGATGAACTACCAAATTTTTTCCCATTTTTTAAAAAGAAAGGTGCTAACTAGGCCCTAATCGCTATGTTTTGGGTCATTGTTTATTTTTATTATGACCTAAGTAAAAATTAAAACCTGAATACGGGCGTAGTATTTTTGAACCTGATTTCCATTTCTTTTGATTTAACCCATCTTCTTGGCTTTAAAGATAAAAAACCAGCGGTCACACAACCACCCTCCTGGCTGTTAGACTATAAGTAATCATACGTTAAATATCCACTTCCTGTTAAGTCCTCCTTCAGAAGAACCAGGAACACTCTAAAGCACTCTACCCCCGACGTATTGTAACGGTATAATTGGTAACCGGTCCCTGGCGGCTGGGAGCAATCAAACTTAATTTATTGGCCTGTAAAACAAGCGGATTACCATTTTCGGATCCCGAGATTCGTATAATTTACTCCAGTCTACGCCACTGTTCCCATCTTAAAAACGTGACAAAAGCCTTAAACGCCTTCTTTTCTTCCAAATATTCTTTTAAAATTATTTATTGTAGTAAAAAAAATAAAAAGAAAAGGAGGATCAAAAGAAAAAACTGGTGTACAGGTATGTTTAACACCCCGTAAATCCGTCCCCTTAGGTTTTACTACAGGTAACCCCCCTCTCCGAATCCCCGAGGGGGTCTATTATCTAAGGAATTCTTATTCTCTATTGGGGATATGAATATATTACAAAATCAGGTTCAGGCGCCAAATAGACCCAAATTCTTCATCAACAACGTCACCCCGACACCTGTTTTTGAGATTTTTAAACCGTTTTTAAGTGTTTTCCCGGCCTTTTTCAACAAGAAGTAGAGTCACGGCCATTTTTTTTATTCCTAAAAAGATTTTATATAAAATAGCATAAAAGTCATAGACAGGCGACTCAATACAACTGACTTCTTTTTCGGTTTTCCTAGTCACTCACTCAATAACTGGTTTCCTCCCATTTTACTCGATACCAGATGAATTGATTTCTTCGGAGGATATCGCTCTTTGTGATCATCGTCGTGATTTTGTCCGATTGGTATTTCAAAAATCTTTGGCACTTCGTGTTATGGTGAATATGTCATATTTTTTCTTCCCTCGTGACTTCTTCTGGTCGTAACAAGACCGGAAGTAAGCTGAATAACACTTTACCCATTAAAGATATTGAAGTCTTTGTGAGAATACTGTCGGTTGAATGGTTCTCCTTGGATTCATGTGTGAGACTCAGTTCAATTTAACTTTTAATAACGGCCCCATATTTGAAAAAGTAGTGGTAATGAGATAACAATACGAAAGGGCTCAAACCAATACACAGAACTACTTAGACAATGACAGGAACCTGGAAAATCATGTAGTAAAGGCCGATCAACTGCATTGCTCTGAATATAACACCAGTAACTAATGTTCAGTTTTCTTGCAGTCTTGTAGGAAGGAACTATGTTCCTTTTTTTGAGTAAATTGCAATCTGTACCTAATAAATAATAATGTAAGAATTTGCCTATGGTATAATTACTGGGTATAAATATACTCGGAAGAAGAGTAGTCTTGAATCAGAATCATATCTTTTTGACTAATCCATTTACAGCCTATTTATACAATCTAAACATTAAGACATCGGTGTCAACATTGTATCAAAAATCGTTTTCTCCCTGGAGCCCAAAGCTATTGAAAACTAATTTCTTTAAGAATATATTCTGAGAGACTCTGTCATAAGAATCCAAGGCGCTCCAAGGCTACCCTCCTCAAGCGCCACATGTCTCACAAAGCAGAAAAAATTCTCAACACCCGCAACAGTTTCAAATGACAAACACTATACACACACAAAAAAAAAGAAATTTCAGACCACATTGTGAATTGAATAAGTAAAATTTTGACACATAATAAAAGATTACAATTTTCAAGAACAGGTTCTACCTTTTTTTCAAAACACCATTTTCATCCACACCCCTCGGTACAAAAAGAGAAAAGAAGGTAGAAATGAGCGGCCCGTAAGTTAAAAATGAAAAAAATCCCGATAGACCATTAATAATTTATGTGGATACAAAAGATGTGGATTGTCACGTTATCTGTTTTTAGTGATTGAATACTTTTCATTCGGAAAAGCAACAGGTTTCCTCCACCTCCTCCTTCTCTCTCTCTCTCTCTCTCTCTCTCTTTCTTAGAAGAGGGCGGAATCCTTGATTACAATTGACCGTGACGCAGCATCTCCTTCCTTCACAAGATACGTTTTTTACGGTGCTTCTTCGGTTTTATGCGTAGCCATTTTACTATTTACTACATCCTGTTTTTTCTTTGTCAAGGTTAATGGTGTCATAACCGCTGCTCGCTCACTCACAACCTCTACGACTGGTTCTTTCTGTTTTTCTTTCTTTTCCTCTCCTCTCCTCTCCTTCCTCCTCCAGTACCTTTTACTATATTATTATTGAACAAGCCTTCCAAGCGCCTTAAAAGTACCAAAGGAAGGTCTGGACAAATTAAATCTCGTCCAGATGGTTCGCGATTTCCGGTGACTAATAAAATCTGAATACGAAAAACGGAAACCGAATATTCCCTAATTATTGTTCTTGAAATCATGGCTGGGAGGTTGGGAGGAGACAGAAGTAGGAGGGATGGAAGGACTTTAAACCTGTGTATTGTTCTTTGTTGTGTGTTAAATCGCGGGTTGAAGTCATTTCGTTGGTCATGACTATGCGTTTCAGGTCTTTAAAACATTAGTTGACTCGGGTTTTTTTGTCTTGACGAAGTCGGGTTTGTTGTCAAAGTTTGTGAAATCATTTGTGTTAACGGTGCTCTTTATTCAGTAACACCGACAGGAAAAGCCACAACAAAAAGTTCAAACACGATATGGGTCAAACAGTGCCAGCAGCCTAATAACCAAAAGCTAGAACCAAATATGAAGACTTTTGTTGTGCCTAATGATGAATGACAACCACAAACATCAATGGCTCACTACAGCATAAGGAGACAGTCAGCTGTAGACCAATTTCGAAGAGTAAAAATCAGAAGGGACAAGGTTTCATGAAGACAATTAAAAAAAAAAGTGTTTTTGAGGGTTAAAGACCAAAGACTTAAACGTGCCACACAAGACATAGTTCAGTTACGCATTCCATTGTGTGTCGGGTTTAAGGGAATTCATCCCTGCCCTCTCCTGCCCCCTATCCTCCATACTTGTCCGACTAGGGGAAGAAAGATGTCAACAGGTTCTTTGATGTATGTTTCTTTTTATCTCTCAAAAGAACCATCCGAAGATGAAGTAAAGAATCCATTTTTACGGTTCCAACATGGATTCATGTTATTTATGTGATTATTCCGCGTCTTGCCCAAAACAAAACTCACATTATCTTGTTAAAACTTTTCTGACGAGATTCAATTTCATCTCTTTACGATATTATTTGGTTTTTATTTAGATTTTTACTTGAATCTTGAGTCTGTTGGTTTGTTCATTTTCTCAAAAGAACGCCCACATATTTCGAAATCTTCCCCAAATTTTGGTTTTGTGATGCTCTCGCTGTGGCGGCAATGTAAATAGCTGTCTAGGTTAAGCGAATCTACCGTCGACACTTATCAATAACACTCTTACCATTATGATTGCTGAATGTTTACCTGTTGTTAATGGAAAATGTATGAATTCCTTTGTTCTTCTTTTATTGAGAAAACATCTTCGTGTCTTCTCACACGCTTGATCTAACGTTTCTGTTTCAGGATAGTGTTTTGGTTTTTGTTCTATCCAAAGATGCCTGAATTTAATTCTCTAGTGATCTCTCTGTTGTGAAGAAAGGTTGGGATCCATTATATAGGCCTCACATATTACCATAAGCTCTCCTCTGGTCCTCAATAAAATTCAAATTTTGCCCACCGAGTGACACTGTCAAAAGATGTTTACAACAACCCGGAAACCCGTCAGTACTTGTAAAATACGAACGGAACATTGACGAGCTTTAAGTTTTATTCCTTAAGAAAAATTTAGAGGAAGATGAAAAGGACAAAGAAGGCAAAAATACATTATAGACAAGACAAATGGACAGGAATTGGAAGAGTTGAGCTGAGAGGAAAGGAAATTCCGGCTTAATTACACCAGGCCAAATGTTAACCCGTCAAAATTCCGTAATTTATGCCAGACTTTATGTAAGTGATCCGTTTTTATACTGTATATCAGTTTTATTATTTTTACATTACCGGATTCTTTTCTTCCAACAATCCGACTCGACGTCGTTTTTTATATTATTATGAAATTTTTTTGAAGACATAACCAGTTCTCAGTTCACTATTATTTGAGTGTATGGGAATAATACGGGGACGGAAGGGAAGGGAAAGGGATCCATTCAAAGGAAGCAATTTTAAACCGATGGCTAAAATGTGCCACCCTCCTAGAAGGGAAGTCCATTGAATGTGGTTCCAACGCCCGCCGAGTCTTCCAAAAGTGGTTGCGCAGAGGCCTAGCCACCCTCTGAGGTGCAAGTGAATTCCTCACCAACACGTTCAACGATTTTGAAGAAACATCTCCTCTGTTTTTTTTTCATTCACCTTTTGTTCTCCTTCTTTTTTAATGGAAATGGGGATGAAATCATGGTCAAATACTCTCTCATGTTTTCAAATGCTTCCATTTGTTATGCTCACCTACATATCTGTGAATTAATGAACTAATTTTTACGTATGGTGTCTCCTAGCTGAACATCTCTTTAATAGTTAAGGGTCTGTCGCCTTCAATAAGAACGACACGATTGCTGAGAGTAGTAAAGGAAGCTGAGGGCAATAAAGAGCCTCGTTAACGGAGAATACTGGGAAAATAAGCGAAGCAAGGATCGCCGTGGAAACCACAAAACCGCATTTACCTTAAAAGACTTTTGTGGGGTTCCTTTTTGGTTTCCAATGATGAAGCTTTAGATATCTCTTTCATTTAATTACAGTTAATTTTTACTCGAGTTATTACTCTTTAACGTTCTGAGCTAGACCTGTCAAGTTTACGGTACTGAGGTTGCTTCCGTCATCAACTATTGCAGGAACGGTACGTATACCGGAATTCTCACCTTGAAAATATAATTCTATTCTAAAAATAGAGTAGTAAGAGGATTGCGTATGGCACCTTCAAATTAAACTGTGGTTTTGTCTAGATGGTGCTACAGCTGTTAAAAATAAAACTGCAACAACTGAACACTGAAAAGACCTGCAATGTTCCTTGCTGAGAGGGAGGTTGCCGCTTAAAATGAAGTGTAATTGGGGACAATCATCAAGAACACGAGCTCGTAAGCTTAAGCAATAGCTGTAGAACAATTTTTTCACTTTTTGGCCCCCGAAACATCCCTCGATGTTAATTCAACTACAGTAATTCGTTCGAGAGGCATTCCTGGGGGCTCGGTGAGGCCGAGTCATCTGTAGAAGTAGGAGTTGAGAGAACTGTCCCCCTTTTGTCGCTCAGCTTGTTCTTTTGTAATCACTATGAACTTGCAATATCCTTGAAAATATGTCTAACCCCGGGGTTCATCTACTGTATCATGTTAGGAAGGCGGAAATTTGGACCAATTTCTTCTGTTATAAGTCTTCTCCAGTCGATCCAGGGGGTTCGGTGTGCTATGATGTGTTGGGCGTCGTCTTTCTCTGATGGCTAATGATCGCATTGAGGTGATCGAGTTTTTCCTTATTTCAAAGAATAAGTATCCAAAACACCTGTGTCCAGAGATCATCCCGGTCATTTTGTATGTTAGAAAGCCATTGACTTCTGTTGATCCCAGCGTCGAAGCTAGGTAGAATTAATTCAATCGCACGCTTTGCCGGGAGTCAATCGGACCAGAGAACCAGCCGCGAGAATCTCAAATCTAAAAAGAATGGGGGGAAGAAGTCAAATAAAAAACTGGAGGATCTATAGTGCTCCATCACTTTCTTAAAGATGATCTTCATTTTCTCACTTTTACAAACTTGTCTGACAACATTTTCTTCGTAAATTGTGAGTCGACTTCCCAGAATCGTAGAAAGAATCACGTTGAAAAGAGATGAACAAGGTTGCAGATGTTGTTTTAAGATAATCGCACCACTTCGAAGATACTACAATGAAGTCTATAGTATTCTCTCTCTTTCTTTTCGTTACCAGCCTCTAACCAAAGAATCCTATAAACACACACACGAATTCTTTTCTCTTTCCTTGTCTACCTTTCGCTATTTGTTCTTCGTTTCTTCGTGTTCCCTCTCAGGTATTTTACGTTTCAACTTTTTTTTTCAAGTCTCGACTTTTGACTCGCTTTTCTTTGTAATTGACGTCGAGAATATCAGTTTACTAACACGAAGACCGATTGTAGCGTGGAATTAAATGAAGGATGACTCACTCTTGGCGCGTTTTGTACGAACGAATTTTTTTCTGCTTTTATTGCGTTTCCACGGAGATGGATCCTCTTCAGCCTCCGTGCACACACGCAGTCTATTCAGACAATGTTTCTCAAATTTTCAATATCAGGTGACACGTGTCTTCATCATTCCGAGACATAATTATCAGCCGTTTTATGTGGCTGTAGTCCGATTTTTGGGTACTGCTGTATGTAGTGTTTGTCTTTCATTTTAGTAGGTCAACTAAACACAAACATGTTTTATTTCCATTCTTTTATATGCATTTTATATGCATTATTAAATAAATATATATATATATGTATATATTAATATAAAAAGTCCTTTTCGCCTCTGAGGCGCCGGGGGCGTCCAGAAAGGTCCGCCATCAGACTCGGTTGAGGGCTGTTTTTTTTGCTGCAGCTAGCTCCTCTTCAACTGTTTGTCTCCAAGTCTTCCGAGGTCTTCCTATTCATCATCTTCCTTGTGGACTCCAGTCGAGTGCTTGTTTTGGAATCTAATCCTGTTCTCGGCGAAAAGTGTGCCCAATCTACCTCCACTTTCTCGCTCTTATTAGTGTTTTCAAGGAGATCACACTGGGCCACCTTACTCCCACCAGAACTCCATAGATTGAGCTTTAATGGATCAATAACGTAAAAAGTTCTCATTAAATAAAATTCGGTCTTTTTAAAACTTTTGTAGACACCACTGTCTTCATGGTTTTTGCAATGTGTTCGGGGTTTTAATAAGGTCTTTGAAAGCCCATCAACATTTTGGTTTTTGTCATGCTCTCTTTCCTTACTTTAATCGAACTGAACTTTTTCAAATTTAGTTTTACCTCCATCTTGATTATGCCAACAGCCCTAAGTTGTTGTTTTTTAACTATTTCCTTCGTACGAGAGGTGCTTTATAAACTATTTCAATAAAATTATGTTCTTACTTTTAGTGCTGAGTTTTCAGCATTTGTAAAAAAAAAAACAACCTATATTAAAACACAAATAATATTAACGGAGTGTCAACAATGTAAATATTGATAAGTTATTCTCATAGGCAGGCGTAAAATCCAAAGGATTCTCACCCGGCGGGGAGTAAATGTAAAATCTATTAAAATCTTGAACATCAAAAAAGGTTTGATTACTTTTAATAGAAGGCCAAAGGTGGAAGGCCTTCTATTAAAAGTAATAATACCAAAAATTTTAGAAAATGTGTGAAGGCTTCAATAATATTAACAACCTTCATTCAAATCTCTTATTTCAGATGCACACAATTACGTGTTAATTACCTCACTGTTTTTTTTAAAGCGGTTGATAGTGTAGTATACTCCTACCATCTAAAATTTCAAAATGGAACATTTTTCATATTATCAGAATTTTTTTTCGTAAAGTAAAATTTTAAAAAAAGCGAAGAATTGATAAGATGTAATCGTTTCCTCTGTTTCATGAAACTAACAAATCGAGATAAAATCTGATTATTTAAAGAATTTTTTATTTAATGAAGAAAAAATTTTCTTTCCTCGCTCTCCCTTGGTTATACATTCAAGTTCTTGGAGTCGGAGAAAATGATCTAGGTACTATAGATTAGATTACTGAGTATGAAAAATAGGATAAGGTAGTTTTGATAGATGTAAAATAAAAAAGAAAACAATGCATAGACAAAAGCCCAAAAGAAAAGAGTTATGTTATTAATATTCAGGTTATGTTTGATAAGTATTATTTTATAATTAACTCCGGAGTCCGAAGTTTGGGAGTCTGTACCAAAATTTCTCAGAGTGATTTGTTTAAAAATATTCGATATAAGTTTATTGTTTTCATCGGGTCAGCAAAAAGATTGAGAATCTCAGGAAAAGATGAGATGCATGTACATAGTGAGAGGCCAAAGAAGTGGCACATTAGCAATAACTTTCTTGAAATAGGACAATTCCTGCGTCAAGAGATTGAGATGTTCAGATGTCTCGGTGCCTACTTAAACAACACTAAACAAAATCGACACGAGAATAGGCCAAACGGCCCGTCTACAGCATTAATCATTTACTCGTTTTCAAGAAAGCATCTATTAGATCTAAACAGACGTATTCATAGCCTACCTAAGACCAATGCTCACATATGCGGAGGAAACATGGATGATAAAAAAGGAGACCGCAAGAACTTTCTAATATTCAATACAGCAACACAGTGTCTGTACATACGAAAGGAGATCAGGTACCCAAACCTAATAAGGATCGTCCATATTTGAGAGCAAAACAACAGCTTCGCACCAATAACAAGATATCTAGATAATATCAGAAAAGACCTCCCAAGGAGTTGAGTCAAACGAAATTCAGAAACAGAAGTGGAAGCGAACCCGGTTGTACAAAACTATTGTGAACAAGGCAAAAGTTCTCGAAGAACAACTTTTGATGATGACGATTACGAAAGCTAAAGATTTACGTACACCTTCCTAAAGAAGGTGTATAGGAATTCTGCGACCCTTTGTATTAATATTAATTGAACGTTTTGGAAAGTTTCTCCAGCCAAGAAAAACGGAAAAACCGAAACTCGTTTCCGTTTTCAAAATAAGCCATTATGCTTATCTGGCCACCATCTTGCTATCTCTTCAGTTGATAGTGGATAAGTCTTTAAACTTATGTGAACATACCAAACGTTCAAAAAGACGTCAGTTTTAGAATATGGTCTTCTGAAGGCACAATTACAATTTAAATTTCCTTTTTAGTTCACTATTAAACCCACACTTAAAGATTTTAATGATCGATTAAGGACGAGAAACTATGTTTGACGTGCTCTCATTTCTGATGCGCGATTTTTTTTAGGAAAAATGTTTTTCTTGAAAGACAACGTCAAGAAAAAATGAACTACTTTTTACACGGATATCTTCCGAACCTAATTCGGTAAAAGAGTAAGGTTTGGATTTTTTTTGAAGGTGTGAATAATGAGAAATTAAATTTCTAGGAAGGTTTGAAAATCCATTGACCATTTTCAATATTAACAATTTGCACACAAAAGAGCAAACTCGAGTGAAAAAGAAAAAAGAAAAAAATCTTTTGTTGTGTAAAAAAAGAACCTTTTTACCTTTGAAGGTTTCAATGGTAGGCGGTTTTTATGACAAACCTGTTTCTGTTGTACAAAAAAATTTTTCTTTATATCCGATTGTTGTGCACAAAATGGGCGAGTAGCTAGCGCCATAGGGCGCCCAGTGAATGTTTCTTTTTAACCGTTTCAGATCTATAGTTAAACTTGGAGTTTTTCAAAATCTTCAGACTTTTTTTTACCATCATAAGGGTATGTCAAATCAGGATTTACCTGTTTTGGAGTTTTTACCTATCTTCATAGCGAGCTTTGAATTGGATTTTCATCATTTTTCCTTTGAAACTAAATTTATATGTTAATTATAATTACGAAGTCTGTCGCAAAAATTTCCAGATTGATTCTAAGACAAGACTAAGAAGAAAACAATAAACTGTCTGTTGAAAACTCTCGTCTTGTCTACAATAGTTTTCTAGCACCGGGGTGGATTCCATTTCTGCTTCTTCTGTTGTTAAATTTGATTTGACTATTTGAGGTTCTTCCTGATAGTATCTAGAAATATTGTTTTTGGTGCGAGGCTGCTCTTCTGATAGTGACAAATCCATAGCTGGTCTACTGGCTGTACGATAAAGCTTACTAGGCTTGGGCGCCCGAGTACCTGATTTAATTCTTCCATTGATCTCCTATTGTATGTATCCTGTGCCATACATTTTGCCCCAAAATTTTTTTAAAGGCTCTTCTTTGAAATTGTAGTAGGTTCTTGAGGTTTCCTTTTGTTGTCGTCCATGTTTCCTGCAGAGCCGTTCTTAGGCTTTTGGGGCCCTAGGCAGGGAGCGTAGATGGAGCCCTCGAGGGGAGAAGAGTCACCCCCCAGAGCGGGTGAAAAGAACACAATAAATAATATAATACCAACACAATTGAATGTTTGGATTTATTGAAATGAGCCACCGTGCCTCAACAAAATGATATAGTCTCAAAAACACATAAAAAAATTTGAATTCTCAGAAGACACCAGCTTCACAAATCAAAATGAATAAAGATGTTCCCATTTCAAAAGTGTGGAACCCTGAAATTAGTTCACAACAAAGACTGCCGATGACTCACATTTGCAGGATAAGGTTTTGGCATCCAACCACTGCAACAGCGGTCGGGATAATTTTTTGTGGAAAATGTTTGGAGCCTATGATCAGCGTTTTTCAAAAATCTCATTCCTCTTTTGTCTTTTTTGGAACTCTCTCGAACTTCTTTGAGAAAAATAAGCCTGGACAATAGACAATTGACATCGTAGTGACAATCACATATTGAGTTTATATTGTATATGTACCTTAAGGCTCATCACAGAAGTGCGTGAAAATAGTTCGTCTTTTTCTGGCCAAGCTAAAATACGCATCCAAGACAGAAAAGATTAGTGTGAGAATTAAAAGCTTTAAATAACTATAGCCCGGTGCCTGATACCATTGAGACCGAAAAATTCGTCGCCCGTTTTCTCAACAACAGAAACGAAAACAATTTTTTAAATCATGCGCTTAAGTAAATATTTATCGGGAGACGTAGAAAGTGTTTCAGTGGTACTAGCCAGGTTGATTATTAGAGGCTTGCGCGAATTCAATCTGTACGAATTAAGTTTCCAAAGCAATCAATTAACTGTTTAAGGCAAGGATTATAACAGTAATAAAAATAAGATTTACTCCAACTTACCTCTCAAGCTTTATTTGCCAGAGAGAATGTCTTTGTCTTTATTTTGAATGTTTTTGTTAGTCTCGTTAAAATCACGATTTCGCTTTCAAATTAACCGGGTACGAAACACCCGAGGACTTATTTCTGTTAAGATCTGTCCTCCTGCCCTGTTAAGAAAAAAGTATAAAGCTCACTTATGACGATGGAAGAGATGCAAATGAATTATCATTTTACTTCCGAGTGTTTCTTACATGGGACACTTATTACGCCTTAATGTATTTTTAAGGCTTTTCACGTTCTTTTCTGAGCTCCAACTTTAGCTCAAAGCTTCGAAACTATCTCGCAGGCCATGACAACCATTGATTAGGAGGGCAAAGAACGCAGTCAGAAAAAGGCCTTTCAACTATATCGTAGGTAATACTTGAAAGCTGTTTGTTTCAAGGAAAGAGAGGGAACGGGAGAGGCGGTGGACGACGGGCGAAGAAAGCTTTACCGGTTTGTCCACAACCACGTTTATTTTGAATGCGTTCAAAACGTAATTACATGAGATGGGGTTCACTCATCAATATTTATTTCCAGCGTGAATTTTAAAATATGCCTCTAAAAGTTCCCAACATATACTGTACATTTGTATTATAAAAACTCTTCGAACTTAAACAAGACTGTGAAGAAGAACATCTGCCGAAACTCCGTAGATGTTTTTTTAAATTTTGAACGTCCCAACGGTTTTATATTAGGCCTACTGTATTCTCCAAAATGGACTACAACAGCAAAAGCTTGAAAATTTGAAAACTAAACAATCCTAACTCAAGATTCTCAATTGATGTAATATTTTCACACTGTTTGTGATTGCTAGTGTTACTCTGTTGCTAGTGTTTAGGTTTCCATTCGCCTAGTGCAAACAAGGGATGAAGTAGACCAAAGCTCAAATCATTTGGAACATATCATGCGCTTTCTAACACTTTCTTTAAAAGTCACTGAGATATGAAGATATCATTTGTGTTTCCTAGTGTTCAAGCCTTTACGGGGTATCAACAAAACTGGGAAAGAAAGGAAGGAAGAAGTAACAAAAAAACAGGAATCAAGACAAGCTATTCCTTTTTATATTTATTTTGTTTTAAACTCCTGTCAGCGTGTTTCGGTAGGTAACTGTCGTGATAAATAAAAAGGAAAAGGATAGAAAATACCTATCATTACGCGTGCTCTTCATTTTGTACTTTTCCAAAAGCTCAAAGCTCAAGGTCCCCTCGGGGGACCCGCCCTTTTATTTCTATTTTCGTCGTTCAACAAAACAATCTGGTATCTAATTAAATGCAAACTTGCGGAAATTTGTCATTTTCCTTTCCTCCCTGCCATTCTGCCCCTTCTTCCTCCCATTTGACTTCCTCCCTGGAACCCTACGACTATGCGGGAACTCTATATTTTTACTTTTCCACTCAAGGAAACGGATTAAAATGATTTTTTTGTTTTTGCTCCTAAACCATTGCATGTTGGAAACGATTTTCCGTTCTCGTGAAGAGCACTTTTTCCGTTTAAAAAGACCGTTAAATGCTAAGACTCGTTCGTAGAAGTCAAACGATTTATGTGACTTTGAATGTAGCCCAAAAATACCTTCCAAGATGATAATCATGGGATTTGGAATAGCTAGGGTTGTTCGCGTATCGCATACATTAATCCCTGCTGCTTAATCGCAAAACTTTAGCTTTTTGCTTATCTAACGGATTTAAAACGTTATTATTGTGTCTTGAACAAATAGCCTACAGTATCGCTTTTTTTATAATTTTTTAAATTCATCCTCTTTGCCTATTTCTTAGCAAAACCCCTTTATTGTACCATTATTGTTGTTGCTAATTTTAGAATTTTGACTGTTACGATACTGTAGTAAAGTTTTTGGCTGAATAAGATAATTTTCTTTCGCCATGTCTACACGTTGAACCCTTTTTATTGCTAAACACACCCTTAGGGGAATTCCCTGTTCCCTGTGCTTTACGAATTCTACTCTTTGCAATGTATTTTTTTTTAATTTTATTGGTCTGGTAAAGATTCAGGAAAGACAAAAGTCAAAAATACATCTGCCAGGACCTTTGTTTCCTGTAGATAGGATACACAGGCGTTTAAAAAACCGCATGACATGGTCGGGGGGGTGCAACAGCAGATGTTTACAGTGCTGCAATTTTGGGGTGCTCAACAGCTAAAGTTCTTGAGTTGACAGTGCCTCAAACGACTTTACTGGTAAAAAACATTCTCTTGAAACTAAGCTTTATTTTATTGGATATGCCTCCTACAGGCTGAACTTACACAGAGACAAAAAAATTGAGGTTCCTGGTTCCTCGTTCAAGAATTACTCCAGGCTTCTTCAAATACTCCCCCGAATTTTTCCAAATCTTTTCTGTGACGTGATGCAGTCCGTCTTTTTTCTGTGTCCCTTTACTGCTGGCCAACTAAACAAGATGTGCTTTATTTTATCAGCTTATTCCCACAGCGGACACTTTCCAGACCCGTCTACAGTCTTTATTCCCCGCCAGTACCATCCACCCAACTTGAGCCATGTTATCGCTCCCCCTCCCCCAAGGTGTGGTTTTGCAATATAGTCCTTTATGACAAAGTATAATCGGCAATGCATCCATTTGGATTTTCGTGAATCTTTTCGTTTTCCCCTTTGATAACGCAATCAAAAATGGCTAAAACAACTTTTCCTAAACTACAATATTATAGACGACTTGGATGAACATTTTCGTCACGTTTCAGGTATAAAAACAAGAGCCAATAACTCGACATCAGCAACTTTAAAGTTAAAAATTTCACACAGGAGAATAAAAGCAATTTATTCTTACGTCTGACAAAACGAAATACTGTATGTGTTTACTAGTTGCCAATGCCAAGGACAAGGAAAATGAAGACATTTGAGGAAACATTACCAAATAGTTGCAGTAAGTTTTGTGTTTGCTAATTTGAGAAGTGTTGGGTGACAAATTTAGCTCGAAGAGGAGAAAAGAAAGCTTAAGCTATCAGATTAGAGAAGTTCAAGGCTTATTTCCACAAAGTCTGTTATCTACTCAGAAGACATTCGCATATATCTGTTGTAATTTTTACTTAATGAGACATTTAATAACCATAAATGTCAATAATAATGATATATCGTGTTTTCTAAGAGAGAATGTTACCACCATTAAGTTACTAAGATTGAGTTACACACTATGACACCTTTAAACAGTTTACACAGAACTTTCAAAAAAGAAAATGAAACTATACTAGCAGAGACTGTACGAGGATTCCTCACAGGATTTTAAACAGGTCTTTTGACAATATAGATCTTCAATTAAACTTTTCGACAAATCTTGGTGGGAGAGGGTCTGAAATAGAAGATGAAAAAGTAAACCAAATATTTCGAAAGCTCGTGAAAGATGTTGGAGAGAAAAACGGACAAGCTTCTTTTGTTTCGTTGTTTACGTGTAAAATGAGTAACAAACACGAGTACCTGCGGGTATTCCGATGTGTTAGGCCGTTGCAAAGAGTCCCAAAATCATAAATCTCGTTACCATTTTTTTTTCTTGTACGTAAGACAGTATTATGTAGAGTTCCGGCGATTCATAATCACCGACTAAGCTTGGTAAATGTGACAAATTGTAGAATATTTATCTCATTTATCGACCAGTTAATAAAATCTCTATTTCGTAATAAGGAACTCAATGAAAGTTTCTTTCCTGTCACCTCTTCATCTCATTATTCGTCGCTTCTAAATTGGAAGTCCGTAAACTGTTGCTGACTATGATGGACTTTAGTCAGGTCTTTTATTAATATTTCTTATTACTAGTTGGGGATTTTATTGAATAGCCGATAAATGTGAATTCAATAATTTTTCATGTTCACCAAACTTAGTTAGTGATTGAGAATAATCGCTGTGAATACTATAAACTCTCCCAATTTGTCAAGAATGTCAACATTAACTAAATTCTTTTTCAAAAGAACGAATGTTTGAGCACATTCTCATACCATTTCCAGTTTATGTTAACAATTTGACATACATCAAGCGGCTCTGCCAGTCCTGACAATATCTATTGTAATTTGGCTCTTTCACGGTCAAGTATAGAAAATCACATTTGCGTTTGTTTCCATGTACAGTATGTGATAGAATAGCTCTATGACACATCAGTCAATAATTGTTAAACCTCGTCTGCATATTAATTATCTTTAGAAAAGCAATACTATATGAGTTTGTATCAGTTATAAAGTTAACCGTTCTCAATAGTAAATCCTAAGACCATCCGTTGAAAATATTCGTTAGTTTGATAAAGAAAACATTTGCAGTGACTGATTATGTTACCGGTTATGGTTAATAAACGAAAATCCTTTCATGAAAAAGAACAGCCAAGAGGTAGTAGAGACCACGTTGAATTGTTCCGCACGTTTGTAAACGTATCAGGTGCGTTGTCATATCAGGATGATGTTAGATAAAACAAAAAACCATAAATGTATTTTCGTTCATTTTATTTTTAGCATTGTATTAAAGTCGAGAATTGTTTGAATGCGTGAGAGGAATGATTAATAACAATTAACCTCACAGAGGACTAGTTTATGTGCTTTGACATTTATTTGTTTCACATTTTTTTTTGGTTTATGTTAAATCAATGTTTTTGAGGAAACCACAAAGAAGACGATTGTCAACGACCTATTAACTGCAGCACAGTCGATTGTAAGACCTTTCAACACTTACACGTTTATGAAATTGCTCCAAAATATTGCTTATTCAAAATCATTTTTATGTTCAAAGGGAGAGCATTCTTGACACCAAAAGCACTATTGATGAACCTGCCAGAGCACAAAATGTTTTCTCTCCTTTTTTCCAGTACAAAAATGAACCGAACCAATCAGGTGATGGGGTTTGCACCTACAGCACTGTGTAGTTATCTGATTTCTATATGTGACGGAAAAGAACCGGGTACCTGGTCGCACCTGGAAGGTACATTGGAAGTTGTGACTTGAGAGTATATTTTTTGACTTTCATCATGAATGTTTGATGGCATGCTTAGACCTGTCACGATGGTTCACACTGACTGAGAGACTCAGACCATGTGTATTACGTATCTAACTATGTATGGCCTAATTTCATTTCGTTCGCATGAATAGGTGTAAAATAGGGATTTTTTCCTATAGTCCGTAAAACAGAACTCTGGGACGATGTGGTATATTTACTGGTTTATTAGATCTGCCGGAAGGTTCTGTCCAATAATGTTAAAAGTTTGAACACGATTGCGTGAATTCATACGCATATTTGGTTCTCTCGTTTTATCACTGACTGTATACATACTGCTCTAATAAATAAACTAAACTGAAGACGATTCCTTTTAGTATTAACTGAGAACGGATTTTGTATGAATTCCAATTGGAAGAAATGATACGGAAAGGGAGAATAATTTGTTTAAGGTGTTTTATGAAGGTAGAGTTTCTTAAAAAACTTACAGAAGATGGTTCGAGAAATTTCAACTAGGTAGGTTTGACCTTTTTGATGAGCCTCGCTCTGGGCGCTTGTCCTTAATCGAGGACCATACTGTCAAGATCACGTTAGAGCAAAATCCTTTTCTGAAACATCGAACACTCCCGATATAAATAAATCATAACTAATTAATGGCAGTTGTATTATTCAATAAAGATTGTTTAAAGTGTGACACATTTATACTTTTATATTATCCTAAAAAAAAAAAAAAACAGAACTTTCCGGTAAACTTAAAATCATAAAATAATCAAAAAGTTTTTTGTCGACACAAAAAGGTTCGAGTCGTACTATTAATATTAATAATATTGTTTAATTTTTCTTCAGCTTCTTTCTTCTCGACATTGCTGGACATGTTGGACCCCGGTTTGTTGCCACAAGATCAAAAAATTAAGGACCAAATTTTCAGGCGTGGTTGAGTTTAAGAAAAATTAGAAGTGAAAATAGAAAAAAGAGCATTGAAGAAAATTGTGTTAAAAAATGAAGATCGAAGAAGAAATATCAAAGAGAAGGCGAAAACGTAAACAATCTGGGATGATTTTGAAGAAAAAAAAACGTTTTATCGAGGAACGGGAGTGAAAAGGAGACAAGAAATAAGAACAAAGTCGAAAATCGAGTTCTATTTGTACCCTTTTAATTCTAAGTGGTAGTTTACGCTATGGCTTTCAGTCTCAGTGCATAGTAGTAGCTTTGCCCGCGTAGTGAGTGAGTCACTGACTCTGTCTCAGTTTTGGTTTCTCCTTTTACAGATTCGTACCACGGACGTTTCTCTCTTCCGATTTCTGTTCAACACTTTATGTGTAACGTGTTTTCCGAAATTTTTTTTCCTTTTTCTTAATTGTGTTGTTGATTTTTGTGGATGAACTTGAAAGTAAAAAATATTTAAAAAAAAAAAGTGGATTTTTATGTGTATAACCTCTTGTATGATGGTAAGTGTTTTGCTTTTTGTTATTGCCGGTAATTAATTTCTTTTAGTGTATGAAATATTTTACGTGAAGTATCCTCGTCAGAATTATTACAGTTTGGTCTTTTTGTCTCGATATTGTCACAATATTGTGTGTTTATGCGATTCCCATCGGTGATTTATATTTAAATATTGTAAATCAATCCAACAAAAACATGATTTTGCTTAATACTAACTATTCCTAGCCAAGTTGACATAATTTTGACCAACTTTGACAGTCGGAAGAAAAATCTGAGAATAATTATAGTTTAATAATTTCGAAAGCTTTTCTTGTTTCAATTTGTGAGAAATCCTAAAAACACCGAAACGTTAATTTTGTTCAAATTTCCAATTTTGGTTTTCTCTTCTCTTCCTTCACCCTTTCGGATTTAAATTCAGAGCCTCGAACCTCAAATTTTCGTGAGTAAATCTACCATTATTTAACTTCCATTTTGTCGGAAAAATAAATTTTTCGTTTAATTTGAAACGAAATTAGGTTTTGTTAGGCTTTCGTCCACTTTTGAGAAGTTTTGGTTTGTAGGCGGATGGATGGTTGGTTGAAATGGGGATTTTAAATTGGCAAATAATTTTAGGTTTAATTGTAGATTTCTTTTTGTTTATGACTTTATTTTAGTAAATTGTTTGAGTGAAAAGGAGACGAAGCTCAAAAGTTGTTGGACCCTTGGGAAGGGGGACTTTAATTAGAATCAAAGCTTTAATCCACGTGTTTGCCGTCAACTGAAAATTACAGGATGATTGTGGCGCTGACTTGCAGCCGAGTCAACGAGACGTTTAACGAACTTTTTGTGTTGTTAAAATTTTTATACCTGAAAGTTTAAAGAGTACCTTTTGTTTTACTTTGCTTTTTTGGTTCGGTTTTTGTCACACAAATTTTTTTTCCTTTTCTTTGTAGCGTTCACTTGTTATTGGAGCGAGAAATCAAGGTGAGAGTGATTTTAAGGGAATCGGGATGCTGGATAAACAATATACGGGTTGTAAAGATCTTTGTGTTGCTAAGTTATAACGCAAAATATTGTTGCCTTTAACTTTGTCCAAGGTTGCCAAAGTGAGGGTGTAAAGTAAATGGTTTGTGCGGAAAGAATATGTTCAATTCAAAGTTGATGATGGAAAGAATATGTTCCAACGGTCGGAGACACTTTAGTCTGCACCCTTTTGAAAGAGTAAATAGTTGTGGTCATTCATTTCTGTTTTAATTCTTTATTGAATTATATTAAAAAGGAAGAAAAGGTGATAGCGTCTGTGGTGTATTTTCTGTGAGCATAACTTCCAATCCATTTTGTTACGTTTTTCACAACATACAACTCAATAAGTACAGGCATATCACAACAGTGTGTGTCACTATAAGCTTGCAACTGTACGGCTATTGTAAATACAGCACAGCATTACATAAAACCTCAGCCTCCTCAGAAGAATGGTAGGGAGGTTGTAGGAGGTCTTTTTTTCCACTCGAGTGAACTTTAGAGTGTAAAAAGTGATTCGTATTTGAAAAGGACGGTCAATTACGTCGAACGGTCACTCTTCTCCACTCCAAAGACTACAACCCGCTAAAATTATGAAGTTTACTATAATGACTCGATGCACTGTGATGTCACTCTGGCCTTGAAATTCCACCATCCATTGTCCCTGACTGAAAGGTTGAATTACTATTAACTCTATTTGCGCGTAATCCCCTCTCGCCACACAGGTACCATTTTATCAGCTTCTACCAATTATAGGCGTATCGGTCTATCTATTGTTGACCGGCTTGGCCACATCTTTCTTTTCTTTAATAAAAATTTTTTGGGTTTTCAGAGTCAACATTTTTTTTTGAGGTTGATTACTATTATGCTTAGTTTACCTTCTCAACTTTTCACTTTTCTTGTGTCTGGTTTTTATAAATTATTGAAACCCTTAGTGCGGTTCAAATTTTTTTCACTGGTTGTAAATCTTTGTACTGAATTTGCTCCTCAAATTTCTAATTGTAATTAGCTTAATGTTGCTCTGCCCTTAAACTCCCACAGCTGTTCTTTTCTACTGATATTATATAAACCATTTGTGGCGTCTCCCAATTTTCCAATTTCTTTTCACATTTTATTGAGCGACATCGATTATTTTGCTTCTTTGTGGCACGTGTTTTGTTCTTCTTGGGATTTGATTACTTTCTTGAAAGCCTCTCGTTCATTCATTCTTTGTTATGTTACTTCAACCAACCCCCAAATTTCAATTTCATTCATCTTTTTGTCAGCAAATGTTGGTAATTTATTCCAACGACGTTATTATCTATTCCACGACTTGTTTTAATGTAGATTCTTTTTTGTCTCACACCTGACATGTCGTTTGTCTTTGAGACGTTGCTTTTAATTACAGGTACATAAAAGTGTGTTGTCTGCTTGTATGTTCCTGTATTAGGTCAAGAAGTAAAGCTCTCGATTTCTCCTGAGTAAATTTTCAGAACTTTTGACATCGAGTGAGCCACACGTCATCTTAAAATAGTTCAAATTTCTCTTGTGGGTGAACTGTGATGTAGTGGTAAAAAGGCCTGACTATAGATGTTATGGTTTTGAGTTCAAAAATTCTTCCAAGTCGTGAAAAATTATATTTTTCTTTCTCTCTTTCTCTTTATACCCATGGAAAATGAGAATTTGAGGAGGTTCAGAGCTCCGAGAGACGGCAGCAGTCAAAATTACTTTTCTCGAATTATTATAAGAAGGATTCCGTCCTGATTTGGCGTTGAAAATGGGTTTTCCAGGTTTGTTTGTATGTTAATAGAATCATCCCTTTTACATATGTTAAATAAAAACTGTCAGCCACTGTTTTTATTAAACTACATAATGGCAGTGGCGCCGCGGCAGAACTTAAGCACAAGAGTAAACAAAAGTAGAATATCTTTGCGTTTCTATTATGGTTTTAGGGAAGTTCATATGTTAAACACTTGTTGGAAGCCGCATATTAGAAAGGTCGAAACGGCTCGGCAAACCTTTGAGTGTGCCTCAGGTTCTGTTTGTGTTTTTACCGTTTCAAGGAAAGATTTTGTGCTCTGCCAGTTTCTTATAAACATTCCTTTCTTTCATTTTGGATTTGGAGGATTGATTTTATGGCTTTAGAAGAGTTAGACATATTTTTAGCAAACATGTAGAAGATTTGTGAAAACTACGTTTCGGAATTAGGTATGAAAGAGAAGATTTTAGTTCATTCAATTTTTTATAAAGAATTTGGAAAGTTTTGATTTTTAAATTGATTTGAAATTGTGTTTTGGGGGTTCTCATAAGATTCCAAGTTTAAATTTAAATTTACCAACTCCTTCTATTTTAATGAAAGTAGGAAGAAAAATTCCCATTTTTGTATCTTTTCTTGCGAACGGAATGAAATTTAGGCCACACATAGTTAGATAGATAATACAAATGGGGCCTGAGTCTCAGTCAGTGAGTCAGTCAGAACCATCGTGACAGGTCTAAGCATGCCATCAAACATTCATGATGAAAGTCAAAAAATATACTCTCAAGTCACAACTTCCAATGTACCTTCCAGGTGCGACCAGGTACCCGGTTCTTTTCCGTCACATATAGAAATCAGATAACTACACAGTGCTGTAGGTGCAAATCCCATCATCTCATTGGGTTTAATTTTGTTATATGCAAAAAAAAGCTGAGAGAAACTTCTGTAGTAAATAGAGAAAAATAGGTCAAAGGAGAAGATTGATAGTGAGAGAAGGATTCTGAGGTGAATTGGTTCTGTATTTTTGGAAAGTTTTCTTTCTATGTTAAAGTGCAGAAAATCTAGAGAAAATAATTGTCAGCTTTTGAGATTCAAGAAAAATCTTATGGAATAAAAATATGAAACAGCTTTTGCAGAGGAAGAGAGAGAGGATCAACAAAAAGTACAGAGTGTTTTTTGGCGAAAAAATGGTATCATACTCTTTTAGGTCAAATAATGTGTGTTTGGTTTTAAATTACACGACATTAATTCAGTTAAGTGTCTAAAATGACGACGATTAAACACACAAGTAGTGCATTATGCAGTACGAGGTCTACGCCAGTTGATCACCTCATTAAGCATAGTTAAAAGATGATGTCATTGACTTTTTTTCTCAAAGTAGTTTTATAACGTTACAAGTGCTTTCGTAATGTAGGCTCCTCTGCGGTCTGTCGTTCACTCGACGAAGGGAATGTTTGAAAGGAATACCGTCTCCTCGAAATATTTTTCCTGAATCTCAACATATCTCTGAAACTTTCGGAAGAATCTTTTAATGAATAAAAATATTTAGATCCTGGGAAACATATTAAACAGTATAAATCATTTATTTGTTAACAAGCATACTTGATTTGCTTTAGAACAAGGTTTAATGTATATTCAGCTGACAAGTATTTCTGCAATATGGTCTAAAGAGTTAGATTCTAAAAGGGTTATGTTGTACCAGCCGAAAGTTTGTTCTCTCACTAGGATTGGATAGTCGAAGACAAATGACTAGCTTTCAAGTCTGGCTAGCATTCATGCTTGCCTTTTGACTCCACTGTTTTTGCCTAAAAGATATGCGGTAATAATGAAAGTGTAAGTGATTACTGTATGTAGAGGTCTTGAGGAGTCATGAACGAACTAACGCAACGAAACCATTTCTCTCTTGAGCTAGATCCAGCCAGTTTTTCTCTGCTAGTTAATTTTGAGTCTTGTAGCCTACTGAGTTCCGCCGTTGTGCTGAGTCACTTGTCTTCTCTGTATGATTTTTCATCTTTGTCTTCTCACCACTAAAGTTCTAAGCGGGTTACCCTTGCGTTTGTTGTCTTCCACGAAGGCGAGTTTTTACAGAAGTCGTCGAATACCCACGACTTTTCTGGTGATTCTAGGATGCCATTACAAGTACACACTAAAACACAAATTACACAGGATCCTTAGTCAACCCTTAATAATGCTGATGATGTGGAATCCATTACGAATTCTTGTAAAAAGGACCAGATTTGTAGGTGTAACAGCTATGATCGAAGAAAGTTCAAGATTTCATCCTATATCTACATTCACAATTGAGTCGAGGGAAATCTGTGGTGTAGTGGTTAAGAACCAGACTTAGAAGTCGTGGTCGTGAGTTCAAATCCTCCTCCTGTATCCTGTTATAAGGATGAAAACGGGATTAAAACTATAACTATAACTATTTAAATTGAGTCAAATACAGAGGATAAAAATGAATGCACATATTTGAAAATGGGAAAACTGCACTCAATTGACCTTTCTGGTTCTAAGAGATAGAGCAAAACTGGTTCTGTAGAAGTGAGATTATAAGAAGTAACCAAAATCTTCTTGTTGGTTTAGAGCTTTTAAACTAACAAGATGCAGGTAGAGCTGACGGAGTGGTAGGATTTTATAGCTTTTAGAATTAATCGACTTAAAGTTCTTGTTTGAGCTAAGTGTATTCATCTCTCGAAGTAGAAATGGTGACTCGGAGGCAGGAAGATGGAATATTTGTCAAGATGTCAAAAACACAGATTGACCAGCTTCAAAGCTCAGACTCTGGATAAAAGCGAGAGGAATTGACAATCCATTTTAAGAAGAAGAACTGCCCCGGGAGAGAAAGAGAGAGATACACGTGACAATAAAACACCCAAAGGAATAAATTTTTCGAGGGCAGTGAGAATTCTCGATAATAATTCCTATACAGTGCACTGGCATGCATCATCGAGAGCAATTATCTAAGAATCAGGTCTTGAGGGCTTCGATCCTAAACCAAAACCTTGACACAAGGTTTCTTACAAGGACGTTATCCAAACTGGAGCGTCAGTAATTGTTGCAAGTGATATTAATAAAAATTAAATAAACGGATTGCGTAGGAGCGATGTTGTCGTCATAAAACACGTTTTGGACGCACTTTTGAGGGCGCCAATTTGATTATTTAGGAGGGAGACAAAGACGGACGTAGGTGTGCGCAACAGTCACCTTGTATACACGTGTAAATCAGCCTTTTATCTATCAGTCTTTTGTTTAAGCGGATTAGGAGCCGGTAGTAAGTTTTGTTTAATATTCTGCTTTGTTCAAATTAACAAAAAAGGCAATCACTCGGAACGTTGGACTATAGTTGTTTTTTTCGTTAAGGGGTTTAAAAAAAAGAAAAAAAGACATGGATTGACGGTTGGCTCATTTTTCCACTGATTTTGTTTCAACCAGTTTTTTTGATCGCCTCTGTTGAGATGAACATCGTAAACATTTTTGTTTCATGAAAAAATTAAAAATTGATGACATTATGGTTCTATACCACAACTCACTTTGTTTCAATTTACAATTGAACCTAGTTTATTTTGGGAGGACATTATGGGATTTTGAAAGTTTTTGGTAACTTCGTTCTCACACTCCCCGTTATTGGAATTTTTCTCCTATTTCTCTCTCTCTGATTAGTCAATTTCAATCAAAATGCCATCGGCAGTAACTCTTGTTATTGAGGTATTGGCAGGTTTTCATACATAAGAACGAATTTCGTCTTTTAACTTGGTATTGATTGAATGTGTCTCAAGCACAAAGGATGTCAAGAGAAATGTAAGTAATGCGAGTCTGAAATTCATAAAAATATTTTCTCATACCATATAGGGGGTGGGAAGAGTCCAGAAGAAAGTTTTTGTTTGATTTTTCTATTTTTTTACACCCTCGTGTTGGTTTATTTAAATAGAACATTATTGTACTGTCTGTGTAGCTCCATGGCTTTTCCTAAAATATCCATACAATATTGTGTATAACATTGCGTTATTTTTGGCTGCTTTTAGAAACAGTGGCAAAATTCAAAAGTCGTCTATCTCCCATCAATAATTTCAAATTTCGGCTTCATCATACCCCCAGGGGATTACCAGGGGTATAAATTTACACAAATTTGGTTCTTTAGGATTCAACAAATAATTTTTTATAATCGAAAAAATCAACCTAGACACATACTGTATATTGTTTTTGAGTACTTTTAGACCCAGAACTCGCTTTTACTATTACTGTCAAACTTAGGTGGCTTTAATTGTATGATTTCTAGTATATATTTATATATTACATAAATGTATAATATATCGTGATGATGATAATAATAATATTTTTGCCTCTATTTCGCCCGGGAACATTAAAAGTGCATAAGCTAATTGCAGGACGTATTTGATTTACATTTTAGAATATATTCATACTCATGCAGTATATAAAAACAATACACTGAAGAACCAAATTAAAACACAGATGCAGATACAGAAACGCCCACAGGCACTTACTATTACTTTTTGATGACATTACATCTCACGATAGGTTCAACTGTTGAGAAATGCAATACGCCGAGATGAAGAAACTTCTTAGTTTGAGGGCCTGTATCGCATACAAGTATATATTTCTTATTTTTTCTATATCAAGAGACTTCAACAGTATAATTGTATTGCTTTCTTCTCGTAAATCGAGGGTATATATTATGATATAATGTTTAGACTTGGTTTTAGGAAGATGGAATGCTCACTTTGGTATGGTCAGGGTATTTTTCTAGTGGTGGTAGTGGCGACTAACCCAAAATAATTTATAGTGGTGTATTTTCTTTGGTATACTGTATGGGATGAAATAATTAAATAATTTATGAGGGGTGTTGGTAGTCGTTGATGATAAATTAGATGAAAGACCGTTTGATTCATATGTATTAATAGAATAGTTTACAGGTATAATATAATAATAGGTTTTTGAGGGGACAAGCAATAGGATGACAATTTTTAGGTGTGAATTATAAGACAGAATGAAATGTAGAACAATAGAAATTGTTGTGTCCATGACTCTGTTTGTAGTCCCGACTCCGTCTGCATCAGTTTTATAGAAAATTTGATTTCATATTTGAAAAAGATGTTTCAGTATTGTATAGTTATATGTGGTTATACCATCGAGGCCCGTGTCAAAGCCTTGAGGAAGATTTGAAGCAACTAGTTAGTGAAGACTGGAGAACAGGAAAACACTGTTTTGTAAACATGTAAAACCATTTTGTCAAAGATGTATTTCAGATTAAATTTATTTGTAAATATTGTTTTACTTTAAGTTGGCGTTTTTCCCTCACAACTCAAAGATTAATATTAATAATTACGACAAAACGTTGACATGGTACCATCTTTAAGTGATTAGGAACACGAAAAGGCAAAAATTCAGGTACATCACTGCCATGATGTGGTTTCACGTTGCAAGCACCTGACCAAACAAGGACTAGCCGGCAAATAAGGAGTCAGGTGCACCGGTAACGATCCGATGGACGCGTGGCACGCTGACGTTCGATTCCTTCGGTTCTCACGTCAACTTGATAACACTAACCAAACGGGTAAAACTCATCTTGCAAAAGAACCAAAACCCAGTCACGGATTCTATTTCAAGACGTCGTTTTAGTTATCAAAGCCACGTTAATAGAGACAATTTGGCACCTAAAAAAAACGAGAAAAAGGAAAAACGCTCCAGATAAGCCGTAGCTTTATGGCCAGTCCAAACTCGTTTTCATTTCAATTTTGTTATATTTTTGCAAGGGAATAATGTTATAAACGCGTGGGCTCCTTGGATTTTGGAATGAAATGTAAAAAAAAAATGGAATTTTTCGTTTTTTAAAATTTGAAGATTAAAATTAAGGAAAGTTAGGCATGGTTGACCATTTGTGCTCACTGAAGTTTGAGCGAAGCGGGGAATTTTCTCGTATGACTTGTCACCACCTACGCTGGCTAATACCAAAGATAAACAGGATCATCAATCACTATGTTCTCTTCAGTAAATATTATTAATTCGGAGTTTCTCAATATTTGGTCTCAGGTTAACAAAAAAAAATGGAGGTTGAAGCTTTTGTTCGTTTGAACTCTATTCGACGCCGGAACATTTGTCACCAGTGACAAAAACAATTCAGAGTTTTAATCCCGTTTTCTGACCATTGGAACAGAATGTAAAAGAGGATTCGAACTAACGATCATACCTTGTGTAGTCAGGCTTTTGCACAACGTTTCATTGAAACAGTGGTGATTAGGAAATGATTTTAAATAATACAAAGAAGAATTGTGAAAAATTTAGCCACATGCTAAGTCGATCTGCAGTACTCAAGTCTGTTTTTGTAAATATGAGTGAAAAATTTAGAAAGAAAAATTAGGGATTTAGAAACAGTTGTAAGGTGACTGAAAGGCAACAATTTCTACCGAAAAAACTGGAAAAGTTCAAGTTATGAGAGTGGACGAAGATAATAAATGACATTTAAACGAGTGGAAACGGCCGAAGGACTTTGTGGAAGTGACGATGATCACCTTGAAGAACAACAACTAGCCCAGAAGTGCATCGACCACCGAATCATCGTTCTCACATAGCGTCTGGCCAAGGTAACATTAAGTATTTTCAACAAGCCGCCCAAAGGAAACAATCATGAGACAGTTGGGGCTGAATATCAGACAGTATTACGTCATGGTTTTTCTAACAGTGACTAGGAGGGATAGGCCACTGGCAGGAGTTTTCCCCAAATTCCCTCCGAAAAGAGAACATCCATTACAAAGAGTTGCGACTTATCGTCTATTTCATTGTCAAAAACAGGCAAGAAACCGATTGAGACTTTGTCTGCAAAATACAAAAGAGTTGTCGGCGGAAAGCTCCGCCATAAAACACTTCCACACCTCCTCGTGAAGAAGTTGTAAAATAAGTACATTCATCCCCTAAGTTGAGACCCTACAAGAATGAGCCTTCGTGTGATAGGAAGATGGAAAGGAATTAAAGGAAAAGTGGGAAAAACAGGAGTGGTGGTTGTTGATTACGTGATTGCTTACCATCCACATGGGATGGGAGGACATGGTAATGAATTAGGACTTGGTGAGGGTGACAATGTCACCCCCTAATACCCCAATTATCTTAATATCCTAATGTTCTAATTATCGAACTGTATAAATAATTTGGCGATAAGGAATAGTACTGAACTTTTTTGACGAAACCATTCCAAAGAGTAGTGCCATCATTGTTAGCAAACTATACGGTCATCTATTTCTAGATTTTGACCTTGTATTTTCTCCTTACCGACAATTTTCAGTAGTGTTTTCGCCTAAATATATCTGACTTCTTAAGTGATCTCGGTTATCTTTTCCTTTTGGCCTAAAGCAGGTCGACAAACGGAACAGATAAAAGTTCTCAGTGTAACACAAGTTTGTTCAAAAATCTATTCGGAAAAATGGAATTAAAGATTACTATCCTTTTTTTCTCCCTGATGTGGCTGTTGAAGATCCCAGAAGACCCGCCTGTGAAGAAGGCGTCACTTTCTGGAAGTCCTCAGCTTTGCGTCGCCTTGGCTCGTCCGTGGTCCTGATGTTGCATCCTAAGACTTGCAAGAAAATGAGAAGGAGGATTCACGTTATTCTGCTCCTCTTTTCCTTGGTCGTCCCTGGCGTACTCTTTCGTCGTCCTCTTTGGTTTCCAAGATTTTGCGGCAGAATGTCTGAAAACTCTTCCATTTTTCCTTGGAGTTCAGCATTCTTGTAATGACTGTTTCCATGTCAAGATTCGGGAATTTTTTCATTAATTCTCGTCGCTCCAGTGTCCATGTAGGGCATCTTTTGAGTGCGTGATCTGCGGTGTCGTCTTCTCTGCAGTAGTCGCAGATCGGCGTGTCCCTCCTGCGGATTTTGTGAAGAAATCCGTTGAAGCAGCCATGCCCTGTCAGCATTTGCGTCATGTGGAAGGTCAGTTCGCCGTGTGATCTTTCCACCCATTCTTTTAGATGTGGAACGATGGCGGCGACTATGAGTTTCTCGATAGCTTCTGTTTCGAGTTTTTCCTTCCATTTCTGACAAGTTATTTCTTTGGTGATCTTCTTGGTCTCAGCTTTGTTCTGTGTTAGTGTCCTGGCTTCCTCCCTGGCTCTTGCGAGGATGGTAAATAAGGAGTTCCGGCTAATACCCTTGAGGCTGCTGCAGATGTGGTCTTATACGCCCTGCATACTCTTTGGGCTATCCGTCGTTGTAGCGATCTCACTTTTTGTTCTACTTTCTTATTTCTCTCCATTGTTTCGATCCAGATAGGGGCTCCATAGGCTGCGATGCTTGTGACTACGTTCGCATACAGCAGTCGAACTCTTGTGTTAGGTCCCTCCAAGTTAGGTAATAGCGTGCACAACAATCTCGTGGCCGTATCTATCTTCGTGGCTACATTGTTGAAATGTATAATCCCAAGTATTTCATGCTTTTCTTGGAGATGATCTCTTCTGTTCCAACCCTGATCGTGATATTGGCTGGGAGTCTTTGTTTCCCGAATACTGTGATCTCCATCTTCTGTGTGGCCACCTTGAGTCCTAGTTCTTGTATAGTGGAGATGACCGAGTTGGTGGCTGTTTCCGTTATGGTTTTAGATTTTTCCAGGTTCTTTCCTGTGGCTAGTATGAGAGTGTCGTCCGCATAACAAATTATGGTTGAGCCTTCTGGTGTTGGAGTTTCTAGAACCTTGTCAAAAGTAATGTTCCACCAAAGTGGTCCAAGTACGGAGCCCTGTGGAACGCCGCATGTCATTTTCCGTGAGTGTTCCTTGTGTTGCCGGTCATTGAAGATAATTTTTCTGTCATGCAGATAATCCTCGATTGTAGCGGTTAGGTATCCTGGAAGGTTTTTCTTCCGTAGTGCCACTCGAATGTGCTTCCATGGCAGGGAGTTAAAAGCATTTTTGATGTCGAGGGCTATCGCAATCGTTATCTTCTTCTCCATGGTGGCGTGTTGGATGGTGCGTTGAACTAATTTAACTGCGTCTGCCGTTTAAATTGATTTTTAGACAGGTTGTTTCCGGAGTTCTCCAGATGTTGTACTACCCTACTACGTAAGATTTGTTCCAATAGTTTGCCGTGGTCCTCCAGGAGGCAAATTGGTCTGTATGATGAGGGCTCTTTGTCAGGTTTATTTGGCTTCTTCAGGAGTATGAGCTTTGCCACTTTCCATTTCTCTGGGAACTTGCTTTCTCTGATGCATCTTGTTAGTGCTGTGGCCTTTTCGCTCGGCATGGTCTTGGTTGCCTGTGATACTACCGTCTTCGGAATACCAGACGGTCCGGTTGCAGTGTTTCGGCGTAGTCTTCGACCGGCTTGTCTTAACTCCATTTCTGTTATGTCCCACTCGTTATTCCATGTTGTTTCCCTGGTGGGAGGAGGGAGCTCTGGTTGTGTGGGGAAGAGTCCATCGATGATGTTGTTGACGTCTTCAATTGTCAGTTGTTTCGTTATGGGGGTGTCTGCCGGTTTTATCTTCTTCATAACTAAGCGGTATTGTCTCCCCCAGGGATCTCCGTCCATTGTCCTTACGAGTTCCTGCCAGGCATTGTTCTTCGCTGCTTTGATGAGGTGAGTGAGCGTTCTCTTTAGTTAGTGGTATCTTTCCTCAGTCGGGCCGGCTTCAGCTGGTGTTCTTTTCCTGGCTCTCTGCATTACTCGTCTGCTTTTTATGCAGGCTTTCCTTGTTTCGGCAATCTCTCCATTCCAGCAGTATGTGTGTCGCCTAGTGGTATTCTTTTTCTTGGCCATGCTGTTGTTGCAGGCCGCTTCTAATGTGTCATCGATCCATTTGGCTGCTTCCTCTGCATTTTCGAATTTGTTGTTTGTGATCCACGCTGCTAGTGAGTTTTCGCATTCTTCTTGAAAGATTACTATCCCACTACTAATCTGAAGCAGCAAAAACCACTGGATAGTGAAGTCTAACTGGCCGAGGTGGCAGACCAATGATGATAATGATAATGATAATAATAATAATGATGATGATGATGGTTGTGATACAGGAGACGTCTGGAAGATGAGAATGGTATTACCTTTAGGAAAGACGTAATACCAAACACTGTATCGGCCTACTATGATAAAAACAACATCAACTCTGCCCCATGCACTATTGCAGGAAATGCAAAACTAATGTGAAAAAATTAAAAACACTAAAACAAATTATTATAATTATAATTAATTATAATTGTATAGAGATAATTTATTGTAAGAATCACAGTTGTTGAGTTTCCAGTATTTTCAGAGAGAAAATAGATTTTGATTGATTAACGCCAATACAAATATATTTCATTAGTTTCAGTGACATAATTTTTTTTAACGGATAAAAACTCACGATTACGTTACCGAATGAAATTATGCAGGAGATAAGAAGCCGTTGCCATGGTAACTTACTTTGATAACGGCATAGAAAAAAACTAATTATATTGCAGTGGAATTGTTATTAAAGACCGTCATTTACTACAATGACAAGGCATCTCGGTCATATGATTATCACAGGAATTTTATCTTTTTTTTTTCTTTAACAATGCAGGCCTTTCTCAACGTTGTTGAGGAAAATCATTTAGGCTATTTCCTTCTAGCTCTTAAAATAGAACTCGCATACCAGTTTGCTTTTAATACTGACTAAGAAAATGTCTAAGAGGTCATGAGGGGGTAAGTTTGAGTTGTATCATGTTGAATTTGTTTTCTTCTTGGTGATGAAATTCATTTTTTGTTTAAGTGTTCTATATATAGAAGCCATCTTAGGTGACCATCCCTTGAATGACCTAAGATTCTGGGAATTTTTTTTGGGGGGGCTAAGGGTGAACCATGGAAGGCGGCTTCGATCCTGGTTATCGAAACAGAACTTTACCAAATGATGAAAAATCTTTTATCTGCAATGACGAATCACACAGCGAGTCTACTGATCGTACAGTACAACATCAGCAGTTGCAGCAGTGATTCTTGAAGGAACTCTACCATTTACCGTCTTCACCAGATCCCGCAATAGCGTAAAAATCAAGGGAACCACAAAGATCATGAGCATAAAGTAAGGAGGGGATAGGTGATCCAGTGTGAAATAAACACAGCCATTAAGAAACCCATGGCGGTAGCTTGTGTATCGTGTCTAAAAAGATAGGCTTCCATAACTGTGTTCTATCCAAAATGAAACAGTGACAGGACACGGCGGATCAACGATTGAACAAAGCAATACAGCAATATGTTATTATCGCAAAATAGAAGACCTGGTTAACACCCTAAGAACATATCTCGTGTGGTCAACCGAACGACAGAAACTATAGGAAAATTTTTAGAGTCTGAAACATCATATAAGACATAGAAAACATCAGAAAAGACGGGGTTTTCGAAACTTCTGATGGCCAGTACTAGAAAGAAAAGAGGATGACGAAAGAGAACGTCAGGGGTAAACAAAAAAGAAGAAAAAATGATTAGACCTTTCTTTCCTCACAGATGACATACACACAAGAAAACTTAGACAAACAATGCGGCGAAGTCAAAGACGACACATAACTGAGAATATCGAAAAATTACGGCAGGTGAGCGAGTTTTTTGGCTCCTCAACAGCCACAGAGTAGAATTTTAAAAAGAAAAGCTCATGATTATGCGTAAGATCGGATTGTGAAAAGGCAATGTTGAAAGTAATGGCTGTTGCTCTCCTCGAGTGATGCTTTCGATCAAGCGTTTTATTTATGTCTTAAACATTTCAGAATTTTTGGCGGAAAAGCACGAAGTCTTATTTTGCAAAACTGTACAACCTCAAAATGAAATTTCCCTTTTAGTCTTGAGCATCCCTTCAAAGCAGACAAATTTCTTGTTAAAAATTCTTCTTGAAATCGTTTAAAAGAAATAAACACGGATCAAAAGTGAAGAAAAGCACGCGATTAAAATAGATAATAAGATTGGTAGTTGAAAAACGACGGCGCTAAAGCGTTTGCTTATTTTGTAAACAACCAAACACGGTTTACGCTCGTCTTAACAACATTTTATGACAGCCCGTTGCTGAAATTCAGTTTACTTCTTATAACGCTGACAGATGACTTTGAATCTTTGCTTCAGAAAACTGTTTCTTTATACCTTCCTCACTCAGTTTCCTTTCCTCACATTCATTAGCAAACCACACGAACGTTAACATTGGCTTCTCATACCTCTTTCCTTCCCGATTCCTCTCTTTTCCACTTTGTTCAGTTACCCTTTAATGTGTCTGTTGAATGGCCAGACGATTCCACTTTGTAATAAACATAATTTTAGACTTCCTTTATTACTGTGTATTAAGAACTAAAATCATGTTTCAAGACACCGAAAAATAGATATTCCAAATAGAAGCAAATCATAGATAATCGAAAAAGGGGAAAAAGAGAAAAGAGAAAAAGGAGAAGAGGAGGAAAAAAAGGAAAAAGCCGCATGGAAATCCGACTAGAAACTGTTCTACCTAATGTTTGCAAGGTCAAACACCAAGGTCATCACGTGCCGGCGCCAAGGGATGCTCGCGCCCCACCCTCCAACGTTCCTTTTCTATTCCTTTCCTTTGCTTTCAACATCTACCCGCTGTTCCCGGGACACCTAACCTTTTTATACGAACCATTTTTACGGGACTCCAGGAGGTTCTGAGATAGAAAGTAAAATTCATTTTCCCAACCTCTTCATCCTTAACATCATAAAATTTTTTCTTATATGCCAAGAAAAAATTTTTAAAGGTGTATTATTTCTCTTTGTGATAAGTAACAGCCCTCAATTCAAGCATTTGAGGATGAACCATCACTAAGCCCACATTCTGTATACACACACATAAAATATTTTTCTTTAAATATGTCACATTGATTTATAACCATCTATCGCATTCAGATCTGATGGAAAACCTAAGACCACGTTACGATATTCCCTGGAAAACGAGGCTAAAATAATATTCAGTAAATACATCATATATACTGATCTAGAATTTCGCAGGACGAGACAGTATCCATAAAATACGCGCGTTTTCTTGACAGCGACCAAAGCCCGCTAAAGTTTAAATACCATTACGACTTATGGATTACGCAAATACGAAGGGCTGACTTATCCGTGTCCTTTATCAACTTTATTTTTACGAAAGTAAGCCAGAAACACTCCTACAAAGTTCAATGGAAGAAGTTTATTATAAATATTACAATAAATATTAATTTAATAAATCTGACAGGGAAGGTGGTCGCGAATCGATAGGATAAAGATAGTAGGTCATTAGATGTCCCATTTCCATGGCAACCATTCAAGGTGTTTTCCTTCCTCCTCCCGAGTTCCTCGTCTCTTAGTACCACGTGAATTTGAACTTAGAGGGAGACTACCTCAATCCTCTCTCTCCTCCGTTTCTCATTTAGCTTCTTTTCTTCTTTCTAGCATAAGTTCTAGCAGTAGTTCCGTTTTCAATCCGTCATTTCCGGGTACGATGATCCTTTCCGCGATTATCAATGAAAAGTATTCGCGTTATCTCTGAACTCGTATCCACCAATCTGCCCATAAATCCTATCTGTAAAAAAAATGTAATTTTAAGATTATTACTACAAACAGAAGATAATTCCATTTAGATTCTAACACGGTCTGCAAAAATTCTTTTGCGAGCTAGACTTTGACTTTCGAGCGAAAACTAGACTTTGACAAACACTTATTAAGACATTTATTCAAATTATGTGTATCTTATGTACTTGTATATCTATTGTACACTGTCGGACCCCATATCGATTCCTCTTTTGGGGTGTCACAACTTCATTTCTTTGAAGTTCACGCAAAACTCAAATTTCAAAATCCGGCTCTCCACCCCCCTCTTCACAGACCCTTCGGCCGGATTTCCTTTATAATTCCTATTGTACTAAATCGTCTGGTCGTCTACCAATTCTTTTAATTTCTTCAACCAGCCACGATCTTCTATTTCATCCCGATTCTTCTTTAATAAACCATCGTAAGCCAGCGTTCCATATCTGATTTTGATTTGAGAAAACGAGGATTTTGTTTAAATTAAAAGAATAATTTAGTGTATACATTTTCTAGGTTTTTAGTGATGTGAATTATAATTTTCTGGATGAATATTAAATATTGACAGTGCGTATGGTGCAAAAATTGTTATACAACCATTGTCTAAAATTTTCCTACTTTGCATCGAGTTTCTAATTTAATTGTATTGTAAAAATCACCTACAATTTTGTATTCAGTAAATATGTATTTTGTATTTTTTGGTAAATTATTCTTGTGGAGGATTATTGTTTACAAACCATGTTTACTAGCTAGAAAGAAGTATACGTAAGTCAATTTTTGTTATAAATTTTATGATATAAACGTGTACATATATAAGGTAAAACAACAGTGAATTTTTTAACTGTAAGTTACTGTTTGCCTTCGCAGTTTTCTCCTTAATATCATCTCAGCTTTTCACGCTTCGTCATAAAAAAAATTCTTTTTACATTCACTACGGATACCGATGTGCTTGGTAGACAGAACAGTTGATAAAAAAGGGATTTACTACCTATTTAGTGGGATTTGAAAGAAATCAGGGCGAGGCTTTGCCACGAATTACGTAAAGCTTGATTACACGGCATTGACAATTCCATTGACCAAAAAGAAAAAAAACGTTTGTTATGCTGCGAACACTCATTTTACCCCCTTCTCCCGCACCTTCTATCTCTCTTCAAAACAATAAAAATTAAATTTTCACAACTGGCAAACCAAGCGAAGATGAAAAAATGTTTTCTTTTTTCTACATCACCATCTTGATCCAAATAATTATACTCGTTGACTGATAGTGATAATTATCAAAGCTGAAAGCTCTCGGAATTTTTGTCCCCGAAAGTTGTAGACCGTTACAACTTAACCATTGGTAAGCAATACAATGGCTGTTTTAGTGTACAGGTGACTGTTGCCTTCAAGTTTGAAAGGTACTAATATGTTGGGACTATCGGGTTCAATTTCTTGTCCAGTACCATCTAAGAACAATTTTATTAAACCGCCTTCTCGTTTAAGTTCAACCTTCGCCTTAACCCATTCTCTGCTTATTCTCTAATGGAATTTTTGAAACCAAAGGAAAAGCAGAAAAATTACTACTTCCGCCACTTTCCCGATATTTCAACATTTGACAAAAAAAGACTACAATATCGCAAATATTCACATTTTCCAGCAATTAAATTCAAAGTTTGTGACTTTAGTCTCGAGGCTTTAAACTGTGAGCTGTAATCCGAGCTTTCAAACATAAGTTTGTGCCCGTACAACCCATTTGCACATTAACATCAACCAGCGGTTTTTGCAAATTACTCTGAAAACCTATTTTGGAACTCTGCTCTTAGTATTCTGATACTTCCCAAATGTATTGTAAATTATTCTTCGAATAACGACTATGATCTATTCACAGAATGGAAACCGAAAATTGGATTTGATTGAGAGTGTTGTGAAGTTAAAGCAAAATTTTCGCCCGTTCAGCCCCTCTTCCCTCACATCTTTCGACTGCCTTTATCTTCTTAAGTCTATGGTATGTACCTTTTAACAAAAAATAATCGGAAGTTAAAATTGAAAAGGGTTCAAAAGTTGAAACACCGAAGAAACGTGTTTTGCAAACCACAGCATCGTGCTGCCACCGCCACCTCTGAGTCTGATTTCAAACATTCTCTTTAAAAAGCTTTTAGAAGTGATGAAAAACTTAACGAAAACCTTTTCCTCTTTAATTAGATTCACGGAGAGGACTTTCCATGTGAGCTTTCTGGTGAAATCACAAAATGAGATTTAAAAAAAGACAAAAAGTTTGAAGAGAAATTAATTTAATTGGTAATTGTTAAAATACTGTGTCTCATATGACATTTACAACATTGACATTTCACCTCAAAGAAACTTAATTGGATGTCGTTTAAGGTACTTTGTCGTTAATTTGAGGAAGAGAAAGTGGGCGGACGGGCGGGCTGTTGATCAAACTTTTAAAGAAGGCAAAGAGGTGAGCCAATTATGATCAAAACGCGTAATAACTCTTTTTTTTAACTCTCCTAAAACATCATTCAAACAGACAAATTGTTTTATGCTTCTCTTTTTTGTGTTAAATTAGTATTAATAAAAGCAGATTACTGTAGTTTAATAGATCCGTCATATTGAATCGAAGGCTTCTTGAGATCTGCAACTTAAATTTACATTTGATTCCTTTTTTCCAATCGTGTTTATGTATAATAATTCATTTTAAATATTAAAACAATATTGTGTACGTTCAGGTCATCACAAAACATGAATTTTGCAACACTTCTTTGTTATAAATCATTCTTCAGTGCCTAGTATATGTTGCGCCTATGAAAGCTCAAAACCATTGACTAACCGTAAGGTCCAACGTAACGCGGTCGTAGCAGGTACGCGAGAACGATATAGAAGCTACCAGAAATCACTCGGAACTTCTAGAACCTTATTTTCCTCAAAAGTTAATTATGTGAGAAATTTCTCTGGTTTCTTACGGTCGGTCAATGGAATCGTTTTGAGCTTTCATAGGCGCCACAGTATATATGTGATAGATGTATGTATAGTATATATGTAACCCTGTTTCGTTCTGTAACTAACTCACGGGTCTTTTTTAAGTAAATGTTTTTCCTAATCCAGCTGTGTGGTGCAATCGGGCCTTGCAACCGTTAATTACTAAACTGTGAGGCATTTGTTAACTTAGCAATCCCTGTTGCTGGTGACCATTGTCAGTAATGCCAATTGCTGAGAAAGCAGCTCCCTAGTCGGTGCTAAATAAAGTTATATATCACGAGAATCCCGATGAACATTGACTGGTTAGAAACCGGAGTGTAGGTCGAGGATGATGAAAAATTTTGTAAGACTGATGCGGGGTAAGGAATATTTGTCTGAGATTTTTTATGTATTTACCTGACTATAAGGGATGCATAAACGCCACTTTTCCGTGATTTTTTCGGGACCAAGATGGGTGAATTGTAAATCGACTGACTGCATTCGATAATGTCATTGTGCAGCATTTTGTCGATTTGGTTACGGATTTCAAGTGTGTTGGAAACGGCGCGCGAAAGTTCCTTACAAAAATTGGTTGAGTGTCTCAGACAAGAGAGCATGAAGGTGCCTAAGAATTTCTTATTGAATTCATAAAGTTCCAGAGGGACTCGAGAAGTTGCCTCTGCTACGGTTTCGAAACCAGCAGGCATATGCTTTGTCCGGCAACAGTTGTGGTGCATAACTGTTTCATTTAATCTCCAAACTTCAACTTGCTTAATTTAAACAATCTTGAGAGTTTACCTTCAGTTTAACTCAGTAACTTATGAAATAATCCTCTCTCGTTACAGCTGTAGGGGATGATCCAAAGAAAAACTCCATCCATAAGTTGTATTTTGACTGTATTCAGTTATCGCTTTAAAAATATAAAAAAAAGCCGAAATAATATTTTCCCTACTCGTTTGTAAAAGTTGCTGACAAAGTGATAATTGGACAAGCTCTACGTGGCTTAGATTTTAATGATCGTCAAACAATAAAATATCACAATTTGCAATCTTTGCAAATGTAAGAGATAAAACCGATAAAAAATCATTTAGTCGTTTACCATGTAAGCACTTAAAATCTTTGAATGAAGGCCGCCAGTGAGACATATATAGGAAATATTTTGAGCCTTCGTGCATACTGTTATCTTTTAAGTTTTTCAACAAAATGGAAGTTGTGTTTCTCGCGCTCAATTAAATTCACCTTGTCTTTGCTTCTTTATGTTTTGTTATGTTATGTTTTCGTTTTTGTAATTAATAATTGTTAAAAATGTAGTTAGGCCAAAAAAATGTGTTTTGCTGTAACGCTAAATAAGCGCAGTCTAAGGTTTATTGAATTGATGACTTAAAAATTGTCGAACAAGTGACAATTTAATCAAAATTTAATTGCCTTAGTGTCTGTTTGTGATTAGAGGTATGTATTTAACGTTAGTTTTGTTGGTATTATTTGTGAATGTTCTCTTTTGGGTGGTTGGGCGGTTAACAGTTCTCCCATGCAGACCATATCGATTTCCTTCATTCTTCTCATACTGGAGGTTGTATAACTTTTTCTTTGTTGTCTTTCGAATGTAAGCTCTTGAATTCTATTTTCTTCTTTGTGTATTTTTATTTTAATACATTGAACAAAGTCTTTGTCCAACCATTTCTTCGTAATTCCTTCTACATTCCACAAACACGATGATCTTAAAATGGGTCCAGCACTTCATGAGTTCACTCCCTCCATCCAATTTCTTGTACAGGTTTCAAAGATCCTGAATACCTTGCTACCTTCCCGCCTGACGATCTTTCCTTTCCCTCACTTAAAAAAATTAAATTGAGAAGACTTTATTACATTCTCTTTCTTTAAATATTCTAGCACTTCATGCCAAAATCCTGGTTTTTATTTGCTCAGCGTATTTTTGCTTCTTGAGAAAGAATCTTTCTCTGCCGGACTGTTGAACCAAAATTAGCTGGAGTGCTGAGACGATCATATAGTAGTACAGGAGATGAAGGAAAGTTATACAAGTAACCCATTAAAGAGAAACGTGAGCGTGAAGGCATTTTGTTGAATAGATGAGTAGTAGTAGCTGTGTGTGGGAAATTATTCTTTAAATTAGCCTTGACCCTGCCTAAGATACATTCACGTTTGATGGAAAAGTGAAGGTGGCTGTGTCGGTCGTGGTTCTCGATTCTGGCCAAAGCGCCAAATATCACGTTATAACCACGTGGGATGTTGTGAAGAATTTGTGTTTTGTAAAAGTTTTGGTTTTCGAAAAAGAAGTGGGAAAAAAAACATTATTATCATGACTCAATGCTAAGGAGGATCAATTTCAAATCGAGAATCACTTGTGATCGCTACACTGTGATTTCTCTAAAACTTTTTTTTACGCGGTTACTACGGTATTCTTGATTAACAGAACTATATGTGACGTTCAAAAAAATTGTGAACGTGGCGGTGATCAGCAACAGAAGCCATGAACACACATTTCGTGGGCAATATGAAAGACAAACAAAATGTCTTTTCGTGTCTAGCAGAAAAAGAGAAAATCGAATTGGAGACGAAAGAAAGTTGGTAGGAAAAGGTTCGGTTACCACACCGCTTTTGAAAATTACATTCTCTCTTATTTTATAACAAACCCGACGCAAGATTACCCTCTTTTATGGAAATTGTGAAAACAGTCGTCCAGGATTCGTTAATTATGGCTCTTACCTTCCTCTGATATTTAGACTTTGATTGTGCTGTCTCATCGCCTCATTTTGCAAATCCTCCTACATATTTATTGGCCAGTTAGTCTTATCAGTATTAGTATTTGCTTTTGTTTTGACTAAAAGGTTATAAAATGCCTTAAGAATCTGTCTACTCTTCACCTCTCTTTCCAAATCTGGGAAGCAGAAGAGTATTAAGCAAACCTTATAACACAGAACGTCGTGAATGTGTAAAATGTTAAATCACCTACTGAATAACTATGCTTAATTTGAGGTAGCTATACAAAAGAAATATAGAAGTCGATAAGACTCGAACCTAAGCGATCATGTTAATGACCAACCAATGACTCTTGAAGTCTCTCTGAAACCCATCCGGGCCTTCTTATTTACATTTTTTAAATGTAAACATAGTGATTGGGCCTGTCAGAAAGCCTCAGTTTCGCCTCAGATAATCCGTAGTGAGCCCAATTTTTTTTCCAAGTTTAATTTCAAAATTTTTCAATTGTTTGACTGTCTTTTTTATGCCTAATTACTTGTACGTTGCACAGCTGTTTGGAAAGTTTATCTAAATAGTTTTTTTTTCAGTTTTCAGCTTTCAAAGCTTGGGGTTGTATTCAAGAAAAGTCTTTAAACATATTATCTCTTTTCTTGAATGGGCCCTAGAATTATAAATTTCTTAAATTTATATTATATATACATAATTTAAATTTCTTTCCTTTTTTTTTGTACTGAGATTTCTCTTTTCTTGAAGCATTTCCGTCTTCATGATTCTCTTTGGTTTGGCTATCCTATCTATGAAACAGTCATGAATGTCTTGGCGGCAGAAGCGTCAAAAGTTGGTAAAGGTTAACTGTTTGGAGGTGGACTCTATGAATAAATTACGGAATGCTGAGTTTTCGAAGTTGACTGAAAAAAATTGGAGGCAAAATGCTGAAGGAGGAGTGGTTCCAGCTCACTGCTGCTCACATCTTTTAAATCGTAGCTCAGCCCTGCATGACGCGAGCATTTGAGTCGCCATCATTGGAAGAATTAAAAAAAGTTCTCATGTTCTAGTTGTGGTGACACTGAAATGCCTACGATCACTACCCAAAAAGTATGAAAATCGCATTGATTCTCTCAATAAGTGAGGAAGGGCAGAGGGACAATATGTGCGTATAATAGAAACAGAAAATAGTACATCTTGGTAACAGGTGACTTGTCGGAGCATAAGGGTTCAGCATTAGGCTCGGTGGGGTTAGGGGATGGAATTCCCCGTACACATACGGGGGATGAAAATCCCCTCACACCCTTTTTGACCGATTCGACTGGTTTTTTCTTTTAATGAATGAAAAATTTTTACATTCAAAAATTAAAATTTTTTTTTTTGCTTTTTGTATTCATAAGTTTCGTTGACTTCTCTCTCTTTTCTCGTAAGTCCATTTTCTTTCAGATTTCCCCCCCGTTTTGGTCAATTATAGATTTTGCTGTTAAAGGCTATTGCTAATGTTGTGAGGCTTGTAGTGAATTTTTTTGGTGCAAGCGTAGTGAATACATTGAAAAAAAATACCATACGTGTAGTTTATTATCATGTAGTTCTGACCATCTTCCCATTAGCCAGAGAACTTTGTTCAGAACGAGCTGGGCTTGAACACATTCTGCTTTAATGTGGACCTACAGATTTAATCATTTAAAAAAAAACGTTGTTCATCCCATCACACCGAAAGAAAACGGTGGAATAAAGCGTTGAAACAAATTTGACATTAATAGATAAGGTTAGTAAGGAATGAAACAGAATCCTGAATTTTTTGTTTAAAAAAAAGGCGGGTGTGGCCGTGAAAATGACATTTTAAGAGCTTTTTGTTTATGAAGGCAAAGGAAGGGTTTGAAAGTCTCCGAATGTTTATTCTAGGCTCGCGAAAACTAAAGTAAGCAATAATTTGACACTTTGGTCTAAAAGAGTTACATGTGTTTCATGTGAGTATACTACGAGACTTACCGATTTTACGACGTATTTACTACAGTGTGGAATTCGTTTTGAGTTTAAATAATTTGCTTTTTTAATGCTCTGATGTATTTTTTAAATTTTATCTTCTGTTGGGTTCCTATGGGAGGAGAGGCCTGTAGTATAGTGGTCAAAGCATTTCACTAAGGAAGTTCGTGAGTTCGAGCTCTCTCCTAAATCCTGTTATGTACAAGGATGGAAAACGGGATTAAAACTCACTGTTCGTCTCCAATTATTGTAATCTCGTAGAAGACTAAGACATTTCTTGTTTTTGCTCAATATCATTTTTGTACATTTGCTTACAGACTAAAACTACAACATGAAGAACTCTCATGTCTCACTTAAAATCACTATATATTTATGGCCCCTGTTACCATACCTTAGAAGTATACTTTTGTCCTTCACACTGCAAATTTTTAAAACATTTTACTTTTGTGCGTAATTCATACATTTCAAAGAGAAACTATTGAAGACAAACATACCACCTAAAGTAACATAAAACCTTGACGAAAATCATACTTTTAATAAATAAATTATAACGTTACGTGCAGTGCACGAGTAAAACATTTGGAAACTTTTTGAGAAGTTTTTTTTTTATTTCGTGCTGGAGAAACCGGAAAACAAAAAAGCTTTTAAAAGCATCATTAAATATTTATTAACTTCTAAAAAATCTTATCTGGATTACAGAAAAATAATACTAATGCTTTTTTTAAATGTATATTTAACTTGTGCCACCTGGAGATCAATCAGTCCACGGTTTTCCTTTAAAGAATTTTTCCACGTTCCACTCATCTTTGGGTCTGTATAGAGAAGAAGGGCATTACCTTTTTAAAATCGATACTTTAACCTTTTGCGCTATATCTGGGTACTTTTGGACCTAGTGGCCAACTTCGAAGTCGTCTCTTCACGTCCCTTATTATTAATATTTACAAATGTTGCTTTCATGATGTTTCCTCAAGAGGGTTCATTTACACGAATTGGGCCCTAAGTCCAAAATATTGTATTTTTAATTGAGAAAAACAACATAAGTGTGTATATATATTATGTATTTAACTGATTTAATTTACAAAAATATATCAAACAAAAAATAACCATATATCACTCCACCACACACCACTCAAAACACAAACTAAGCTTTTTCCGTCTTCTTAAAAATTTGGTTAAATATGCGGCAACTGCCGCTGGTAAATCTTCCTTCTGCACAAGAATTTCCCAGACAGACTGACCATCAATACAGCTCCTCTTCTTTCTCTCTGCACCTAGGCAGTCGAGGACACGTGATTTAAGGACATGTTGCACAATTTGCAAACCTACCTATCCCCTACCTTAATGTTGTAGAAGTATGTTTCGAATCTAAATGTTGCAACGGCCCTTCTGTCTTCCTTTCCTAAAATATAGGTGTAGGATACACCATTTTCCTAGTGGGACAGACGCATAAAGAAGTAGAGAGTGGATTTTTTCTCTGCTTCTCGCCAGAGCTCTACCCTAGCCTTTCTTTGGACAACCTCTTTCTCTCTCTCTCTTTACAGGATTCTTTACTGTAAGCTGTCTCCAGCAGATGTTCAAGCTCCAAATCCACAATCATTACCATTGCACTTTTCGCCCAAGTGTTTAGACCTCCTCCTAGCTGAGTTTTCTAACATTTTTTCTGTAAAAGAAAAAGGAGTACATTTCTGTAAAAGGTGCTCTTATTTCGTGCTTAGCTTAATAAAATATGCCAGCAACTTTCAAATGGCAATCCATGATATAGGTATCTTTCCTACCTCAAGAAACCACTTAAGTTAGACACGTACAGTTGAATAAGTCACCATTGAAGGTGATTTTAACGGCGAATCTTATTTTAAATAAATGCTGGGTCCAAAAGTACTCGGAAATAATTGGAGTCATTTTTTTCTTTTGGCGACCAGTTGGCATATTTTGCCAATTTAGCGACATCGTGTTTATTTCTGCTCAGGTGTCTTTAATATTGCTTAGTGTTTTTATAACTTTCATTTTTAGATATCCCACTTGAACTTGTTTTATTTATTTACTGTAATTAGGTTATAAATTTGCAAAGATGAAACTAAAAAATTCCTCTTTAAAATTTTTATATTGTATATAACAACCTAGGCAGTTACACAAATTCTTGATCAGTCATCGAATCCTCAACAGAGGCTCTTGAATAAAAATTAATTCCACTATCTCAAGATTTATTTTTCTTAAAGCTTCTGTTATAAAACTTACTTAATTCGGTGATATTTATTATTGATAAACATTTATAATTGATATACTGAGTCGAATTCAACGGTTCTCTTACTCCTCACTTTCGTCCTCTCTTCGTGTTCTTCTTAATTCTTGTGTCTTGGCTAAAACCCTTCAAATCGGTTTTCAGGCTTGTTTAGGTTTGTCAGCTACATTTTATCTAATATTATTACCGTATTATTTTTATGATTAAATAAACTGGTATTTGACTGTTATTATTAATCTATAATTGACCCAAGGAAGTTGTAGAAAGGTGGAGTTATGTCGACACATTTAACAAAATGTGACCTTGGCGTACGAGCTTATGTCACCGATATTAGTACATCCTCGAAGCTCGTGTACCGATGTCTTTGCGAAAAGTTTTCACATATAAACATAATGAGAACCTTATTGATAATGAAAGGAAATAACACATTGTGCCTTGACGGTGCCTGAAACTTGAATTTTTGAGCGTAAACACGGCCCGTTCGTTGAATACCTGAAAGTGCAAAAGCAATTTATCCTTTGAAAGTTATAATAAAATAAAGTTTTTTCGTTTACGAAATGACTGTCTACATGATGTCATAAATTTAATTTTCGTGTAAATGGATTCTGATAGAAACATAGATTTCAGGTAAAAAACGTTGAAAAAGAAAACATAAATGCTACTATATATATATATATATATATCGTACATTGGAGATAGCCCCAGAATATTGATTGGGTCGATGATGCAACTCCAAGATCATAAATTGTTTTCGCGACTACAATCAGTGAAAAGTCTTCTCATATTCAATTTTCTTGTTTTTCAGATAGTTTTAAGAAAAATACACTGACATTGTAGACACGATGATTTCTACAAGCAGCTTGGTTTTGGATGGGCATCACGGTCACGGACTGGGACCGGGTCCCGGTTCGGTGCCCGCAGGACCTCATCACATGACTTTCGTAGATCCTTACTTAAGGACCAAACTTCCAGGCACCGTTCCTGAGTTCATACGTCCGTTGCCTAAGCCGGCTCCCATCGTTCCCAGATTCAACGGACAGAGGCCCTCGCCTTCTCAGAGTCCAAGGAAGGATTATCCCAGCGTGCCTGTTTCGGCGACTCCGGCGTCGGGACCCGTCAACCTCACGTCTGTTAAACTTGAAGGCGGCGCCATTTCCGATAATCACATATCTACCACGAGTGTTAACATTCAAATACCTCATTTGACTGCGGCATATACTTCCAGAATGTTTCCTCATCCCGGGTTTCCATATTCGGGACTTCAAAATCCCTACGGAAATTTGTATCCTAGTCCTTACTCGTCATTATTGAACCGTCCTACATATATCAACTCCACCCCCTTAAGCCCTTTAGAGAGACAATATAGTCCACCTCAGAAACCCAATGGTAACTCGAGCAGTCCTAGCGTTTTCCTTCAGCCTCCTGCTAGCTATCCAAACTCGAGTTCAAATCCCAATCCTTCCCCCTCGGCTGCACCTCCGCCGCCGCCTCCTCCTCCTCCCCAGTCTAGTAAACCAAATCAATCGCTCTTGCGTGAAAAAAGACCGTTTAAAGTTCCGCCAGGAAAAGAGACAAATGGTAAACAAAGATTGTTAAGTTCCGGTAAAAGCTCCACCAAACGTGTGACACTACCTTCGAATGTAAATAATAATAACAATAACTTGCTTCCTCCGAATTTCACGAAAGGCTCGCTAATACAGTTGGCCAACGGTGATTTGAGGAGGGTCGAAGACGTGACCACCGAGGAACTGGTTTTGTCTGCGGAAAGGTGTCCGGCATTTAGGTTAGATCCTTCGACCGTCGTTAGAATCGAGGAAAATAGCCACGGAACAGTTTTACTTACGCTTAGTTACGGAGAAAATAGGAAAACGGTAAGTGTCTATCAAGTTACTATTAGTATATTAAGTGCTTTCAGCTGTTAGTTTATATTGTCTTCGATTAATCAGATATATTAATAAATCGTATAGAACTCTATTTACAATAGTTTATCTCTAAAAAGAGAGTTGAGCGTCGATGTCACACACGAGAATATGCCATTCGTCTGTCTTGTGCTGTTTTAAAAATCATACTTTGTTCAACAAAACACTCTTGCACATAGTAAATATACGATGAGGGCATGTGTGTCATCTCGAGGAAAGAAGCACTACATCGTGCTGCAGTACTTGTGTGTTGAGATACTTGTGAACTCAAAGCCCTATTCGCACATCACACTTGAGAATTGAAACATTTAAAAGACATGATTCATGTTTGAATCTGGGAGCCGATTGGTGTTAATTATGTCTGACATATCTAATGAGAATAGCAAGGCAGGAAAAACCGTTAAGAAATGAGATAATCTTTAGAAGAAGAAGACGAAAGTAGTCGAGGGAGTGATGGAGTTTTTTCTTTCCATCACAAGATAAACTTTGCAACAAAGACATATAAGATGTGATTGAAAGCGTCAGTAGAGGCACGTTGATGGTTTCTTGAACTTGTATGAATACTCGTTTGAATTATAGAGGGTGTTAAGAACTTTGGGATCACTTTGCTACATTTTACTACAGAACGACATGAAATTTTGAAGACTTGTGCCGAGGCGGATATTTGATTGTAAGACTCGTTTACGAAGGAAGTATGAGGTTAAATTGCCCTGCAATGAATTTGATCCTGTTGAGGAGTCAGACGACCCGTCGGTCTGCCATAAGTTTCCTTTGTTCTCAGCTATATGTCGTCTTTGACTTCGCCGTTTTGTTTGTCTAACTCTTCATGTGTGCATGTCATCTGTGAGGAAAGAAGGGTCTAATCATTTTTTCTTCTTTTTTGTTCTCTTTCGTCATCCTCTTTTCTTTCTAGTACTGGCCAACAAATGCTTCGAAAAGTTTCCTGTAGTTTCTGTCGCTCGATTAACCATGTGGGACATCTTAGGCGTGTTCTGCCATGTCTTCTGCTTTGTAATAATAACAACATATTGTAGTGTTGCTTCGTTGAATCCGATAGACGAAGGCCTTGAAACAGCCGTATCCTGTCAGCATATGTGTTATGTGAAATGTTAGACGTTCGTGGGTACGTTTTATTTATTCTTTATACGTAGTATAAAGGGTGCCACGACGAATTTCTGAGTGTCATCGGCGTTTTCAGGCTGAGGTGTGCAGCACGCTTACTATACATAACAAAAAAGGCATTCCTTATCTGTGTGCATCTTTTTGTTTATATGTTACCTATCAATCCGTTAATTATCTAGTGCCTTAAAATAACTAAAGAAAATAACAGTAACACCCCAAAGCAATAACTGTATGAAAAGCTATGCCAGAAAACTGATGATCACGTTTCTTCATTTTTCCCCTTCAACTAGTTTTATGAATCGGATCATTGAACGAGAGTGATATTGCAGTTTGCCTTTTCAAACAAAACTAAAATGATTGTGACAATGTTTTCGTTTTCGTTTCTTTGTGTCGTAAAAAAATTGACTAAAATAGTTTGGCTTTGTTTCAAGAGAACGGGTTATATAAAAAATAAATTTGCCGTTTTCCCCACCTTAACAGAACTTCAAATAGTTGAGTTATTTAAAAAATTTGAACGTTTGCTACGAAACATAAATGCGGGGTGAAATACTGATTGCATGTCATCTGGTCGCAGTATTTTTGTCATTACAAGTTTGTTTCTTTTACGATTAAAGTTGTCAGGTGTTGTGTTTGTTTTAAAAAGCCCACGTCTCATCCAAATGGCGACTACAAGAAAATAACGTCGACATCGTTTCAATTCGATTATTATCACCATCCCTCGGACGTATTCTTTATTCATCCAAATTCATTCTTTTTCCGTAACGTGCACTACAGAATATTTGACAATCTGACTGACCTGAAACTAGACGAATAGATTGATGCATGGGGTGGTGGTGGTGACTTTCAAACTTTTCGTTGTTTTCCTTTGTTTTCTAGACATCACCGTGTGTCATTTTCGCAAAGGCTCTGAAATGACTCTTTACTTGATAGAACTGAAACAATGGAAGGATCTGACTCAACCACCTTCCCACAGTAAAGTGTATATCACGCATTCTAATAAAACTTAATCAGCCATTTGCTTTTAGACTGAGTGCCAGTCTTCAATCCATTGACCGTGCCACTAATCTTACAAAGTTATTCTCAGAAAAATATAAATTAATAATAATTTGTGCGTTTGTAGAATGCGTAGGCTCAAAGGAAACTAAATATAGAGCGTGATCTCTCTGCTCGTAACATATCATTTTGATGTCATCATGTCAGTTGTCTGTTGTCTTTGTTGGGAAGAACCTATTTCTACATAATGATGTCCCATATTTTTTAGTAGGCCTTTTCGATCGCTTCCAGAATCTTTATTAGTTTTAACTTTGGTTTTATTATACAGTTAGGTCAAGAATTTACAACAAAAAATGCCCGACTATATTTTTTTTGGCCAACTTCACGATTTAATGTTGCTTCAATGACAGGAGTTCATGTACGTATTTGTACCCGAGTCTCATTATTGTCTCCATCAAAGCATACAAAGGCCAAATTAAAGGCCATGAGATGTCTTCAGGTGGTTAAATGCTGCTGATTGGTTTTAAGGTGTTTGGGACTAGGAAGAAAACCTCCGGTTATCAGACGAGTCCTTGATCTTGAAATTTACCTCATTTGATTTTCTTATAGGACTATGAAAGTTGATTGATTATTGCTTTCGCTCACGGATTAAGCACCTTCCTGAAAAGACCGAAAGGCCACAGTTGAAGCCGTGACCAGACCTCAGAATTCCCTCTGCAAAAAAGTTAGCTTTGTAAAAGCAATCAAGTTACTCAGTTCCACATGATTTAAGCTCAAAGCACGCTAATGACTTTCCTAGTCGCTCGTGCTTGATTCTACGAATTAGCTAACAGGAAACCTTTAGCACCAGACATAACATTTTCACTCACACAAACTATGGTTAGGCCTGTTTCATGAACCTAAGTTCTTTTCTTAAAAACCTGCTCAGTTTTATTTTTATTTATTTATTTTTTTCCGTACAGAAGGTTCACTGTTTCACAAGACGGAATTTTCGTAAAGGTCTCAACAAATTCTCAGCATTTCATTATCCTATATAAATGCAGTTACACCGAAGTCTTTTTCAATCTCTGCGTCTGTCTGTTCTACCAGTTTTTCAAACGATTAAATTCTAAAGCGATGTAAAATTTTTATTTTTTTGGTTTTTGAGCTCTTATCGACCTCTCTGACTGTTTCTTTGATGAATAATGTGAAACGTTAGTATTTCATTGCACTAATTTCACAGTCACAGATTAGGTAGGATGCTTGCCAACCTTTACATTACCAAATGTAAAAGTTTTCTTCATTTAAAATGGTTACATCTTTAGCTTGGTGTTGTGAGATGAAATGCTTTTTGAGGAAACGCTTGACCGTAGCTCGTTTTGCTTTCAATCAATCACTCAATCCTTCTATTATCTCCTTTTCAATCAAACTCAAAACCAAATTTAGCTTTTACTGATTAAAAAATTTCTGTGAAATCTTTTCACACTAAATTTTACACCAATTTGATTCGATTACTACGACTGAGTATTTTTCGGTAAAAGTGTTGAATCGGGCGATTCACTGTATTATATATATTGTATATAGCAAATACCGGTGTTTCGGGGACCACAATCTGTTAGAAAATTTAAACAAAGTTTTGAAAGAAAAGAGTTGCCAGGTAAGTTGCCAAAGGAGCAAAAAAGCGACTAGAGTGGTGGAACTGTAGCAAAGGTCTCTTGAGTCTAGTTCCTTTTTGTTTGGCACGAAATAATTTACCATGTTTAAATTTCGACAGAATCCGCAATTCGTCTCCATTTCCAAAAATGTATTAGTAGTAATCAAATTTGTTGTTTTTTTCTGTTTTTATTAACACAATAGAACATGCTTAATCGTCAGCAATCCGTGACTATTCCATAAACATTCGGTTAATATCTGGGGAACTTAGGCTTTCTAGAATCGATTTACAAGATATCAGCAAAACCAATAAATCGCTTACTTCTCGCTAGCGTAGTTTACAAATTGAGCACAATGTGCTGCAATTCCGAGTAAAAGGTATTTTTTAAAAACTACTGTTTGACATAATATCTGGTTGTCGAACGACCAATAACAACAACAGATTTTCTTCTACTACGAAATATAATTTTGACAAAAAACATTTTCCATTTTTTGGTTGAGTTAGTCGGAGAATGGTCGAGCCAACATACCTAAAAGCCCAAAGACAACATAATTAAAGTTTATTTAGTAATAATTAGATTAGCGATCCCTTATGAACGTGGTCAGGTTTGGGTTGAGTTATGTTCGTGCCTATATTCCTCGTCCTTGATCAGTCATCATGATCAAAACTTTTCCTCGAAGAGAAAACTGAATCGTTGTTTAACGTATCACTCCCCGACATCGCACCCGAAAAATTTTCTCCGTGTGTAAAGGACGTGCCTTCGCTATATTTCCTTGGCCTCAGTTTGAGGTGGCCGGATTAGACGAAGGCCAAAGATTCCCAGGCTGCAGTCAGTGGCGTCGCTATCAATCCATTCGACTTCACAGGTTACGAGATTAAAGGCGATAATCATTATAATTTGTGAAGTTTATTTCCGGAATAGTGTAATTATACGTTTTGTCGTATTTAAAAGGTGAAATGACGTCACTGGTTGATACCTTGAGGATGTCGTGTGTGAACCATCGCGTGCTTTTCATTCAATGATCTATCTATAAATAGGCCTCTCTCTAATTCTAACTGAGAGAACCGGGATTTTGAGGGCTCGTCTCGCTTGCTCAAACCTCGAATACCCCCACAAATAACCCTCGAATAACCCAGTTCTTGTTAAACTATAAACTCTGTGCTCCTTCGTTAGGTATGGAGGAACAAATTTATGAATTGAATTAAATGTTTTAACTAGAATAATTTTGATTCTACAATTCTTAGTGAAAAGAGCGTTGGCCTTAACAATTCCTTAGATAAAGGGTAAAAAATTCCCACCGAATCTATTACTATCAGTTAGGATAGAGACAGACGGGAGAGAGCACTACTAGAAAGACAGGAAATGTAAAATTTAAAAATTCCCTTAAAATAGCCTTTGTTAAAATTTTTGGGGACTAATTTGAAAATAAATTCAAACAAAATGTCGTAAAAAAGTTATGACAGAAAGGTAAGGTCTAGAACAACATAATTAAAAACATCGAAAGCTGTCTTTTAGCAATAGAGAAATAGGTGATGTAACAAAACTGAAAAGCATGATAACACTAAAGAAGTTTGAGTTGAATTTTTTACCCACCATACAATGTCAAGTTCCCTTTTGGAACTTTCGCTTCTTGTTCAAGTTCCATAAAAACACAAAAGTCACATCCAGAAGAATTTGACCAAAAAGAAAACAATATTGATATTTATGGAGAAGCAAGAGCCGTGACCGTTTGTAGTGCTGGTGAAGTTCCGGGACATTGAATCTGCGACCTTGAGACACCAGGTTTGGCCATGAACTTTTTTTTTGTCTTTCTTCATAACTACTATGACTACTATAGCCACGGATTAGTCATCTTTGTGTGGAATGCAACTGGTATGGGTGTCGGTCACTCCATCGGCGTTCCTGCGTGTGCCACTACAATGACCACAACTCTCATTCGATTGTTTTCTATTTTAAATTCTCTTAGTCTCTTCCTTCTTTTCTTTCTTTCTTCTTCCTTCTAATATAGTAAGAACGGTGAAAGACAAAAAAAGATTCCAAACTATGATAGAACTATTCGGGTGGTGAGTCACGATTTTGATCCTATCTTTCGTTTCGAACGTGAAAGCATTTCGGTGCGTCATCCGTGGTACTTGCGTCTTCGAAAGATACCTTACGTGAATCCGTAAATTGGATTGCTTTACAGTTCATCTTTTTCTTTCACGTCATGGGGAAACGGATGCCTTTTTGTTTTCTTTTCTTGGGAGGAACCTATGGTAAAAAAAATTAAGGAAAAGGTTATTACGGAAGTCATGTTGGTTGGAAAACGTCTTAATGTTCTTTCATGATTTTTTCAAACCCCTATTGGGTGGAAATAAAAATCTTTACATTCTACTCAGCTATAAACGTTTCCATTCGGTGTAGATCTTTTTTAAAAATTGGAATGTCTAATCATTTGAGTTCATCAATAATAAAACAAGATGCAGGATCAAATTCATTGCAGCAGTGACCCTAGCTGGACCCCACCACTTATCATCCTCACCAGAGAAGAGGTTAAAGGAGCCTAGTACATCAAGAAACTGATCAAGGAAATGATTTATCAAAAATTATCGACCCAGAAGAAGACACCCTAAGATGTGGTTAATCGAGGGACGGAAATTTCAGAAAACTTTTTCGAGTCTTAACGTAAGTGAAACCACACGGACCTCTAGAATCACCGGGAATTGTGGCAGGACTTCCACAATTTCTGTCGGCGAATTCTCGAAAGCAATAAGAACGTCAGGAGCAATCAAGAAAGAAGAAAAATGGTTATACATTTTAATCCTCGTAGGAAAAGGACGAAGTCAAAGAACACAAATAGCTGAGGACGTCGGAAATTTATGACAGACCGCCAGGTCTTCTGACTCTTCAGCAGCTACAGAAAAAAATGTGTATTAGAAAACGGTACTGTATACTGCAAGCAAGAAAACACAAGGTACTGCCTTTATGGCAATCGAGGGACCCTATACTGAAATGCTCACATATAACATGCGAAGTCTTCACATCATCACAAAGCTAAAGGATACCCATAAATAATTGCTGTGGTTGTTTACACTCAATTTCACTTAGAGCCCACTGGCTCTGTCTTTGTACTGTTTTGTTCGACTTTATAACCCGACTATTTTTTTTTTAAGCACAACCTTTAAGTTTTGTGCTTCTTTCTTTCGATACTCTGCCATGCCCAACATCTTTGGCGAGATTTGAACTCTTCTTGCCTTTGTAGTTGCATAAAAATATTTTTCCAGGTCAAATATGATGTTTTCTCTCAATTCCCTTGGATCATTTTTACGATCTGTTAAGCGAAAAGCTTCAGACAGAATTTCAAATAAATTTTATGCATACGAACATTATTTCTTTCTAACAAAAGGCAACATAAAAGCAGTCCGTCGGAAAATTCAGAATTTTTTTCTTTTCTATCCGAAACAAACTTTTACGTTCAATTTGGTTTGTTCGAAATCTCGAAGCATTTCAAAGTTTACAATGTAAGGAAGGAAGGAAGGGAAAAAGTGAAACACATTCTGTTCGTAATATCTCTTTCCCCCGTTTTTCTAAAATTAGCGTAACAAAACACACAGGAGCCTATGCATCAAAAATTGTCAAAATAATTACAAGACATTTCAATAACAACTACGAGTTATTAATTTTTTACGCTTTCACGGTGTTTAGTAAACTGCGTTTGGAGCTAACAAAGATTTGACATTCTAATGTAGTCATCATTCCATGTTTTGCAGAAGGAAGAAGGGGAATCTTCTACCAGTCTTCTGTCCGCCGAGGTTTTTGACTTCTTAGCGGATGACGCCAAGATTTGTGTCATGTACAAGCTGTCGCATTATCCACGGAATACCCCCGCGATCCTTATAGTGTATAGTTTCTTACTCAATAGAGACTTAAATTAATGACCAAGATTAATAATGTTTGCGACCGTGTCACTGAAAGTCGCACAAACTCGTTTTTTACATATTGTTTGGGGCTCGGGGCTCGGAATCTCTTTGCCCCGATTGACCCCTTTTCTTTAAAAATCTAACGACATTCCAGTGTAGCGACTTGAATTTCTTTGTTGCTGTCTTTGCCATCAATCATTTTCTGGTGCCTAGTGGCAAGTAACGCAGGAGATTTCGGTGGACGGGAATTAAAGTCTTTACTTTTCACAAGATCGGTAAACAGGAAAAGAAAAACGGTTGAGAAACAAATGTTTCTCCCGAATAATTTTTTTATTTTTGTTTAAGAAGAAAAGGCCCTACGCGAGCTTTGGAATTTCTACTCCACCATTTTGTTGACAGGTTTTCACTCCACTAATTTCAAAGAATGTTTTTTTTTTTTCGTTTTCATCTGCCAAAACACAATAGTGTATTGTTGTTGTCTTAACAGGGGCCAAAAACAACAAATTGAAATCGTTTGTTTTTCCCCTCGTATGAATTTTTTTTTTTTTGTCTAATCCGAGATTATAATTATAACCAGTCGACACCGAAATACGATAAATATAAACTGGTTGCTGTTTGATGAAGAGGGGAAACCAGAAGTTTTTTTTTCGTTAACTGTCCAATAATAACATGTGAGGACTAATTAATTATTATGATAAACGAAATTAGACGAGGGCTGATGTTTGCCGTGAAGTCGCGTTCTAAGTTAACAGTGTGAAAAAACTTCAGGTTGCCAAGCTAAAGCTCTTTGCTGTCGTATACTTTAAATTATTCCCTTGGTGATTTGGGATTGCAAAAGTAAAAGTTATTTGTATTTCACACATAACCCAAACCTATATTTTGTCATGACTTGTGTATGAGCTTTTGAGCTTTTTGGTTTTTTAAATTTGGTAATGGTTTGGTAAAGTTTGTCGGAATACGTATATTATATTTCCGTGCCTATGGGGCACATAGGGGCGCAATAATGGATTTCCATTTATTGATGCCGCTATTTCACTTGATCGCGAAATGTGGCAAGCTTAGTGAGACGATGTAAATAAAATGGACTATAATGTTAAAACAAAAGAAACGAGGCGATATATTGAGTAGAACTTACAGTACTGAATCGGTCACTGTCCAATATACCCACAATCGTATTGAAGGATTTGGGATGCATTGGAACGAAGAGAATAAGAACGAATAGAATCTTTAACAGCATTTGTCTCTGTTATACGCCAGGCACTTTGTTTGGAACCATGTCTTGGGTGGCCCTAATCTAGAGAGCTCAGCAGCTATCGTTGTTCTGTAGGAGCCCCTCTATATTCCTCTACGGCGTTTCTTGAGGGAGTTCCATTCCAGGGCTTGGCGACAGATCTCGTTTGCGCCTTTCCTCAAATTGTGTCCAGTCAGCTTCCACCTTCGCTGGCGAATTTCCAGCGTCAAAGATCTCTGGCTGTATTTGTATATTTTCAGAAGCCAGTTGTCAGGTTACCAAGTCCTTGTTAAATAAATTATATAAGTATTATCCTATGTGATAATACAATTTTAAAGCTGGCTACTGGGTCTAAAAGTAGCCAAAGGGTTCATCATGGGTAAGTCGCGAAGTTAAAAATTTTTTTCTTTGTTTTCAGATCGAAATGGAATCAACTTTAGAACATCCGTATTTTGTTTACGGCCAGGGATGGGCTTCCTGTTCTCCAGAAAGGACGATGAATTGTTATGGACTTCAGTGCCACCGCCTTCAAGTCGGCGACATTTGCATTTCTCTCTCTCCCAGGCAAAGCCAAGATTACGATGACAAAAATCAAGGCAACAAGCCTTCTTAACACATTTTCAATTTAGAGGGAAAATAGCAAAATTTTCCACCGAAATTGTTGTTGAAAATTTTCTCTTTTTACGGGTAAAATTTCCATCTCATTGAACATTTTTTTCTATCAGCTTGAAACGTATTTCTCCATGTCTACATCTTGAGTCTAAATTATAAGGCCTTAGTACAGTTTGAGCGTAAAAAACAATGCAAAAAAGGAATTTATGGTCTGGAACAACTTAGGAATTTAAAAAAATAATTAATTATGACGCATGCGTGTCACAAAAAAAATTTCTTATTACTTTGTCAACTTATTAATAAATCCGAAGGCAAGAATTGTTGGGCTTCTCGTGAGTTTCATGCAAAATGGCGATTTTTTAATCTTAGAATTAGAATCCTCTCCCCAAGTAGTTTCCTATAGGTACAATTCGTCACTTTTACCAAGTTGATGATGATGAATAATGGCCGGGAATTTTACATACTTCCCGATTCTGACGAATTTAATTTGATCCCAATGAAATTATTCTCAATTCTGTCTTTTTTTTCTATCATCTTGTAGAAAGATTTGTAAAACATTCCTGTACCTTCTTACTCATTGAGAAAAGTAGTTTGTTTTTCACTCGAGAAGTTATTTCTCAGAACTCCTGTCGTTCATGTAAATCACAGGTCGATACGAGATGACATCTAACGCGAAACTCAATTTTCTTAATAATCGATTTTCCATATTTAACTTAACATGAATTTGACACAAATGTTCCGGGTATTAATATCTCAAATAAACTATTTCCTACTGACCACAAAAATAAATTTTACTTTCTACATTTGATTAACATAGTAATTTATTTTAAAATATCGAATCGAACCACAAGTTAAAACAAACGGGGGTATTTTGAATTAAACGAAACTCAAACTCAAGTTGAACGCATAAATATAAAAAGAAAACTTTTAAATTTAATTTCAAATCTTCAACGTGAAAATAATGCAAAAGAGAAAAATAAATAAAATTGAATCTAAGTATTTATATAATGTCGTTATTGCAAAAAAGAGGGAAGCTTTATCGAGAAGGCAGTGCCAAAAAAAGACGACAGTCTTAAACAGACTTAAGGAGACGTGAGAAGAAAAAATTTTTATAAAATGTTTTTAAAAGAGGGGCAATTTCTTAATAAAATAGTTTTTTTTAAGTTGCAATAATTATTTATTTTTTATTGAAGATTAAAATCCTTTGAACGAATGCTGAACCTTTAAGTATATTAATATGATAAGAAACAATATTGATGTATTGAAAATTTGCAAAACGTGTAAGGAGCAAGTTATCTGGTAAATATTGAATTAGTAGCGATGGGCCTCTCTTCCTTTTAATCGTGAATAATGGGCAAGGGTGTCCTTTATTTGGGCAAAATTTTTTTCTTTAATCATGAAAATTCATACGCTTAAATTTTGTTTATTATACTAGCCTTTACTCATATATAAAGTTTAAATTTCTACATTTATACTAACTTGCGAGAGTTCTTTGGTGTAGTTTTTAAGTACCAGATTAAGAAGTTATAGTTGCGAGTTCAAATCCTCCTCTCGTACTCTGTTATACCCAAAAGGGTTAAAAACGGGATTAAAACCAACTATAACATTTATACTAACTTGTGCTAGCAGATTTTCAAAGTTTTAGAAAACACTTGGTTACTGCACTAGACTTGATATAACACTTCCAGTTCTCTCTACACATTCTGAACTGCTAGTGTTGTGATATGTGATATGCTAGTGAGTCGACTCTAAGGACGGCAAGTGAGATGTTCGATCTTTAATTCAAATACTCTTTTGATGGCCAATTTTGCAAACATGGTAGCGTCAAGCAAAAGTCTTTATAAATTGTTTTTTCAACGTACACAAGCTTCATTAGACTGGCCTGTATTTGACGCTGTCATACTGCACCTGTGACGCAACATGTTTTCGTTTCTGTCGACACGAATTCCGCTTTTCACAAAAATGTTTAAAAAAATGTCTTCGAGTGTTTTAGAGCCAGGTGCAAAAATTTAGGGAGTATGCGTTGTAAAATAAAAACTTGAAAAATAGGAGGCACCATATTCAAGTGATAATCACCATTCCCAACGTCTACTTCTATTGTCTCTAAAATTATTTATTGTTTTTTATTTATTGAGATAATATAATGAATAACTATTGACCATTCCTGTAAAGATTTTCCTCCTTCGACACTTTCATTTTCCTTAGTTTAGGAAAACCTTGTTTACAATGAATTAACGTAAGCCGGGAACAGAGACAAAGGCCCAAATTTGATTAGATTAGTTCTGCTAATCAAAAAGTGAATCTTATTTCGTAAGCATAAACATGTGAATGAATGCGAACACTATCTACTCTATCAGACGGTTTCAAGTGTTTCCTTTTAGATATTTGAACTGCTCTGTTTTGTTTTTTAAGTGCGATTTAACCTCTTATTTTGTCAGAGACAAATCACAAATAAAAGTGTGGTAAGGAGATGCATTGCTTCCGTCTTCCACATCCGAAACGCAACATTTCGTTTCTTTTATTAACTTCCAAGGTTAATTAATATGTTAATTAAATTTTTTGAATGATTTTAAACTTGATTCGATTGACCCAAAAAGCAAAAATCAAAATCAGATGTTTCATTAATAATATTGTTCAAATTTAGGTATAGTCATATTTATATAGTTCAAATTCTCTTCCCGTATCTTATTTTACCTACAAAGGTTGAAAAAACAGGATTGAAACTCAACTATAACTGTATATATAAACTTTTACAAATTTCAATAGTAAAAAACGCGAGGAACACGATTTTAGTATTGTCGCGTCCTAAGCCGCTAAACAAAAATCTCACATAAAATAAAATTAAAAGAAAACAAAAATGAAAGACTAAAAGAAAACAAAAGAAATGGGGTGCAGGCAGCGACAGGACAAAAGGAAAAACTAAGAATGGTCTCGAAGCTTCCCGAAACTACTACTCGAACTTTCTCGAAATTTTATGGAAGCTTCTCTTCCCATAAGCTTGACATGAGAGAAAGTTCTCGTCGTTTCCGGGCGCTTCGAGACTCGTCTAAGTTTTTGTTTTCTTTTAATTTTATTTTATGTGAGATTTTTGTTTAGCGGCTTAGGACGCGACAAGTATAAGATCACCACTCGTCCGAAAGAAACATTGGTAAAATAGCACTGATGAAACAAATTAAGCGCTGTTGGTATTATCATCGTCGAGGTAAATCATAATCAGCACTGGCTCACAGTCGAACTCTTTCCTCTACTCTGTCCAAACCTTTGTCCTCTGTCCTACCTCAACTTATCTATCTAAATTCTTACTTTCTATTAAACCCTACCTTTCCTTCCTCTCCTCAAACTAAAGTTTCCAACTTGAGTCTTATCTCGTCTTCAGCGCTATCTTGATTTCTGTGCTCCTCTTGGTCTCTTGTCTGAAGAGTCGTTAAGTATTACTAGATGGACAAAGCTTTTGTTGTCCTTCAAGATGTGGCCAATCTACTCCTGATGGCGTTTAGGTGCCTGAATAGCTGATGAAATCTTCCGTTTGATCCCCTTTGGCATGTACCTGGTGCTATTCGTTTTACCTTAAAACTTTTTCTTAGGACTTTTCTCTCAAGTTATATTAGTTGCTTATACTTTATATTTTATGGTGTTATAATTTTTTATTTGGAAAACATCCTCTCGTTTATCGTAGAAATGAAACTTAGGTATTGAAATTAATTTTTATTAGTCCTTCTCAGGCAATTTCAGTGAAACGAATTTCCGTTTCGTGCATTATCTCTCAAAGAAATTTTAACACTCATAAATCAAAGTAGCTGAATACTTGAATACTTGAGCCCCTCCACACTTACTTTACAAAATTTTATTAAAATAGAATTTTTATCGAATGATGATCCTATGACCATTTTGTTTTATTTAATACTCCAAAAATTTTAATTTTTCGTGAGTTATGACATCAGAGGAAAAATTTAGAGGGAATGAAATCGATATGAAAACCTTTGAATCGTACCTGAATTCGTGGCTTTGAACATTTGCCTCAGAAATTTCTGTGTTGGTTTGCACTTGCGTCATTTGTAATTATTCACATTAAATCCTGATTTTTGTATTCTGTTTAAGTGCAACTTTTAGGAGAATTCCCAAGTAGTCAAGGTTTTTGTTTTTATTATTTGTATCATTCTTAAATATCTGTCAAGTTAAGTTCAGCTAGGGCTGACTATGAAACCACTGAGTCGACTTTCACGTTTAAAATTCATTCTAGTCTTCACAATAAAACTACCTACAATGAAAAACACGTCGAGTTTTGTCCTAAACCGAGTCCAATAAACATTTAAGCCGAACGAAACTCTTGCAAATTGTTTAAAGTGTTAGAAGGCCTCCCACTCTGATGATTTACTAACATTTTACGCACCAGTTTTCTAAGCCCAACCTCTTTTCCTGTTATAAAGGGAAAAGTTAGCAAGAAAGACCTATTCCATAGATTTGTCACATAAAAACGTCATTAATTATTCATCATTTAATTATTAATAATACGTTCGATGTAAATTTCGATTTTAAAAATGTTGTTTGTGTGAATGTGGGTTGCACAGGTCTAACTTAAATACATAAAAAGTTCCTGGTCAAGCTTTTATTTTTGTTGAAAAATTCCGAGTTCCTTATTGGGAGTTCTTATAAGACACTTAGTATGTCATTGTTCCACTGTTTTATTTTGAGGACAGTCAGAAAAAAGTCACAATTTCGCTGCTAGCGAGATGAAATTCAACGTGAAGACAGTTGGATAAATGGTTTGCACGACCTGAGTCTCTCAGAGGCTGGAGACCACCGTAACAGGTTTAAACTTGCTACCAAACATAAAAAACGCTAAAAATTCTCCTTTAACCACTTGCGGTACAAAGAAATTGATGGTTGCCAGAACGGTCGAATGCAAATCACTTTGGGGTGCTTTCAGGCAGCGCTCAGGGAGGTTCCAGAAGGGAATATGAATACCCATCTAATGTGTTGCCAATTAATAATAAAATAACATATGTATGACTACTAAATTGATTAATTAATAATCCTGCAGAGTCGCTGGCTTTCAGGCATATCAGAAGCATATAGACGTGCGTGGCGCAACTTTCCACCGCAACATTTAGCAAGTGGTTAGTTAAGTCACAAAGCATCGTCCAAGTACAACAAAGTACCCGGCTCATCCCGTGACATATTGTACCCGGATAAGCAAAGGGTTCTATGGAGGCAAATTCGATCAGCCGATAGCTTCAGAGCATTTTTTTTATGGGCAAAAATAACCGAAAAGAACTGTTGTCCTTAAAAGAAGACAACGGGATGAAACAGGTTAATTTCTCTGAATATTTTGCATTTCGCGACTTTTCTAGGCGGCGTACTTGCTCTCAGAAAAGTTCTTCTTGAAAGGCATTCATTTTTTTTAAGCACCCTATTATTGTTTTTCTAAAGAACTAAGTTCTTCAGAAAATTTTAGCATTTGTTCAATTCATGGAATTTTCGATGCGTTTATAAAATACAACCAAAATCTCAAATTACATTGTTGTAAGAAGGCCCACCCATTCAAATCACTATTTGCTTATTATCAAATACCAGATAACGTTATTATTCTCACTATTCTGTGTTAACTGTTAATTCATTGAGATTACGAAAGTTACGAGCGTTTTAATTTTTATTTAAAATAATTTGTCGCATAAAAATTGTGATAAATTTTATAATTTTCTTGACTAAAGCCTTCGATATTGTTTGACTAACCCAAATTAGTTACCAAAACGTTTTTTGGTGATGTTGTCAAATAAATTGCACTGTAAACTTTGTCAACCTTTCAAAGTTCCCTTTAAAAAAAATTTTGTCATTTTCTGACAACTTATAATTTTTAAATTAGAAAAAATAATACTGGATCATGAGAGCTGATATCGTTCATTGTTTTCTTGATGTATTCAATAAATTTGAGTGTGTAATTTGTACTAGAGGAAATCTTTGTATTTTGGTATACAAACAATAACTATTTTCTACGAGGTCGCCTCACAGAAACAAATACAGTGCCTTTTAAAGTTGGATTTTTAAATTTAAAATAAAAGGCTTTTATTTTTTAATAAAATTGTTCAGACTGAAAAAATGTGTATTCTAGATAGATATATTCAACGTATTATGAGTGTTACGTTAGTGACTTATAAAGCCACATGTACAGACGTATTCTTACTAATAAAAAGAGCGTTTTAAATATTATTATTTGGTATTTTGAATCTCTAACCCAACCTAATTATTAACACAGTGTTAAAGGCTCACACGTTGGCTTGTCCTTATGCCAGTGACACACCATGACATCTCCCGCAAAGTTGCCGATCACTGGATTACACTAGAAAACAAATTGGCATCTTAGTCCCAGTAAGAAACTTGCAATGCAAAGAAATTCATAGAACATTTGAGGGGCTAAGCAGTTCGAGGTGCATTCAGATAGCACCGGGAGGGGGGGGGCCCAGAAGAAATCAAACTGATATGTTACGAATACATGATAAAATAACATATATATGAGTACTAAATTAACTCATTAATGATGCTGTAGAATGGGATGTTTTTCAAAGAACATAATTGCAACGAAACAAAAAAACGAAACTTTAGTGACGAGTTATAAGTGTTCGAAATTTTGTTTGAAGTATTCATGATCAACTTCATACAAACTTTAACAAATTAATATCTATACAAAACACATGAAACAAATCGTATAAGCACAGAAGTCCACCTCACTCTATTGTTGATATTCTTGTAAAAGAGAAACCTAATAACTTGAAGAATGTTGAAATTCTGGATTTAAAATTTTGCTTCTATTAATAAATGAAATTAAGGCAACCAGAAGCAAGAGATGGAATATTCTCAAAGAAATCATCATTCAAGAATTCATTTCCATTTGACCAAAATATTTATAATAAATTTCATTATTAAATAATCTTCATGGTTAGTATATCATTTCTAAACTTTAACTATTTTAAAATGAATTTGGAACTTCTGCTGATGTCAGCTCCTCATTTTCAGATTCATTTGGAGACACCCTGATGGCTTGATACCACTGATTTGTTAAATCTGTCATTTGGCTTTTGCAGTCCTTAAGTTCCTATAATCAAAAATATAAATTTCAGTACAGTAATAAGCAAACTGAGAATTCTTAAATATAATCAAAACTAAAAATTATTAAATGAATGTGGTTTAATATGTCCTAGAATTGTTAGTAAACTCAAATAAGTATTGAAAAAGTTAAGCTTTAATAAACATCTTTGAAATGAAAGAAGAATATCAGCTCAAATTAGGATTGCTAATAACATTGGCTGAGCCCAATTTAAAATCACTGACACTTATAGTAACTTAGTCTGACTAATACAAATAAATTTATTTACCTGTTGGGTGAACCTTCTTGTGAAAAAAGGTCTAAAATATTTGTAGTCCAGTTTGGCAAAACCTTTGATTCTGGACTGAAAAAAGTTTACTTCCAATTCTTCCTCCGTTTGTGAAAGATGTTCAGAGTCAATAGTTTGTCCCCATTCCTTAGTTTTGCTTAGAGATATTTCTTTATCCCTTCGCTTTCTTCGACTCTTAACCTTTCGATCTGCTTGTAGAAACTTAAAACACAACAAAAAAATGAAGGTGTTCACTTAAAATAAAAAGTGGCATTTGTATAACACTTTTAAATGATAAGTACAATTTTTTTTTCTAAGTAATTTCAGATTATACTTACCTTCATTAAAGGCATTGTTGATCCACCAAAAATTAATGTTGTAAACAAAACTATAATAAGTGTAGTAGTTATAATCACATGACGAGTTTCATCACTGAACTCCAAATGAAGAGAAAGTGCATATGATATGGCTCCTCTTAAGCCGCTAAACCACATAATGAACATCATTTTTTTGGTAATTTGATGTTCCCTAAATTTATTGACTAGAAATGCCAGAGGGAAAATATTGCATGCTCTTCCTATGAAGCACAACACAATACTCCATATGACTAGTGCAGGCTCAACTCTATGCTTAAAACTAAAAAGTGCCAGGCCGAGATATGCAAAAACACATGTCTCAGCTATGAATGCTAAAGTTCTCATTGTTTGTTGCATTGTAATTTGTGTGACAGTTGAAAGATTAAAATGGGTATAATGTGACATTCCTATACCACAGAACAAAATAGCCATAATTCCTGATAAATGAATTCCTTCAGCCAATGCATAGGGAGCATATGTAAACACTAACATAATACCAAATTCTAAAGATGGATTCTTTCTCAGGTTGACATGCTTTAGAAGCAAAGCACTTACAAGAGCAAATGAAACACCAATTGCTGCAGATGCAAAAAACATCAAACAAAACCTATTTAAACCAGTAAGAACAGCTTCTGAAGAAGACATGTTTGGATTACTTGATTCGAAAATAGAAGTTGTCAAAACTATAGCAATGGCATCATTTAATATGCTTTCTCCAAATACTAACATATTTAAAACAGGATCTACATCCAATGCATGGAAAATTGCAACAGTTGCAACTGGATCAACAGCTGAAATCAGTGAACCAAAAGCAAAACTCTCTACGAAAGACAATTTGTATGCCACTTTGGCCAGTCCTAATAAATATATTCCAGCTCCAATTATAAAAGCTGATATAGCAGTTCCAATTATGGCAAAAACCAATATTGAACCAATGTTGTGGAAAAAATTACCCTTATGCAAATTATAACCTGACTCAAAAATTATTGGAGGTAAAAGAATTAAAAAAAAGGCATTAGGAGAGAAAGCTTCTTCTTTCTTCCAATTTGCAATGTTTTGATTTGACATTAAATTAAGAACCAGACCTATGAGAGCTCCAAGAAGAACAATTACTACACTTTCTGGTAAATACTGAAAATTTGTCTGCAGCATTAAGTGAATTAATAATATACCAAGAGCCAAAACACATAACACAAAAAATATTGACATTGAATTATTGTGTTCATCTTCAAGAGCATGTTTGTCAGGTAATACTGGTTCACTCTGCGGTGTCGACGTGGAAACATTGGTCAAATGCTTAGGAGACGTCGTAGAGGATGATTGCAAAACATTTGAATGCGACATACTGCTGGAACTAATACTTGAACTGGTTGATGAAGAAACCGTCGTGCTGTTTGTTGCATCCCTTTTCTGCCGCTCCAACATAATTCCACTGTTGTCTCCATCATCTACGTTATTTGAATAAAACCCTGCTGACTCTTCGTCTGGCGAGTCATACCAATATTGTGAGTCAAGGTTAGTGAGACCAAAAAGATGTGTATCAGACTGCTCCGCTGCACAGGAGAAACGCAAACAAAACACCAAAAGAAAAATATGTGGCACAGCCATGATAAAAATACTGTTAATCCAAAAATATACAAATAAAATTATGTTACATCAGAAAACATAATTAATTTTTGATATAAGCTTTAAATGTTCTTTTCTTAAAACTGACGTTAGCCATTTTCTTTCACTCGTCTTTCGTGGCAGCAGATTTGACCGTTGCTTAGCAACCACTTTTGTATATATTTTAAATCCGAAATCTTACAGTTGCTTAACGTCTTACAAGTGTATTCACTCTTACTTTCGAATATGCAACTAAAATACCTCCAGACTATTGTTTCAACACAGGTAATAGAATGATTAACGATTAGTATTTTTTTCGCATTGTATTTTTTAGTTCAGAGCAAATGAGTATTGCATTTAAACAAAGTTTTACGGTTTTTAAAGGACCCATCTTCCAAAGTGGTGGGCATATGTTGGTCCCCAAATAATATGAAATTGGCCGTTGCAACAGCCGATCGTGTAATATCACTTTTCGACGATCGTGGAGAAAAAAAGGACAAATTTTCTTTAAAACCCGCTGATTCAAAGGTACCGTTTTGTATTTAATAGGTTGAAACAAATAATGAGTTTGTATGACTCAAACCATTATATTAAGGCAGAAATTGTTTTGTAATTGATCAGTAAAATTTTTTTCCGGATTCTTTGCTGAGTTTTTATTTAATTTTATGGAATGTATTTATTATACTAGGGTTATTAATTATTTTTCCAGTATGGGAAGAAAAGTTTTGATGTTAGGGGTATTGCTTTTTCTCCTGATTCAACAAAAATTGGTGTGGCTCAAACTGACAATATTGTTTATGTGTACAAAATAGGAGAAGAGTGGTAAGTTAGTGCTCAAAAATGTACATCTACATTTTTGGCCTTAGAGAATGTATCATTTTAACATTACTGATGGACCACAATGATACTTGAACCAAGTTATTGCCATTTATTTAAGTAACAAAGATCATTTTAAACCACTGGCAGTCTTCATTTTAGGTTTTTTTTTCGTTTCATTTTATACCATCATTTCATAATTCTTTTTTTTTGTAGTGGTTGAAAGATTGATTTTCATGAAATTTTCCAATTGTAATTATGAAATGAAAAAATTTAAACTTTAATTTTAGGGGTGACAAAAAAAGTGATTTGCAACAAATTTATAGTCACATCATCTGTGACCTGCCTTATTTGGTTGATAGAAGGCCCTTTAATATTTGGCACAGCTGATGGAAAGGTGCGTTTAGGAAATAACAAAACTAACAAAGCTTCAACTTTGTATGCCACTGATTCCTTTGTTGTGTCACTCTCATCAAAGTAGGTTTAAAACATTCATTTTGCTTTGTTATAGTAACTTCATTTAAATATACATACTTATTAATTTGTTTTAGTTTTAGAGGAACTGGTTTTTTGTCAGGTCATGCAGATGGTACAATTGTGAGATACTATGTTAATGATGATTCTTCTATGGATCCTCAGGGTCGTGTTCTTACATGTTCTTCACCACCCTATGCCCTGGCATGGACTCTCAATCATATCTTAGCAGGTGGTTGTGATAAGAAAATCACTGTGTATGAGAAAGATGGGAAGATTTTAAGGATTTTTGATTATGCTAAAGAAGATGAAAAAGAATTTACTATGGCTTGTTGCTCTCCAAGTGGACAAGCTGTGGCATTAGGTAGTTTTGACAGGTACTTTTCAAATTTCAATGTAAAAAATTGACAGTAATGGAACTTGAGTATTGAATGCATGATCAAAAATATTTTTTTCACAGAGTCAGATTGTACACTTGGAACACATCAAAAAATTTATGGGAGGAAAGTGTGAGCAAGGAAATTAAAAATTTGTACACAATTTCTGCTTTAAGTTGGAAAAGGGATGGATCTAGAGTGGCTTGTGGCACTCAATGTGGTGGTGTTTTATTATTTGAATCTGTGTTGAAGTGAGTCATTAGCAAACAGTTTGGTTGTTGTCATTGGCAAATGGTTATGATGGCGTTATGAACGATATTTACCTTATGCTAAGGTGATAGTCTTCTAATTTTATTTTCTGCAGACGGACTGTTTGGAGAAACAAATTCGAGATGACTTATGTGGGGCCAAGTCAAGTACTGGTTAAATCACTGAATGGCCCAGAAAAAGGAACTATTTTGAAATCTCAGTTTGGCTATGAGATAGATGACGTTCGCATAATGGGAAAAGACCGGTATCTGGTAGCTCGAACCCCTCACACGATTCTTTTGGGTAAAATTATCAGGCAACATATAAAAAGATTTTCAATGTTAAATGATAGCTTGTTTATCTTTTGTTATCATGTCTTCAGGCGATTTGCAAAGGAATCTAGTGAGCGAAATCCTATGGCCCAATTCAGGAAGAAACGAGAAATTCTATTTTGACAACGCCAATGTTTGCTTGATATTCAACGTTGGAGAGTTAACCTTAGTGGAATATGGAGAAAATGAAATCTTGGGATCAGTCAGAACGGAATTCATGAACCCTCACTTGATAAGCGTTAGATTGAACGAAAGACGAAGTTCAAGTAATTCTGAAGAAAATAAGAAGCTCGCCTATCTTCTGGATTTGAAAACTATTTGCGTGATTGATTTGACTTACAGCGTGACCGTTGCCCTAGTGAGCCACGATGCCAAGGTGGATTGGTTGGAATTAAGCGAAACCGGTCACAAATTACTCTTTAGAGACAAGAAACAAAGATTAATGCTTCTAGATTCTGGTTCTGGGAGAAAAGAAGCCATTCTAACGAACTGCACTTTTGTCCAGGTAAGATTCAAACGGTACTTTGAGCTAGCAAGGGATTTGACCAGATCCATAATTACTTTAATAAAAATTTAATTTTCTAGTGGGTTCCTGGAAGTGATGTTGTCGTCGCTCAATCTCTCAACAATCTCTGCATCTGGTATAATATAGACACCCCCGAGAGAGTTACGCTGTTTCCCATAAAAGGCGAAGTAGTAGACGTTGTTCGTAGCGATGGTAAAACCGAAGCCATCGTCCAAGATGGAATCCACCAACTGGGTTACGAATTAGACGAAGGATTAGTCGAGTTCGGAACAGCTATTCACGATAAAGATTTGGGACGTGCAGTCATGTTTTTAGAAAATTTGGGAGACAGACCTGAAACTGAGGGAATGTGGAGCAATCTTGCTGGAATAGCCATTGGGTCTCAAAATTTGAAAGTGGCAGAAAGGTGTTTTGCGGCGTTGGGAGACATAGCGAGAACTCATTTTTTGAAAGAAACTATTCGGATTGGAGAAGAATTCTCGAAGCAAAACGATAGAGATTTTTTGGCTTGTCCAGAAGTTTGGATTCGAATGGCGGTTTTAAATAAACAATTAAAAACAGCGGAGCAGATTTACTTGGAACAAAACGATATCGACAAAGCAATGGAAATGTATCAAAAATTTCACAAATGGGAAGAAGCTTTGGAATTAGCTCAATCAAAGGGACACGCAAGCAGGGAACAGCTCCGCGAGAAACACATAAAATGGTTGTTACAGAGCCATCAAGAAGAGAAGGTGGGCCATTTAAAAGAGAAGGAGGGAGACCATTTAAGCGCTCTCAATTTTTACTTGAACGCCAAACAACCTGGTAGAGCTTTTAGACTGTTACATAATTACAGCTACCTTATAGAAAATGAAGAAATAGTCAACAAGACAATATCCAGCTTGATAGAAAACGACATGTTCGAACAAGCGGGTTTGTTGTACGAGAAGTTAAATAATCTTGAAAAGGCTTTGGAGTGTTACAGAAAAGGAAACGCGTTTGGTAAGGCTGTGGATTTGGCCAAACGTTTTGCCCCGAATCAAATAAAGAATTTAGAGGAGCAATGGGGGGATTGGCTCTCAGAGTCGAAACAATTGGATGCGGCCATTAATCACTATGTCGAAGCGGGGAAAACCGTGAAAGCTCTCGAAGCTGCTGTCAGTGCGAGACAGTGGAAGAAAGCCGTGCAAATAATTCAGGTAATCGACAGCACTGAGTCGGTTCTGCCCTACTACCGGATAATAGGGGAACATTTTCTAAATGTAAAGGACCTTCAAACAGCTGAGAATATGCTTTTGAAATGTGGTATGTATAGAGAAGTGATTGACATGTACAATAGTGCAGGTAAGTGGGGACTTTAGACTGTTATCATGATGTGATTCAACCTAAATGAGCAGACCTTTAAAGAATCGTCTTTTTCAATTTCAGGAGAATGGGACAAAGCACACAAAATAGCCAGTGAATATTTGGACAGCGACGATGTATTAGCAATGTACTTAGCTCAAGCTCAGTCTCTAGAAAATACTGGGAAATTGAAAGAAGCAGAAAAGTTATTCGTATCAATCTCGAAGCCTGACATGGCAATATCTATGTATAAAAAAAATTGTCAGTACGATAACATGATACGTTTAGTTAAAGTCTACCACCCAGAGCTTGTCACAATAACACACAAGCATCTTGCTCAAGAGTTAGAAGCCGGAAAACAGTATAAATTAGCCGAACACCATTACACTTTAGCAAAGGAGTGGAAGGCGGCTGTTAATATGTATCGGTTAGCAGAAATGTGGGATGAAGCATACAGGGTAGCCAAATTAAATGGAGGATCGGAAGCGGGGCAGCAGGTTGTCTTCGTTTGGGCGAAGAATTTAGGAGGTGATGCGGCTGTGAAATTATTAAACAGGTTTAACGCTCTTGAATCCTGCATCGACTACTGCTGCGAAAGTTATCAGGTTTGATTTGAGATCGAGAGCTTTTAGAAAGTTTGTAACTTATTTGTGTTCGCAACTGCAGCTTTTAATATTTCAGTTTGAGTTTGCTTTTGAGCTTGCTAAACTTGCCATGGCCAGCAAACTACCATCGATTCATTACAAATACGCCATGGCATTAGAAGATGAAGGGAAATTTTCCGAAGCAGAAGAACATTTTGTAAAAGCTGGAAAGCCCAAAGAAGCCATTTCTATGTACATTCACGCCAAAGAGTGGGAGAAAGCAGAACAAGTAGCAGAAAAACACGACCAAAACAGCTTGCAGGACGTTCTGTTGGCACAGGCCAAAGACGTGATGGAAGGAGGGAACACGTCGAAAATAGAAAGTCTGTTGCTTAGAGCGGAGAAACCTGATGTGCTTGTAAAATATTATCAAGATAACGAAATGTGGGTGGATGCGCTAAGAATTTGCAAAGAGTATTTACCTTCTAAACTGCCAGCTTTGCAGAACATGTATGACAGACAGGTGGGCAATAAAGGTAAGAGGTTATTGAAAGTGGAACACCAAAACTCCCCAAATCTCTCCTTATAACGATACCAGTCGTGTTCCTGAAACCTTACGCCATGATAGAAGATAGAGTAAAAGAGGACACAATCGTCGAGGCGGTAGTTTTAAAAAAGTTAATGTAAAAAATTTTAGGTACCCGAGACATCACATCGATATTAGGACAGGCCCGAGAATGGGAACAGAATGGTCAGTTTAAACAGGCCATTCAGTGCTACTTGAAAATTGGCACATTAACGTCCGATAGAGAAACTGTGATCAATGCTCTGTTGAAGGCTGGAGACTTGACCTCTAAATTTGCTGACGGTGATGACGCCATCATTATCAGCAGAAGTTTGTGTCCAAAATTAATTGAATTAAAGCAGTATGGAAGTGCAGCTCAGCTGTACATGGCCTGTGATTTGATCAAAGATGCAATCGACGCTTTTATCAGAGGTAATGAATGGAGTAAAGCAAGAAAAATCGCGAGAGATTACGAGCCAGGGCTGGAAATGTATGTCGAAAATAGGTGAGTTTCTTGCTTTCCGAAGATTCGAGTCGAGTGTTTTGGCCGACCGGGTGACACCTAAAAAATTTTCAAATTTTCAGATATAAAGAACATTTAACCGCTGTGGGTGACGTTGACCAACTAGCCGATGTCGACGCTACAGCCGCATTAGATCTGCTGGCGCGTCAGGGTTCGTGGCATCAGTGCTTCGAAACCGCAAAGCCATATGGCTTGCACGTGTTGCACAAATACGTGGCAATACATGCGACACAACTCATAAAGGAAGGAAACACTCTCGATGCTCTGGCCTTGTACAACAAGTACGAAACTCCGGCCTTTCCTCAGAATTACAATATTTACAAAAGGATTTCCAACGACTTGTTTGGAATGCTGGGAATGAACGGACCGGAAGCCTACGAACGTTGGGCACAACTTAGGAACGTGTTGTTCAATTTAACGGAAAACATTCGTCATTCACACGAGGCCAATTCGGCGACTCAGAACGAATTTGAAACTCTTTTGGCCATATCGCATTATTACGCAGCTAGATCTGCGTACAAAGGAATGAAAAAACCTTCAAGGCTTAGCCACAAAGATTTCCATTGCATTGCTCAGATATACAGATGTGATACCCCCAGACAAGGCGTTTTACGAGGCGGGCATTGACACTAGGGTAAGCTTTCTGTTAAAAAAAAAAGCAGTAATTTCCTCAAACTTGTGCCCCTAATAAAACTCTAAAAATTACTCTGAATGGTCAAAACCGCTGTTTTCTAGCAAGTGTTTCCCTTTCTTTTTTTAGGCCGTGGGCAGAGATAACGAAGCTTTCGTGTTTCTAAATCATTATTTAGACATTTGCGAAGCCATTGAAGAGGGAAATTCAGAGCTAATAGATGCAAACGATTTTTCGGCAACTGATTTCCCCCTTAGAAGTTCCATTGCCAGCGAGTCAAGCCATCGATTCCGTTCAACGAGAGGAAGTCAAAGACTGGGTGCTGTCCGTGTCCATGGATCAAAGAATCGATCAGGTTCGTAATCAAAAAAGGGAATTCATCAGATTAGCATTCGACAACTCAAATCTCCTGTTTGAAATTGTTTTTTTTAGGTTTTGCCTCTAGACGAAAGGAATTTATACGAGTCATGCTTAACCTCCATGAATTTCACTGAAGCAGCTGCTTTGCCATGTGTGGTAACCGGTTATCCAGTGCTTACGACTAGAGGTAGAATTCCAGTCGAGTTTAAAAATCCCGGGGAAGGCGGCTAATAGAGACGACTGGAACACTCTTATGATGACGGCGAAAACTTCAATGGGATCTCACCTAAACGATGTAATCAAATTTTTAAACGAGTGGTGTGGCAACGTTCCTAGTTTGAGCTTCTAAAAGGCCGATATTGAACCCGGGCTGTTTTTTACCACCGCAAATTCTTCAAACAGAATCTGGGAACGAAATCGCTGGCTTGACGCTCGGAGATTTACTTGCAGGTTTAAATCTTTTATATTGCAATTCTACTGTTCCTAGCACTTCTTAGCATTTCTTTCTCCAGTCAAACAATGCGGATTTTTAAGATGTAGTACCTTTGAAACGATTAGCTGATTGTGTAGAATTCGAACACCTGTCGTTAATTTCTGCGTTCCCAGTGGTTCATGATTTTTACCTAGCAACCACATATATTTGTGCAAAGGAAGAATCAGTTTTGTAACATTACATACTTTTCTTATTAACTTTCCTCACACAGGTAAATAATTAGCTACACCACCTAGACCTACATCAAGAGGTTTTTCATTATCCATACTCGATCCGAAACACTTTTAATTTCGCCCTTACTACATCGTATTTCCCTGCATGTGCTACTGAATAAAGTTCTGCGAGTCGAAGAAAGCTCAAATACTGAAATCATTTCATTGTGTAGGTTTAAACCAGTGAATAAACGGTATATCTAGGGAATAGACTAGCGTCTTACGCACAGGAATTGGATAAATGGATGTGACATGAGGTACAATCTATAGAGTTAGGTGAGATATAGTAGAGAGTAAGAAAAGAGAAGACGCAACGTAGAAGATAAAACTCGAAGAGAGAATAAAGGAAATAAAAGGAGGCATAAAGATAGTGATATCAAGGGATATAATGGAATAGAGAGAAAAGGAAGAGGAAAAGAAAAACAGGGCAGAGAGAGGGGGAGAGAAGAAAAGGAAAGTAGTACTGTATTAACAGTAGATTTACCAGCTTTTTTAATATACCTATTTCTACCAAACCAGTCAAAATGACTGGTATGTAAGAAAAAATGCTAATTGTGGCTTCCAGTCTTTCTTCACTCTTAAAAATTGACAAAAAAAGGTTAAACTATATTAATTGTAACATATAAATGACATTTTCACTTAATAATTAATGTAATTTATACTGTAGATATTGTCAAATAACAAAACATTTAATTATTTACAATTTTTACATATGTAGACTTTCTGTTTGTACACTTTCCGCATACACCTTTTTGGATGTATTACAAATATTTATGGCCTTATTGTTATTATACAATCCTATTTGACACCATTTGCCAACAGAAATAGCGCCACTTATACTTCGTATATTAGTTTACTATATTCTGAAGAAAGTTCTTCTGCTAATTGAAACTGAGTCTTTCCGCGAGATATTTTCTCCGGCTGTTTTTCTGTACAAAATCCAGCTGTTTATTCCAGCTAAATCTAAAATATTAAAAAACACTTGAAGTAGCCACCTTCCGGAACCTAATTTCATTTTATATTTTCGCGCCATTTGATCACTGACATCGACGCCAAATTTAGTGTTATTATAAAATAGATGGTTTTGGGTAATTTCTTAGCATCTCTACTATATTTAACGTGTTTATGTCTTGTACTTAGTATAAGTACTTTTTGTACTTGTACTAAGTGTTTTTGTCCTTACAAACGGTGAGTGTGCATCCGTTGGATTGGTAGGACAACGTTGAGAAACGTGCCATTCTGTCTTTTTTCAGTAGGCAATTTTTCGGCACTTCCCTCTTGTTTGCACATATTGTCCCAACCAATAAAGTGTTTTTAGATGTTAATTTCAAAGCCAAAGGAATACTTGTAAAAAAATTGTGGGTTGTTACAGTTCTACTTTTCATTGTATATGGTTCAGGAAATTTCGTTACGACAAATTCGCTTACGGATGTAGATGCATTTCGAATCTCGTCTTTTCCTAAATACAGAAAGCCATTTACCACATATTTAGTTTCAACATCAGATGCCAGCCAAAATTTTATGCCAAATTTGTAAGGTTTGTTTGACATATACTGGGTAATTCTGCATCTGGCCTTTGTTGGAAAAAGTTTCTCATCCACCATAATATAAGCTTCCGGCTTGGAGCAATTTTGACAATTTTCAATAGATTTGCCCCAAACTGCTGATACAAAAGCGAATTTGTCTGTTTGCTCCTCTGATTTTTGTCAAAACGAATTTATCGCAAAATCTCAGTAACATCATGTCTACTCATTGTGACGGTGGAAAATGCTGGTCCCCACTCGTTTTTCCACAAATATTAAAGTCTCAAAGTATTTCCTTCGTACGTATGGGTGCTATAATATGTGCTGCATAGGTCTCATGATTGCCCCAAATCATGCGTTATTCCATAGAAAAATCATCCATTTCTTCGCAGAAACATGCACCCGTCATTTTGACTGGTGCTGGTATAAATAGTAGTAACAAAAAATATATGGGTAACTAATATATATACAGTAACATTTAGTTCATAAAATGTTCTCTCTACTTATACCTTTAAAAGTCATAACATCAATTCGGAAATCAAATATTACATGTAGTAGGAATTTTGAATCGAAATAGCACGACCAGTCAAAATGACTGGTCTGGTAAATCTAGTGTTAATAAAGTGGTTGGGAAGTAATAGTTTGAAGATACAAAAGTGAGAGGAAGAAGCGGAAGAAGGGAGGGAGTAGAGTATAGTACAGTAAGAGGAGCGTGTTATGGAGTCGAGTGGTTTATGCCTTGAGGCGTTGTTGGACGTATGGTTCGTCAAGAAGGATTGGGATGAATCGAGAGTCGGGAGGAGTACTTGAGAGAAAATCTGCAAATTTCCTCCTTTACGGTGGGAATCGCCAGATGATGTAGTTAGGAACGAACCATGGAACATTTATCATGATTCGTAGGGTTTTGTACTGTAGTCATTAATGACTGAACAAGTTTTTACTATTAATTGGTCCATGGGTCAAAAAGTTTTGGAAACACTGGTTAAAAACAAAGGGAAAGGTTCTCGAGGAAGCCCGTTAAGTGCGACATCCACCTTCGTGGAGCCGCGCTGGGGCAGGTGGAGAAGTTCAAGTACCTTGGGGTCTGGTTCACAAGTGATGGCAGGACAGACGCAGAGATCGCGTCGCGGATCGCTCAGGCTGGCGCAGTGATGCAACAGTTGGGGGTCCGTAGTGAGGAGGGCTGGGCTGAGCACCCAGGCAAAGCTCAGCATCTTCCGCTCCGTTTATGTTCCTGTCCTCACTTGTGGTCATGAGGTGTGGGTGATGACCGAAAGGATCAGATCCCGGGTACAAGCGGCCGAAATGAGGTCGAGCGGTGGCTGGTGTGTCGAGGCTGGATAGGTGTCGTAACACAGCCATTCGCGAGGAGCTCCAGGTCGAGCCGCTTCTTCTCCGGATCGAGAGATCCATCCTCCGATGGTTTGGGCACGTGCAGAGGCTCCCTCAGAACGTCTGGTTCGTCGGGTCCTGTCGGAGTGCCCGGGAGGAAAGCGACCCCGTGGCCGTCCGCGGCAGGGGTGGCTCAGGAGGGTGAAGGCCTTAGCCGAATCCCGCCTGATAACCCCGGGTTCTCTGACGTCAATAGCGGAAGATCGTGCCAGCTGGAAGTCTTTGATTGCTTCCCTCACCCCGTGACCCTAACGGATAAGCGGGTCCATGAAAAGAAAAGAAAAGAAAGAAAACCAAAGGGAATTAATTGCTATCATTTATAATTTATAACCATACTTATAATCAATAATAAGTTACGTAATAGCTGTTTTTCGTTAAATGCTGCACACATTTCATTGAGAACACATTCTCGGCTAAGCAATTTTCTTTTCCAGACGATTTTTTCAAATTTAGACATTAAATATTTATCTAACTATTCTATACATAAATTCAAATTTACGTAAAACCTATTTACATATCTCAAAATAATAAAAATTCATATAAAAAGTCGGAACTCAACAAATCAAAGTCAACAAAACAAGAGACAGAACTGAATAAGGCAATTTATCAATTTAATTGCTAGCTTTAAGGCAATTGAGTGTGTGATCATTTTCATTAACTCCTCCGTCTCGTCGCTGAAGTGATAAAAACGATGTCTTTCAGAATATGTGATGATTATAATGTATATTTTTACCGTGTATAAACTTGTAAATATTTAGACACAGAGAGAAGAACTCAAATCGCTATATCTCGTTAATTTACGAACCTTTTAAAATCATAAATGCCATTCGTTAATCTTTTTCCAAAACATTTTGACACGTTGGTGATAGATGACGGGTTAACTCGTCATTGCTCTTATATACATGGCAGACCATTTGGTTTTCCCAGTCAAATTTCTCGGAAACGATGGCAGCTACCAAAAAATTTTTTTGGCAAAGTTGCTGCAAGAGGGACGATCTTGAACGGTGGGTTAAGGTCAAATCAAGGTCAACTTTGGTTTTTTAAATGGCAACCCTGATCACAGATTCAGAAATGGCAAAAAATTCTACGTTCAAAAGACGTAACGCAGTCGTTGTCTATCTAGATGACACCAAAGTTGCATGCAAAAACATACCACACTGTTACAGTATGTGTTACTAAGGACAGTGAATAATTTTCACAAAAGAGTAGAATTATCCATTCAACGAGATAGAAATGTTTTTGAGCATTTATTGTGACTTGTTTTTCCCTTTAATTAACAATTGATTAGTTTAGAAATTAAATGCAAGTAAATTATCGAAATTATAAGAGTTTTGACCTATCTTTGGTCTCATTAGGTTTTCATTTTAAAAACTGAACTTGACCTCGTTTAATCTTGATGTTGAAAGGTGCGATCAAGGTCATCACGATTCGTCCCTTTTGCAATCGAGCAACTCTTTCAAAAAATTTTTCGCTAACTGCCATAGTTTCCGAGAAATTTGATTGCGAAAATTAAAATGGTCCACCCTGTATTATTCAATTTTTGAAACCTATGGCGATTTAGTGTACTCCAAAACCATCGGGTTTAATCGTGTTGGCTTTATAATAAATATAATATATTAGTAACTGAATAATGTCAACCATGACGATGCAGAAAGTTTCAATGATTTATACACGGATACTTTATCTCGTCGTCCGAGTGGTTCCAAACTTAACTATAATTTGAAACAAATATGTCACTGAAAATATGTATGAAATCACTGGCGTTAAAACAGTTCCAACTACAAATTGTAGAGTGTAGTGTTGAAAAGAAAAGCGCAGGGGAAGCGAGATATGTCTGCAAAATCTGTTGTGTACCATTAAGAAAAGGTGTTTGCTATACAATAATGTTATGTATACTTTAGTGGCTACTCTCTGTTAAACTAAATATAATATATAAAATTTTTTCCTTTTCATCAGCCACGTAATTGATATTTTTAAACGGTCACCCAACACTGTAAAACACGATACGGACAAAACGAGCCAAATTTTACATAACGGGTTTTGCAGTGTTGGGTGACCGTTTAAAGATATCAATTACGTGGCTGATGAAAAGGAAAAAATTTTTATATAGCTCAAGGATTGGCATACAGTTAATCACACCAAATGACAATTTTAAAAGCTATATAAAAAAATATTTTCCGAATTTCATTTCATTACAGTATAAATAAAATTTATTGGATTTTATTTTTAATAGAATGTTTTACTCTACTTCCATATTCAGTTATAATATAATAGCCGGTGACATTACATTGTTTCAGTATAAAATTCCCGATCGGCAAAGTGTGAAAGAAAATATTTCTTCATTCAAATTTTGCGTTGATAGAAAACTTGTCTCAGACAACACAAAACTGAGCGGGTTGGACTAGCCGTTATTCAAGAAAAAGCGTCTGTGTTCGAGAAACTTATCCAAGGCTCCTAGATCTTTGCATAACGTTTTAAAGTCAATATGAAGTAATTTCAATAATTAATTTTAGAATCCCTGACAGTGTAATGAAGACTTTTGAACCATACTAAACTAGTACTGGTAAAATCTAACACCAAGCTAAGGGTGAATCCATCATTCATTAAAAAAACACCAAACAGCCTACAAATATATCTCGTATAACTGAGTATATACACAAAAAGCATTGGATATATGGCTTGCCAACTGAAGTTTAGTGTTTCTTTTCATAAAACGAAAAAAAACTTTCCAAATACAATTTCAAACGTGGAAATATTATTTTACATATAATTTAAAAAGTTTTAAATTAAGGCAGAAATTACTTTTCAAAACAAATTCTTATTAAATTTGTCAGTTTTTAAAACATGATTTTTTAAAGAAGTATTTAGAATACTTCGCCGTACCAAGTTTCGATTTGTCGAAGCTTCCTCGCATTTCAGAGTGAAGTAACAAGTAGCCTTCTCCTCTTAAATTATAAATCTATTTAGAAATAATTTAAATACCTCCGATTCTTAAATTATACAGTAATTGTCGTCATGCTTCACACTTTTCCAATCCATTTATATTGTGCCCCCTCTAATTGGTTTCTTAAAAATTATTCATAAACAATTCGACATTTAAGAATTGAAATTGAAAAGATCTCCAGCAGAGGGTAAAGGAGCAAGTCCGCCTGTCACGTCTGGTAACTGAGTTAGATCTGGTAGATTTTGAAGGTGGGATCTCACTTCTTGTCTCACTTGGTGGACTTTTTGAAGCTTTTCTTGATATTCCTACAAAGAAAACTCCAATATAATTGAATCGATTCTTCAGGCATTTATTAGCTTCATATTTGATGTGTAAATAGACAACTTACTTCTAATCTTTGTTTGGCATGATTTAATAATTCGTTTTGTGACTCTGTAAAATCTCTTAACATGGCCATTACTTTTTTTCTGTCCTCCAATTCATTGGCTAATCTACTGTTGTAGTCGCTAAGCAGTAAAACGGCTGCATTTACTTGTTGGGCAAGCTCTTCAGCTGCAGCTCTATCTTGAAGTTTTATCAAGAGACTTGCATCGGATACTTCTGGAGGTAATGAAGCAATTGCTTCTCGAACAGCCACATCACTAGATGCAGAATTCTCTAAATCCTAAAAATCAAGAGTTCGACACCAAGAACTATTGTTAATTAATGGTATTATAAATTTATTTATATTGTTAAAATACCTCATACATATACTATGGTAAAAGTGGTAAACCCGGTGAATACAATACCCAATGATTAATCATAATCACCAACTAAGCTTGATAAATGTGACTGAATATCTCACACTTACTGTCTACTTTATACAATCTCCAACTCACAATGGGGATTTTAACAAAAGACCTGATAACAGTCTAGTAAGCCAAGCAGCTGGGGTCACAAGTAAAAGTCTACAACTTCCTAATTAGAGGCAGCAAATACTTGAAATGAAGAAATAAAAGAAGCCAAGCATCTACACATCTTTTATTAAATATTTTATTGGAGTTTATAAACTAACCATTAAATGTGATAAATAGTTAGTAATTTGTCACATTTACCTAGCTTGGGGATTACGAATAGTCTATGGAAACTATATACTCCCTATTCATCACTTTTTCATAACTTATTCATTGCCAGCCAAAACAGATTATTGATTTTCATTTGTTTTGCTTATGTTCCTTAGAGTGGTCTCAAACTTTTGGACAACAGTGTACATAATAATAATAATAATTATAAATGATCGCCTTTCGGCATTACATAATTCACATTTAACAAATATTGTTCATTCACACTGCCAATACCTCACTCCGTTGCATCTTTTTGGGCTTCTTTTTTCATCATTTTCCCCTTAGAATGTCTTTGCAGGTACAGGGAGAGTCCTGCTTCTATCAGATTTTTATATCTTTCATTACATTTTGGTTTTTGTATTTTGCTATACTGCTCTTGTCTTTGGGCCTCTCTGCTCCTTCTCACCAGCTGTTCTACCACATTTTCTCCACTTTCTGATCTCCTCTTCAATTCGATGATTGACCAACCGTTCGCATCTTGGTATTTCCTACGGCTTTTTTCCCAGCCTGTTGCTTCTTGGTTTCTCTATTTCAACCATACATTCCTTTAGCAGGCTGTTGTCTCCTCTCCTTATTTTCTCTTCAAATTTAGTCGCTCTCTTTCCTGTCTCTATGCATACCTTGTCTCTTTTGCATTCCTCGAAAACAATATATCCTGGAGCCATGGGATCCACTCCCAGAGTCCACTTGAGGTACCTTTCGTGGATTCCTTCCGATTGTCTGTGTTCTTGCCTCCCCAAACTTCTGCTGAGTAGGTTATCACGCTTTTCACCAGAGAGTCAAACATGTAGCATCTTTGTTCAAAATTCCCTGGGAACAGACGTTCCCCAATGCTCCATGTGCTCTTCATACTTATGACCGCCCTTCTGGCAACTTCTCTTATATGATTCTCAAAGCCTCCATTCTTTTGGTGGTTCCTAGATACTTGAAACTTTCTGTTTCTTCTATTTCTCTTCCTTTCCACATCCATTTCGTTCATTCTTTCTTTCTTCTTCGCTTTTTGAAAACTAATACCTTAGATTTGTCCGCGTTGAGTTCTAATTTTTTTCTGTCTGTATACTTTTCTAATCTTTTAATCATTTCCATCATTTCTTTTTCTTTCTTCGCCAAGATCAGCACATCATCTGCATATGCTAACGACCATATTTTTCTTTTTCCTATCACTATTCCCCCCGTCTGGGGCGTAAAGGCACAATGAAGCGACTCTAATGTCCTCTCTTGTGCAAGTGTCATCCTCACCTTCTCGTGGCGCGCCCTGTTACCACAGAAGAGGCTCTGGCGACCGAGTATTGGCGGGATAACCATAGAACAAGGAGGATTGTAGGAAATGACGTCCCCACCACTACAAGACCTTAGTGGGAGCCAGTGTCGGGGCTCGAAGGTGGCAACCCCACCGCGACACCTGCTGTGGGCTAATAACCCGCAACACCCTAAATTCCATTTATTAAAGAAACCCAACGGAGTACAACCCGGACGGATACCAAAATGACGACGACTTTTGGCTTGAAAAAGGACACGACCATTGGATATTGGAATGCAAGGACATTATACCAAGTCGGCAAAATGAAACAACTCCCCGCTGAAGCCGAAAGGTATAAAATTGATATACTCGGAGTTAGTGAAGTACGATGGAATGAATTCGGGGGAAATCATAACACAAAAGGGCCAGACATTCATCTACTCTGGAAAACCCAATGCAAATGACCCACACACGGAAGGAGTTTGGTTACTCATGAACAAACGAGCAGGAAGGTGCCTAATAGACTGGCAACCGGTGTCATCAAGAATTATCTATGCACGTTTTAAAGGAAAAATCAGAAATGTCTCCATTCTTCAATGCTATGCTCCCACGGAAGACGCAGAGGAAAATGCGAAAGAAAGATTCTACGGTGAACCAAGAAACCATTAATACGATCAAGAAAAAGGACATTTTGATCGTCATGGGAGATTTTAATGCGAAGGTCGGTTCAGGCCTAGAATATGTTATGGGGCGCCACGGCCTGGGCACTGTTAACAAAAACGGAGAATTGCTGATAGATATCTGCGCAAACAACGATCTAGTCATCGGTGGCACAACTTTTCCCCACAAAGGCCACAAGGTTTCATGGGTCTCACCAGACTCAAGGACACAGAATCAAATCGACCATCTTGCCATAAGCAAAAAAAGGAGAAAATCTCTTCTGAACGTGAGAAACAAAAGAGGAGGGGACATAGGCAGCGACCACCATCTGATGATAGCACGAATAAGAGTAAAAATAGCGGCTCCCAGGAAAAGAACAGAAGCAAGGCACAAAAAATACGACGTAGTGAAACTCCAAAACGAACAAACCCGCCAAAATTTCACATTAGAACTGAAGAACAGATTCGAGGAATTATCGTATGTGCAAGACGATGTGGAAGAACACTGGACAAAAATCAAGAACGTGCTCACAAATACAGCAGAAACAGTGTTAGGCTTCAAAAACCGTCTCAAACAGGACTGGATGTCAGAAGCAACCTGGGAACTTATAGAAAAAAGAAGAGAACTGTAAAACAAGTTAAACAACTGCAGAACTCGAAACCAGAAAGTCCTAGTACACAAAGAATACACATCAAAAGACAAAGAAGTGAAGAAGAGCGCAAGGACCGATAAAAAGAAATGGTTTTCAGACCTCGCCGAGAAAGCGAAGACCGCAGCAGAAACAGGGAGATCGAAAGACCTGTACAACATCACAAGGTTACTCTCAAAGAAGAAAAATACTTAGAGCCGACCAGTAAGGGACAAACAGAGAACCCTTATTACAAACGAGGCAGCACAACTCGAAAGATGGCGTGAACACTTTCTAAACGTACTAAACAGGGACGAACAAGGAAGTGTTGAAGATAACCATGCTGATGAACCGCAACAGGACGACGAAGAGCAAAGGAAAGCAGGAAGAAATGAAATCAACACCGATGTACCCTCAATAGAAGAAATAAAGAAAGCAGTGAAAGAACTCAAGAGGGGAAAGACCCCCGGTATTGACAACGTGCCACCCGAAATTTTGCTGGCCGACCCAGTTGCTGCAACTAACATCTTACATCCACTTTTCACCAAAATTTGGCAATCAAACACCCTGCCCCAAGAATGGAAGGAAGGCATTCTCATAAAGCTGCCCAAAAAGAGAGACACCACACACTGCCGGAATTGGCGAGGCATTACTCTTCTCTGCATACCCAGTAAAGTCCTAATGAAGATTACCTTGAATCGAATACGAACTCGTGTAGAGTCTGTACTGAGGAGAGAACAGGCCGGATTTCGAAGACATCGTTCATGTGTTGATCAGATAAACACCCTACGCATCATCATAGAACAGTCAAACGAATTCATCGCACAACTACACCTGTGCTTCATAGCCTTCGACTCAATAAAAAGAGAAAACATGTGGAAGACCCTAAAAAAGTGTGGCATACCGGAGAAGATTATAGACCTCATACAAAGCTCCTACAACAACTACAACTGCAGAGCAGCACACGGAGGACAAACAACAGAACCTTTTCCTGTAAGATCTGGAGTGAGACAGGGATGCATACTGTCGCCAACAATCTTTCTGCTAGTGCTTGACGAAGTAATGGAAAGAGCAACAGAAGGGAAAAAGAGGGGCATACAATGGAGTCTCACCAGTCACCTCGAAGACCTCAATTTTGCAGACGACATCTGTCTACTATCCCACAGACACACAGACCTCGAAGAAAAGCTGCGAGATGTAGAAATAGCAGCAAAGGAAGTTGGCCTGAAGATCAATGCCACAAAGACCAAGGCCTTACGAATTAATGCAAAAGAGAAAAGAAGGCTGACAGTGAACAATGAAGAAATAGAGGAAGTAAGAGAGTTCACATACTTGGGAAGCGTGATAACCGGCGATGGAGGAGCAGCTGCGGACGTTAAAACAAGAATTCGCAAGGCGAACGCAGCGTTCGTGCAGTTGTCAGCCGTTTGGAAATCACGTCACATCTCCAGAAAAACCAAACTTAGAATTTTTAAATCCAGCGTCGAGTCAGTCCTCTTGTATGGTTGTGAATCGTGGAAGGTCACCCCGGACCTCACAAATAGCCTACAGACCTTCTTAAACCGGTGCCTTAGGCGAATACTAAAAATATTTTGGCCTAAGATCATAACCAATAAAGACCTATTGAACATCACACAGGAAGAAAGAATAGACACTCACATCCGGAGGCGGAAATGGAAGTGGATTGGCCACACCTTAAGAAAAGATCAAACGGCGATAGAGAGACAAGCGCTCAAATGGAACCCCCAAGGGAAAAGGAAAAGGGGTAGACCTAAGGCATCGTGGAGAAGGTCTGTGGAACAGGAGGCGAACGGGAAGTCCTGGGGAGAGCTGAAGGCACTCGCTCAAAACAGGGTACGTTGGCGAAACTTCGTTGAGGCCCTATGCTCTGAGAAAGAGTGAAAGGAATAAGTAAGTAAGATTCCCCCGTCTTGTCCTTTTCTGAAGACCTCTTCTAGATCTGCTAAATATAGGAAGAACAGCGTTGGGCTCAAGGGGCAGCCTTGTCTTAGTCCTTTTTGGGTCCAGAATTCATGTTCACCAGATGTTTCTTTTTCCTCTATCTTTACCGAGCATATAGTTTCCCTGTATATTTCCTTTATGGATTTTCATCTTTTCCATTATTTTTCACAGTTTGTCTCTGTCCACTTTATCAAAGGCTGCCTTGAAATCTACAAAGAATGCTACGAGGTGACCACCTTTTTCTTTGATGCATTTGTTTATGTCCGTGCTCAGAATGTAGATGGACAACAGTATGTATATACTATTAACAATTTATGCCCCACAATATAGGACCCATTAAGTAAATGAAATTATTACTAGCAACAAACAAAAATTAATAACAAACCATAAGTGCCTGAATGATTTCTTCAGGTTCTGGTGGATCTCCAGGTGGTGTTCTGGGTGAAAGTGTGACATGAACCTCTTTAACTCCATCAACTTCAATTTCAGTCTCAGTTTCCGATCTCTTTCTATCCCTCACACTGACTGGTGAATAATTTTCTTTTCTGTGCTTTTTCTTATCATCATCATTTGTTTTTGGGGGCAGGCTCAATTAGTGAGTCTAAAAATATAAAACATGTTTGGGGCAATTAAAAAATTGTTAAATAATAAGGTGAAAATGTAAAACAAATATAATGGGTCAATTCCTAATCAGTAAGTAAACTAAATGAAATTAAAAGCAAAGAAAATTACTGATAGGAAACATTTTAAGCTTTAAATTATCAGCATTTTAAAACTAAATAATTATAAAACTTTTTAATCACCTAAAGCTCTCTTGAATTCAGCTATTTGTTTGGGCTCATAAACTCCACGCTCTTCCCAGATATTTAACACTCTTTCTAGGTTTTTTCGTGACTTTTCATCAAAATTTTCCAATGTCGAGACATGTTCAAAAGCCTTAGGAAGTATGTTACCAAACTCTTTCCCATATTCTGGACCCTTTTTCTTGCTGTTCTGAATTACATCATTAGCTAAATAAATGAATGTAATCTTGCGTTTTTCTGAGGCTATAATAAAACCAAAATAATATTTTAATTTAATAAATTCTTGGTACTATAACGGTTAAAAAAAAAGTTTTTGGTAGGTAAAGACCTAAACAAATTCAACAATATAGCTTTATCAAACACAAAATAACTTTTTCCTGTCAATTAAAATAACTGCGCTCGGTTCAATGTAATAAAAGCTGTGATTTCTTCATTCATGCTTCGTTATTTCCAACAAATTTCCAATTTATTGTTAGAGAAAATGCATTTTAAAAAATACAGCAATAAGTCTTGGTTATCATGACGTTAGAAAATGTTATTTACCTTTAATTAGTTCTTTGAACCAAACTTTTACTATGGCTGCATGATGTTTGCGATGATGTATTAACCACAACGAAAGAGTTTGAATGCTTTGTTGGGAAGGATTTAAATCAGCTAATTTTTTAACCAGTGCACTCTCACTGAAAGCGGCCATTTTCCCAACAGAAATTACGATAATACAACAACATAGATTTCGTCGTGTCACCAGACATCAATCACCGCCTTAATCGATAGATTAGGCAATAATTGCGAATGTAGAATACGGTTCGCCAAAAATGAGTGGATTCCCGCAGTTTTTTAAATTATAGACTGTGATTGTTCAAAAAATGATTTTGAAATTTTGTATAATATTAGTTTTAATATGACCTTATTTTGTCATTTCCGAGCAACTGCACTTGTTTTCAAGTGAATTTTTAAAAATTAAAGAAAAAATACTTAAAAAATTTAGTTTTCGTTCCGCGAAAATATTTTAAGATTTAACATTTCTCAACTTAATAATTCCCAAACCTGGGGACAAACAATTTCTATAAAATCTACTTGATATTTTGTGCTCAGTTCGCAAGCAAAATTTTTAAGAGCAGAACCCATTGATCGGAAAATTTACTTTTCGTTTTAATGGGTTTTCTTTTCATAATGCTTCAACCAACCAAAAATGTTTAAAATTGGGTGAGTCAGATGTTTTTCATTGTCAATAATTGAAAATTCAAAATCCATTTAGCACATTGGGTTACTCTGTAAATGAAAACGTTTCATTTTCTCCGATTTATTAAAAATTTTCAAAACGCTAATAAAATATAAGCAAGATAGAAACGAACATCCACCGTTTTCGAACAAGAAAGAAAAAATTTGAGAATGAATAACAGCGTGGTGTTCTAGGATTTAAAGCGAGCGCTATTATTTCGAAGTTTTCTTTTTTCGAGCCTTACGCATCGAACGAAACGTTGGGAACGGTTGGAATAGTTTTACATCAGTGTTCGTCCGGTGTTCGTTTGTATTTGCCGTTCGTTTTGTTATCGTTTCATCGTCACCGTTTCGTAACAGTGATTAACGAGAACACCTGTTTGAATTTTACATTTATTTATGTGTGATTGACTTGGTGATTGAAAAAAAAGGAATTTGTACAATATTAATTTGAGTGATAACCCATCTAACACAAATTTTAATTTATTTTAATTTTATTTTTAAGTAAATGTGAATTGGAAGAGGTGTCAACTTGTTTAAAAAAATTGTGGTGTGTTTATGCAATTTTTAAATAATTTAGACATTTAAGATTACCTAAAAATCTTAGACTAAATTTATAAAAATACCAAAATTAAAATTTTGTCCGTTACATCTCTCGCTTTTAGAGAAATGTCATTTAATCAGGTATCGTATGAAATAATTTTAGAGCTTTCAAATTTCAAACTTATTACATGTAAGATAAGATGAGGAAAGATTTATTCTGGTTTAAAAAAAAATAAATAAATAATATTAAATAATAATACTACTAACACATTACAATACTAAAACATTATTACTTTGAAATTTAGGACAAATTTTTATCGTACACGCGTAAAGTTATTAAATTTGTTTTTTGATGTCAAAAAGTTAAAAAAATAAAGAATTTAAATGTGAACCCATAAAACTATAAATAGAAGTTGTAATTGACATCAAAACTGAATTTGAGTTATTAAAAATATTTTCCTTTGATATTATGGTGATACGCTGAGATAAATGAAACCAAATTTTTCAAATTTGATTTAAAAACCGTCCCTTATTCAAATTTTCTAGTTTTTTTCTTAGGAAGCTCAGTTTTAATAGCACTCACATACACTAAAAATTAATTTTACCGAAATAATACTATTTACCATTTTTAGGTTGTTAGCACATTTGACTTGCACCGAAATGGTGTGTTATTGATGAGGAAAGGCAGTTTTTTCGTTATAAATCACCTATATTTTTATTTTTATTTTTACTTTTGTGTACAAATTTTAATACTGTAGATAGACATTATTTAACCTAAATATATATTTTCAAAAACTTGGCCTTAGACTTAAAACTGGATTTGAAAAACTTAAGGCTGAAGAGAGAAAGGAAAAGGAAAGATAGGGTTCGGGATAGGGGATAGTATGAATGATGTACACAGGGTGAAATATTAATAGAACAAAGCCAAGGGTATGGACAGGATGGTTAGGACTACAGGAGGAAAGAGCTCGCACGGTTTTTTTGTGTATATAAATATATAATAAATGATAAATAACAACCGCGAAAATTTAGACTACATATATTATATTTGATAACTGTTCAATTTGCGATGATGCCTTTAGCTGTAAAAAGAAAGCAAAAAGTAAGTGATTGAAGGTAAGAGAAAGCTCTTTCTCACCTAACGAAAAATTTGACTTGGCATAATAGCCAGAAGTTTACTATTACTAACATCAAGTTACTAAAGTTCAACCACTGTTGTATCAAGGGGAACAGTTTTTTTTGCAAAGAAAAATGACGTACAAAGGAGAACAAAAAGTTAATTACCTCTCGAGGGATTACAACTCGAAACCATCTGGAAAAATTAAGCATCATTTAACACATTCTTCCAATATATTTCCATCCTAAGGATTTATGTATACGCAAGTTAAACATAATATTTGCAAAGTCTGCTTTTTAGGAAGAGGAGGGAGTATAAAACCTTTTAAATTTACGACAGGCTACTGAGACAGTTGGGAATATTAAGAAAACTGTTTTTTCCTCATTGTCTCTAATTAAAAATTATTTCTTGGGCCATGAATTATATAGTCCCAATAGATTTTTATTCGAATAAAGTTGATCTTTAGAAAATTCTGATTAATTTTTAACCCTATTCACAAAAATTACTGTCTTGGAAAATTTCTCTTGTTTTCTTGTATCAACATTCTTTTTTTAATAAGATTTTAATTGCGTATTATTATTAATAAAAAGTCCGTATAATGTTCTGAACAATTTAGTCATTTTATGGTAAACAAAAAAAAAGGGACAAGGGACTTTCTTCTTGGCATCGAAGCCTTGTCAATTTTACCTTTTTTTCTTTATCATTTAGATGGATGACTTTCAGTGAAATAAAGCTCGTAAAAGCTTTAAACCACATCAAACATTTTCGTTTTGTTTTCCTTTAAACTCAAACTTCTGGACACGTTTTCTTTCATCCTTTGCTTTCTACTTCTCTTCATTCTCTGCATCATTTTGTTATCCAGGATAAGCTCTAAAATCAGGTCATTTGGGGACAGAAACAACAATTTATAGCAAATAATAAAGTACAGAAAAACAGTATTGTTTTATCACCTTGTTTTCACGATCTAAGAGTGGCTGAGGTGATATTACTTTTCCATTTTTTTAATTGTTTGGGTATGTACATGTAAAATCAGACAATCGGTAGGAGAGCCGTGGTGTAGATGTCAAAGCACCGATCTTAGGGAAGTATGGTTGTGAGTTCGAGCCCTTTCCTACATTCGGCTATTCCCAATGGTGTAAAACGTGTCAGCCATTCTGCATTGTCTAAAAACATTAATAAAACGTACTCATACAAGTCAACATAACCAAAATGCTGGCAAAATACGGCTGTTACAACGCCTTCCACCTTTGGATTCAATGGAGCAACGTAGCAATATATTATTGTTGCATAACAGAAGAAGAAACAACAGAAAACACTCTTAGTCAGCTTCAGAAAAACTAGACGACGACAGAGAACGTTAGGTAGAACCAAGGAAGAAGAAAACATGATCAAACCTACCTTTTCTCACAGAAAAAAACACTCACACCGGGAATCAGGCAATCAGACAGGACATGAGAAAGTTATACCGGACCTGCGGGTCGTTTCACTCATCAACAGTCAGGATGTATTAAAAACAAAAAAACTGATCCGTAAACCCTTATTCTGTTTGAAAGAATCCAAACATTAAAAAAAACAGTGAACTTTGAACTCATCCGCTTTGAGAGGAAATTTGATTCACAAAATATTTCGCGTTTAGAATTGTGAAAATCGTCTAAAAAGGACTTTCACAGAATTTTCCAAGATTTACACCGACTAAATTCATTTTTCTTACAACTGGTGAGAAATCCCAGATAAACTTAAATCGTAATATTTTATCAGAATATGAATCGTAATAAATTGGGGAGGCAGGAAGAGCACGTTTTCCGGAAGATAGCAAATGACGCTAAGTTTCACCTTTGCTAGAATCAGGAATTAAGGGAACGAGCGTTAAAATTCGGCGTTTCTTCTTTATATTATGAACACCACATAACCGCACACGTCATGATGTTAAAATGGTGAATGTTTTTCGAAAAAATGTTAGAAATGTTACAGGAAAATCTTAGTCTTCACTTTTTATGTACATCTCTCACTGGAAATATTAATAGGAGTCCATTGTGAAGGAAACTTTTAACCATTTTATAAGCGTATATACGCTCACTGAAAGAATAAAGTTAAGAAGAGAAAAAACAATAACTTTGTCGCATATTTGTTCATAAACTCTTGATTTTCTCGAAAGCTCAACTTTAAAATGAAAGAATTTGTAAATTTTTAAAGAGCTGTAAAAGTTTAGAACTTTCTTTATACAACGCTATAAATTACATTTATAAGATTATAATTCCACCTCTTATGGGTAAAATCATCTTTTTTAACCTGCAGCTCCCAAAGGTCAGGCAAAATATTTCCTTGAAGAATGAACTGAATCTAAAAACCCAGTACTACATATATAATGTTTTTAGTTTCAAGTTTGACTGCTGCGGAAGCTTTACTTCAATAATGAACTGAATATATTTTAAGGGATGAAAACTCTTGAGTGAAACTTTACAAAAAACTGGAGATCGGTATTTCACTTCTTGAACAATAAGAGAACAATTAATTCAAACAACGTGGACCAGCCACTTTTCTCAAGAGAAACCATTTTTATTTTTCGCAATCGTCTCCCGCACGGCGTATGCTTCAGGTCATTTATTCTTTAAAAAAAGGAAAAATTCCTTTATGAAAAAGGTTTGATCTTTGTGAAGTTCACCTCTCTTTTTCCGTTTCATGATAAGCTTAAAAAAGTTTTAATGACCCTTCACTTTTTTGTGATTTCGTCCCTTAACTTTTCCTAAGCAGTTTGTGGTAACTTTGAAAGCTCTACTCATGGTTTTCCCCTTTTATTTTCTACAGACTCAAAAACTCAAGAGTTATGAATTGTTCAATTTTTCCCGTGAATTTCCTATCAAGTTAGTTTGTTGTTTACCTTCTGTATTTCTCTGCAACCACAATCCTCCCATCGCGATTCCAAGTACCTCTATTTCAGTATTTTTCCCCAAAAGTTATCATATATAAAGACGTTAGTAGTTTGCTTTCAGGGTTGGAAGCTTGGTGGTTTTTTATTCAAAAAGTCCCGTCTCATGATGTGAATATTTCAAAATTAATTTGTGATTACTCGTGCGTAGGACACTTGAACGACAGGTTTACATATTACAATGGACTTACTGGGCTAAGTTTTTTAATTTTTGAGGAGGGTGGGACTAAGTTAGATTAGCACATACCAAAACCTTTGGGTGGGCGTCGGATGCTAAGTCCTACTATGTTTGTAGGCGAATTAATAGTCTCGTTATTGTATCAAAACCTTGTATCTGTAAAAAGGAGTTCTTATACTAGAATCTACCGGTTTTCCCTTTAAAAGGGGGAATCATCAGATCTTTTCTGATAAAATTATTTGGGACAAATCACAAGGCATTAATAATTACACGAACGCAATATTATAGACATTCTGGTCAAAATGTATATAATATTCCCAAACAGGAATTATTTAAATAGATAAAACCCATAGAACTTTTTAATTGGATTTCAAGTGAGATACAGGTAATTTTGTAAATGAGAGGTTTATCGCCAGTACAACGTTCTGAGGGAAGCGATTAGTAACTGCAATACACCACAGTTACAAACTTGAGTGTTCATAAAGTGTTGTCACACGGAAACTTGAGAAAAAGTCATAGCAAAAAGCAATTTATAAAGTGAATATGACAAGTCAGACAACAATTTTAAATCCCTTTTTTTTCTCTCGGGTTTACTGATTTTAAAATTCATAGATTTGAAATGTCGCGACAAGATTTAAACTTTTTTTTCTTTGCAAACATCAAAAATACATATAATATTAATGAGCTTTTTGTTTGACATTTAAATATTCTAAAGCTTGCCTTGATCTCTCTCATTGGGTCTGTTGCAGACATGGTTACTTAATATCTGCGGTTTCACTTTCCACCGGGTTCGCTCCTTTGCCTCTTCTGTTATTGAGTTTTCCTAGACTATCTGGAGGTTTTTCCTGATATTATTCAAATATCTTGTTCTCGGGGCTATTCTTAGTCTCTTGCTGAAAGGGTTGTTGAAGACTGTTAAACAAGCGAGGCTGTTCTTGTCCCACTAAATGTGCCCAATCCACCCTCTCACTCTACCACTCATTAACCTTAAGTGCCTCGTTGACTGATTTAGTTCTTCGCGTCTTTTCCTTTCATATATGTAGCAGGTAACTTCAGGGTAACTTCATTTCGAATATCTGGAAGAAGCTCTCGTCCTCAAAAGATGATTGTAGGAAAAACCAATTAACGTAAAGTTATTTCTTTAATTATTTTTAAATAATCAAAGAGCCAGTTCCTGACACCAGCGGAGCGGATTAGTTAATGTGCTTGTTCGAACTTTCGAACGAAGAAAACACTGACGTCTCAGGGTTGATTCTTCCTGTGGCGTCGCCGATGATGAAATGAGGAAGTATGTCAATGGACAACTCCTCTGCCTTATGATCACCCCTTTGGTGATCGAAGTGTGGTAAGGTTGCGAAGAACGAGACCACTGATTCCTGATTTCGTAATATTTTATTATGAGAATCCGAGCAGTATTTATACCCCACAAGGGGTTGAAAAACAAAGACATTCATTGAATGATCCATCCGGGCGGCCCATTAAAACAATGAAACATTTCCTTAATATACCTGGGCCTTTGTCCGGATGGGTCATTACAACTATTTACAGGTATAAGAAGTGATTCATTCGGCTGCCTTTTGTTCCATTTTCCTTTTCTTTTTGAGCCTCTTGTCCTTGAGCCGAATGAATCACTTTACATTGAATTAAATTACTTTACATTTTTGTGGCCCCAGATTTGAACAGTGCTTATCAGCTAAGGAACGTGCTTTTGTAATATGGCATAAAAATTTAAAAAATCAGAAGTCGAGAAAACCCGTAATTGAGTGAAATAAATGAAAAAAAAAAGATGGATTCCATCCGTTGGATTTATCAGAGGAATCGGAATGAAATTCTGAGAGATGCTAAATTCCGTGGAGTAGTAGACGAGGGAGTTTAGAAGGAAAAGCTTAAAAAGGGACTTACAATTTTTATGAGAAACAGAAATTAATCATTATTAATGACACAACCCTTTGTTTTCAGGAAATGAACTCAAATAAAAAATGATCACAATCAATCATGGAAGTAGAGTCTACATTAGAGGACAATTCTACGGAGGTTGGAGTAAACATTAATTGGTGAAGTCGTCAAAGAAAATAATCGAACTGAAAGGTGAGTTTAGTCTGCGTAAACATTCGGAATAGCCTTGAAAGAAGAGAAAGGAAAGGAATACCTAGTAAAAATGATTGAAAGAGAGAGTGGCCAACCTCTTTTCCTTGTACGTGAAGGATGTTCTCTGTGATATGAAACGCTTCCATCGCATTATTCAAATCCCATTATCAAAGCCCCATTCGTTTTCTATCTTTGTTTTTGCTTTCTTTCTTTTCTTCCTCCCCGATTTCTTGTTTCATTTTTGTATCCGTTCATCCACGAACCAGAGTATTTCGATTACTGTTTATTCTTCTTTTAAATATTTATGTTTATTATGAAAATTGAAAGGTCTTTTGATTTTTAGGTTAAAAAAAGCTCACACCGATTGTTTCTGCCTACTTTTCGATGTAGTACTTTTTTAAATACAGGCTTTAACGTTCAAAAGGGGGTTAATGCTTTTATTTTCATTTTAATACGACATGTTCATGTTTACAACACACATAGTTTTCATCTGAAACTTGTCTAAATCTCCGTTTTACAATTTTCTTAACTCTTCACCCCGTAGATTTGACTCACTCCCTAGTTTAGATACCAAATATAGCTAAGCAACTCGAAGACAATCGAACTTTTTGTTCAACTGATAAGTTTTTCATAAAAGTGACGTAGACCGCGGAGCCGAGGTTACAACAAGAATCATGCCAACAAGCCTACTCTGGTCCGAAATCTCATTCCGTCTATTGTTTTATGTGTAAAAACTTTCCTCCAATTGGTTATATCCGCAAAGTCCAGAGTATAGCAAAGAATGCTACATCTTATACACCACTATACATCATTTTGGGTTCGTCCATTCATCAACACAACTATACTAGAAAAGTACATTGGCAATTGACTACTGTAGGCCTACTCAAAAATACTTGGAAATAACGCAACGGTTAAATGACGAGCTTGCAAGAACGAATTTTGCAATAATAAACGAACCCGTACATAATTTATGAAAAAGATAATCGAAACCACAAGTAATAACCTTTAACATAGACAGGCTTAAAAGTATTTTCATTTTTTAATTTGTTTTAAGTAGTTCCCTATTTGGTACTCTTTTGGTGCTTTGCACAGGTTTTTGTCATTGGCTCCGGAAATTTATAATCATCATTAGTATCAGTAAAACTTTTCTTTTTGTTTATATACAAATACTGTGTATTAAAATTGTGCAGAAATAAAGGAAGCGGTTTCGACTTTGCGACCAGTCTTCTACATTACTTCCCCACGTGTTAACGACTCCAAGGGTTCCTTTCCGACTGCGAGCCAAGAGTCGATTTTCATTAATATTTCATCTTTTTCATTTTCCGCGTTGGATGTTTTCCTGACGACGCTCCCCAAACTCCTCGAATTTACCCTTTCCATTAAGTTTTTTTATTCAACACATTTTCGGCAGAAGTGAAATTTATTGGACGGACCAGCAATTAAAAAGTTTTGAAACGGTTGATCATAAAATAAAGTTTTTGAAATTTGACGGGTAAAATTTATATTTTTTTTTGTTTAACTTTCCGCTCTAACATGCCTTTCCTTTATTTATTACGTCAGTCATCTAATCAAAGGTAACAAACAGACCTTTTAAATAGTAATATTTAAGTGTAGAAGTGGTTTATTACATTAGCCTTGTCGGGACCAGGTTGCGTCGTTGTAAATGGACGAATTATGGACAACACTAATCCCGTACGAATTTGTATATTGATATATAAATTGTACAATAACTATAATTTAGAATACGAATCGAAAATGTAAGGATCCTGATTGTGTGGAGCTCCGGGACTGAATGAATTTGGTTTCGGTTTTCTTCTGCTTCTTTCCACTGTGCCATTCCGGAATGCGGAATGTGGCGAACGCCACAGCCTCAAAAATGAAAAAATACAGGTACAATATTTTAAAATTTAGCGCCATGTATGGAAATGGCAGCTGAGGGAACAACTGGATGTAAATAAATAAATAAATAAATGATGCTAGTTTTGAATATTTTTTAATAACAACAGTTGACATGGTGAAAATTTCAATAGCGTTATGTATTAAAACATAATGCACTGAATATTTATCATATTTATCGGCTAGTTTATTATATTCAATTCGTAGTGGGGAACTTAATAAAAGTTTGCTCAGTAACTTCTGTCACTTTTTCATCTCATGTATTCACCGTTTCTGATTCGGAGGTTCGTAGACCGTTTTTAGTAAGCACAGCTGTTTGGTTCTGACCAGAAAAGTCACAGACCCTAAGCATTTCGGAAAACTTTCATTAAATTCATTATTACGAGGGAGAGATTAATTAAGCCAACCGAGGAATTTGTTAAGTACTCATTAATCTGTCGTGTTTACCAAATTTGGTGGTGATTATGAATAATTGCTGAGAATTGTACATACTACCCGATTTATCACATTCTTCGTGACGTTCTCACTGTGTATAGATTATTGTATAAATCAAATATAAAAGTTTTTTTCTCCTATGAGCTAGAGAAGTTTGTCAGAACCAACTGGACCTGGATACGTTTTGTTTTAATGTAAGACTTTCATGTCAATCTATGGTCAAGATTGATCGCACAGATCACAAGTTTGCAGGCGACGAGACCTGGAAACACCCTTGGCAAAGAAAGGAATGGCAGTTATGACTAAAATAAATTAATATCTTTAGAAAACAATCTAGGAACGGCTCATACAACCCCCTTCAATGAGCACGAAATCAATAAAATGTTATTTCGAATACAAAAGAATAGCTCGATAAAAGGAACTAGACAAAGATGAAGTAAAGAGTGGTGTCGATGGCCACCATTCACGATGGAGGGATCATTCCTTCTTTCGTATTTATTTCTCTCTTTTCTCATTCTTTTTGAATCAGGTCAAAATACATTCTTAATCACTGGCATCACTCTGAGCTAAAGAACAAGTTAGTGGTTGTTCAGGACCCTAACAGTCAAGACGTAACGTAATACTTAACAGAGTCGCGCTAGTATTAACTTATGATCATATAGCCATATCATTTCAAAATATGTTCAGTGATTAATGTATCAGTGTTTCCTGTATTGAACTTGTGTAGTGTCGAATTAATTTTGCTTTGAACCACCGCTAGGAAAAATTGCCGGCTCGCAACAATGTCGGATACCGAAATACTTCCCGTCAGTTGATTCTCGGATGAAATTTCCATCTAGAAAGACTGGTGGACAATTCCCTTTATGGGAGATAAAGCTGAGCTGTGGGGTTTTATTTCGTTGCCTTTATTCGCATAGCCCGGGATATAGCGTTATCCTGGCACAAGTCTCATTCGGTCACCTAGTCGTCGAGTCTATTTAGGTGTTTTGGGAGAGGTCTCATAGCCGATTATGGGTGGCTACCTGTGGTCAGGATGACTACATCATCTGCATGCCTGTTCTACCCGTAAAGCCAGGATGTGGTGAAGGAAGGAGGGACCATAATTTTTCAGGATAAATGAAATGAAAGAAGCTTTTCTTTAATGTTTCATAACTCCATCTTTGTATCAATTCACAAAGGATCAACAAAATTGAAAAGTAGGAAGTGTTCGCGAGCGCGATTGATTAAAATAGAAATACTAGTTCAAAAAAAGCGTAAACTATTGATGTATGTCTTACTTTCCGTTGACTTATCGGAGACTGGCTGGTCAAATTTTTCCAAACATAGCCGTTTGAACCCACTCTTTGTTAGGTCACATTTTAATAAATATTCCCATAACAGTTCACGGGTTCGCCAAAAAGCCTGTATTAAACTAATTTTGAGCAGGAGGTATTCTACTTACAGTAGACCTAAATTTAAAAAATAAATACGCAATGCGTGCGCCTTTATCTAAACAGGAAAGGCCTGATGGAAAAGCTCGAGTTCAAGTAACACAAGATCCTCAGAAAAATCCTTTGTCCAGTCAAGGAGAAAAACTAGAACAGGAGGCGACATAACCTCGAAGTCTACCAGTAAGTTCCAAAACTGCCAGAGGTTATACGAAAGATAAGACTCGCTGTTCAGATCTGCGGCCACAAAAATGTAGTTATTTAATTCAATGTAAAGTGATTCATTCAGCTCAAGGACAAGAGGCTCAAAAAGAAAAGGAAAATGGAACAAAAGGCAGCCGAATGAATCACTTCTTATACCTGTAAATAGTTGCGAATTGTAAAATGACCCATCCGGACAAAGGCCAGGTATGTTAAGGAAATGTTTCATTGTTTTAATGGGCCGCCCGGATGGGTCATTGAATCAATGTCTTTGTTTTTCAACCCCTTTTTGGGGTATAAATACTGCTCCAATTCTCATAATAAAACATTCCGAAATCAGGAATCAGTGGTTTCGTTACTTTAACCTTACCACACTTCGATCACCAAAGGGGTGATCTTAAGGCAGAGGAATGGTCCATTGATATACTTCCTCATTTCATCATCGGCGACCGCCACAGGAAGAATCAACCCTGAGACGTCACGGTTTTTCTTCGTTCGAAAGTTCGGACACTCGCCTTCTTTGGCCACCTAACTTGTATGAACCCCTACCAGCCGGATCTTTTCTTTCTTCCAAGACAAGCAGACGGAAGGAGCATGGTTCTGTGAGACTGAAAAGGGCCTCAAAGAACTAGGGATCTTTAAACAGGATATGATACGATGGGACGTCGGTGGAAGAAACTGGACCAGTGGAGGACGAGAACCAGTTTCGAGGAGAAGGCGAAGCAAAAGACGGGAACAAGGTGGATAGTGGAAAGAAAGAAGAATGAGACGATGAAGGCCTACTGGGCAAAGAAGAAAGCAGCCAAAATTCAACGGGCTGAATCTACGTGGTTCCTAGTCAGCCGATTCGAGAAAAAAAATGCTATAGCATTCATAAGAATCATTAACTCTCCGAGTCGAGTAGTAAATAAAGAACACGCAAAGAATTACAACGAGTAACAAAGATGATGAAACCGTGAGATGAGACAAAAAATTATTCATACAAAAACATGATCAAAAGATTTTGAAGAAAATAGAAGAGGAAGGGAAAATTATAAAAATGAAAAGTGGGCGAGATTACCGTTCAATCAAAGAGATATAGATTGCAATCTAGCAAAGCCTTTCGGAGTGAACTGTAAACAATTTTTTTTTTTCTTATCAAAGGTATCAACTTGTGAAATTGAAAATGTTAAGTCAGCTTGGAATCTATATCAGGTATTTGAATTGACTTCCTGATAGAAACAATCTTTCACCATTTGAAAAAAAGGAAAAAGTTTCTCTCTTTCTTAGGACAAAAAGAATATTTTAATATTTTAAGAGTAAAACGCGTAACTGAAAAAATTTGTTTCTTTTCTACACAAAAAGTTTGATGAAAAAGTAGAGCGTAGCCCTTCATCTAGATCTATACTCTGATTTCATTATTTTACTAAAATTAACAAAATACTGTGGAACCTCTCATAACTAGTGCCTCTCATAGTGAGAAATTCGCATAACAAGCAACATGAATTGCAAAAACGTCCCTCACGGTGAGGAATTTTTAGCATAATGAGCAACATGTACGTGGGGAATTCCCCGACAGGTAGAGAAAAAGACTTACGAACACCTAACCAGGGCAGATTCCAAGTTAAATCTTCCTCTACCTGTTTTAATTTCTTCACTACCACCCAAAGTTCTTTCATTTTCCTCCAATCATTTTCATACTCCTAAACTTCATAGTTATTCCTTTCCTTTTCTTTTTTCTTCCTTTCTTTTCAAACCATGTCTTCCATCTCGGATTCTGTTCAAACTTTTTTAATTAGAACATTTTTTAATATGAGAGATTAATTCACGAAGCAACAATGTCGTAAAATAAGAAAAATACTGAAAGCAAAGAGGAAAGCGTTGCTTCATATGTTCAGAAGCATCACCCTAAATAAGACAATAGCCATGTAAATTCTTTAATGATAATGCGGTGTCACATTTTCATCAAATTCTGAAGCGTCGGCACAGACAAATGACTGTAGGCTGCATTATAGTAAAAAGAAATTAGGTACATAACTAAGAAAATACAGTGTGATTAATCATATTTGACAAATGTTTAACGTGAGAACGCAGCCGCCATGAAATTCAAACTGCTACTTAGGACTTCAGTTCTTTTACCCTAGGAGACTGAACTGGTCTCCTTTTTTTAACCTGATGAACTCCTACAAGTATCCGTCTTTTCTTCGGGTAGGAAGGAGGGGGTTTGTCGGACTCTCACCGACTAAATCCCTGAGTGGCCATCCTAAGGTCTTGATGAGAGATTTGGGGGCGAATTAGAAATCATCTGTGATCTTCTCAACCAGAACTGGTCTTTTGAAAATGAGTCATATTTTCTTAAAATCGTGTCTAAAAACATGGCAGCTGATACTACTGCTCCTACAGTGATCGCTGTCAACAGCTTTACTTTCCCATCTAAAGAATAAAATAATACATGATGAATCATTTATGACTTAACCCCTTAAACTGCTATTACAAAAAAAAAAATTCTATAGTATCGGCTTTAAACGCCTCAGTTTAAAAAAATTTTGTATTTATCAGAAATCGCATCCCTTCTGACGTTTCTACGATCAAGCTTTCATCACTTTGAAATATTTTGGGCCTTTTTTTCTTTCTCAGTTTAAAAAGTTCCAAGTGATTTGGTTTTGTGCTTATTAACACAGTTATTATGACAACACTCAGAATCCCTACTCCTATGTTTTATTTTTAGCACCAAACCAGAAGGACTGAGTTTTCGGAGATGCGTTTAGGAAATGTATCCAAATAGATAGCGAAGGTTCGTGTGAAACAGTCAACTGACATCTATTTCTCACTCTATGTACTTCTCTTTCGAGTTCAATTTTTCATACGATTGATGAGAAGAAACGAATTAAAGCCGCTGACACTACAAAATAAAATCATGGAAATCAACTCTTGAACTTGTGTTCAAAATCACATTCTGTCTGTTAATTTCGCAGCTAAAAGCCTATTTCCTGTTGTCGTAACTGCGACATCCTACAATCATACCTGTACGTATTCATTGCTATCTAATTTGTTAGCATCAAAGACTATCAGTTTTGTCATAAGTTTTTTAATATCTCACTCCGCGAAGTATACGTAAAAAAAATCTACACATTTTACATCATATTGGGTTCGTCGATTTATCAACACTACTATACTAGAATAGTAGAATAGTACACTGACTAAAGTCAACCTAAAGTCCCTCTGTAGTGCACCTTCCGAAAACAAATCGAAAGGTTTTATTACAATATAATAACTATGTATGCGAAAGGTGTATATAATAACATATATATGTATATAATAACGATAAAGAGAAAGAAAAACAGGAAAGAAAACTTGTTAAAATTAGCACTATATTTTTGCACACCGAGAAAACAACACTACAACAATACAATACGAAAATTTCCTCAAAAATATAGGCCTAGATCTGCAATGACGGCCGGCTGCTCAGCTCATTGACAGAAGGGGCGTATTCAAGTTCGCGAATGGCCATTTAGTAATTTAATTTAGTTGGTTTTGAACAACTAAAATATGTAATTCTTCCAGAATCATTTTCCAGAATTCCAGTCTGTTTTTCCAGGATCAACTACTTCCTTTCCAACACAAAGCTTATTCTCTCCCATTAATGCGGTTTCAGAAACCCCCACTCCACTATCGAGCAGGTTCACCGAATCGTAAGGAGGATCAACAACGCCCTGGAGGTCAAGGAATACTGTTCTGCGGTCTTCCTGAACGTTTCCCAGGCCTTCGATAAGGTCTGGCACGAATGCCTCAAATACAAACTGAGAAGCTGTATTCCTTCCTCCCTCTTTCCCATCCTACATCTTCCATCTGGGGAACAGGTTCTGCATTAAACATCAAGGGGAGCACACCAGCCTTTTCCCCGTCTGTGCCGGAGTCCCTCAGGGAAGCGTGTTAGGCCCGACACTGTACTTAATATATCCTTCCAACATTCCGACCACTGAGTCCACCACAACCGCGACATTTCCAGACGATACCGCCATCCTGACTTCGGACACCAATCTTCATACCGCCTCGCGACGTCTACACCTCCACTTGGGCAAGTTAGAAGACTGGTTGACCACCTGGAGAATAAAAGTAAATGAGATGAAATCCCAACACATCACTTTCACCCTCCGTAGGGTGTCTCCCCGTCCTCCTTAATGGTAACCCTATTCCTCAGTCATCTGAAGTCAAATATCTCGGGATTCACCTTGACCGTTAGATTGACTTGGAAGACTCACATTAAAACAAAAAGAGTCCAAGCCCAGTTGGTTCTCAAAAACTTCTCTGGCTCATGGGAAGGCATTCTTAACTCAACACTGGTAGCAACCTCCTTAAATACAAAACCAACCTCAAACCCATCTGGACCTCCAGGATCCAGTTATGGGGCTCCTCTACCAACTCCAACCTGGAAATCCTGAAACGTCCCCAATCCAAAACCTTGCGAATCATTGGTTCGTTCCCAACTCCATTATCCGCGATGACCTAGGAGTTTCCTCCGTAAAGAAAGAAATCGAAACGTTCACACGCAAATACTCCTTTCGGCTGACGGTTCATCCCAATCCTTCCACCTCATCCTTCCTTGACGAACCACACGACCACGCCTCAAGAGGCACAAACCACTAGACTCCACAACACGCTTCCCACAGCGTCACCTCTCTTTCCACTTTGACTCCTTCCCATCTTTCTTCTTATCTTCCCCTTCTTCTCTTCCTTTACCTATCCTACCTCTACCCGCTACCCTACCCTACTTCCTCCTTAATCTTATTATAAGTTCTCTTCACTCCTTCCTTTCTATTTTCTCTGTCTTTCCTCTATCTCATCCCATCCCTCCTCAAGATTATCGTTATTGTCTTCTTCATACTTTTGTTACCATTACTTTCTTTTACTGTACTTTTATTCTCTTTCTTTCCTTCTCTCTCTGTCTTACTCTTATCCCATTCTTACGACTGCTCTTACAGTTACATCCTATTATCCCATCTCTGAGGTTGAGACACTGGTCCGTTTCCTAGACATAAAGCCCCTTTAAAACCAGACCAACTACAAAATGTCTCGCTTAGAGACAGATGGCAGTTGGCAAGGGGAAAAATGTAATTATATACTTTAATTTATATACATTGGAGTTAAGTAACAAAACACACTAATTCCGACCGAATATAAAATATATTAAGACAAAGAGTATAATATTTACAACAATAATTACAAAAAGACCAAAACGGTCTTTTTATAGCCGTTCGAGTATTTTGACGAGTAGTGGCACTGCACTGAGTGGCTTCAGTTGATGGGGGGCTCCCTTTGTATGATTTCTGCAGACTCTTTTTCTACAAGTTCCATTGCACCCCCATGCAAATCTCCTACGATATCTGATATCATCCAAATTTGGTTGTAGTAGAAAAACTGGATGCTAAATCAAAATGTAACCGGAAACAATATACAGTCTGTGTCCATGCTGATTTTCTCGATTATAAACAATTTTATTTGCATACAAAAAGAGCCAATTAGTGCAATGTAGGTTATCACGTAGCCATGATTTGAAGATACTACAATGGTAAAAAGGGAGGTGTTAACATGACTTTGATGTTAGCTTGAAGTAGAGAGCTCCGCAGTCTTTGTTCTTCTCCTTAACAATAACCGTCCGCGTTCTCACCGTCAACCGCTTCATTCATTCCTCACTTAAGCCCCATTGATCATTTCACAAAAATCCTTTTTTCCCATTGGCTATCCTTTCTTTCCGGCTCCTACCTGGAAAATATAAATACCACCTAGTTTTGGTTTTGTATAATTATTTATTATAAACGTTTCTTGGAAAATATACGAAGATTTCTATAAAATATCTAGACTTCTTATTTCTGAAGTACATCCTAAAAGCTACTGCATCCAAAATATCTAGAAACAATACAAAGGTGGCTGATTGAAATGCATTTTTTTAATAATTTTTATTTATTTATATTAGATCAAAGGAATGAGATTTGAAAAATTTAAGAGAAAGAGACAAAACTGGAGGCTATCAGACAAAAAGAACGTATCCTAATTAAGAGTGATAGGGGAGAGGAAATTAATTGGCAACTTCATATATTATTAAGGAAAAACAGAAAAGAATTGAAATTAAGGATGATAGAGGATTTAGGATGACCTCAAATCGAAAAAAGTTTTCAGATTTTAGGGGAAAACCGACAGTGATTGGGAAAAATTGGGAAAAAACTGGGCAATTTTTTCACATGACGACGATCGATATCAGGTTTAATAGTGATAATATATATTTCCTCTGTGTTAGGAAAACATATCTGGTAGAAATTGTCTTACACCCAAAAAATAGAGAGAAGTTGAGAGTAACACTGGCAGTATAAAGCTAAAGACTGAAAACATCTGCAGTGTATACCTGTATTATGCGGGAACCTAGGTACAACGAGTTACCTAGCGGAGCAAAGGTTCCAAGGATGACAGTCAAATAATTAAATAATGATATTTACGAAATCATGTTTGCATTTGAGTCACCTCTATTCTAGATTTTAGTCTCCGACTTTCCTAACACTAAGCCACAAACTTCGTAAAAATGAACTCCAAACGTCCAGATACATGAATAACCAAAATACCCATTCAAACACTGAACGCCGAATACCCTCACCTCAATAACTTTTCCTTTGCACACTTTTTTGTTATCTGTTTTTGGGAGAAGTCCCTCTTTTCCTTTGAATTGGCTTTAATTCGCATACGGGGAAAGAGCAAACCACTCCCTGTGGGTTCTTTCGAGCCTTTTCCACACATTAGACCCGGCGTTGTTTGTTGTTTCCAGGGTCATCGAGTAGCTTTCTATTTTTCTTTGTTCCATTGACACATGCAACTGTTGGTCGTGATTGTCAGTCTTTTCTCTGACAATCTCGTCTCGGTTCCGACTTGAACAATCGGTTTTTGGGTGCAAACATTCACCAAGTATTACCTTTCTCGAGAAATCACTTTTTTAGGACCGAGGCTATCACGAACTATGTAATAATATACTGACCACTCTGGAGTATTTTGTTAAGGTTTTCACATGTACGTATAACACCTGAACAAATAGTGCTAAGAGGAAAGAACCTTCTTTTGGTTTCTCCGTTCAGTTAGGCAATGACTTAGGTCGAATAACAAAAATACAATAAAATGACTGAACAACAAAAGGGAAAGTTGGACGGTGAAAAATTGTCGTTAGCCATAATTCACATTTTATACTTGTTACGGAGAGCCGATATGTAATGAACATCATTGTTTTGTTTCTATCTTGGCTTGAGCCATTTCTCGATTTTTCCGTCTTCTACCAAAAAGGAAAAAAACACCTTTTGTCACGTCCCATCACATTATATTTTTACGTTTAACGGAGTGGGAAATCCAATTTGTACATTGTAACGGGATAAAAACAGTCCATTTCCTGCCTTTTTTTCCCGGACTGAAAATTCGTTCGTGTACTTACAAGTTTATCGTCGAAGAAAATAAAATAAATAAATAAAAAGCAGAGAACGTGACGCGTTCCTCTTTGCCGTCCGTTCGTGTTGTTTTGTTGACAAACGTGTCCCCTCATTTTTCCCTTTTTGACTTCCCATTTCCATTTCTATTTCCCTTACTCCTCCATCACGCTTCGAACATCTGAAAATGGGAACCAAAGTTGGGATTATCAATTTCATAAATTGTTTTTTTATGTTTTAAATCTCGAGACATGAAAGGGCAACAAAGCCCGTTTATACAATTTCACTATTTGCTTAAATTTTTTCACGTCACAGATGTTCTTCTGCTTCTCTCCACTACGCTTTTTGCAGCTTTATGGTGGAAAAACGAGGCCGTTTAATAAAATAAATTTTTGGTGAATAGCTCACTTTAAAAAAGGCACAGATGCTTAAGGCAAGTATAAACTTTTTTCTCTTAGTCAACCAAAAATTTGACTCCAACTTCATAACAGTAAGAAATCTAGCATTTCTAACAACAATATTATTGTTTAAATTTTTGTATTTATCACTCTAAATAAATACATAAAAACTTGTTTGGGTTTGTTATATTGTTCGTTGAAACCTATTTGTCTTTCCTTTCTTCAACCCAAAAATTCTAAAATTTTGTTTTACCCCGGTCCTGATGATGCGAGCCACACTAGTTAAAAGCAGTGTCATTCTTTGTTTTCTAAGTGTTTCTCTTCGAATGAGCGATGCTTTACTCACTAGAGCGTCTACCTCGCGTTTTTTAGTGTTCTCAAATAGCCTGAACCCAGAGAAGTTAACAACATTTTCGTTATTTTCTTTTTGGTTTTTAAATGTCAAAATCGATAAATATAAAAGATGTCGCCATTACCTTTGTAAATACTAAGTCTTATTCACTTTTGTTTGCCTTCCAAAGTCATAAATTGCTGTCATCCAGTTCTAAATTATTCCTTAAAATTACGATGGTGAATGACATAAATTTGGAATCAGTTAGGTAATGGAGTAGAAACCAGCATTATTAATTAAGAATTTAAGTTTCTTAGCGTTGAATAGTGCTCTATTTTGATGCTCCTCTTTTTGTAAAATAAAAATAAGTAGGGCCTATCCTTTTTGTAGGCATTCGAAATATAAACATATAAATAAGTCGGAGTGGATTTTATACTGTCATATGGAGAGTGCGAACTGCCTATCAAAAAAGGACATAAACTGAGTATTTGAAACAACAAGGAGTTTTTTGCTGGATTTAAATACAGAGAAGAAGGTTAAAGGATAGTATACTGTATAAATATGGAAAACGTTCAAAGTTGCGCATGGCTTTTAATACTAACCGGAGTTTTACATCCCAACAGCCTGGGAAAAAAGGAAAAGAGGAAGATGAGGAAGATTTAAAAGATCTTAAGATAAAAGCACTGTTAGTACCAAGTCTAGTATTTATTGGTCAATTGAAGATATTAGTGATTAGAACCATAGAGAATAAAAATTTTGCCTTATTATAACACATATGGCCAAAAAGTACCTTTTCAAAGATGGCAGTGATATAATTGAGGAAATTAAACTTCTTTGGGTTGAATTAGACAAAATTTAGAAGGGAACTCACCGTATTGTAGAATTTGTTGTTTGTGGAAGAAAACTAAAAGCCGTGGAAGCAAAGACACCGCTGAATTGAAGATACGATTGGGATTAAATTACTAGTTAAAATCTGTAAGACGACTATTGGTTTCCAGTTCACACAAGAGTGAAATCAACAGTTTTCAAAGTGAAAAAATCAAAGGAAAAGGAAATATAATAAAAAATTTCGTCGACAACACGTGGAAATTATTGGCACGTGATATACTTCAACGAAAATAAAAATTCAAGAGAAATTATCACGAGAAAATGTTCTTGTCCTCCTGCAGTTGGTTAAACAAAAATTTTCACAGAAAAAAAGGGTCAGCACTAAAAAAAAGAAAGATAAATAAAAAACGCACGCGTGGCTAATCCCCAAAAGCTCCAGAATAGGGTAACGGACTACTGGACAGACGGAAGATTCATCAAACCCTAGTTTGGAACTTTTTCTCGTCATGAATTCCCGTTAGAACAACAAAACCCACGAAATTTTCACAGTTTAATTTTCTTTTTATGAACGTTTTCCCGGCTCACATTCTCCTACTCTTCCTCCCTTCCACCACCATCCTCACGTCATTCCAAAGCCAAGGGAAAAATTTAATGAGGATTCCGAATTTTCCTTTCCTCTCAGTCAAACCTTTTTCCAAAATTTACATTTTAGGTTGTTCGAAACAAAAAAGGTCTTTTGCTAGCGAGCATCGAAGACATCACCCCACCAACAGTTACACCGTTCGTTAGATTTAAAAAAAGCTTTAAACTAACTTATATTTACCGAGTTCTGTTTAGAAATAAAAAATGTTCACAGGAATCGCTCGAGGGTCTCAAATTTTGTCTGCCTAGTCGTTTCCAAAGTTTACCTCAAAGGCTTTATTTAAAAGCTTTTAATATTCCAAGATGATTCTGTCGTATGATTGCCGATTATCGGTTTTCAATAATCATAAATATTTTTTTCCCTTTTCTCCCCTGACTTTTGTGGAAAATTCGATCTGGCGTGTGCACCGGGGGTGTTTGATATGCAAAGAAAAACGACCGTAAAGTGAAAACTCGGCAACCAGCCCTCCAACCAGCAAGGCTAATGAGATGTTACTCGTGGGGAAAATTTATTCCCTGGTTCCTCTCTTTAAATGAGTTTAAAATAATGTTTTTGAGCCTTTTAATTGGTTTTGTGGGAGTTGAACTAATAGGCTTCTGACCGCTTATCTATTTTTCGATCGGCGATCAACTCTCATGGGAAGTTCTAAAAAACTTTAGCTAAATCGTAAAATGAATCTTCATTTTTATATCTTTTTTAATATTTCTGCTGAGGTTGGAGAGCTTGTAACTCCTCTAGAATGGAATAAATATGTTATTTTTCACTTCAGCTTTTGAATTCATCTACATTCTGTTCGTGAGTAGTTAAACCAGTAATTCCCAACCGGTTTTGGGCCATGCCTGGGATAGGTTGGTTGCTTAGCTCGGAGATGTGTGTTTTGAATATTTCCCACAAAGGAAAACAGAGTTTTATTTGTGAGAAAATAAAAACACGAATAATACACAAGAATTTATTTAAAGACCCGAAAGAAAAATAAAAAGGAAAAATAAAAGTGAAAACCTCTTGTTTATTTCATCATAAATTGTTTTGACCTTTCGTAAATTTTAAATTTGAGGTGAAACTGACGTTAGTACACGATTTTCTTTTTCCTTTCCAATGATTTTGTTCACGAAACCTCCCTCTGATTTTCTCTATTTTATCCCACTTTTTCCTCAGCCAACTCCAACCTGGAGATCCTGGAGCGTTTCCAAGCCAAAACCCTCAGACTCATAGTCAACGCTCCATGGTATGTACCTAACTCCCTTATCCGTAAGGATCTCCAGATTCCCTCTGTTAAAGAGGAAATCCGGAGATTTTCCATCAAATACTCCTCCAGACTGGTGGACCACCCCAATCCCTGTGCATCATCCCTTGTCGACGAACGTAATGATCGTCGTCGACTAAAGAGACACAGACCACTTGACTCCTCAACACGCTTCCTCTAGGAAATTCCTTCCACCAATCTTCCTGATTGGTTACCCTTTCCTATTTTCTCCTTTCCTCTATCCCCCCAATACCCTCCATTCCATACCCTTCCCTCCTAAACCACTCCACTCTACTATTCCTACCTCCTGCCCATCCAAATTTCCTCTCCCTACCCACTACTACCCATCTTCCAGTCCTTTCTCCCTTCCCCGTTAACTCCTGGGGCCTGGACATTGGTCCACTCCCCAGCTAACCCCTGACCCCCATTTCCTACCAACAACTTATAGTCCCTTCCTTGGGGACAGGTAGTCGTTTTCATAGGGGATAAAAATCCCACTTCTTTTATGAAGATTAAAAATCATAGTGTCTTCTGATTTATAAAATACGGACGAGTTAAAGGTGTGCCAGGCACTTGCGTTTCATTTATAACTAGATATCTAAAGAAGTCAGTCTGGATGAAAAGATGGGTTCATATATCCTCTTGTACTTTTAAACGGTAGAGCCTGACACAGCAGTAGTAGAGCATAAATAAAGCTAACACGAATACCAAATCCTCTGTTTTTTCATATGTTTATATATATAATTATATAGAATTAGATAAATATTATATTAGATTAATATAATTAGATAAATTATATATATAATTTATATATATTATTATATTTATATATATATAATTTATCCTTTATCTATGTTTAAATTTATACTATGTTATAATTTTACGCCCTTCCTAACAATATCCAAGTATAAATGAAGGGATGCTTAATTGTACATCGAGGACCCACCCTTGTTCGCAATAGTTTTCTAAAACCGGCTTTGCTCTTTTGCTTCTTCAACTGTTGATTTTGGTTCTACTATCTGTAGGTCTTTCCTGATATTATTCAGATATCTTGCCTACAGACAAGATTGGGTTTTAGAGTTAGACAGCCTAGATAGCCTTTTTCATATAATTCAAACAACAAATAAAGTGGTGATTCAGTCAATAGAAATAGACAAATGAACTCCAAGTACAGCAAAGGGATAAAAATTTGAGACGCAAAACTACTCATGGTATAACAAGACAACTTCATAATATGAAACAAATTGAATTTAGTGCTATGAGACGCTTTTTATTTTCTCTAGATTTTCTTTTTTAAATTGGCCGTGATATATGAAATTGGGGAAGAGTTTTAATGAGTCGACTTTTCAATCACTTCAAAGCTTAGCCCATGTCATTATGGGCCATTAACGACAATTTCAACCCCCTTAAAGGAGTTAAGACCTTGTTATGAGTCAAAAAAAAAGAAGAATTTTTCCTCTGGAAAGTTTCGGGTTTCTACAGATTGCCACGATGCTATTAAATTCTCCTAAAATTCTCTATTGTTTTTCCTTTTTCTTTCCTTCAATTTTTATTTTATTTTGCTGATTCCGGGGCGGATAAAGTTGTCAAAAAATCCGACAATATGTATAAAGATTTGAAGCAATGATAAGACAAAACAATATCGGTATTTTGGCAAAAAAATTTGACATTCTGATTTTTCGGGAGGTTCATCTTTTAGTGTCATTCCTGGGTGAAGGAGAGCTTGTCTAAGTTTTCGCTGTCGTTTTTCATTTTTTGATAGTTTATTTATCGAGTACATACTGTTCTATTCTTACTTTAGTGATGGTTAGAAGAATCGCAGGTTTCGAAATAAATCAAAAGGAATCAGTTCGTTATGTGAGATTTGAAATTTTCAAGGTCGTTACCTTCAACAATAATAACAATGATAAAGTTTTGGCTATTACGCTGCTATAAGCATAAGACAATTATCTCTTAACCTGTCATTCTTGAAGTCATCCTCGTGAGGCATCAGCCACAAAAGGAGGCGAAAGTTCTTATTTTTCAAAAGAAATTGACTAGAGCTGCGTCTTATCTAAAAATTTAACCATTTAAAAAGTTTGGTTGTGACAGTAACCGGGGGTTCTGGATCCTAAAATACTCAGAAACAATATACTGCATGTATTACATACACAGGGTGGACCATTTTGACGAATGAAAGAAAACGAACCTGGTTCTCCCAAAAACAGGTAAGCCACCTGGCGCACTGTCGGCCGATCCGACCCAGGTAAACTTCCTGAGCGGATCATGGCCGAGCATGTGGCCGGTGCCGATTGTGGATTGAGCGACTTGCACTACGGATTTCGTGGGAGACGCTCTACCATTGATGCGGTGATCAAAGAAATTGAAATGTTGCTTTTACTGTTGGTTAATTCACCTGAGTTTTAATTCCGTTTTTCACCCTTTTTGGGTATAAGAGGAGGATTTGAACTCGCGACTATAACTTCTTAGTCTGGCACTTAAATCACTACACCACAGCCCTCCCGCTACTGTTGGCTAATTCTAAAGAACATTTTTTTTTAGAATTTTGACGGAGGGAAATTGATTGTCTATAGTCAAATCGTGTAGTCAATCGATCATCCCAACCTTCCTGTTTGAAAAGATTCATATTACAAGTATAAACTTTTAAAGCGAGACCATCCATTCATTTCATTTTTCTCAACCATTTACTGAATGTTTAGTTTACCTGAAATTGAAGGACTTTCTGCTAACGGCATACGGTTTTCCTCTCTCTCTTTTTTTTCGTTTTAAAGAAACACATTAAAATTGACAGAGGTTAATGCTCCATACAAGTACTTATTCTCGATGAGATAAATCGGAACTCGGGAGGTTTGATTTTTGGATAATTTAAAAAAACGTGACACCTATCAACTCTGGGTACTTTTGGACTCAGTACAGTATTTACATAATTGATATCATACGGGATTGTATGATTTTATTTTCATTTTATTTTATTTATGTAATACTGAATACAGTTTTAAATCTAATGCAACATATATTTACATATTAAATAACAAAAACAGAACAAAGTCAAAACTCTTAAGCTATTGTAAGTAAGTATTTACAAATTAATTAATGTGAAACACAACTTTGACAAAAGTTAAACGCTGGTTATAGTGATAAAAATGTGTCCTGGAAGATATAAAAGTACCCAAAAAATACACAGCATTCGTCTATGTTGATTTTTTGGATTACAAGAAAATTTTATTTGAGCTCTGAAAGAGGCAATTTGTGTTTATGAAGATTATCACAAAATAGAAATTTCCAAATATTCGTAATAAGAGAGACCGACGACTTTGAAGTACTGGCCACACAAGTCTGTGTTCAGAAATTACCCGTGTTAGAAAGATTTAGAGAGAAAACTTTATCATAAAGCCAAGTTTTTTAGTAACAAACATCGATTTCAATGCAATCAATTTTTCAATTTCTATAGCAATTTTCAATTTTTCTAGCAGGCAAATAACCATCACGAATACCAATATTTGAGATAATAAACAAAAAAGGAAAAATAAAAAACTCTTTCTGCTTGTTCTTCACTCACCTCCACTTGACGAAGAACCTTACGTTGTACCATTAAGATTTGTCTAAATTGCTTTAGGAGTATTTGCACAAATCTTGTGAGCACCTTTCGTCCCAATTCTGTTATCAATCCCTCCCCATTTCCATTTTGTTTCACAACACCTTTAGTTGGTCCTTTTCTAGTTTTATTTCCGTTGTTGCTAAAATTCCCTTAGAACATACTGACATAAAAGAGGGAAAGCGGAAGGCTCCGGTTAACTGTAAAAACAAGAAAAAAAAAGTTATACTGGCTAAGTAGTAAATTATCCTAAATTCGAAAATTATCTTGATGAAAGAAGAAAAACAAATTTGAATAAACAAATTATCGATGACACTTATCCTTAGTTCCGCAATTCACTGTTTAATTTGATGAGACAGAGAAGAAAAACAGTTAATATAAATTTCCTGTTTCGACAGGAAATTAATTTTCGGCTTGAGTTAATAACGTCAATGTGATTTTGTTGGTGCAAATGACAACAGGAAGGGAAGGTTAAATGTAACGCATGCGCAAATACTCATTGAATTCGGCAATTAAAAGTCAATTTGCTTAAATCTTCTGAGTATAAATCGATGTAAAAGGACAGATATCGATAAACAACCGCAGATAAACCAATATTGGGGGCAAAACCAAGAATGTTCGGATAATTTATAGGAAAGCTATAGTAAGGAGGAATGTTGATCAGGTTCTAAATATTTCGAAGCGGCACAACGGCTTAGAAATAGAATACTGCTCACAAAGCAACAGCGGCGGGGAAAGACTAAATCCTGTCATTAACAATCGACTTTAATCCGATTTAATCTTCGCTAAGCGAAGATAGGGAAAAGGAGATGAGAGAGGAGAAGAGGAAAGCCGGAAACAAAGGAACAAATATCTCTTCCGAGGTTTATGAAAAATAAAACACATCCAAAATGAAAATAATCTCCAGCTCAGGAAGAGATTTTCAAATTTTATTTTTTTCCTCGCGTGGGAATTTTCAATTAAAATTTCGAAACGTCCATGGATTTTCTTGTGACGAAATGTTAGAGGCAAATTTTTCAAATTTAACGTTACAAAAATCAAATCATATTTTTTAACAGGCGTATATTCACTCTAACCCCATTTCAACCACTGTTAACACCTAATCGCATGCTCTCGAAAGCCCTTTCTTCTTTCAATCCATTTGAAATTGCTTTCGATTTTTTTGGGAAGAACGTTTTACCAACTACTGATAGCTGTGGAACGATTTTTAACGTATTTTACCATTCCCACATTTGGGTAAAAAAATTAGACGAAGAAACTAGAACGAGAAATCCCATCTCTACATCGATGGGCGGTATAGTGAGTCTTCAGGGAGTACAAAAAAACATCAACAGTCCATGATCCTACTCACAGAGACTCCACAACTTGCCATCCTCACCATAGGACTCAGAAGCGCCAAAAAAGAAGTCATAGGAGCCAAACAATTCGAGAAATTGACCAAGGAGGTCATCTGCAGAGAATTTATTATAGGTTAATGTTGCTTTAGATTGGAGGTATTGAACATGTTTATCAAATTTTAGTCTCCTATCAATCACTACCCCTAGGTACTTAATACTATCACAAAATTCGATATTGGAAAGGTTGGTGTTCAGATCTGCGGCCACAAAAATGTAGTTATTTAATTCAATGTAAAGTGATTCATTCGGCTCAAGGACAAGAGGCTCAAAAAGAAAAGGAAAATGGAACAAAAGGCAGCCGAATGAATCACTTCTTATACCTGTAAATAGTTGTGAATTGTAAAATGACCCATCCGGACAAAGGCCCAGGTATGTTAAGGAAATGTTTCATTGTTTTAATGGGCCGCCCGGATGGGTCATTGAATCAATGTCTTTGTTTTTCAACCCCTTTTGGGGTATAAATACTGCTCGGATTCTCATAATAAAATATTACGAAATCAGGAATCAGTGGTCTCGTTCTTCGCAACCTTACCACACTTCGATCACCACAGGGGTGATCATAAGGCAGAGGAGTTGTCCATTGACATACTTCCTCATTTCATCATCGGCGATCGCCACAGGAAGAATCAACCCTGAGACGTCAGGGTTTTCTTCGTTCGAAAGTTTGAACACTTGGTTAAACGGGATCTAACAATTTCTTTGACGTGGGACTGATCACGTTTACGTGAGACTAACGTTATACTTGTCTTATTACAATAGTTTCGACTACTACATCAAAATTGTTGAGAAATTGGAACATCTTTGAGATTACTTGATTTAGATCCCTAACATTGTTGATGGTGTTGATGCCAGCAATCAGGATAAGGTCGACGGCATAGGTGATTATTTCTGACTTTGGATGTGAAAGGCATGCATGCAGTCTTGTATATACAAAATTCCAGACTGTTTGACCTAAAACTGATCCCTGGGGAATTCCTTTTTCCATTTCAAATTGTAATAAGGCATTATCGCTACACTCGACCACTACTTTCGTCCTTTGAAATATGATTGCAGCATGATTCGAAGCCATAACGGCTAATATTCATCAAAATAATCCAAAATGGACTTCCATTTGATACTATTGAGTGCGTTTTTTATATCGAAAGATACTAATAGAGCATTGGCGCATTTCAGCCGATATGCTTCTATTAATTCTAACACTCTTTGGACAGCCATCTCAGTAGACCTACCCTTGAGATAGCCATACTGATTATTGTTTTTGGTTCGTTTCGAGAATTTGAAGAAGCTCATTGTTAATTATTTTTTCAAAACAAGGTAGCAATGATATCATCTGCAGAGAATTTGGGATTCAAAAACATTATACACTGGGTTTTTACATTGGTTAGCTCTTTAAACATGACGCTTTGTAAAAACCCAAACTGTAATGTTTTAGTTTGACTGCTGCGGAAGCTTCAATTCAATAATTTGTGACCAATCTTGAAAACACCGGTAGCAATCAGTGGCGGCCATTCTATCACACTTAAAAAGATGAATGAAACGTAGTTACGATGGCATAACTTTCCAACGGCACCGGGACCGGCATCGACAAAGATGGACTCCTAGAGTCACTGGCGAAGAAACAGGATTTTCAAAACTTGTGTCGAAGCAGTGGAAACACCCAGCTAAGCAAAAAAGCGAAGTCAAAAACGAAAAATAGCTACAAATAGTTGAGGACATTGGAAAGTTATGACAGACCGTCGGGTCTTCTGACTCCTCAACAAATATACAGAAAAACATATAAAAAAATTCACAGTAGCCAATATAGCGTAATGATGTTCCTAAGACTGTTTCCGGTGTTATGTTGAGTTTGTCTGCAAAACCTGATCGTACTCGCGAGGTAAAATCTAGTGGATAGAATTTTACCAGCGATATTTGTGGGTCTGACGTCACAAACCCAATATTCCAATGGAGGATGAACAGCTAACATGCCTGGTCAGTTAATTACTTTACGCAGGGGTTAATTTAATTTCTTTTTACAGTTTAATTAGCTAACTCAGCATAGTTTAGTAAAGAATTACCTGCTAGAGCTTTGCTCCTAATTACTTTTAAATAATTTTTTTGGAAATGAGAGCGTTGACGCATTTTTCCGCTGTTTTTCTCATTTAATTTATCGCTTCTATTTCCGTTTTATTTTTCGCTTTTTTTAGTTTTTCAAAATAAAAAATTATTTCAAAGATCAAAGTAAAAATGGAACTATTAACTCACATTTTTTCGGGTAATAAGGACTTTTCACATCCAAAACGTATGGCGCTGTTATCGACCTAAAGACTATTATTCTTTCAAGCTCATGACAGTATCTTTCTATTGAACGGGAAATTTAAGAAACAAGCCCTCATTAAAATATTCTAATTATCTTATTTTATTTAAAAACAAAATTTTTTATTTATTAACAAAAATCATTTATATAATAGTGTTGTGAACTAACCCTATTCACAGGAGTCATCACTAGAGCCGCTGCCGTTTGTGCACGGTGTCTGGCGACTGCGAGGTTATTCCCAGTGGCTATGATGATTGTGTCACCCGCGTAGCATATAATCGTCGTCCCTGCGGGTGTTTGTCTTCACTCGTCTTTACCTTTTCCCCGGATTCAAAAAAATGTTCAAAGAGGTTTGTCTCTTCCTCCCTTTCAGAATGCTACAGAAATGAGTTAGGCAAGGGTCATTAAATAGCCCCGATGCACGACCAGTTGCAACTTTTCCTGGCTGTTTCTTTTCCACGAACTGATAAACTCTCTCCCCCATTCCCAAGGTATCTTCTGACACTTCAGGTTCGAATCCTTCGAAGGTCTTTTCGATTCGAATAATCAGGCCTCAGCTCCATGCAGAGGTCAAGGTCCCAGTTTAACACTCAGCCAGACCTGATCAATCACGACGTTAAAATGGTCCTTCCAATATCTAGAAGAGTGAGGTTTGTGTTGTCTGTCACCTCGAAGCAGCCACGGAAAGTTCTTATCTCAAATTTCGCTCGCATTTTAAAAGAAAACTGCGCTCGTTTGACACCTCGTACCTCAAATAACTTGTATGTTGCACTATACTTGCAGAATAATTTTTTTGTTTATTACTTATCATGAAAGCCTGATTGAGGCTCGTTATAAAGGACTGAAATCTACAAATATTTATTTATTGGAGCATTTGGCGTTGAACAGAAAAATATTTTTAAAAATTAAATAAAAATAGTTTGATATCATAAAATTGAAAACAAATTCTGATAAATATGTTTATCTATCTTAAAAAAATGTCTAACAGGGTCCAAATTCTTGTCAATCTATTTTGATTTTGCTTTTTTAAATTTAATTTCAAAAACGTGTTACAATAAGTTGATTGGGTTTCTTCTTTTGTTGCTTTGGAGTGCCTCCAAAACAGTGACACGATAATGGCATTTTTTATTTTAAACATTTTTATCCTGTTGAATTTGAATTTTGTTTTCGAATGACAAAACTTCACCAAAGGTTATTGACTATCTACAGTAAATAAAACAACATGAAAAGACTTTGAAGAATACTTTCTCTGACTACTAAACCGACTATTTTACTACTGAAAAACTAAACGATACGATACAAAACAAGAAATAGCTTTTTGAAATACATTACAAAAATACTTTTTTAATTAAGATAATTAATTAACATTTGTCTTAAGATAATTAATGACTGAACTGAAGGAATAAATAAATTAATTAAATTTAAATTTAAAATAATAAAAACAAATGTGTAGGGATGTCGTTTGTGTTTTAGGAATCAGTTTTTTTTTAATGGCCACATCGTACTTTAGGATTCTACCAACAGCTTTTGTTTGGTTACTGTTGTTTTGACGACCAGTAAATGTCATGGTTCTCTAATGAAATTTTTTGCGGGCTCCTCACTGTCACTCCTGAAAGGATTTGTCACTGTGCGTGCTTGGACTGAGCTTAGTTCCAATAATATTAAATTAGAATTTTGGTTGTCAAAGGTTAAGGCTACGCAAGCACTTTTCCATTATTTAATTTCATACCGATGTCCGGAATTTTTCCGCTCCCTTGTTAAACGATTTTGTCAGCTGGGTGGTCGGAGTCGCTAAGATTCGTGACTTTATTTCCCACATGGTTATCACTCATCCTTTACTCTTCACGTTTACCACTCCCTCGGTTTAGCTTATCTTTCGAATTTTCCACCGCTGCTGTGTAAGCATCGCTCAGCCGTTGATAAAAAGACTTGATTGTCTTCAACTTTAAAGTCGTTTATTTCCCTTACTATTAATATTGTAAAATTTTCTGCTTGAATATATTTTCAGGCGTTTATTTCGCACAAATTAACATTTTCAAAGTTCAAAAATGCTTTTTGTAATCGAGACAATATACGCAGACACTTTCTTCTGAGTACTTTGAGAACGAGAACCCACTTTCACCACCGTAACCAAATTCAACATCTACTTACAGTATATTTTTTAATGCATGGATGAGACCTATGGTGAAGAATATGGGGTGTCCAGACAAATTTTAGACTCTCTTAGGTATGTACTCTTCCTATATGACAGTGTTGATTAAACACACATTGTAAATAACATTTCTCACCTATAGGCCCACAAAACACAACTTTTTTAAAATGAATTAGGGCAGTTTGGTAGAACACCTCATAAATTGTCGGTTATCAAAAAACTTGGGGTAACAATCAAAAATGAAATTTGACCAGCGTCCTGTCCCTCAACCAAGTCCTGCCTCATTTAGAGCATTTAAGACGTAGTTTTATTTTATGATTAATTGTGTTATTGTCATTTATAAGTATATTTAGCATCGTATAGATAATATTAAGTGAATTGAGTTTAAAAGTATCCAGAAACAATGGGCGTATTATAGCGTATACTTTCTACATTCGCCCCTTAGTAAGAAATATAAATAAATTCGAAGAGCTGTCAGTTGACCAGGAGCAGTAAGCATGATCAAAGTGCAATGTCAAAATAAGTTTAGTGTCTAAATATGAAAAGGAAAAGGTCTGATGTTAACAAATAAAATCCCTCTTTTTTCTTTTCTCATTCACTTGAAAGATTCAAAATTTTTTCCTTGGTAACTAAAGAAGGAAGCTTTCGTTTTAGAATTTCTTTTCTCAAAGATTTTTCAATATCTCGATGAGGAAAAAATGTAAACCAATAGAATGTTACTCCAAATTAACAGGAAATTTTTTTCTCTGAAAAAAAAAGTTGAAAAATGGTTTTAATAATAGATTTAAGGCCATCTTGACTGCTTTCCATTTTTTTTATTATTATTTATTTTATAAATATCGGAAAACTTCAAATTGAAAAATAAAAATAAAAATAGCTTTTTCAAGAAACGTTTTTCAAAAGAAAAAATGCTGAAGGTAGCGTTAAAAAATTTTTCAAAATCGATTGTTTCCACTGCTTTGTTGACTTTAAAAAAAAAGTCTTTTTGAATTCTTCTTTCACGGTCTCTTCTACCGATTCTCAACTACTGTACCGCGAGATCCTTTTGTAGGGATGCATACAATAAAATAGTGGAGGAGACTTTTGGAGAAGGCATTTTTCTGCCTCTGTATACGTCGAGAAGAAATACATTAATAGAAAGCAGAACTCAAGATAAACCATTTCCACATTTATCTAATTCCGTAATTTCCAACGTGGGGAGCAGGCCCCAGCGGTGGGACATGGAAATATTTTGGTGGGTCGTGGGCATTTCAGCTCTTATTATGCTAAGAAGCTTTATTTATTTAACTGTTCTTTCATTTTTTATATTTCTCTTTTACGGATGACTTATTGTTGAGAAGCTTCTTTAGGTACCAAGTTAATAGCCTTTTGAGCTTCCATCACGTGAATAACCGTCACATTTTAAAACAAGATTTAAATATCATGAAAGGAGAACATCAGGATTTTAGAATTGCCTAAGTGGGACAAAGCCCAAAATTGATTGGGAACCACTGATTCAGTTGTTAATATCCCGCCAAGTTTGTAATTTATTAAAAGGTGGAAGGAACAAAAAAAGGATGAGAATCACCGGTCCATTCTTTTAAACGCTAACCCTGCTGTAGCTTCAATTTTCCACCATAAACGTTTCCATTTTTACCGAATATTAATGGTTCATTCATTTACTAAAAGTTTTACCCAAAGTTTCTTTTTTCTTTTCTTTATTATTCTTGTTCTTCTTCTTTTTAAGGAAAAATTTTGTTCGGTAGTTGGAAAATTCCATTACGTGGTTAGGTGAGTAGAGTGCTTTTGTTTTAGCCAGTGTGGTCGTTAGTAATACTGAAGGTAAATTCTTAGTAGATCGAAAAATAATCAAAATTTTTTTCTGCTGACTAAATATAATTATTTATTAAGTAACACTTAAATACTAGGCAGCGTAACGATTTTCGTAATATTCTAACTCTTCTTGCCAGCGTAAAAGATGTTGTTCAAATTTTTTTAGTTCTTCTGTCATCTTAGCGATCCGTATTGCCATTTATAAATTCCTGTAATCATTTATGAACACCTGTTTAGTTTCAGAATATTCCTTAAGTGTCTGTAATTTTTTTTGTATGCTTTCAACCCTTGATCAAACCAAATCAGCTCACAACCTCGTAAGTGTGTTCCTTTTATTGTTCTTCTAAAAGGAAAAGGGAATCAAAAGGGTGTTTGTAATTAATTTTTTTTGTATCAATCTCATAAAACCCTTACAACTTTTTTGTGATTCGAAATGGTCAAACAGCTTCTTCAGTTATTTGTTTTAAATGGGCGATTTGACCAGCTCACATTGGAAAGCTCTTTCCCTTTCTCTTTACATTGTCTAAACATAAAGCCATGTTTGAGTGAATTTGAATCCAAACTCTTCTGGATTAGTAAAATCGATTTTGTACAATCGGACGGAATTGGAATTGGCCATTTTGCGTTTCCGATTTTTCTCCGACAAACAGGTTTATTGGTCCTCCCAATCGAGATAAATTAATTTAAAATGTTTTGGCTTTTCAAGTTGGGTTGTGGCTCGCGTTTGAGGACTTAAATTAAAAAGGTTTTCAGATAATCACTAGTCTTAGTAGCTGGATCTGCTTATTGGACGGTTTATAATGTTCTCTATTCTTTAGGACTCCTACCTCTCTTTTTCTCCTCAATTCTTTTAAATGCCTCTGTCAGACACTTTCTTGACAATTTTTCAACGCTTTTATACTACTATCACTTCCTAAATCAATATTTCACAGGAAAATATTTTGTTCAAAAGACCAATGAACGTTTCTCATAAAAACATTTTGAATCTAATTTCGTCACGGATTTTGTACTTAAGAAGAGACCATACCAACCCAGAATCACTGAAAAATATTAAAACAAATTTATACCAATCATCATTCTATTAAAATGTAGCAACTGATTTGGTAGCAACGGAGGCAGTAATAAACTAAGAAATAAGGTAATTATTGCTTTCTCTTTAAAACCTGAAGGCACCTTTCTATTTTAAAAGCTCTCCGAAAGAATAACTTTAGTTGTTCTCACAAAGACATAATCAATCGAAGGTCTGAGCGGTCTGTCGAAGACCCTCACGAAAACCGGTCACCGAAGACCACATTCTTCACAATAGTATTTTATCACCTGGCTCTTCTGCTTCTTCTTTCACTGTTTGCTTTGGTTCGACTATTACCAGTGCTGAAATTCAAGAGCTGTTTAAAGATCCCCCGCTATCTACGGAGGTGAGGAGAGGTCGCTCGATGTGGACTGGACACCTAGCCAGGATTGATACTGTTTGGGTGTTTTGTAATAATTAGGTTTTTATTTTGGTAACTTGAAGATAAGTTAGAGAGGATCAGGATTTTAAAGGAATAACAAAGTATTGCTTTTGAATAAAAATCCCCCTAAGAGTATGTAATAGGAGATAAGTGGTTTTGACTCCGAGGTGATTACTGCAAAACCTTGACCCACAAGTGTATGCACTGGTTTCTGCAAGTCCATCGCCAGCTGATCTTGAGACTTCCGTCCTTCTCCCATGCTTACCTTACGAAGGTGTAAAGCTCTAGATGGTTCTAGAAGGTTCCGGAGGTTTCTAGATCATTTTTAGCTTGTGGTGAGGCCTATAAAACCTAGAGTTCCTGAATTTAGGAAAATAGTTAGAATTGATGATTGAGAAAGAAATTTGTTTTGATGTTAATTCGCCAAGGACGAATTTAACGTATTTGTATTGTAAATTTGATGTTGAATTACCTTCGATTCAACGTAGTAATAAATAAATTCTGTTGTAAGTACAATTGTTTTACTCTAATTATTTTGGACACGAGTTAAGTCTCGCGGATGAACATCCTTCCTTTTTTTGGAGCTCAAATAGGTACCGACCCAGTTATTCACGAAAAATCCCGGCAGACTGAAAAAGAGTTGATCGAAGAGGTGGAGGAGGACCTGAAAGTACTGGGAATCGGTAACTGGGGGATCGTTGCAGTGAACCAGGGTCGGTGGGCAGCCGTGATTGCGAAAGCCAAGGCTCTGAATGGCCTGTAGTGTCAAATGATAATAATAATTGATTTGACTATCTGGAAGTCTTTCACGACGATATGGCCAATTGCCATGGCTGTACTCCTGATAAAACTTATTGTTTTTGGAGCATGAATAGCTGATTTAGTTATTCGCTGATCTCTTTTCCTAAAGACATAATGCTTACAAGTAATTGACGAAGATAATCTCCTTCCTTTAGAAGAAAAAAATAACTTAAGTCTAAAAATGTCAACTGATGCAAATTTAATGTAAGCAAACTTAGATTTGAGAAATGAAATATATTCAGGAAACACCTGTCTTGAATTCATTATTCCAGAGGATGAAAAAATGGAGAGAGTTCTGACATTCATTTTAATTTAAAAAAGTTTTTCATTTACTCATTTCTCTACTAATAGCAAGGAGAAAGAATGAGTCTAATTTGTAAAATAATCCACAAGTCTAAGTTCTTGTATATTTTGTACTTCCCTTTATAACTCATAATTATAAAAAATTAGCCTGGACTTATAGAAAGAAAGGAAAAACGGCTCGGATTATTTGAATTGTTTTAACAAATTCTGTTATTTAAATTCATATTTTATCAAACCTTTATTTGTGACTTCTGGTGGTTAAACTCTCACGAAAACGACATTTCAGTCAACAAATTTCCACCAAACCTAGCATCCAATGAACTGCTTTATTACGTTAACATGATTTTCAGGGATTCAAAAATTTGGTCGTGAAGTTTGAGTCTTCTTTTGTCGTATGTCCCCTCTGTTCATTAGAATTTTTCACTTAATTTTTATACGTCCTTCTGTGTAGCCCGTGACGAGTCAGATGAGCCATTTTATAGTCTTTATATTCGCCGTTTTTTGTCCGAATGTTCGCGTAAGTGATGTGTCTGTTTTTAAACTAAAAACTCGGCATATAATATTTTTACTTTCAATGGTCTAATCACTTTTTTCTTTGGAAAATACTTGTCGTTCTCTACACCTTGCCGACAGAGCTTGTGGGAGTTCTGCGACTTCTCCGGCAATCGCAGTCATCTGTATTCTGGGTCATTTGGAATGTTAAATGGAACATAGACACGGGAGTCTATCATTTTAGACGTGGTGGAATAACTACCACGATGGTTTTCTGAACGCCATCGGTGTTTTACAGCTTATCCATTCTTGACAGATGATTTCCTTGCTCAGCTTTTAGATGTGTGTGGTTTCTGTAACTTTTTTGTTGACGCTTTCACGTGGTTTTACTTTCATGAGGGTAGCAATTGGTGACGTTCTTGCGAGGATCCCCTTGTTCCCCTTGGTTTAATAACCCAGCCTTCAGTGAATAGAATTGCAAATTTTCTTTTTTCTTCGATTCCTCACCAACCACCTCATTTTTTTATCTCTGTTAAAATACTCGTCTTTGTTACTGAAAACTAAATTAATTTGCGGCTAAACTTCTGATTCTCTTCTTATTTATTAAAAATACAAAATAGGTTAAAAGTAAAAAAAGCTGATGAACAAACCATTTTCCCCTTCCACCTTCTTTTCAGTCAAATTAAAAACCCCTCGTTAACCCAAAAACAAAAAAAAAACCTTTTGTTTAATTAAAATCAATTTCAGACTACGGACCCCGCCTTCATGCTATAAACTAAGTCTTGGGAGCAATTTTACATGAGCTACTAATTGGTCGAGGTGCATGTTTGCACAAGTCGCACTGTTTTATGATTATCCAAAACCTCTTCCATGTATGGCCCTATAAAAATAGAAATCCTTGAATGTAACACTGGTCTTAGTCTCCAAACTCTTTCTCTCTCTCTCTCTCTTTTCTTCTTCTTCTGCCTCTCACTTTCTAGCTTCCGGCCGATTACAAAAATAGAGTAGATACAAATTTCATGTAAACCATTCAGATGGCAAAAAATGTTTTTATTTATTTATAATTATGTTATTTTTAGATAAAAGCTAATAGCTTTTAATAGTTGATTTTTTCGCTTCTTTTTAAGCTGATATTTCCGATCCCTTACTGTAACTTTGACACCTTTCTCTCGTCTAATTCATTCACTTTTCTTAGTTTTTGCCGTTATTATGTATTGTCGTCCTTTGTTAATATAATTACATAAGTGTTCATCTTTCTCCTTTCTCTTATTGTCATATTGTCCTGACTGGCTCAAAACTATTAAACCTTTAATAAAGTCATACCAAATGTAATGTAATGGCTTCTTTTAAACCCAGAATTTGTTTAATATGGGGTAAAGCGTTCAAATCGGGTTTAATAAAGTCACTTTTTTATTTATACTATACTAAATATGCTTTTAAATTTAACAAAGCGCATATTTTATAACTGTAAATCATTCTACATGAATATGCATTGGTATCTCGGTCAATTTCCCGTTAACTACTTCCAGCACCCTCATATTTTTTTCTCTTATCCCACTCCAAATATATCGTTATACATCATTTTGTATTTGTCTATTCATCAGCTTCTTCATTCATCGAAACTGCCACATTAGCAAAGTGTACTGATTAATTATTATATTATTATTGTTTGTCACTACAGCTCATTCAGAGCTTTGGCTTTCGCAATCACGGCTGCTCGCCGAGCCTGGTTCACTGTAACGGTTTTCGGTATTCTCTCTGGTTTCATCCTGGCTAGGTGTCCAGTACACCTCAAGCAACCTCTCCTCACCTCTGTAGACAACTCGGGATCTTAAAACCGGTACGAAATTTCTGCATTGGTTCAGAGACGCCAGACGTTCTTCTGTTCAAGGCCGTAGATTTTCCATACTGATTAAAGTTAGTCTAAAATCTCTGTATAGCACATCATCTTTTAAAAACCAAGTCTAAGCATTGTATTATAACATATCTTACTATAATGTATATTTATATACTTGAATTTATGTACATAAAACCACCCAAGTTTGGCTAAAGTGGAAGAAGTGAGTTTTGAGTTCAACTAGCTTCTGGACTCACCCGGATAAAATACAATGAGTGTCTTAGTTGATTTTCTTCATAATAAAAAAAAATATTTTTTGAACTTTAAAAGAGACAACTTGAGTAAGTAAACTCCCTTTAGAATATCATGAAACGAAAATTTCAAATTATTAGAAATTAGAGAGATAGACTTTGAAGTTGGTCACTTAGTTTAAAAGTACGTGCAAATAACGGAAAGGTTAAATCTAATTACAACGCTTTGTACTAAGTTTTTTAAAATTCATTTCGGTATAAGGGAAGTTACCCCTAGTTGAAGGCCAAGGACATTCAGTGCGCGAAACTAGAAACGTTTACAAAAATCCTGCTTTACTAAAAACCAGTAACAACACCAATTCCTTTGAAGGCACCTACCTAATCGCAAGACTACTACCCGTTAAATGGTTCTTCTTCAGAAGAAAGTAATGACTATTTTCAAACGATAAACTGTTGTATATGTCTTGTATTACATAATGTATTATTGTCCTTGAAAAATATATTTGTTATAAGGAAATGTAAGCAAGAAAAAGAAAAGTAGTGTCACTTCAGAATAAGACAGAAAAACAAAGGAACAAAAAAAAAGAAGACATTTGGATAAACGAAAAAGGCGGAGAAATTAACATTCGGTTCGTTGATTTCATCTGACGGACCTGTAGTAGAGCTTAGTTTGACTTTTTTTTAATTACAAAGCTCTTTTTTTCTAGATAATCCCTTTGTACTTTCACATACGATTCACTGAGGAAGACCGAACCTTACCTAGTATTAGTTTAGTCTTTTGTTTGGAATTTCACAATTGTGGTTGTGGTAATCTTAATAAGAACCTAATAAATGTGACAGCCTTTTTGGGACACACCTGGTTTAATATCTAGATCACGGATTATGAACCTGGCACGCGTGCCAAGTGACATCGTTTGAAAATTTTGATGGCACGTACAAAAACAAAATTATTTTTAATAAGTTTAATCAGATAGAAATTAATTAAAAATTATTTGTGGCACGTCACCTATTTAAAAAAAGAATTTTTATGACTTTGTGGCACGGACATCAAAAAAGGTTCGCCATCCCTGCTCTAGATAATAATAATACTATTAGAAAGTTCGAAATTCTCACACAGAAACTGGCAATATAATTAATAATTGTTTCACATAAAACTATTGAATTTACAGAAACAAAATGAACATTTTTTTTACTTCTGGAAATTTATTTTGAATGCTTGGGGACCTAAACCTTTCATTCCATTTTTTTTCAGAGTAACATCATATTATAAAATTTATATAACACGAAGCACACTGTTCAGATCTGCGGCCACAAAATGTAAATGTTATTTAAAAAGCCACAAGCCAATACATGTGCTTCTGTGTGAAGAACCAAGTGGCAACCGCTGATAAGTTGTTTGTTTGTGTTTTTACTTTCTTAGTTAGTATTGTTCAAATAAGATCGGTGTAGAACCTAATGGTAGATCAGCCTTTACAGTGTTTACTATTCATACCATTTTCTATAAATAGAGACATTTACTTTTGACTAAC